>JAHVAK010000142.1:1213221-2426443 GCA_019845155.1 Luehdorfia chinensis | reverse complement strand
TCTATTGTTTGAATAAATTTTAAATGCGTCCGTTTGGATGTATCGTTAGTGGCGGGCTTTACTCTTTGCATTGGAAACAAATTAATAATTATGGTTTGCTGGTGCACCCTCATCGTCTCGCTGTTGTTGACCATACTGTTCGCGAGTTCACTTTTCGCACGAAACAACGCGTAGTTAGTTGTTCCGGGTCTGTGTTTGTGTGTGCAGTTTATGGCTTTAAGCGTACCTACGAGTATGATACAGAGGAAATTATCTATACAAATATATAACAAAATATAACAGCTTTTTACTCAATGACTGTAAAAGTATATACGATACTTATATGTAAACTAAATCTGCTTCGCGGATTCACCCGCGTTTAAAAGCCGACCCCGATCAATGTAATATAATACATGTATACTTCCCTATTTGAATCGGATTTACCCGCTATGATATCAGCTATCTGTCAGCGAAAGTCGAAAAATTCGGTCCAGCCGTTTCGGAGAAAAGGGGAGTAACTTAAGCTACTTCGATTTTAGAAAAATAATTAGGGTTCTGCGTGCAGAAAAACTAAAACCCCTAAAATCCGATTCAAAAAAGGGAAATATATGTATATCATCGATCAGGTTCGGCTTTTTTACGCCGGTGAAACAGCGTGGCAAAGCTAGTTTATTAAAATGGGGCAACGTTCCCTCAAGAAATAAGTTGCATGTTAGTGACTAACCTTGTGTTTTTACAAGACTATCAGGTTTCTGTGCTTCCTTCATATCTTTATATTGCTGCAATTTTTTGAATCCACACGAAGAGAGGGATATAATTGGGCTTTTATTGGTATATGATGGACTGGAACAATCATTTGGAGTTAAAATGTTATTGTATTTATCTTCTTGCTCTTCAGCTATATCTTCTCTGTGTACTATTGCTTGGGTTATAACAATCTCGTGGGTGTGTTGTTCTGCGCTTTCTACTTCTATACTTGATGAACTTTCGTTGACTGGAACTATATTAGACGTTCCGTCGCATTGAAATTCGTTTGAAAATCTACCGTCTTCAGAAATTTCAGATATGAAATCTGCATATCTAGAATCATCTGAGATGAAATAATCATTATTGCCACAAAATAATTTCTTATAAAACTGTACCATTGTCTTTTCCAAGGTTTGGTAGTACTCGTCCGGTTCGTCATGCTTGTTTTTTTCTTTTTCAATAATTAGATCAGGTAGCGGCGGGTATGGTCTCGGCGACAACGGACGACTTAACTTAGATCTCCGCCCGTTACTTTCTGAATGAAAAAAGAAGAATGAATCTATAGATATTTTTGTATATTATTTATATTATGGAGAGCTAGTGCGAGTGTGGAAATATATAAAACCTTAATAGCTAAGTGAAACGAAGGTGTGTTGCTATGTAAGAAAGATGAAGTTTCTCGTAAGCATATTCATTTTAGTATGCAATTCGGTGAGTAATCTACGTCTACTTATAGCTAACATTAATAATAGTAATTTGTTGAATATTTAACAAAGCAAATATTATGAATAAAATAAATGATTAATCTTGAGAATTTAACTTACTTGAAATATACTCGGGGTATGATTGCGCCTGATCCGATTCTTCGCTAGGACTCCACATTCTTTAATTTTATGCGTTATTAATATTTTTGAATTAATAATACTAGCTTTAGTAATAATTGGGGTAGACAAAAAATTAAATGTAACAGTAATGGAGGTGACGACTTTTTTTTTTTTTAATTTTATAAAGTCATGAATCGCGCAAAACGTTCACCTGATGTTAAGTGCAGCGTCTGCCCATAACAAATGCTGTGTCACTTAGAACATTTCTGTGTGACACCACACTGTGCCCATCACCCTGCGACATCAGTTCTTAAGTCGCATATGCCCTGTGATTACGCTATCTGTGTTACGGTTTGAAGGGCACTGTGGCCCTTCAAACCGTAACACAGTAATTTTTGCACACTACTGCTTCACGGCAGAATAACTGGCCCTGGGGTGGTACCTACCTAGACAGATTCCTGCATCCTACAGACAGTTAAATATAAGTGTCCGAGAAATCTTCTTCTATTAAGATAGCGTTACTGACATCTGCATTGTTTAGGCGCTATAAGATTTTATTTAAAAAAAATATGCATATAATAGATGTCACATTTTTCATTAATATTTCGATTATAGGTAATTATAATATTATTTATATACTAATACGTAATTTCTATTACGTTAAAGAAAGATCTATAATTTTTTTTGTTATTAATTAACTTTTTAATTACAGTACTTTTATCAACAACTCTATTCAATACAACTAATTTTATATTTTATTAATTTTCTTTGGCATACTTCACTTCATATTACAACAATATTTAGTCTGTTTGTTCTGTCCCACAAAAAATAAAAGACGAACATCATTTTAAATAAGTCAATGCTTTAGACAAGCATTTTTATATTAAATAATTGAAACTGCAAATTGTCAATGATATAAAATAATTAGTACATATCAAAATAAATTCGTACATTATTAAAAAAAAGTAAATTATTGGCAACACCTGTTACATAACCGAAGATAAAATTTCTTTGTATAGAGTTGTAAGAAAATAGATACGTGATTGGAATAAGTTTCTATTAGGTACTCTTTGGTAAACTAAACATGGTTTAAAACTGCCAACCATTTACTGCAATGTCAGCTGCTTTTGTAATTATAATCGCATATCTATTTTTTTAAATAACTGCAAATCTTATAAATTAAACAATGTGCTTTTATTTCGAAACAAAAATAGGATAAAAAAATCAAACTATATTTTTCACACAAGTTACGTACACTTTTTCTCACATTTTAAATTCCCTGTCATTTATTATTTTTTTAATGCACTATTTAAAATTCAATGACAACATTTTATTTTTTAGTATGGCAATAAAACAGATTTGACAAAGATAAGCAGTGGGTCGACACTTCGATACAAAAATCCGTATACGTGATCTTTCAAGGTAATTCGATCCTTGGGCTTTGGTCATAAGGTTTATTTTTGTTTGAATAGATAAACGTAAATTCTATACCTTGCACAGCCAACCAAATAAAATAAAAATTTGGACCGCGGTTATGTTGGTAATTCCAGATTCCATCTTGGTTGACATTGTTTGACGTTTTTTTGATGTATTTGAATTTTTTCGAAAAGAAGTGTTCACTTTCATCGGAATCTATTTTTTTCGTTTTTAGTTAAATACTGCATAAATTATTACCCTAAACAATATTACTAATTACTCACATTTCTATATTACTCATATTTCAGCTAATCACGTCGAGTTGTGCCGTATTAGTTTGAAATTTAAGTAAATTTTAGATTTCAGATTTCGTGTGTGAAAATTTTGATAACTTAAATATATTAAAATGAAAAGTGTACGTTATCAGAAGTGTTCGATTTGTGGTATTCGCAGGTTGCCCAAGTCTAACGTTTTTCTGTCTAATTTTCACCTTGATCCATACCGGTAAGTGAAACTAGTATAATACCACTGCTTACTACAATCATATTCATTCTTTATATATTATAGTAAAGACATTTCTATTTTTATTAATTTTAGATGCAGATTGTGCATAAAAGCTTCAGGGATTGAAGATTTTATTCACCTATCAGTAGAAAAGCTGCATGAGCTAAAATACATCTGCGGCTCTCACTTTTCTCAGGAATGTTTTAATGATAAGAGAAATCACTTGCTGAAATCAGCAGTCACATCATTAAATTTACCAAATCCACCTTTACCGGATCATCTTTTTGCCGAGTTTTCATTATATACGGAATCATATTACACAAAGCAAAATTTTAACCCTGGCATGTACATCAATTTCAAATTTATTATATATATTATATTGAATATTGACGTCATACAATTCTGATTAGATTAGCTTTTATATGTTAAACACTAAGCCATGTGGATGTCAGTTATATATATATATATATATCAAATTAAATGACTTTGTATAATAATCTACAGCTGTTTTTATAGTAAAAGAAAAATTTTATAATGTATCTAGCTTACTTAATTTATTATTATATTGCAGGTGAATCAGAGACTGTTGGTGATAAGGAGACAATAGCTGACATCATTGAATATGTACCAATTGCATCTACATCAAAGGCTTCATTTCATGAAACATATAAAAGAAAATATAGTAAGTTTTAATATTAAATTGATTGACTTAAGCCACTGGTACTATCTGTGCAAAATATAAATTTCTAAATTGAATAAATTATAGAGGGAATGTTTTAATAATTTCCAGGTGAACCAGTTATAATGCCTGGTGATGATGTCCCAGACATTTATAAATCAATAGCTTCTCAACAACAAAACAATATTGGTAAGTAAAAACTTAAAAAATCATTTTATAATTTCTTATTGTAAACCTGAAAGAAGGAAAAGGGGAAAGCCTTGAAAGTATCTAAGGTGAGATATTTCTGGTACTGCAATTACCAATATATAGCTATTAGTGTATATATTTATGGGTATATATTTATGTAGATAAATAAATACCCTCTCACCATTTCATATTTTTTGTTTGTTTAACTTGTATGATACCCAACAATGTTCTAAATGAGTGATGAATAGTTCATAGTATTAATTTCTGTTTAAATGAGATATATTAAAGGTAATTTAAAATTTTAGGTGCAAGCTGTTTGACTAGAAGAGAGAAATATCTTCTAGAGAAACTGAAAAAGTCGAAGATCACATTGAAAAAACTAGAGAAAAACTCACTTGATTTAAATAAACTTTATTCAAATGTTCTAAAAGCTATTGTTGACAATGCTGTAAAAAATACACAAAGAAGATCTCAAGGAAAACGCTGGGATTTAAAGAGCAAAATGTCCGCCTTGGCAATATTCAAGCGATCTCCTAAGGCATACCGATACATGAGAGAGGATTTTAAAAGAAATTCCATTAGAAGCAGGGATACATTCTCAAATTATTGAAATATTAAAAAACAAAAGCTTAGATATGGAGGAAAGTTCAAAATTGTGCACATTAATATTTGATGAGATGGCACTGGAAAAAAGATTGATTTACAATGAATCAATTGATCAAGTTGAAGGATATGTGGACCTTGGAATCGGAGAAAGCTTCGGCAGGAGCAATAAGATTGCAGGACACGCCTTAGAGTTCATGGTGCAAGGTGTTAAAAAAAAATTTAAGCAGCCAATTGCTCATTACTTTTTTGAGGGTACAATAGAGAGTGAAAAGTTAGCTGTTTTGATAAAAATAATTGTCAAAGCTGTTTCTGAAGCTGGATACAAAGTGATTTCCACAGTTTGTGATCAGGGACCTACCAACATAGGTACTTTGAACTTACTAAAAAAAATTAATGGACTGTCCTCTGAAGATAACTATTTTTGGTAGATGATAAAAAAGTTTTTATAATAAAACAGCGTAAAACAGCGAAATGTTGTCATTTAAATGAAGCGGAAGAGAGAAACAGAAATTTTCTAAATTTCAAGAAAATTACACAAACTGTGGTAAATACTACTTATAAAATTAAAATGCACGTGAAGTATAGTATGCTGCACATGCTTTAAGCAATACAATGTCTGCAGTATTAAAGATGATGTCTTGGAATAGTGAAAAAGAAGAAGAAATATTGATGTTATACCAAGAAATGGACAAACTTTTTGATGTCACTAATGGCCCAGCATCACCAAAAGATATAAAAAAAGGGATTCGTGAGAAAGTCTCAGAAAAAACAATGCATATAGATTCATGGAACTTTTATTTTAAACATATGAATACAGTTAAATTTTTAAAATCTGATTCTAAAACTCAATTAAAAAATGTTTGCTGTATTAAAGGTTACCAAATATCTTTAAAATCATTAAAAGATATTTTGAATTTATTGCATAGTGAGTATGGGTTTAAATATTTAAATTACGACAGCTACATCAAGATTATTTAGAAACTTATTTGGTATTATAAGCAGCACAGTGTCACAAATAGAAATCCAACATGTGCTCATTTTATTGCTGCTTTAAAATCTAGTGTAATTTATGTTTCGACAGGAACACATAGTCGAGGATCAAACAGTGAATTAGATCATAATAAATTATTTGTTTCCTTCCAGGAAATTAGAGACAAGGTACCACTCAACAATTCAGAGCCTGAATGTAAAGTAAATTATTTATGTGATAATGAATCTGTTTGTTATCCTGTGCTATCACTGCCAGAAGAAGAAGAGATCGACATTGTTGATGATTTATTTTATAATTTTGAGAAACATCCTATTATGTATGTCAGTGGGTATTAAGCTGCTAAGTTATGTAAAAAACTTAATTGTAACATGTGCCAATGTTATTTAAAAGCAGATAGTCCTGATATACCTGTCATTAAGAGAATGGTGGCAAGATAAGATATTGTTAAAAGCCACCATTGTTCCACATTTACATGAGCTCAATATTGGTAGATGTTGTTTCTTACAGCTAAGTACCCAATGCAGTATGCAATGGTTTAAATGTTTGGTCTTTTCTAAAGATGTGGCGATAAGAAAATCCTGTAAAATTATTAATGCTGATTTTGCTCACTTAGAAATTGATACTGCTGACAAAAGAAAATAGGTGTAGCAGAAAACCAAAGATAAATAATTTACTTTTTATACAAAATATATATATTCCCGAATACCCTTTTTTTAATATATTTTTCTAATGTTGGTCCATTAGTGATATGAATAAGTTTCTCAATTTCTTAAAAGGCATAGGCTATATAAAAGATTTCTTTTGCTCTTTCACTATTCCAAGACATCTTTAATATTTCAGATATTTTAATGCTTAAAGCATGTGTGATAAAATAACTTTTATAAAATAAGAGTAGAAATAACATGTGACATATATTGATTCTATTGAAAAATGTAAATAACGTTGTAAAATAGAGTTATAAAAAAGAAAAGAATATACCCAGAGTTTCTTGCTTGTTCTTCTCTGAGACAGTCTTGTTTTTGCGAACTGGTGTATTTTTTCACGTTTATAAGAGTTTTAAACAATAATACACGTCTATGTATCATGTGCCTCAGTATTTAAACAAGTACTTAAATAACATTTTCATTTTATTTTGATTTTATTATAATAGGTATTTTCTTTGACAAAGCGAGGAAAGTTTGTAAATAACAATATGATATAATATTATATATGTAGTGGTGTTAAATAAAGCTCTTTTAAAGAAAATAAAATATGTTTTTTCTTTATGCAAACAAATTTATTGAAAATATTGACCATATTCATATACCCAATCTCGCTAAAAATATCGATATTTGTACAACACTAGTCTATCGATATGGATTCCATCGAACACTAACCTCACTATCTGTCAAAATAAAGTTTATCTAAAAGGTTGGTACACATACATTCCTTATTATGTTGGTATGAGAATGTATAGGGACTTCGAAATGAGTATGTGTGAGTGACACACGTTTCAATGCCTAAGTGCCGACTCTTGAGATAAGTTGGAGAGGTTAATATTTGGATGTGACATGTTGTTATCTTATTTAGTTTCTTCCTTTGTTTATTTATTTCGATCATTACTGTTGTTTTCTTTTTAAATACTTGGACTGTTTACTGCGCCCTATTTCTACTCATTTAGAACTTGAGATTAGATCATAATTTCTGCTTTTTGCCAATTTGAAATACGGACTTCTGAAATTAATTTTAGGTGCACTTTTGACGGTAAGTAGTTCTTTCTGATCTATCTACAAATATAATAATAATAATATTTGTTTATTTTCCCACAACTAGATTGTACATAACTTAGGACACAATATAAATGTGCGGGGGACTGGTGTCCAAACTAGGAAAAAAACCTGTAATATGGATCAACAGGCCTCCGCCCCACGGATCAATACAATCTCTTTATTTGGTAATATTATATACAAAATGTTTTAATTGTTAGATTGGCTGTTGTTTGTATGTGTTAGTGTGTGTGTTTGTATGTATGTGTGTGTGTGTGTGTCAATGTTTGTATGTATGTGTGTGTGTGTGTGTCAATGTTTGTATGCGTACGAGTGTGTGTATTCGTTTGCCCTACGTCAGCAACTTGGGATCAGTTTTTAGATTCGAAGGATTCTAAGAACACAAACCAATACAATGATTTTTATTAGTTTCCTAATTATTGATAGTGATATTAAGTAATTTTTCTGTTTTTTCGTAATCCAGCATCTCCAACCATTTGGAGACATTTCTTTTACAGGATGCTAATTTGTTTAGCTTATAAGAAACCTCCAAGGAAAGAAAAAGATTTTTGTGCGAAGCGTGAATGAGGCTCAATTTGACATATTAAAAGTAGCTTAATGAATAAAATCTATATTTTTCTGTTTGCTGTGGCGATTTTAGTTCATTTTTTTACTTACTAATTGAGAGACATACATATCTCACAATAAGTACTTTTGTGATAACTGTTTCCATTAAGTTTTTTTTTATGTCGGTTTCTTCATATCCCAGTTACATAACCCCGCAGGGTTATCAATACAGCTTTCTTAGACATTTTACCTAATGTAATAATCAAGTGGCTTGTTGTCCACTTTTGTTACACTAACGAAATGATTCATTATTTAACTTTGTTTTATTACAGTATTTACTGGTGGTAGGATTCCTATGCAGGAATCCGTCTAGGTAGGTACCACCCCAGGGCCAGTTATTCTACCGTTAAGCAGTAGTGTGCAAACATTACTGTGTTTCGGTTCAAAGGGCACTGAGAGCTAGCGTAATCACTGGGCATATGAGACTTAAGAGCTGATGTCTCAGGGTGACTCAGGGTGGTATCAAACAGAAATGTTCTGGGTGACACAGCATTTGTTATGGGCAGATGTTGCACTTACCATCAGGTGAACGTTCTGCTCGTTCCGCCACTCTTATCAAATAAAAAAAAATGTTATTCCAAATCCCCAGAAGCAAAGATTTAAAGAAAACTACATGCAGATGAACATAAAACCCCCACCTTATTTGAAGTCAGTTAAAAACTAATATTGATATTCATTTCCCGTAACTATAAAGTTGGTGTATGGTTCAATCCGTGTGGTAGCGGCCTAAGAGAATCTACCACTAAAAGTCGACAGAGGGAAAATGAAAACCAGGAGATGGGCAGCAGCATCTTGCTGGAACATCTGAATAAATAAACTGCGGTTGCCAACCCGTCTGCCAAGCGTGGCAACTATGGCAAAATCCCCCCAAAACGAGAGCTACAAACTTTTGTGGCAATCTATGGGGGAGGTCTATGCTCAGCAGTGGACTATTGATAGGCTGAAACGACGACGGCGACGACGACGACGACGATGGTTCAATCAACTACTTTACCGGTAGCTGAAACAGCTGTACCCGTGTTTGACAGTCATCATCATCATCATCATCATTTCAGCCTATCACTAGTCCACTGCTGAACATAGGACAGTACTGAAGACCAAAGAGTTAATCGAGACTTAAAACGCAAAAGGAAACTGAAAACATGTATAAATGCATTTTTTTTATTGGATATAGTGGTTTAACAAGTAAAATGTTCAAGTTATGATAAGTGAAGCTGTAGTGTGCAAACATTACTATGTTTCGGTTTGTCTCAGGGTGATGGGCACAGTGAGGTGTCACACATAAATGTTCTGGGTGACACGGCATTTGTTATGGGCAGATGTTGCACTTACCATCAGGTGAACGTTTTGCTCGTTTCATCACTTTATCCAATAAAAAACATTTGTGTGGCACTACACTGAACTCGTCACCCTGAGACATCAGTTCTTAAGTCTCATATGCCCAGTGTCTACACTAGCTCTCAGTGCCTTTCAGATTGAAACAAAGTAACGGCTTCGCAGCAGAATGACAGGCCTGAGATGGTACCTACCTAGAGGGATTACTGTATAGTAATCCTACCACAAGTGTTTAACTGTTTTATTGTTAACCAGTAACTTGTTAAAATTAATTATTCCATTATTTTTTGTCTATTATTGTAGTTTAAAAAAATGTATAAACTATATTTCTTTCAAAATAAGAATATATAATATGTAAATTAATCTATGTCTCTTAAAATATTAATAAAGTTGTCGGCTCGGTTGGCGCAGTGGTTGCGCTTGACTTCTCCGCCGCGGGTCGCGGGTTCGATTCCCGCACGGGACTAATATTTGTATGACCTACAGATAGTTGTTCCAGGTATGGGTGTTTGTGAATGTGGATTTTATGCATGTAAAACGCACAGCGACACAGGAGAAATCCTACTGTGGGGCATCGGTTTTTTTAAAAAATAAAAAAAAATCTGTAAAATTGCTTTGTAATATAAAATCATATTTCAGTATTAATTATGTACATGTAACTAGAAATTTGGATCCTCTCATACTCGAATATACTTTAAAAAAAATTGTTAAATAAGAAATATTGTGTACTTTATTTGATATCGAAGTGTAAGGCCGTGTGGTGGCGGCTTAAGAAAATCTCGCCACCTCGATGATGCCAAAGTCGCATGGACCCGGGCGGCGGCTCGGCGTTCGAGAGACACCGCGGCCGCTGTATTTTTTATAGAGCGTTTCAAAGGTTTAAATTAAAAATATATATAATTAGTTCGCTCACAGCGCGGCATTTTTCTTACTTTTAGCATTTTTATAGCTGTCGTAACTTCTAAACGATAGGTCCGATTCGAATAATTTAAAGAGGACTTTACATTTACATAATCAACCTTGACATTAAAACTATTTTGTAGGATAAGGATTAATATCATGATACGAATGTCATCATCTTTAGATGATGATGATATCTTCGTGTTTTGATAAACTAATTTGAACAAAAAGCGGTTATTGTGACTTAACTATAACAGTTAGAAATGTAGCCTAGCGGACTTTTTTGTCCTGCCGTGAAGCAGTAGTGTGCAAACATTACTGTTTCGGTTTGAAGGGCACTGTGAGCTAGCGTAATCACTGGGCATTTGAGACTTAAGAACTGATGTCTCAGGGGGACGGGCGCATGATGGTAAGACATAGCATTTGTTATGGGCAGACGTTGCACTTACCATCAGGTGAACGGTTTGCTCGTTCCGTCACTTTTATTAAAAAGATAAACATTAGGGTTGAACCCCCAAAACTCCTCCTTTTCCTACGGCCTTATTGGTCGCCCTACACTGCGATTGCCGTTACAAGGTTACCTGCCACTCCAGAACCTTTATTCCCCAACGGTTATCGGTTCTAGGAGCTACGCGGCCGACCTATTACTTCTTCAGATTGCTAATATTTAGGGGCTGAATAACTGGCACTGGGGTGGTACCTACCTAGACGGATTTCTGCATAGGAATCCTACCACCAGTATACAAATAAATTAAACTGGAGTGACTGTCGGTGGCACTTTCATTGTCAGTTAGAGAACAGTCAGAGAAGTGCTTTAGAAAATTCATAGTTATTTTTTAGTAAGTCCAAAAAAGGATGAAGTTCCTTCTTCGTCGTAATGTTTTTTTTTTTCTATATAAATCGATAATTCATTAAAACGTGGGCCGATTTCGATGATTCCTTCCTTTTTAGAAAGGGGGCACTTTTGGGGTGGTCCCAAATAGATTTGGTCAGTTTCCGATGATGGGGTCAATGAGAAAATTATGAAACTCTTTAATTCGCTTCAGCATGTTTGGGGTTGTTGTGTGGCAGACGGTTTGACGGTTTTGATTAAATAATTACGTTTTAGGTCTTTGCCTTATCACACTAGTATAGGAAAGCTGGAGAGTTTGGATGTTTGATGGCTCTAATTTGAGGAAACACTAATTCGACTTGAAAATACGTTTTGCATTAGATAGCTACCCGCACGGCGCGTCCATGTGGTCGGCCTATTTTCCGCGGATGAAACCGCGGTGCACAGCTAGTGCTTAAATGAAGTCGTTACTTATTGTCCCCTTTGTTTAATCAGGTTTTCTTTATCGCAAAACGCTCACAATTGTGGACTCGAGTTATCAGAAGTTTAATAAATAAAAGAACTTTTGCAAAAAATTATCTTATATTGGTATTTCGATGAATTACAACAATATAATTGTATCCAAAAGTGTCATACCTTAACTAACACACTTAAACTAAATTATCACTGTTCGTTCCGCGCTCGCGACGAGCAGAAGTTATGGAGAGGTGAGCCGATATGGCGCTGTTACAAACTGCTCCGATCACAAATCACAGCGTGATATCGGTAGCATATTCTCTCACTTTCACATTATTATAGGGCGACGTCCATATCATGTCGCCTTCTACAATAAATAATCTCAGCGATGATTTCTTTTATTAAAACACAAGCTACATCAAATTGCGACAAAAGATACTAATTTATTAAACGAATTAACATTGTCCAATAAACATGATTTTAAACTATCTAAGAAATTAGGTCGTAGCCGTTAATAAATAAATAATATAGACGTATATGTGTTAATACTTTTAACACTTAATATTTTTTATTACATTTATTTATCAATTAAGAACTGTATGAAATGAACTAATTCAAAAATTCTTTTTCGCTCATAACCGATCAAATAACTATATAGAAGACATCTAGGATCAGTTGAAAATAACAGATAACCGAAGCACGAAATCGTTTGTACTTAATTAAAAATATTGTTGATCAATTTATTTTATTACAGAGTTAAGACGCTAGTTCCTCAAACTCTTACAATTAACAATTATTTTATTTATAATTTATAAGAAAGATAAAAAATTTCACTACATTTGAAATATTAGCTGGCCCGAGAGCAAAAATTGTAAAGATATTTACAAAGTACAAATTCCGACAAATAACAATTTTCATGGTCAGTCTAAAATTTCACCCAGAGAAGCCAATACTGATAGCTTTCTGTTGCTGTGCATTACCCTTCGTACTCACTGCTGCTATACAACGCCTCTGAACCGATAATAAACCTTACTGTAATCTTTATTTAAAGCAGGCTTTATTTATATAAATGTATACTTAATTGATAATAGATTCATTAGACAAGAAAGTCACTTATTTTCACTACAAAAAAAAAACATTAAATATTTATTTAAACGCTATAACGTTGCACCAATACTGCTGTCAAAATGGCGATTATTAAAAATGGCGCCAATTTATAAAACCGATATGTCACTATCTAGAGTTGTCAATTCTTTTACAATTCACATTTCGATTTGAAGTCGAATTCAATTTCTTATTGGGCGTGTCTGGGCGAACAAAGTTCTATGGTTTTTGCTGGTAATTGCTAAGATCGACAGTGAGCATAAAAAAATAAAGGTTTAGGTGCTTGAGCGCTTGTCAACCAAAACAGACTCATGACTAAATAGCCATATTTGTTTATTTTTATGTAAGTTTTTTATATTATGATAACAGGATCTAAAACTGATATAAATATATTGTTTTAATTTGCTATCGAAATTAATACAATAGCATTATTTATACTAAGAAAAATGGCATCACAGTAAGTTGCTAGATGTCGCAGGCGAAAACAGATAGACTCAGTCAGAGTCAGTGTGTCAGAGTGACTCAGAGTACTCGAAAATTTTGTTCGCCCTGGCGCGCCCATTAATTAAAAGAGTTATCGTCATCGAAGATTATAAATCGGAGAGTTGTTGACATGTACGTTTGATAGATGAAGTGCTTCTGCTAGTGGTGGTCGGGTTGGGCGGCGCTGCGGTGCGGCAGTGCCGGCGAGTGCGACAGGCGGCTGCGGCTGCGGCACTACCAGACCTTGCACTTGCGGCGCGGGTGCATGGGCGCTCCGGGCGGGCAGCGGAAGTCGCGCGAGAACTCCTCCATGTTGGCGAGCGGGCCCTGCACACGGAAGCGACCCGGCGCGTGGAAGCCAGTCGTGATGCGCAGCTTGATCGCCTCGTTGCGGTACACGGCGCACCAGGTGTTCGCCGCGCTCAGCCAGAACAGCTGACCCACAAATATAAGACAGTTTTATTTATTTTGTAGCGACCCGCCCCGGCTTCGTGTGGTTTACAGATTAGCAATAAAGTGTTAAGTATGTTTATATCAAAATACGCTAGTTTGTAGCTCTCGTTTTGGTGGGATTGTGCCATAGTTGCCACGCTTGGCAGGCGGGTTGGCAACCGCAATATTCAGATGTTCCTGGAAGATGCTGCTGCCTACCTCCTCGTTATAATTTTCCCTCTGTCGACTTCTAAGCCACCCACGGGATGAGATGGGGTGGTAGAATCTCTTAAGCCTAAGACGATTTATTTTGTAACATGCCCCTATCTCTAGAACCGTCAAATTGGATTTCACTTTTTTATTGAGATTTTAAATGGAAAAAATATCATCCAAATTTTCTTTTACCGTGGATTTACAAAAATTTTTTTTCAAACAAACCCTGTCCTGAAAATTACTGGCACAAAATTACTTTTAAATACCACAACAGAAAATAATATAATTATTTATAATAACAAATTATATGGCCTAGCAACACTTGTCCAGTACTAGCAGCAGTTGTGATTTCTAGTGTGACAATGTTAGTATTACTGGGTCTTTAACAATTCGAATTAAATTCTCATAAGTGAAAGTGATGTGGTGCAGTGAGCTGACCTGCTTGGGGCTGTAGTCTTCGAGTCCGGGCAGGCGCTGCTCCGCGCCATGGCGCTGCGTCCAGGCTTCGTACGCGTAGTAGGCCTCCTTGATGCCGCCATTGTCCGCGATGTTCTCACCTTGCGTGTTCACGCCGTTCAGCTGCTCGGAAGGATCAACGGAACGTTTGTTATACATACGGCGAACCACTTCGTATTATTGGTACGAGTCAAAAAATGATTACTCCTCCTTGCGTTCCCACGAGCAGTGTAGTGACAGTATTGCATGTTATGGTGTTATTCCTCACGAATAAAGGCTGTCCGTACAATAGCTTAGTCGCCTCTTACGACACCTTGGTAGGAAAGAGGCTGTTCTGCTCTGACGGAAACCTATGGGCTTAATGCGTTTCTTTATTAAGTATACAATATCAGGATACTGTGTACGGATCTGAACCGTACATCGTTTTGGTCCTTCGAGCCGAAAAAAGTATTAAGGGGCAGATTAAGACGATGAAATAATTTAAGATGAACAAAGTAAAAAACGCTCACCTTCATGCCAACTTCTTTAACGGTGTAGTTGGAGTACTGATCAATGATGCACTTGGCCTTCTCCAAATACTTCTGCTTTGTTTCCTCCTGCCACCAGTCGATCAGGTTGCCGTTTTTGTCAAATTGGCGACCCTGGATTTTTTTTCATAAAAAAATGTATCATGTCTATATTTAATTAAAACCTTTTTTAAGCTTTTGTGAGAGTCGAAATCTGTGTTTCAATAATGTTATTTTTATGAAATGGAAGCAGTTTGAATTAACGTTCATCGGTACAGATTCCGTTAAGTAGATTCTGGATTTAAAGAAATTAACAGGGTTTGAAGCGGTAAATAATAGTCTCCTACATAACTCCATTCGAACTGACCTGGTCATCGAAACCGTGTGTGATTTCGTGTCCGATTACGAAGCCGATGGCGCCGTAGTTCATATAAGCGGGCCTTGTGGCGGAGAAGAACGCCCCTTGCAAGATGCCGGCAGGGAATTCTGGGGGGAATTAAAAGATTTTAAAGCGAAACTACTTTGGAGCGATGGGAGTAACATTTCTAGGTCGATTTGTGTGCGGCGTCTTCGTGCAAGGTTTATTTATTTAAACGATTAATATACAAAATAAGGTTTCTGTTATTCTCACTAAGTATTTATCGATTAATTAATAATTTTTTAGCAGTTATTTTACAGTGAGTATTTTGCTAAATAATGATACAGCGACTCAAAAACGTCCTTAAAAAAAGAGCGCACAATGCCCACATTTCGATTAGAACACGTCAGCCGTGTCTACAACAAAAATGATAACGTCGTGAAACGATAGTCTATTTCATTTAAAAAGTTACTTTATGTCGTGGGCGTAAGAGTAGATTTGTGTTTATTTAATTGGAATTTGTGATCTTTGTCTTTATTTTATATTTTGATCGGTCAAGGACGCTCTTTGAAGTGGTTTTGTATGGAGCTGTGTAACTTAGGTTTTTCGTTTATCGATGGTTAATTTATATTTATTTAAATGAAACTAATTTTACGGATTTTATTGCGTTTATTTTTATTATTTTTATTTTAATCAAATTTCTAATAGAGGTATATAAGTTTCACTTCTGTCACGTCGCGAGCGCTCTTTTGTTTAAAGTAAGATAAGGTGATAAAAGAACATGCTGTTCATCCGATGGTGTGCGTGGCCACTTTTGAAGAGCAAGATTGGAAATGTCTGATGGTAGGATTCCTATGCAGGAGTCCGTCTAGGTTGGTCCCAACGAAGTGCCAGTCATTCTGCGGTTTGTAGGGCACTGAGAGCTAGTGTAATTACTGGGCATATAAAACCTAAGAACTGACGTCTCTAAATCCAACAACCTTCATGCTTTTGAAAATGTTATTAGTCTAATTACTTTATATGTTTTCTGTATACAAATCACAAGTTAATAAGTCTCGTACGGTCTTCCCTTCCCCCTTTCGTTTTTACAACAAAATCCCAGAAAGTGCTAAAAGTCTTTCAATCAAAAAGTTTAAATTTTATATTAAACAAAGACTTCATAAAAAGGGTTATTATAATATTAAAGAATACATAGATGATGATAACCCCTGGGAATGAGGTGATCGCCGAGGTGATCGCCAAGCCATTTCTACATCTTTATAATACTGTTGTTATTGTACATTATTTTAAAAATTACTAAAAAAAAAAGCCCGCTGGGTTTCTTACTGGTTCTTCCCAGGACAGAGGCATTTTTGCGAACCAGTGTAGTTTAAAAAAAGAAAAAAAATGACTTTCAATAAGTATTATGTAAATAATCTATATTGAATAAAAATTTATTCTATTCTATTCTATTCTATTCCTCTGTAGTTCCTATGCTGCAAGATCGAAGGAAAAGAAAATAGGTGGAGAGGGAGCCTTCTAACTCACGGATGCTGTTTTCGATGGAGGAGTAGAAGGCGTTGACGATGGCAGGGCGACCGTGGGTCACCCAGTCTGTCTTGTTGACGGGTTCGCGCAGCTTGCTGAACAAGTACTCCGTGCCGAACAGCGTCAGGTTCAGCACAGACTCCATCAGTTTGTCCGACGACATCTCCAACTGAGGATGGAAGACCTTCAGTAACTACGAGCTATATCTATGTTTACGCGATATATGTAAATAAGTTGTGTTGCAAGTAATTTGTGTGTATTATTATTTAAGGCTAATTTTATCTCATCCAATGGATCTCGTAAAAGGCGAGTAAGGAATTAAAGTGCACTGTGCACCCAACAGCGCACGGTGGCGATGGGCTCACCACCTATCACACCGAGACCGTTATGTTGTTTTGGTGAAACGTGGATTGTGGCAGTAATCTGTTTTTGCAGTGAGTGCCCAGTCTCTGACTACCCCTTATGGGATACAGTCGTGATCTTATGTATGTATACAATGTAAACAACTTCATCGAGTAGCTGTCGTGCATGCTAGTTGAACAGATTGCCAACAGACGGCGCTTTCTACAATTTAATTATTATTTCAATCGCTTTAATAAAATTTTGATACAAAAAATAAAGTTTAAGACATTTACATATTTTTCGTTATTAGAGAGAGAAATAATCTTCAAAATTGCGCATCAATCAATAACTTTGATACATTATTAAGGGAGATATTTCATATCGACAACAACACCTTTGAGAAATAATTTATGTATGTAGATTGACATACTCTCATCTCAAATAACACAACCTTTGGCTACTTCTGTGGATTCCTACTGTCGCCCATTCATTAAAAGTCTTGCGACCGTTCAAGGAGATAGTTTTATTACATGTATTATATAAATTTCTTGTTCAACAGTTTAAACAATACTTCATAGAAATAGTCAGAATCATTATAATAAGGAAGTAATAGAGGTTTTTTATCTACGTTACTTTTAAACTTCTCCAAGATATTCAGAGGAACAAACACATTTTTTTTATTATTTGGTTTTTTGCATATTTAAGGTAACGATACTAACTCAAGAATGATCGGAAATAAAAAAAAAAAACTTGTACCCAACAGACAGACAGACAGACAAGAAAGCTATTCAATAATGACTTCACATCCAATTCTAAGTTAGACCAAAAACGAAAACTAAATTTTACCAGAACGAGTTAATAGAAAATAACGTGGCCTTCAGCTCACCCCGGAATAGAACTCTGTGAGCTTGTCGTTGTCGAGCATCTCGTTGGGGTAGGCGATGTGGGCGGCCATGGAGTCTGCCTTGTCGATGGCGGCGCGGCGCGTTGTGTCATCCATCCACTCCACCTCGGCCAGGGTGCGTCGGAACTGCTGCCGGATGTCGGTCACCATCTCCAGCGCGTTCGCCTTCGAGTCCTCGTTGAAGTACTTGCGGATGTAGAGGGCGCCTACAGCGATTGAGAGGCTGCAGAAGATAATGCTTAATTGTGGAATGATCGCCGTGTGGTGGCAGCTTAAGAGAATCTACCACGCCATCTCATCATCATACCGTGGGTGTCGTAAAACTCGACAGAGGGAAAATCAAAACCAGGACTTGAACAGCAGCATCTTCCTGGAACACCTCAATAAATAAACTGTTTTCGTTTGTTGGTTGCCAACCCGCCTAGCAAGCGTGGCAACTATCACAAAATCCCCCCAAAGTGAGAGCTACAAACTTTTGTGGCAATCTATGGGGGAGGCCTATGTTCAGAAGTTGACTAGTGATGGGCTAAAATGATGATGATGATGGTGATAATCCTCGTTTTGAGGTGAAACACGTGTCGAGTTCTCGACTTCAGTGGTGTGCATTGCCTAGTGGTAGTGTTGTAGTGATGGAGGTTATCTGGTGGAGGCTCCCGGTGGCGATATTAGTTTGCTTGTGCGCGCTGTTAAGGGAGGGCTGGCGGTGCTCTCCAAAAACTAAGTCACACCATTTTAAATTTCGCATGCGGATCCTATCAAATTAACTTTTTTTTAATGGATTTCCGCAAGGTAACGCATGATTCTATTAACTATAATTGGAGACTTCACATGTCCCCGAAACATTTTTATTCATCAGACATACAGGTTTCCTCACGATGTTTTTCTTAACCGCCGAGCTCCGCACTTAAGTGCCTAACGATCTTAGATCTGCCGGCACCAGGGATTGAGCTCAGGTCACTCGAGTTGTATGAAAATAAAAGCCAGAGTCCGATTCCTGAGCTACTGTCCTGTAAAAGAAATGACCGGCTGGCTGATGGATACCTCATGCTGGCCGTGTCGGCGCACTCCTTCCAGCGGCTCTCCCGCTCGGTCTTCCCGGAGAGCGCGGTCACGTAGGCCAGCTGCCGCCTGCGCAGCGCCTCCGTCAGGTACGAAACAGAAGCGCCCGCCACACGCCACATCACGTAGTTCGCCTGAACGCGCTTCGGCGTCTTCTCCAACAGGATCTAAAGATTTTATTAAGCGATGAAGACCCGAACCATTTTATTTATTTATTAATGGACGCATTGGCGTAGCCAGGGTTTTATTATTGACTTTCTTATACTTGCTTGGTCTTAATTGAAATATAATTATTCGATTAATTGACTTTTTTTTATTGGATACAGTGATGCAACGTCTGCCCATAACAAATGCTGTGTCACCTAGAAAATTTCTGTGTGACACCACACTGTGCCAAAACCACACCCCGAGACATAAGTTCTTAAGTCTCATGTGCCCAGTGATTACGCTAGATCTCAGTGCCTTTCAAACCGAAACACAGTAATGTTTGCACGCTACTGCTTCACGTCAGAATAACTGGCTCTGGGGTGGTACCTACCTAGACGGATTCCTGCATTAGAATCCTACCATCAATTAGATCTTCTCGAAAATATCCAACAATATTTTAAAAAGCTACATTGCTATGAAGAAATGATAAGGAGCTTGCGCCTGAACATCACTCTTTAAGGCAAACTTTTGAAAAAGAAAATGTATATTAGAAAAGAAGGAAGTGTGCATACAAGATGTTTCGTAAACACAAGAAATATTCGTTTCATCCTCAAGTCAATAACCGTCCTGATAATGTCCGTTTATTGGTAATGTGTGGTGGCGTCCTAAGAGAATCTCATGCCGAATCCATCTCATGCCGCGGGTGTCGTAAAAGTCGACAGAGGGAAAATAAAAATCAGGAGATGGGCAGCAGCATCTTCCTAGAACATCTGAATAAATAAACTGCGGTTGCCAACCCGCCTGTCAAGATTAGAAAAAATGCCAAAATCCCTCCAAAAGTAGAGCTACAAACTTTTGTGACTATCTAAGGGGGAGGCCTACGTTCAGCAGTGGACTCGTGATAGGCTGAAACGTTGATGACGATAATTGATATCCAATAATGAAAAGATTCGTATGCTGTACAATCACAATTTATTGTCTTGGAAAGTTTAAACTATCCTTGAGAATCGTTCGACATATGGTGTTCGAAAAATCGTAGCTAATGAATAATTTTCAGATTTCAAATAATTATGTAATTGCTTTTATTGCAACACTTAGCAAATAGGAACTTGGTGACTAAACTATTATGATGTTTACTCAAGAGGACACCCTACTCATCTCCTAGTTAATTTTTTTTTAATTTATAAACTTGAACAACAAACAGGTTTACAATACATTTTATTAAAATAAAAAGTATATTCAAAGGAAGGCATTATTGTGAACCCAACAAAATTTATTTCCTAAGTTCGCCTAGATAAACATAATTATGGGAAATGAACGTGATGGGGTAATTAATTCTTCTTTCATTGTTTATCCTAGGGCCATATCTTCGAAGACGAACAATCACGTCTACAGCCTGGGAATCTTTTTAGCAGGGTGATGGTGATCGTACCTCCAGATCGGTGATGTACTTGGGCACGTTGACGATGGCAACCTCCTCGAGGCCGATTTCCACGTGCGGTGCCAGGAGGCGGTTGATGTATGTAAGCCATGGGATTCTGTTAAGAGAAAATCATGGTCAAAATCTCCTGGGACGATTGACACTCCCTGTGTTACGTAGATGATAGGTTAACTGCCACACAATTTACGACCAGAACCTGTTCGAAACGATGGGCAAATACAGTGCCTTTAATGCAGCTTACCTGTCTGCTGAGGACTGATTCCTGGGTTCGAATTCGAAAGCTAATATTTGTACAAAACACCAAGTAAGTATTGATTTTCGGGTGATGTCGTATTCTAATGTCCGTGACCCAGTGTCTCCTCTCATCAGATCCCTCCCAACTCTGCATCAGATACGGAAGGGGATAGTTTTTTGATTTCACCACAAACAAAGCTTATAAGCTCCGTCTTTTTTTCAAAGGACGTGATGAAGGCCTCGATATGTAGAAACCCAGTGCCTCAGCATTTATAAACAGCAAATGTCCAACTGCTGAGCACTGGCCTCCTCTCATTTTTGAGACGGCTTTAGGGCTAGGCTCCGTCACGCTGCTCCAATGCGGGTTGGCGGATTTCATATGTCGCTGAAATATTTTTATGCCCCAGACATGCTGGTTTCCTCAGGATGTTTACCTTCACCGCTGAGCGTGTGGTAAATCAGCAAATTGCAGAACAATTTTAGAGGTTCCGGCACCGGGGATCGAACTTAGGTCACTGGAGTACTATGAATTTAATCGCCCTTAGGTGACCAGAGCTGACCTGCCTTAGTGTATATATATTTTTTTTTTTTTTTTATTTGATAAAGGTGACGGAGCCACCAGAACGTTCACCTGATGGTAAGCGCAACGTCTGCCCATAACAAATGCTGTGTCACCCAGAACATTTCTGTGTGACACCATACTGCGCCCGTCGCCCTGAGACATCAGTTCTTAAGTCTCATATGCCCAGTGATTACGCTAGCTCTAAGTGCCCTTTAAACCGAAACACAGTAATGTTTGCACACTACTGCTTCACGGCAGAATAACTGGCCCTGGGGTGGTACCTACCTAGACGGATTCCTGCATAGGAATCCTACAACCAGTATAATAATACCAGTAATTAAATAACCAGTAAATAAATAATATATCAATTAATTCGACAAATAATAAAAAAAAACACTACTTTCTTAGTTCAACGCGCAAACGCAATTGGGGGGTAAGATTTTTTTGACTCTTACCAAAATGCCGGCGACGTTGTTCACGCGGGGGCGAAAAGTGGGCTGCGAGTGTGTCCTCTGGCTACTCCTTATATAGGAAAAAGGCGTGACGGTACACTAAAGTACATCCTGATCTTTTCATTCACGTTTTTTTTGGCTTTCCCGTTTTTATTTTTTCTTATCCTATCTTCTTTTGCGTGCATAATCTAAAGTTGAACAGGTGTTCCGCGACAATTAGGAAATAGAATACTTTGGTACACATTTAAATATCTACATTATATCTAATGTTCTAAAATTGTTCCGCAAAAATTTCCGGGTCCGAAAAAGTGTTCCGGAAAAATTGTGTTCCATTATAAAAAAGTATACACTTACTTGGGAAACTTCTGTTGAAGCTCAGCGACAGTCATTGGGTTGTACAAGCTAGTTGCGTTTCGACGTTTCTCTAATGGCAAGGAGATCTGAAACCAACCATATTATGCTTATTATTAATTATAAATTAAAGTAGTTTAACAACAACATTCATATTGCACAAGAAAAGCTGTCACTAAACCGCTCGTGGGAACGCAATGGGGTGTAAGATTTTTTTTGACACGGGGTTCGCAACCCGTCACGTCTCGTTTTCCACGGGGGCGAAAAGCGAAATTGTGTGGTCACTGCCTACCCCTTATACGGGAAAAGGCGTGATTGTATGTATTTGGTATAATACTTTTTTTTGTTTATACCATTTCACATCTGACACAAATCTAAGACATTGTACACCTTAGTATTATAATGTTAGACATTGTTACGGATTTTTTTTTATGAAGGGGGGGGGGGGGGGGCAGTGTATCTAGTGAGCGAACTGGAGGCTGTAATATGGTAATCGGTATAATACTAGCAGACCGGACAGAAGTCATTGTTATGTTAAAATCTATATAGGGAGAAACAGGGGGTGGTAGGATCCCTATGCAGGAATCCGGTCTAGGTAGGTACTACCACAGGGCCAGTTATTCTGCCGTGAAGCAGTACCGTACCGTAATCACTGGGCATATGAGACTTAAAACTGATGTCTCTGGGTGCAGTGTGTAAATGTTCTGGGTGACACATCATTTGTTTTGGGCAGACGTTTGCACTTACCATCAGATGAACGTTTTGCTCGTTTCGTCACTTTATGAAATAAAAAAAACAGCACCAGCCCGTTTACATATTTAGGAGTAATTTAGTTATTCGTAAATTCCGTTCTTAGTGGGTGTCGTGGTTTCTGCGGGTATTCCAAATTTCGAGTCAATAGGTCTTGTATTTTCGGAGATATCGCGATGAGTCTGTGTGATTTTAAATCACCGAATTTTTAAAAGCGGCTATAGCTAAATTACAACGATGAAATTTAGAAAATGCTCAAAATTCAATATATACATATACATACATGCAGTCACGCCGCTTTCCCATTGGGGTAGGCAGTGACCACATCTTTCCACTTGCTACGATCCTGACAATCAATCAATCCTCAAAATTCAATATCAATTGTAAAGATAACGAATCTGTTATAGATAAGTTCTGATCAAAAAAATTCGAAGCAAGTTTCAGTCCACGAATACTCTATTCAGACATATACATAAACTTATAGAAGTACCTATATGATGTCCTCCTGGCCAGTTTTCCACCACCGCGACAGCGAATACTGTCGTATGCTATCAACAGCGCAGGAGATATTGTAGTGCGACTGGCGTACGCGCAAACATGGAAGCACTCCCAGGGGGTCTACTGTGTAACTTTGGTTGGTTCCGTGATCGGTTTGACCAATGAATGAGCTTCATACGCCAAAATAGAACCGATCACGAACCTACAAGAGTTACAAAATAGACCTTCTGGTCGTAACCTACTCGCGCCCGAGGTACACTAGCATCTAGTGCCATTGATACGGGCAAATCAAAAATTTGTCCTTTTGTACAAATGTCGCCTCTGGCTGGAATACGAACCCACAGCCTACGGCGTAGAAGTCAGGTATTCTGAGCACTAGTCACGTATCTAAATACATAAGAGTAAACTGGAAACAGATGGACATACATACTCGTACATACAAACCTGAAAATCTTAACCCTTCACGGGCTTTGCCGCAAACGAGTAAAGTAGCAGCCTATAAATGTCCCACTGCTGAGCACAGGCCTCCTCTCAGTCTCAGTGGCTCAGGGGCTAGGCGCTCGCCTTGAATTATATAGTACGCGAGCTACCAGAGTTGGATTCCCGGTGCCCCTCTAAAATAGCTTTGCAATTTTAAATGCTGATTTACCACGTGCTTGGTGACTCAAGAAAACGTCATAAAGATACCTGCATGTCTGAGGAACAAAAATATTTCGAGGACATGAGAAGTCCGCCAACCAGCGTTGGAGCAAAGCCGGTTCCAAAGCCCTCTCAAAAATGAGAGGAGGCATATGCTCAGCAGTGGTACATTTATAGGCTGTCACTTCACTTTTCACAGTAACAAAAGCTACGTGACTTAGCGATCTATCGGAGACCTGACGGTCTACGAATCCCTTGGATACTTTATTGTAATATCGTGTTTTCAGCTTTTATATAATCGCATTGTGTGGTGACGCTGTGGAGTCTGCCACCACATTTCATCTCGTAGTGTGCGAAAGTTCACCAAGAGGCATTCCAAAATCTCCTGGGCAATTTATGACATACACACATACATTCACGCCTTCCTCCCACACAAACGGTAGGCAGAGGACACACACGTCAACCACACCGCCGATTTGGTACGAGTCACCCATGTCCCATTGCGTTCCCACGAGCAGTATAGTTACAACACTGTATTTTAATCATGTTATTCTGCAACAATAAAGGCTGTCCGTACAATAACTTAGTCTGTATATTTTTTTTTATAGAAAAAAGTGACGTCATTAAAATATGTACCTCATTAGTGTGGACCACAATATAGTCATTTGGTATCTTATCTATAACACTGTATCTGTACATTATATCTATGCCTGGTATTTGGTATATAAGTTTTACAAATTTTTTACTAAATATATGTAATCAAACTAATTTAAATTTATACTTTCCGAGATCTGGCCGATCGTCTGTGGTAACCGACGGACTACACTTCAAGAGCTGTACTTTTTTTTACAAATTTCAGGATTCGTTCTACAATTGTTCTAAGTCTACCACTAACTCCTCGTTAGATTATTTCGCAAATTCTCAGCGCGGCCTCCATCAATCGTCACGCAGATGACCTTTTTAGTTTTAACTGGTGGCAGGATTCCTATGCAGGATTCTGTCTAGGTAGGTATTACCCCAGGGCCAGTTATTCTGCCGTGAAGCGGAAGTGTTCAAACATTAATGCATTTCGGTTGGAAAGGGCACTGAAAAGTAGTGTAATGACGGGGTATATGCGACTTATAAACTGGTGTCCCAGGGCGACGGGCGTAGTGTGGTGTCACACAGAAATGTTCCGGGTGACACAGCATTTGTTGTGGGGCCGACATTGACACTTAACGTCAGGTGAACGTTTAGCTCGTCTCGTCCCTTTCTCCTACAAAAAAAATGACCATGATTACAATCAGATGCCACGCTCTAGTCCGTCATATCTGTCAGAGGCCGGTGATGGTACGACGCCCGCTTTACGATCCCTATTGTCACTCGTTAGTTGTCCGTAATGACGATATTTATTACTACTCGTGAGGCCCCAATTGACATCACAACCCGATATAATTAGGTCACTCCCCGGGCCATGAACCTTTTACTGTTGCCCCGAAAGCGTTGCCTTCGTTTTACATAAAAGTCATCGTAAATTCAACTGTAAGTGAGATCATTAAAAGTGCTTTGTAATGGGCTTCTGGGTGGCGTCGTGCTTTTACGTTGACACGTTACGAAATGTAGTGTGGGGGACCTACTTGGGCTATACGTGCTACTGCTGAGACAAATAAATTAATGAGTTTTCTTTGTCAGTATTGATAAACGTAGCTTTAAAACCAGTAGATTTTAAGCGAACTTTTTTTCTCTAATGAACGTAAGCGACGAGACAATCGAATCGATTACCTGATTGGAATTGTACCGGAAAATTTAAATAGTACTACCAATATCATAGTTATTAGATATTATCACAGATAAATAAATATTTATAGTAAATTATCATAAAGTTTTAAAACAGTAGAATAGAAAAGAATAGAATATTTTTATTCAATATAGATTATTTACTTAATAGTAATCGAACGTCATTTATTAAACTACAGTGGTTCGCTAACAAATGCCTCTGTCCTGGGAACAACCAAGAGCAGGAAACCCAGCGGGAATTATTTCTTTTCTTTTGAGTCATTTGAAAAATAATGTACTATTACAGCAGTATTATAAATGTGTATAAATAGCTTGACAGCTATATAATATATATATATAATAGATAAAGACATGACATTAAAAAAGAAGCTAGCTATTTAGTTCTTTGAATTTTAAACCTGCCGAAATGTTGAATTTTAAACCTGTGAAACAGACACACACACACACACACACACACACACACACACACACACACACACACACACACACACACACACCGCTACAATACGCCGTGCAATGACGGTAAATCCACAATTCCATTTCATCTTGTAAGTGTCGTAAAATGCATAGCGTCAGAGAGATACTGAAATACCAGAGTCATTCCAGACTTTAAACACCCAAATCGGAAACGAGACTGTGCGACAATAGTGCAATGTATCGAACTTTTAAACTGGCGGTAGTTCATTCGTGGGAATTCGTCTAGGCAGGTACCACTGCAGTGCCAGTTATTCTGCTGTCAAGCGATGATGTGCAAACATCGTGTTTCGGTTCTAATGGCAATGATAGCTAGTCACCAATCACTGAGCATTACTATGCGTACTGGCAGCGGCCACACACCAACGGTTCGATACAAAAAAAATCATACTCCCCATTGCGTTCCCACGAGCAGTATAGTGACAGCATTGTATTTATGGTGTTACTTTGCCGTCCGTACAACACTTCAGTCTCCTCTAACGACACCTCGGAAGGAAAGAGGTAGTTGCTTTTCTACTTGGCCGGAGACCTATCCGCAGTATCTATACGATTCATTATTGTAATGTGATTTATGAGCTGATGCCTCAGGGTGGTGGCAGGTGTGGTACCGCAGAGATGTTCTGGGATAAACAGCATTTGTAATGGGCAGGCGCTGCACTAAAGTAAAAAGTAAAGTAAAGTTTCAGCCTATAAATGTCCCACTGCTGAGCACAGGCCTCCTCTCATTTCTGAGAGGGTTTTTGGAGCTAGGAAGAATCCGCCACGCTGCTCCAATGCGGGTTGGCGGACTTCACATGTCCTCGAAATATTTCTATTCCTCGGACATGCAGGTTTCCTCACGATGTTTTCCTTCACCGCTAAGCACGTGGTAAATCAGCACTTGAAATTGTAGAACAATATTAGAGGTGCTGGCACCGGGGATCGAACCCAGGTTACTCGCTTACTATGAAATTAAAGGCGAGCACCAGGCCCCTGAGCTACCACGGTTAGCGTTAGGTTAACGGTAGTTGCGCTGCACTAACCATCATGTAAATGCAATGCCATAAAAAATAAAAACCGTGATCACTAATTCACCTGTAAA
Organism: Luehdorfia chinensis; assembly: GCA_019845155.1. Classification (NCBI taxonomy): domain Eukaryota; kingdom Metazoa; phylum Arthropoda; class Insecta; order Lepidoptera; family Papilionidae; genus Luehdorfia; species Luehdorfia chinensis. Next base: position 2,398,824 of record JAHVAK010000142.1, on the reverse strand, counting down.
GTGTCGTCGTCGTCGTCGTCGTTACAGCCTATCACAAGTCCACTGTTGAACACAGGCCTCCCCGATAGATAGCCACAGAAGTTAGTAGCTCTCATATTGGAGGGATTTTGCCATAGTTGCCACGCTTGGCGGGCGGTAAAGTACTTCTTTCCTACCGAGGTAAGAGGCGGCTATAGTAGTGTACGGACAGCTTTAATTCGTGCAGGATAATACCAGAATCTGCAATAGTCTAACTATACCGCTCGTGGGAACGCAATGGGGAGTGAGAATGTTTTGACACGTGGCTCAACACCCTTCACGACTGGTTTTTTTTTTTTTTTTTTTTATGTTAGAGAAGGCAAACGAGCAAGCGGCTCACCTGATGGTAAGTGATCACCGCCGCCCATGAACATCTACAATACCCGAGGAATAGCAGATGCGTTGCCGGCCTTTGAGAAAGGAATAGGCTCTTTTCTTGAAGGTCCCTAAGTCGTATCGGTTATATATATATATATATATATATATATATATAGTTTCCCACGGGGGCGTAAAGTGAGTCACGTGTGTGGCCTCTGCCTACCCCTTATACCCTTATACGGGAAAAAGGCGTGACTGTATGTATGTTAGTTGGAAGGGTCTCGTGTTAACCAACGGACAATGCTACTCACATTGGCAAGCTTCATTTCAAACTGTAACGACTCCTTCAGCTCGACCTCGGCGCGGGTCCTCTCAGCGCCCAGAAGCACCGCGATATCCACCATATACTCGTAGTAGGCCTGCACCAGCTTGTCAGTGAAGCCCCTGTTGAGGTATTCCCGGCTCAGCCCCAACGACGCCTGGTCCAACTGTTCACAAAACACACGAGTGAATAACGAATCATTAGTTACGATACAAAGACGTTCCACTGCCATGCGAACCCTTCTCGGCACGTACAGACTGATTATTAAATATTAGTCATAATGAAAGTAGAACAAAACGAAACTTTCGCGTAAGACAATGTAACACGCACTTCAAATATAATTTCGCCGTTGAAACATTATGTAACGCATAAATTACGAGTGAAAGATATAAAATCGCAAGGCTGGTTTTAGCCAAGTGGAGGATAAGTAATTATTGCATATGCAGCTAACTCAAAAACGCACAATAATGAACAGATTGATCTTCGAAATTGAGCCCCGAGGTGATAAATACCAAATGTAAAACGAACTTTGAAATATAAAAAATTCGCACAAGCAATGCAAGCAGAAAACACCGACCACGACAACAATCATTAATAAATATTCAAACATGCTAAATGTAATTAGTGTTAATTGCGCGACTCATTCATAAGGGAAATAATTGGCAATTACATCGCTTCAACATCTTAATAAAAATGAGAGGCCAACGCCGTGGCAATCTTGAACACATTTCACACACGCGTAATACAATCAAGTACAGTAGACGGGAAGATTCCTTACATCGATGATCCTTTTAGTGGAGTTTTTGACGTCGACACTGATGGAAAAGTCGAGGAAATAGTCGACGGAGTAACCGGCGGCCCGGAAGCGGTAGACCGACTCGTCCCAGGAGAAGGAGCGCTCGTCCCAGGTGTCGCCGTGTAGCACCGGCCAGCCGCCTAACCGTCGGAGCATGCCCAGAAGCGGTTCAACGCCGCGCGCTTCGATTGCGGCTGAAACAAATTACAATTATAATAGTACATACATAACATAACATACATAACATCACGACTGTATCCCATAAGGGGATCCCATAAGGGGTAGTCTCTGACTACCCCTTATGGGATCTTATGAGACCTAAGAACTGATGTCTTAGGGTGACGGGCGCAGTATGGTGTCACACATTAATTTTCTGGGTGACGCAGCATTTGTAATGAGCAGACGTTACACTTACCATCGGGTGAACGTTTTGTTCGTTCCGTAACTTTTACGAAATTAAAAATACAGTCGACAGTTTATAGACGTTGGGTGAAAATTGCCACCGAACATAAGAAAAACGATGGATCTCGTAAAAGGCGAGTAAGGAATTAAACTGCACTGTGCACCCAACAGCGCATGGTTGCGATGGACTCACCATATCACACCAAGTCCATTATATTGTTTTTGGTGAAATGTGGATTGTGGCAGTCATCTGTTTTTGCAGTGAGTGCCCAGTCTCTGCCTACACCTTATGGGATACTAATATTTTTATTTATCACGTATGTTATTTAAATAGCGGTTTTTCCGGACCGATACGACTTAGTGACCTTCAAGAAAAGAGCCTATTCTTATCTCAAAGGCCGGCAACGCATCTGCTATTCCTCTGGTATTGTAGATGTTCATGGGCGGCGGTGATCACTTACCATGAACCGGTGAACCGCTTGCTCGTTTGCCCCCGATTCCATAAAAGAAAATGGATCTTTGTGTTTGAAATAAAGATTATTATTATTATTATAGGCTGAACGATGACGATAAGGGTTGAGTTTTAGATAAACCTTAGGTTTTTAATATCATTCGGGCGTCATCTATTTAAAGTTGACCACAGAGGTCTTTGCGCAGTAATTACGTACTGTTAAAGTTACCGCCGCTGATTCAGTCCCCGAGCGTCAGTCAGTTGCATTGTGCACTCTAAACAGCGTTGGGCAAATGGCGGAAGCGACGACACAACGTTCACTTTCACCTGTAACTAGCTCGCGCAATGAGTAGGTATAATTGTCATGTAAATAGAGTCAGCATGTGCTGTCGGATATAGTGTGCTAAATTGTATGCGGCTCATGCTTTATGTATTGATAATCATCCTTAATTACTATTTCGTTAACCCTATAACCTGCTTGGAAAGTTGACGGAAGTTTTACATCCGCGTAAATATCGCTGAGTTATTTATTTATATTTATTTAAACTTAGTTTGCACACACAAAAAAGGATGTACAAAAAGGCGGACTTAATGCTACAAGGCATTCTCTACCAGTCTACCTTCGAGTCGAGCAGAGAAGATGTAGTGGGTGCCAAGATCAAAAAAAGAATAACCACAGTAATCTACAAAAAAGTACTAATACATAAAGAAATAAACTATTACGTAATATGTAATAATAATAAAAAACATAAATAGATATGATGAGGATGATGACGTTCTCCTAGCCGATTTAGACCACGGCGACAACTTCCGAATACTGTCGAGAGCCATCAACTGCGCAGGAGATATTACAGTGCCACAAGTGTACGCGCAAACACAGAGGCACTCACTCGTACCAACCTACCCGCGCCCGATGTAACGCTGATGCGATAAGATCGGAGGTAGGCTAGGATGCAGTGTCAGAAACACGGGGACATTCTTATGAATGTCCTATGACAACACAACACAACCAGACTCGAAAACCAACAATTTGTGTTTTAGCACAAACGTTGGCCCCGGCTGGGATACGAATCCAGGACCCGCGGCGTAGCAGTCAGGTACTCTGACGACTAGGCCACGCGGTCGTCATAAACAATAGATATAATACTTACATTATATATACATACACACATGCGCAATAAACACATATATACATACATACAAGTATACAAAATAAACCTACTACGACAATGCAAGATAGAGGTTCCAGAGCAAGTACAGTGCCAGTACGAATGCTATTTGGCAATTCGTTCCAAAGTCGGACAGCCTTTGGGGAAAAAGAATCGAAAAGTTATCGCTTGTCAGTATGATTCACAAACGCTCGATTTTGTACTTAATTTTTTTATGGTCTCAGATGACAAGACAATTGCCGTGTGGTAGCGGCCTTAGAGAATCTACCACCCCACGTAATCCCGTGGGTGTCGTAAAAGTCGACAGAGGGAAATTAAAACCAGGAGATGGGCAGCAGCGTCTTCCTGGAACATCTGAATAAATACACTGCGGTTGCCAACCCGCCTGCCAAGCGTGGCAACTATGGCAAAATCCCTCCAATATGAGGGCTACAAACTTTTGTGGCTTTCTCTGGGGGAGGCCTATGTTCAGCAGTGGACTAGTGATAGGCTGAAACGATGACGAGACAAACACATCATTCGCCTATGGTAAGTGCGACGTCTGCCCATAACAAATGCTGTGTCCCCAGAACATTTCTGGAGACACAGCATTTGATACCGCACTGCGCTTGTTCCCCGGAGACACCAGTTCTTAGGTCTCATAGATTCATAATTATGCTATCAGTGCCCTTCAGTTCTATACACAGTAATGCTGTACACACTGGCGTTGGCACCAACCTAGACAGATCCTTGAATAGGAATTCTACGATCGGGATCAGTCAAATTGGTTGTAATGTTACAGTCTCTGGCATTGAATCATTCTTCTTCCATTTTCCTGTCTTTTACAGATTTAGTTTAAAATTTTAACTTTAAATTCTGGATCGGATTTTACGGCACCCACGGGATGAAATGACATGGCAGATTCTCTAACGCCATGAACACTTGGCAACTAGGTAGAGGCCTATGCCCAGCTGTGGACTTTTTACAGGATAATGAATAAGACGAAGACTGTATGTTCATGTTTCAAAAGAAATCAGTTTTTAATCTCACTGTGAACGCTGGCCGTCACCGCTCTATGTATTTTCGATCTGATATTTTTCGAGTTAGTTCCACCACCTGTCGGAAGCCATGAGATTTCCTCAGAGTTTTTACTACACCCATGAGATGAGATGGGGTGGTAGATTTTCATACACCGCCACCGCACAGTAACACGGTGGTAGGATTCCTATGCAGAAATCCGTCTAGGTGTGTACCACCCCAGGGCCAGTTATTCTGCCGCGAAGCAGTAGTGCAAACATTACTGTGTTTCGGTTTGATGGGCACTGAGAGCACTAATCACTGGGCATATGAGACTTAAGGATGTCTGATGATGTCTCAGGGTGACGGGCGCAGGGTGACGTCACTGGGTGACACAGCATTCGTTATGGGCAGCCGTTGCACTTACCATCAGGTGAACGTTTTGCTCGTTTCGTCACTTTATCTAACAAATAAACTGTTTTACTATTAAATAGATTCGTTGATGTAAGTTGGAATATGGAGCCTTAACAGATTTATAGACGCCGCATAATAGAATATGATATAACCAGCTCGAAAATATCGTGTAACGTATGTAACATGTAATAATACTAAAAACTTTTGTTTTCGACGCAATGTTGCCACGAACTCTTGACATAATTTGATAATTTAAATTATTCAGCGCCATTTGCTTAGGGTCAGTGTTAATGCGCATTATACCTGTTTTATGATTCAGTCAACTGTTTTAAATTTACGTGACTAATGCGTTCGTTTGGTTGTTAACAAACAAAGGTAACCTTGGTAGTCGTAAAAAACATGCCTAAAGTAACGCCAAGTTACTGATAGGAATAAAAATGAAATCGATGAAATTACTAACCACAATCTAAGTATTCAAGAACATGTCCAGCAAAAAGTTGTTAAATGTTTTGCTGCCCTTAAAACGATTTATAAAATAAGAAATGTCTTGGACGAGAAATTGCACTTTCAGCTATGTAGCAGGCTTGTACTCGTATTATCTCACTTGCAGTATTGCGATATTGTTTATGGACCGTGTCTCTTTCAAAAAACTGCAGGGGCTGTACAGAGGGTTCAAAATGCATGCATGAGATATTGCTACTCCATACCAAAACGACACCACATATCACCGTATCTGGCAGAGAAAGGTGTATTAAATATGAGGAACACGAGAACTTTAAAACTGGCTTGTTTTATGAGTTCGTTGTTGAAATTTAAAGTGCCACCGTATCTATACAGTAAGGTTAAGTGGGCACCTAATAATGTTTGCCAAAGACTAAGGTCTCGTGTCCATTCCCTTATCGTACCTAGACGCAATCTTGCACAAACCCGGAGATGTTTTAAATTTGCTGCTTCAAAATGCTGGAATGACTTACCTCCACCGCTTCGGGAGATGATCTCATTAAATTGTTTTAAAAAGAAATGTCGGAACTGGCTTTTGATGCAGCAAACCCTAGGTCCGTCTGTCCATAATTAATATTAATATATGTATATATATATAAAAATGTGTGTCTGTGTAAATATAAATATATATAGCTTGTACGTACATTGTTTAAAATTTTGTTATCTAAGTTCTATTTTTTTATTATTATTATTAAAGTGTGTTATTGTTCTGTTTTTAATTTCGGGCTGGGATAGAATATCAGCAGTGTACACCGTGTGTGTTACCAAGCTGAATCCTAGACCCTTTTGTCTAAAAGGAGATTTATATTCTTTTGTATACCTTTTCAAACTTTTTAGTGTACCTGATTTTAGACAAATAAAGTTCTATGGGGTATTTTTATAGTTTTCTCGCCTGGTTGGAATATTTGAATATATACGAGTAGATACATATATAAAATAAGATAAATTATTATTATTATTATCGTAGTTTTTAAATTAATCCGACACTCTGTCCTAGTCTACCTAGTTACATCGGGTAGGTTGGGACGAGTGAGTGCCTCTGTGTTTGCGCGTGCACTTGTGGCACTACAATATCACCTGCGCAGTTGATAATTTCCGACAGTGTTCGGCGGTTGTCGCCGTGGTCTAAAATCGGCCAGGAGAATGCCAAACATGGGTAATACTTACTTCTGTTCATGCAGGCCTGGTACAAAGTCTTGGCGAGAACGAATGGCCGAGGTTCTCCAGGAGCGATGGGCTCATCCAGCAGCGTCCTGATCTGCTCCTGCAGCTGATCAGTGATGATTGAGAACGTGTTGACGGAAGTCTTGTCGTCGGGGATGCGTGTGTTTTTGATGAAGGAGCCGCATGCGAAGTCGTAAAAGTCGTCGCAGGGGTCCACTTGCTCATCCATGTTGAGGAGAAGTTTTGAAGCTAAAACAAAGCAAGGTGAATGTACATTCGCATGTTTTATTTTTAATGAATCCAACAAGCAGTTAAGCAGTAGGTCGTGGTGAAGAATTTATGGACAATTTTGATGGATAAACTTCGTGCAACGTTTGAGTAATAAATTTGGGGATATTGCCAAGGAAAAGGGTAGCTACCCGGCAGATCGGATGGTCTCATCTGGGGAGGACGTCTCCGCCTACTAGTAATATTTAGATGTTGTATATAGTTGGCATCTCAGAAAACTTTCATAGCGCGATCATGGTAGTATGCGAATATTTCTTGAGCTTCTCATGTGGCGACATAGATGTCGCTACGTCACTCCCCCGCTGAGACTGGAAGTCGTAGTTTAGCGTGGAGAACTTGAGACGTCAGCCGAGGAGGTGCAGCCTGGCGTTGCGGTGAACCTGTGTCCAGGTCTTCAGTGCGTCGAGACGTAAGGAGACAAGTGTTGATGCCGCAGGAGTCAGCCAGAGGAGAAGGGGCCGCCGTTGATCCTCAGTGGCTGAGAGACTAGGAAGCACGCGTTGTGCCGACAGTAGTCTTTGGTTGCTGTGACTGCGATGGCTGCCGATGACTTTATACCTGTGGTTCGGGGAAGCTGGCTGCGGGATGTTCATATCGGGGTCACCATTTTGGCGATGATATTGCCAAGGAAAAGGGTAGCTACCCGCCAGATCGGATGGTCTGATCTGGGGAGGACGTCTCCTCCTAATAGTAATATTTAGATGTTGTATGTATCTCAGAAAACTTTCATAGCGCGATCATGGACGTATGCGAATATTTCTTGAGCTTATCATGTTGCGACATGGATGTCGCTACATAATTCTTATGATAGAATTAGAAATAAGTATGATTGTTTCGATAGCTGCGCTAGTTCAGAAGCCGAGCGCCTTAAATTTTCTAGTACGCGAGTGACCCGAATTCGATCCCCGGTGCCGGCAACACTTAAATGGTAAAATATAGCAATGAAATATAATTAATGGTAATTTTAAGAGCTAACTTGCCACATGTTCCGCCGTAAAGAAATACATCGTGAGGAAACCGGCATGTCGGACATATTGGAAACATTTGAAGTCTAAAGAAGGGCGTGAGCGTGGCGGACTATTCTGAGCTCCAAAATTCTCTCAAAAATGAGAGGAGTCTTGTTTATTTTTTTATTTATTCTTTATTGAATATTACTATAAGTAAAGGAACAAAAGGCGGACTTAATGGTAAAAGCATTTTCTGCCAGTCAACCTTTGGGCAGTGAGTTAACGACGAAGGCGGTTACAAAAAAGGATCGTATATTACTCATTAAATGTACATATACAAACATAAACATAATATACACATAGTATATTGTTGTTGCTTTGCTTGGTTTTATTACTATAGAATTTAAAACACCCTTACCTGTGTGGATGCATCCCGGCGTGTTGCAAACGTTGACGTCATTGGATCCCTTGGAGATGACTGCAGGCGGCATGGATGGAGAAATTCTCAGTTCACTAGTCTGTGGCATGTCTAAAACGCAGACACACATTGTGTGAATGAATGACAGTCGCAAACGGAAGCACAAGTTGATCACTACAGTCCACTAAACAGTTGCAAGCGAATGAATGAATATAAAGAACATAGTGATTTTAGATAGACACCAAATATAACGATTGTTTTTTGTAACGTGAAAGTTCAAACGTACATTATATTTTGAAAGAATTTAGTATATGCCATTACAATAACAGGCCATTATAATATTCAGGGTGATGTGATGTTCTCCTCACCGATTTCGACCACGGCGACAACTTCCGAATCCGAATGTCGAGAGCCATCAACCAGCGCAGGAGATATTATAGTGCCACAGGTGTACGCGCAAACACAGAGGCACTCACTCGTCCCAACCTACCCGCGCCCGATGTAACGCTGATGCGATAAGATCGGAGGTAGGCTAGGATGCAGTGTCAGAAACACGGGGATAAACACAACACAACCAGACCCGAAAACCAACAACTTGTGTTTAAGCACAAATGTTGGCTCCGGCTGGGATTCGAACCCAGGACCCGCGGCGTAGAAGTCAGGTACTCTGACCACTAGGCCACGCGGTCGTCATTCAGGGTAATTCTACCGTATCGACAATATACTAATTCATCAGTAAACCAACATGGAGTTAAACTTAATTTTCGTTTTTAATTATTTTGCTGGCTGACCTACTGGCCGACCGCCTAAGGTCAGTGCAATGGATTTCAAATACATCACGTTACGATACCGGTAGAAAGGTGCCTGGTCATCGCAATACCTCTTCACGAATCGATAATGTTAAATATTCATAGCCAGAAGTCCAAAGCGTAACACCGCGGTGGGGCGTGATGAAGAGTTGTTGAGCACTACCTACTTTAAAATTAAAGAAGCCTTGGCCGCGACTTCGTTGGACTTCATTGAAATACAGAATGTTTTAAGGAATCACGATGAAAGAAATACTGAGTTAGTGTATCTATAATCTGTGAGAAATATTCAAGCTTGAAACGAGCGAGTTTTAAGATTTTTTTTTTTATTGTATAATGTGACGAAACGAGCAAAACGTTCACCTGATGGTAAGTGCAACGTCCGCCCACAACAAATACTGTGTCACCCAGAATATTTCTGTGTGACACCACACTGCGCCCGTCACCCTGAGACATCAGTTTGAAAGTCACAAATGCCCAGTGATTACGCTAGCTCACAGTGCCATTCAAACCGAAACACAGTAATGCTTGCACACTACTGCTTCACGGCAGAATAACTGGCCCTGGGGGGGTTCCTACCTAGACGGACTCCTGCATAGGAATCCTACCACCAGTAAAAGATACTAGAGAGCCTAAGATTTAAAATTGCTACATTAACGTGTGGACGAGTTAAGTTTTAAATAAATTTCTTTTCAATCTGCTGCTAAAAAGCTGATTTTTTTTTGTTTTGTTTTATGGACATTAATTTAAAAAATAAATGACAATTGTGATTGATTAATATTCATCTCTAAATTAAGCGTATGTTTGACTATACAATTTTGTATTTTTATTTCAATGATAAATTAATATGTCTAATACTAAACCCGTTCTTTAAAAATTTGTATGCCATCTGATGGTAGATCATATAGGACATAATCAAATGTTAACATCTTTACATGTATCACATATGATCCACAAATAAAGATTATTATTATTATTAAACATCTCTGCCATGAAGTGACACCGGGAACTTATATTCCAAGAGGTTTGTGAGCCGCTACCAAGAAAAGACAATCTTATCACTGCACCGCATAATATTTCCGATTGCGCGACATAACTAAGTAACGTTTGTTAGATCGTTTAGCATGTTGTGTGTAAATAAACTCAGTGCCCGACAACATCAGGGTCGGATGACCGAACAGGAAAAAGACGAACGGAGATGAGGCCAAGTTCAGGACACGCATCGAGGTCATTGCCGACGTTAAAACTTTTGAGGCTTCGAAACTTTGAAACACCTTAAAATTATCTCGTGATACTTCGGAAACATTTCGCGACGCACCTGAACGCCATTTTGTTAAGCTAAAATGTAGCTACTTAAGAATTTATAATGTTCTTTTGACTAAGATAAAAAAATAACAAAAATCAAGATACCTTCAGAGGTTATTTCGCCTGTTTGTACCATTGTAAAAAAAAACTTATAAAATAAAATTATAAATATTTTCATTTCAGTTCATTTCATTATACTCGTATAATTAACATGAGTTGTACGTTCCGGAAAGCGGTAGTACTACGGGTTAAGTTTGTACAAGCGTGACATAATGAAGATATTATTCAATTCCGCACGATTATGAAACGTAACGAGCGTGTTGCAAACATTATGCACTCTAAAACATCTTTTGCGCTTTACCCAATAGTGTAGATTTTAGTGGATGACAAATTATTAACGACGTTACTAAAGAACTTCGTTGAAATACCAAAGTTCCGACGGCTGGGTTAGCGCAACGGTAACGATAGGTCTCTGCGCTTCGGTCGCGGGATTTGATTCCCGCACTTGACAGATATTTGTATAGCCTACATGCGTTTTACAGACATAAAATTCACATGCACAACACGTCCAGACCCGAAAACCAACAATTAGTTTTTTTTATTGTATAAATTGATGAAACGAGAAAAACATTAAACTGATGGTAAGTTCAACGTCTGCCCATACCAAATGCTATGTCACTCAGAAAACCTCTGTGTGACACTACACTGTACCCATCACTCTGAGACATAAGTTCTTAAGTTTCATATGCCCTGTGATTACGTTATAGTGCCCTTCCAACCGAAACACAGTAATGTTTGCACACTACTGCTTCACGGCAGAATAACTGGCCCTGGGGTGGTACCTACCTAGACGGATTGCACAAACGTTTGTTCCGGTTGGGACTCTAACCCAGGACCCGCGGCGTAGAAGTCTGGTACGCTAACCAATGGGCCACGCGGTCGTCGAATGACCGTCGTCAGTTGGTCCGGTTCTGAGTATCTGTGCATGCGAAATTTATGTCTGTAAGCCGTGGGAGCGGTAAAATGATACTCCTATAACCGTTCCCACATAACCTAGTGATTTCTTATTTTTATCAAATGCTTCTAATAATACAGTATGCCTCATAGAAAGCATAGTTAGTCCATTTAAGCAAAGACATTCCAAAACCTCGCAAAGCTGAGAAGGGAGGGAAGGGGGAAATAGGAACTGCAGGCCACATGAGGAAGCCACTGAGCTCTCTCCTCTCTCTCCCCCAGCGAACTATGGAAAGGGCTATGCTCGGACTTTGCCTGCGAGATAGAATCCGTGACCATGATATCCTCAGCAGAACCAGAGTAACCGACAACGGTTGGGGAAGAAAGGTTCTGCAGTGGCAACCTCGTACCGGCAAACACAGTTGAGAGCGAACCCTTGTTAGATGGAGCGTCGTCCTGCACGGATTTGTTAAGTAAATAGATGCAGGTGGCTCAGGGCAATGATATTTGGAATTCCTTGGGGGATTAATTCAATAATAAATAACTAAACTGTACGGGCACTGTGAGCTGAGCACGACGCTGTTCAATTCCAAATCACACAAACGTATCATCCATACTAATATTATAAAGCTGAAGAGTTTGTTTGGTTGAACGCGCTAATCTCAGGAACTACTGGTTCCAATTAAAAAATATGTTCTAGCGTTGGATAGCCCATTTATTGAGAAAGGCTATAAGCTATATAACATCACGCTACGACTCTTTTAAATTAAACGGGCGAGCGAAACCGCGGGTCACAACGAGTCTTACTATAATAAAACTTAAGGACAGTTTATATAATGATTTCTTATATTTACGCGAACACTACACATTTAAATGAAACTAAGTTTACGGATTTTATCGCGTTTAATTTTTTTTTTATTTTTTACTATTTATAACCCGACGTTTCGAGTGCTTTACTATTAAAAGCTGAAGGTACCCCAGGTTAACTATGACATCAGGACATCTGTCACCTCAGTCCCCCCGTGACCATGGGTGCTGTAAAGCACTCGAAACGTCGGGTTATAAATAGTAAAAAATTAAAAAATGAAACGCGATAAAATCCGTAAACTTAGTTTCATTTAAATGGACAGTTTATATGTTTGAACGCTTTAATCTCAGGAAATTCTAATCCGACATGAAAAAATATTTTCCGCATTGATTAATCCGCACCCTGAGATCCGAGAATTGATGAGAAGGGTAGAATTGTGTTGTCACCGAGGTTTTTTTTTTACTGTAATAAGTGACGTAACGGGCAAACCGTTCAAGTGACGGTAAGTGCAACATGCCCATAAAAAATGCTGTGTCATCCAGAACATTTCTGTGTGATACCACACTGCGCCCGTCACCCTGAGACATCAGTTCTTAAGTCTCATATGCCCAGTGATTACGCTAGCTCTCAGCGCCCTTCGGACCGAAACAGTAATGTTTGCAAACCACTGCTTCACGACAGAATAACTGGCCCTGGGGTGGTACCTACCTAGACAGATTCCTGCATAGATCTCCTATCATCAGTAAAAAGTGATGCTGTACGGTGCAATCATGCGATCGGCTTATTTTCCACGGCAGAAACCGCGGGGCGTAGCTCATTTAAATATGAAAAGTAAAAAAAAATGTATCGGCCGTGTACTGCACAGCCCTTTCAGCACAGTATTGTATACCAGAAGTTTGTGTATTGGTTATAGGGACGGTAAGCAAAATGCACACCCGATGGCAAGTGTAACGTCTACATAAAAAATGTGTCACCCAGAACACTCCTGTGTGGCACCATATCGTGCTCTCAGTGCCATTCAGACCGAAACGCATTAATGTTTGCACACTACTGCTTCACTTGTTTTGGGGTGGTACCTACCTAGACGGAGTCCTGCATATGCATTCGACTGGATCGTTATAGGATGGCTCGGGAATTATAGATGTTAGGTTAGCGTGTACCAATTATTATGGTGGGTACGTCCGGCAGTCATCGAGTAAATTATGTGATGCTTTAGCATTGTACCAGGGTAGCATATTACGTTAGCACTGTTACCTATGCATTTAACCACGCTTGATGGAACGCTTATTATCATTAGAATTAAAGATCTCGGTGGTCGCGGCTTGTGATCCAGTGAGAGTAGGATAAATAACAGTTTGTAAAGACTTAGATCTGAAAGTTGTAAAGTTGCAAATTCACAATTCACCTTAAATAAGCAACAGATTTACTGGTGGTAGGAATCCAGGAATCCGTCTAGGTAGGTAACACCCCAGGGTCAGTTATTCTGCCATGAAGCAGTAGTGTGCAAACATTGCTGTGTTTCGGTTTGGAGGGCACTGTGAGCTAGCATAATCACTGGGCATATAAGACTTAAGAACTGATGTCTCAGGGTGATGGGCGCAATGGGGTGTCACACAGAAATGTTCTGAGTGGACACAGCATTTGCTATGGCCAAACGTTAGGCTTACCTATCAGGTGAACGTTTTGCTCGTTTCATCAACTTTAAAAAAAAAACAGGGAGTTCTAACCAAAAGTTATAATAATGTATTAGCTTCTTTGTAAATTTATGAGACGACATGTTTTGAAGACCGACATTAGTAATGATGACCATTTTTAACTAATTTAACATTGTTTTTCTTTAATCCATTATCAATTGTCCGTTTATTTATTTATTTAAATCCTTTATTGCTTCCTTTACAATAAAAGGATACAAAGGGTGGACTTAATGCCTGTAGGCATTTTCTCCCACTCTCCATGGGTTGAGATTTTTTTGGTGGCATTGTGGTGAGATTTTAGATGACGGTGCAGCAATAAAGACAGACGGAAGAAAGATAACAAAATTAAATAATGAAATAATAATTAACATGTAGTTTTATTATACACATATTAATTTGTGTTGTCAAGCCTCAAGATTAGATTCGTACTAAATGAACTAATGGTGGTTTTCAGTCTAGAGTATTTATCGTAGTTGACCTAATTTAATTTTTTTATAAAAGAATTTATTATATATATATTTAGTAATTGTCTTTTTTCTATCAGATTATGCTGTTGAGGAATGCTAGCAGGTCTACATTATAGATATACATAACAATTCAATTTGCCTTGTGGTAGCTGCGTAAGAATTATAATAGTGATGGAATCAAATAAACTATGACTCGATGATTTCTAATCACGTTAGGAAAACCAACTCGCTCCAATAAACAGATTGACAATTTCACTATCGATTTGAGAACACTCACAGTCATTTCCCAACACACCTTACCTAATTCTAAAGAAACCAATCGGAACGCTTCTCGCGAGATACGTGCAAGCGGCGGCCGAGCGTGTCTCTTGCGCGGCGCGACGTGCAAAGCCGTTTCCTAAACAGCTCGTTACGTTACTTGAAGTCCGACTAAGCCGTGTGGTAGCGGCTCGTTGAAAGAATACTACCACTCCATCTCATCCAATGGATCTCGTAAAAGGCGAGTAAGGAGTTAAACTACACTGTGCACCCAACAGCGCATGGTTGCGATGGGCTCGCCACCTATCACACCAAGTGCATCATATTGTTTTGGTGAAACGTGGATTGTGACAGTCATACTGTTTTTGCAGTGAGTGCCCAGTCCCTGACTACCCCTAATGGGATACAGTCGTGATCCTAAGTATGTATGAAGTCCGACTTACGCCTTTGGGTGTGCGAAGGATTTCTAAGTGAAATTATTACAAGGCACCGATCAAGGAGCGCCTAATGTGACCGCATATGAAGATGCAGTCTCACAAATCCTCCCTCGTTCGTTACAAGCACAGTACTTAACTGCGCGCTCCCATAGACGCAAAATTCGACAAGTCGTCGCTCCAACTTAATTTATTTATTTATTGTCATTCTTATACATCTATCATTACACGTCTCAAACCCAATGCGATCGTCCGGTACAAGAATAAAAATTAAAAGAACACCTACTTTTACAAAATACATTATAAATTGTCATTACTTCACTTTATTACTTGTAATGCTATCCTTGTGGTAGGATTCCTATGCAGGAATCCGTCTAGGTAGTTACCACCCAGGGGCAGTTATTCTGCCGAGAAGCAGTAGTATGCAATCATCACTGTGTTTCGGTTTGAAGGGAACTGTGAGCTAGCGTAATCACTGGGCATTTGAGGCTTAAGAACTGATGTCTCAGAGTGACGGGCGCAGTGTGGTGTCACACAGAAATATTCTGGGTGACACAGCATTTGTTATGGGCAGAAGTTGCACATACCATCAGGTGAACATTTTGCTCGTTTCGTCACTTTATCCAATAAAAAAGACAAGAGTTTCGATATCGCATGGCCGTGAGTATAAAATGTTTTATTTATCTCCACGCTTGCATAGCTTGACCAACCTTGTCGCGACGTGATTCAGCACGTTGACCGAAACATTGTTAAATATATTCACTTAGCGAAAACCGCGCAGTCTTAATCACCTCACATCGCGATGCATCACGATGGCAGTTGCGAGGTGGATGGAAAGGTGCATTGTTCCCAAGTCAATTGTCAAACGTTACGTAGTTCATTCTTCAATTGCAATTATCGTTGGTCTGCACCGTGCCGGGTCGGCATAGTGCCTTATGAATTTGGCATGTTTAATTGTAATGTATATTTATAAACACTTTCGAACAGCGAGCTGATGATCCTGGTGAGAACACTAGGTCTATAACGTTTGTAAAATTTCATCGTCCATACGGGCGTCTGGGAGTGAGTGGAAATTTAATTGAAAGATTTTGTTACATTGATAGTTACATACGTACAGACAGACATACAGGTGAAGCTTATAAAATCGTGATAAAAAATACATACAGTCGAACATAGAACCTCCTCCTTCTTTGAAGTCGGTTTAAGAGGCGAGAGCTCAATAGCGAAACTGTTTATTTATAAACGGTTTCGTTTTCTAATACGTTATGAAATATATAAAATGTATATATAAAAAAATACAAATGGTAACATCATTTGTATTTTTTTTATAGGAGAGGGGGCAAACGAGCAAGCGGCTCACCTGATGGTAAGTGATCACCGCCGCCCATGAACACCCGCAATAAAGTATGGTATATACATTGATGTATTTAAGTAAATATTAACCAGACTGATTTGAAGATTCATTTTTGTAGTTGATAGCACAATTCTTGAGGATTCTTATAAGTTATTTAACATCACGCTACGACCCTTAGGAGCGATTCCCGTTAAATTAAACGGCGGGCACAGATAGATATAAATAAATTTTAAGTGTCTTAACAAAATAACAGCTTTTTACTCAATGCTTATTAAAGTATATAACACTACTTATAAGAGAAGAACAATTATTAAAAAAATCGTCTGTCTGTCGATTTGTTCCGGCTCATCTCCGAAATGGCTGGACCGAATCTGGCGGGAACTTTCACTGACAGATATCTGATATTATAGCGGGTAACTTAGGCTACTTTAATTTTAGAAGCATTTATGGCAGTAGAAATAGCATTACTTTGAGCTGAAATACCTATGTAGCTTCGGTGAGAATGCAATAATATGGTACCATAGAGCTGGTATGACGATGGAGCCAGGAAGTTGGTCATAGGAACTCCTTTAAAACTTTATAATTTACTCCTAGATTTGTAACACCTTAATCTAAGGAATACAATGAGCGTACTTAGGAATTATCTGCCAGTCAACCCTGGGTATATTTTTTATCTGTATATTGTTTGTATAAATGCGAGAAAGAGAAAGAGAGACAGGAATGATTTTTTTTTATTTAATAAAAGTGACGGAACGAGCAAAACGTTCACCTCATGGTAAGTGCAACGTCCGCCCACAACAAACGCTGTGTCACCCAGAAAATTACTGTGTGACACCACACTGCGCCCGTACACCCTGAGACATCAGTTCTTAAGTCTCATATGCCCCGTGATTACACTAGCTCACAGTGCCCATCGAATCGAAACACAGTAATGTTTGCACACTACTGCTTCACGGCGGAATAACTGGCCCTGGGGTGGTTGGAGGGTGGCCCTACCTAGATGGATTCCTGCATAGGAATCCTACCATGACTATTTGTTTCATATAATATCTCAAAAGAATGCACGAAACTGTAAAATAGTTTTAAGTAATTCGCATACTGTTGCATATTTCGAAGTTAATTGCGTAACGAATTATATAAAATAACCGCTTCGTTGACGCAGTGACTGGAAATATATTTAGATATGATTTCGTAATTACTGTCTTTGAACACAAAAGAAATCCTAGTTGTAATATCGTTTAAAAATAAAAAATACTTCCACACTGTAAGTAATTAGTTTAGCTAGAAGCTTCTTCCATTAGTATTAAATTTATTTCTTTGTTGGAATCAATCAATTTAGTTAACTTGTTTACTGAGTATACGTGATAATACGTGTTGTATTACTGGATCTAGTGCAACTTGTATAGACAATATTTTTACTGTTGTTAAGCCTCTGCACCATTCTATTATTCACAAAAGAAGTTCTGATCATTCTGGACAGTTAGCATTATTAAGGTAATAATGCTATATTTACAAAAAATAAAATTAAAAGTGTGTTTGTTCAATGTAAATAAGTATCACTTTGGAGAAGCTTAGAAGAAATGTAGATAAAAAACTTCTATTACTTCCTTATAATAATAAAACTGACTATTTGTATAGAGTACTGTTTGCCTGCTGAGCATGGAATTTAATGCTTAATTTTGCGGCAGTAGGCATCCCGCATGGTGAGATTCTCGGCCCATTTCTATTTCTTATTCACAGTAATGACTTATCTTACCTCGCAGGGTCAACCGTGATATAGTGTTTTTTGCATATTAACGAATACATCGATGACGATAACCTCTGGGAATGATCGCTGCTAAGCTAAGAACCAGAGTAGTTAAAAAAAAAAAACTTTCAATAAGTACTATGTAAATAATCTATGTTCATTAAACAATATTCTATTCATATTCTACCGCTAGTTATATTTCATTGATTCTCATTCAGAAGTGATTTTAATTCACTCATCGTATTGTTTACCTTAAGATTACCATTAACATACAGTTATTGTGGCGCGCAAAGGTTTATCGACCTTCAAACGGTCTTAATACCTATACTCAATTGGTTCTAAAACGTGAGAAAAATATAACGTGTTGTGACCTTTAAGCGAATGGTACAACATCGTATTTATAAAACTAAAGGAGTTGATCGGTTATTAACCAAAAAAAATGTTTCGTCTTCGGGCCTAACACTGATGATGATGTTCTCCTAGCCGATTTCGACCACGGCGACAACTTCCGTCTACTGTCGAGGGCCATCAACTGCGCAGGAGATATTATAGTGCAACAAGTGTACGCGCAAACACAGAGACACTCACTCGTCCCAACCTATCCGCGCCCGATGTAACGCTGATGCGATAAGATCGGAGGTAGGCTAGGATGCAGTGTCAGAAACACGGGGACAATCACAACACAACCAGACCCGAATACCAACAATTTATGTTTTAGCACAAACGTTGACTCCAGCTGGGATTCGAACCCAGGACCCGGGGCTTAGAAGTCAGGTACTCTGACCACTAGGCCACGCGATCGTCACATCGGCCTAACACTAGCCCACTGCTGAACATAGACCTCCCCCATAGATTGCTACAAAAGTTTGTAGCCTTTGTTTTGGGGGGATTTTGTCATAGTTAGTTAGTTAAGTTTATTTATTCGGTTGTTCCAGGAAGATGGTGCTGCCTATCTTTTTTTTTATAACATTGAGTGACGAAACGAGCAAAACGTTCACCTGATAGTAAGTGCAACGTCTGCCCATAACAAATGCTGTGCCACCCAGAAAATTTCTGTGTGACACTACACTGTGCCCATCACCCTGAGACATCGGTTCTCAAGTCTCATATGCCCTGTGATTACGCTAGCTCGCAGTGCCCTTCAAACCGAAACATTACTGTGTTGACGGACTCCTGCATAGGAATCCTACCACCAGTAAAATCTTCTAGCTTTCATTTTCCCTCCGTCGGCTTTTACGACACAACACAAGTAGGGGTGGTAGATTAGGCTACATGAAAGCGATGAAACGTGGGAGTATAGGTTCTCACTGGATCGAGAATCTTCGATAAAGTAGTAAAGTTACAGCCTATAAATGTCTCACTACTCAGCGCAGGCCTCATCTCGTTTTTGTGAGGGTTTTGGACCCGGTAATATTCCGCCACGCTGCTCCAATGCGGGTTGGCGGACTTCCCATGTCCCCGATATGTTTTTATTTCTCTGACAAGCCGGTTTCCTTGTGATGTTTTAGTTCACTGAGCACGTGGTAAATCAGCACTTGCAATAACAGAACAATTTCGAGGTGGAGGCGGCACCGGGGATCGAACTCGGGTTACCTGCTCGCATATTACGAAATTTAAGGCGCGCGCCTAGATAACACGGCTCTAGTCTTCGATAGTTCTTACGAATTTACAATATTCCTTAAAACAATAGCTTCCCATGCATATCTATGCAAGCCATTGCCATGTCCGTCTAGGTAGGTATCACCGCAGTGGCGTCAAGTAGTGGTGAGCAAACACCACAGTTTTTCAGTCTGAAGGGATCCGTCTAGGTAAGTACCACCTAAGGACCAGTTATTCTGCCGTTAAGCAGTAGTGTGCAAACATTACTGTTTCGGTTTGAAGGGCACTGTGAGCTAGCGTAATCACTGGGCATTTAAGACTTAAGAACTGATGTCTCAGGGGGACGGGCGCATTATGGTGTCACAAAGAAATGTTCTGGGTGACAAAGCATTTGTTACGGGCAGACGTTGCATTTATCATCAGGTGAACGCTTTGCTCGTTTCGTCACATTATCCAATAAAAAAATATGGGACTTGAGAACCGATGTCCTGTGACGAGGTACACACAAAGTGTTGGTTTTCGGGTCAGATTGTGTTGTAATTGTTCCGTGGCTCTGACACTTTATCCTAGAAATATGTTTTAAGACATAACAATAAAAAAAAAAACTAGCTTATTACGGATTTTATCGCGTTTATTTTTTAACTATTTATAGCTCGACGTTTTGCACACATTGACAAATCAAAACGCTTTAATATCCGTAAAAATCTAGTTTTATTGAATGGGTAACATTCGCGTAAATATAAGAAATCATTATGACACCGGAACGTGTTGATTTACAAATGTTGGAGTTGTGCATATGAAATATATATCTATAAAACGCACTTTTTTAATTGAGTAAATTACGTTTAAAGAAGCAACGTTTTTTTTAAAAATTGAGCAAAATTACGTTTGTCTTTACGGGATTAAACTTAATAAGAAAACAAAGTTACTAAAATATTTATCACATTTATGTGCATATTATGTTATTATATACTTTGTATATTAATAAAGATTATACAGGGTCATTCGTAATGTCATATAGATCCCGGCAGGCTGGGTTAAGGGATAGTCCCTTAACCCAGTAGTGTATATGCCCCAAATAATATAATGAGCCTCGTACCGTGATACCTGTAGGAGATATAAGTCGACTTAAAGAATTTGCTTAAAACTCATAGGGACTACCCTACCTACCCTGTTATTATAGCTGATCGAGGCAATGAACTCATAATTAGGCGTTTTTCCAGTGCGCTGCCATCGAAAGAACTCGCAAGTACTAGGATAACATGAAGCTTAAGGAAATCTGTTGCGAAGTAAATCTGTTAGTATGGCGCCGTAGTAGGGTAACATAAATTAAATGGATAAGAAAATGTATTTTGAATTTATCTGGTTCGAGGTAACGACTTTCTGAGTTAGGATCGAGTAAAGTTTTAGAAAACAAATAATTTAAAAATTTTGTATGGACATTTTCTGTATTGAATTTTATCATTAAAGCTTCACTGTTGTGTTTATCAAAGTAGCATGGGTAGGTGCCGGGATGTTATAACAATAATGAATAACGTTGTATACTTAGTAACTGTAATAGGTTTCCGGCAGAGTAGAATAGCACCTATCTCTTTCCTACCGAGGCGCCGTAAGAGGTGTCTAAGGTATTGTACGGACGGGCTATATTCGTGGCATAAGGCATTGCATATCATACTGCTCGTAGGAATGCAATGGGCAGTAAGAATCTTATTGGTACCAATTGCCTATGACGTGGGTTGCCACCGGCCACGGCCCGTTTCCCGCGCGGGTGAATAGTGGGCTACGTGTGTGGTCTCTCCTACCCCTTGTATGGGAAAAAAGCGTGACTGTATGTGTGCATTAAAGTTACCTTCTAAGTTTTAATCTCTTCAAACCTGCGATATAAACGATCACGTGACTAAACCCGTAACTCATAATTGTACGTTACGTTATCGTCGTATCTAAAAGCGTGGCCTCCATTTGCTGTCGTCGAACAATGCATGAAGCACGCCGAAATTTTCTCTCATTCCGTATTCGCGGACGGTCCGCCATCAATTCAAACTGACAGGACTGTTTAAATAGTGTTGGCGTCTCAAAGGAAATGTTTTTAGAAATATTTTTCCTCGTACATTTATTCACCAAGATTAGTTTTTTTCAGTCTAGGTAGGTAATTACCGGGCGTATGAGACTCAAGAACTGATGTCTCAGGGTCACGGGCGCAGTGTGGTGCCACAGAAATGTCCTAGGTGGCGCAGCATTTGTTACGAACAAGCGTTGCACTCACCATCAGGTGTACGTTTCGCTCGTCTCGTCACTATCGAAATAGAAAAATAAGTATTTCTCTTCGTTTCTTTAAACGTTTGAACTTTCACATTACCACGCTGGAGATGCCTGAATGTAACTCACCGTTGATGTCAACTGTGGTTTTCAGAAGAACTGTAGCCAAAAATGCCGCAAGAAATGCGACAGCCAGCACCGCGGCCACACCGACAGCCAGCATTAGCCGCTTCTCCAGCTTCGTCCTCTGCGCCCAGTAAGATGGCCTGCGAGAAAAAGATATATAAGTATTCGCTACTGTAAATTATATTTTACTGGTGTTAGGATTCCTATACAGGAATAACGTCATTTTATCGAAAAGGGGACAAACGAGCTGATGGTAAGACATCACCGCCGCCCTTGAACATTTGCAATACCGGAGGATTTATTTTTATAGGATAAAGTGATGGTAAGTGCAACGTCTGCCCATAACAAATGCTGTGACCCAGAACGTTTCTGCGTGACACCACACTACGCCCGTCCCCCTGTGACATCAGTTCTTAAGTCTCATATGCCCAGTGATTACACTGGCTCTCAAGGCTTTTCAGACCAAAACACAGTAATGTTTGCACACTACTGCTTCACGGCAGAATAACTGGCCCTGCCAACACCAGTAACAGTTTGTATTAGTTATGGAATCTTCTTAAGTAGGTACCACCAAGGATTGTCAGGTTATTCTGTGTGGATGGTGTGAAAACACTGTATTTTGATCTTAAATGCACTGTTAAATACTCTAATTCCATGGCATATGAGACTTCAGAACCGATGTCTGAGGGTGATAAATGCAGTGAGGCGTTACGCAGAACTTTGCACTTGTGACAATTGATATGGGAGAGTCTGGCACTTACCATCATTTGACTTAGTCGTCTTGTCTCTAATTTCCAATGGAAAAAAACATAATATGATATCTACACTGTTTAGACATTATACCATGCGATTTTCAGATTTTCTGCGACATGGGTATCAGATTGCTGTAACTACCAGGTTTCTGTTAGTATCAGATTGCTGTAACTACCAGGTTTCTGTGAGTACCAGATTGCTGCATTGGCTTCGGCAATCAACACGACAACGACTTTCCCGGGGTTTGAAACTTCGTCAGCATGGATATAAGTCTTTAAACATCCCGTGAGAAGTATTTGCTTTTCCGGGATTAAAAGTATCCTCTATCCCCCTCCAGACTAGCTATCTCAGTGCGAAATTTTGCCAAGATTGGTTCAGCGGTTGAACCGCGAAAAGGTAACAAGCGGACAAAGGGACAGAGAGAGTTGCTTTTGCATTTATGGTATTTTTTGTATTAGTATGGTTAATCATGTAATATTGATAATTTAAAACTGCCCATCTTAATATATATAAAAATTAAAACATAAATTATTTAAGCTCCGTTATTGCGTCGTATTATTGTGCACTGACGCAGCCGTCCGAGTTGCCTCGGAGTGCGGGCCGGACTGAAAACCAGTGTCGGGATCAGAGCAATATAAGTCTCTGTATCTCGAGTTTTTACTGAGTCCTGTCCTTTTAACGGTCTTCGGCTGCTACACAGACTTATTTTATATAATTTTTTCACTATTGTTAATTTTGGCCAATATTATTTTATATTCTGTGTGATTCCATTTTTTTCTTGTTTTGTTTTGTATCTATTGTGATTAGACCATGAATAAATGTGTTTCTTTCTTTTCTTTCTTAACGGATCATCATCATCATTATAACCTTTTTTATAGAAGAGGGGGCAAACGAGCAAGCGGCTCACCCGATGTGAAGTGATCACCGCCGCCCATGAACATCCGCAACACCAGGAGTGTCGCGGATGCGTTGCCGGCCTTCGAGAAAGGAATGGGCTCTTTTCTTGAATGTCCCTAAGTCACATCGATCCGGAAAAACCGCTGGCCGCAGCAAGCCTATAATAATAGGACTAATAAGTCCTCTGCTCTTTCGCAACCGCAGTTTATTTATTCAGACGTCCCAGAACGACGCTGCCGCCCATGTTCTGGTTTTAATTTTCCCTCTGTTCGACAGAGGTGTCCCGTGGGTGTCGATGAGATGGGGGTGATAGATTCTCTTATGCCGCCACTATATGGCACAGCCGCCACAGCCCACTTACTGGTGGTAAGATTCCTATGCTGAAATCCGTCTAGGTAGGAATCACCCCAGAGCCAGTTATTCTGCCGTGAAGCAGTAGTGAGCAAACATTACTGTGTTTCGGTTTGAAGGGCACTGTGAGCTAGCTAACTAGCTAACTTATGTCTCAGGGTGATGGGCACAGTGTCGTGGCACACAGATATTTTTTGGGTGACACAGCATTTGTTATAGGCAGACGTTGCACTTATCTTATCTTTTGAACCTTTTAATGTTGTGTTGTAGTATTGAATAAAGTTTTTTCTTCCTTTCTTTCATCAGGTGAACGTTTTGATCGACGAATCTTCTAGTATGGCTTGTACGTAAAATATGATGATGGTGACCAAATACTGCCGGAAGCTATCAACCCCGCAGGAACTTTTTCCTTATCCCCCCGCGCCCGCTGCAATGCTTCATGCACAACTAGCACAACTAGACCCAAAAACAAACAGTTGGTGTCTTTGCACAAATCTTGGCTCCAGTTGAGATTCGAACCCCGGACCGTAGACATCAGGTACTCTGACTAGGCAACGCTTATTACATCCATACATAAGTAAAGATAAGGACGGGATGAAACGTTGCCACGAGTTACGCCTCTAGTTCCCTTCGCCTTAGTAAGGAATACCAGAATACCAGATTCAGACAGAGCTTACTCTTATTCAACCGATTTATATAGTGCGCTAAGAGTCGCGAGTTCGATACCTGAACGGGACAAATATTTGTATCACCTGCTAGTGGTTCTGAGTCTGGGTGTGTGCATGTGTAGTTTATGTGTTTTAAATGCACCTGCGATACATGAGAAATCCTAGTTTGTAAAAGTAAGTAAAGTAAAGTTTCAGCCTATGAATGAATGGTTTTGGAGCTGGGAAGAATCCGCCACGCTGCTCCAATGCGGGTTGGCGGACTTTTCCTCGGAGTTTTCCTCACGATGTTTTCCTTCACCGCCGAGCACGTGTTAAATCAGCACTTAAAATAGCACCCCAGTGTGTAGCCTAAGCTAAATTAGAAAGTTATTTCGATGTAAGTTATACTCTCTATATTATGTGTAAGAATATGCAGTGTAAATTACGATAAAAAAAATCCGTACCATTTATTTTTTAGATATCTCGGACCGATAACCGCTCGTGGACGAAGGGAAGGCATAAAATTAGAAAGTGTTTATTCTTTGCACAGGAAAATTGCCCCTAAATTTTCAATTTGTTGTACTAACCGAATTTTCGTGTAGCCTCAATTTTCCTTGGTGCTAAAGTGAAGCCGCGGGCCCCGCTCTTATGGCGTCTTCCAAATTTATTTACACTTTCGCTTCTGCAAGGGCGCCCGAAAATTATAAATAATGCGATCATATTTCCTTTGAAATCAACTGACGAAAAAAATAATTGCGTTCGTTTAATGTATAAGAACGTTGTTTTTGGTGAGATTTCTTTGTACGTGGCCCCTAGGCCAGGCGATTGATTTCAAGTTCATAGTTCGCTATTGATCTGCCTTCGACCATCAAAAAAAGAAAATTTAAAAAAAAAAGTGCTGATTTAAAACGTGCTCGGCGGAGAAGGACACATGGGTACATCGTGAGGTAACCTGAATGTCTGAGTAATAATAATGTTCCATAAACATTTTAATAAAACTAAATTTTAACGGATTTTAGCGCTTTTAATTTGGACCTATTTATAACCCGACTGAGATGAACTAATGTCATAGTCAACCCGGGGTACCTAAAGCCCTTAATTATTATTTTTGGTCTGATCTACGCACAAAGAGCTAACTGTGTCTTGTAGTCTTGCAGTGGTATGCTTGGTATTTGATTTTTTTCATATACTTAAGAAGTTCGCCTAAATGCATTGACGCAGCTCGGCGGACTCTTTTCGACTTCAGAACTTTCTGAGGAATAAGAGGCGACCTGTGCTTACCATTTATACCCACGTTACTTTACATCTAGAACAATATAAAGATAAAAAATCATTCGTTGTTAGGTAGTTATTGGTTTTTTAAAAAGGCTATCATAACGACGTCTATCTATGTCGTATAGAAGTCTATATACTCTCACTCTCTCTCTTATTCTTTCTCTCAGTTTCTAAAAGTTGTTGATACCGTTTTTTTACTTTTTTGCTCATAGTAGTGGTCGCCCGATGGTCGAAACTCTAATTAACTTTTAACTTTTTTTAATTAATTATTAAATATTAATTTATTTTATTTGTAACACATATTATATACATTGGGGAGAAAGAATTTTTTGACTCGTACCAAAATGGCGGCGACGTATTTTGCCACCCGTCTCATCACGTTTCCCGGGAGAGCCAAAAGTGGGCTACGTGCGTGGCCTCTGTCTACCCCTTATATGGGAAAAAGGCGTCACTTACCTACATGACTGACGTATGTATTTATTTATACAAATTTTAGCTATGCCAAATTTGGCCATAGTTGGCGCGCATAGCTGGCGGGTTGGCAACCGCAGTTTATTTATTCAGATGTGCCAGGAATATGCTGCTGCCCATCTCCTGGTTTTTCTTTTCCCTCTGTCGACTTTTACGACACAAGGGATAACATGGGGTGGTAGATTCTCTTAAGCCACCACCACCACGGCGCGTAATAATAATAAATCTTAGTCTTGTTACATTCAGCTTATTCCCTTAACATTTATAACTCGTCGTTGTTGAATTATTTATAGTTACGTAAAGCTTTTGTAAATATAGAAACGCGTTTGTGTTATGAAATATATTGTTGCAAATTTCGTTCCACATGCCTTGGTCTCCAAGTCTGACATTTGGCCTCAACTCTTAGAAAATTGCTATCAGTGCCATCAAGCCGCGAAGTACGTTTCCGTTGCAGTGTGTACTTTTGTTATTATAATTTTCTGGGAGCGGCTCTAAGAGCTTTCTTGTAAGATCATCTACGCAGTATGAGTGTTAGTAACACATTTCACTTTTTTTTTATATAAGAAAGTGACGAAACGAGCAAAACGGTCACCTGATGGTAAGCCTAACGTTTGGCCATAGCAAATGCTGTGTCACTCAGAACCTTTCTGTGTGACGCCCCATTGCGCCCATCACCCTGAGACATCAGTTCTTAAGTCTCATATGCCCAGTGATTAGCATAGATAGGCATAGACAATAACACAGTGTGAAGATAGTTCAGTGGTCGAGTGCTGACACAATATTTCTACTTTATTTTCTATTTTTTTTTATATCGGATATAGTGATGAAACGGCCAAACGTCCACCTGATGGTAAGCGCAACGTCTACCCATAACAAATGCTGTGTCATCAGAACATTTCTGTGTGACACCACACTGCGCTCGTCACCAAGAGACATCAGTTCTTAAGTCTCATATGCCCTGTGATTACACTAGCTCTCAGTGCCCTTCGAACCGAAACACAGTAATGTTTGCACACTACTACTTCACGGCAGAATAACTGGCACTTAGGTGGTACCTACCTAGACGGAATCCTCCATAGAAATCCTACCACCATATATTATTAGTCATTTAAACAGAATATATATTTCAATCACTATTATCGCATGAGATCGCTAATCAAAGTGATGTTTTTAAGCCGACAGATATTTTACAGATATTCTACAGAGTTGCTTTATTCTAATTGTCAGCTATTAACAGTAAGAAAATTATAAAGAAGATGGGATATAGTTGATAAATGCTCAGTAAAAACCAAATTTGCGAAACATCATTACAGCAGACAATCAGTTCATACATATAATATTGTTAAAAAATCACTTCACATTTATCCATAAAAATATTATCAATGCAAAATTTTAATGACTGAATGACTGACAAAACTTAGTTATAATGACGTGGAGAGTTAGATTATTGTTTACTAATTAAAGTAATATGTTTTTTTTATATATGTCATCGTGTTACATATGTTATGGAAGAACAGGGCCGCCTGGCGCTTATCACATAAAAGGTGGACCTAATCAAATTGTAATTATGAAAAAAATATTTAGGAAACAATAAAGTTTTTTTTTAATTTTAAAGGTTACTATAATAAAGGAAAGAAAGGTGTTTTGCTACGATCCGCATGAAAAATATAAAACGGTGTGTATTACTTAGATTTTGAAGAGCACACAGAGCTTCAGCGGCTGTCTGTGGTAGAGTCAATATCAATTAATAACGCGTCGTTTTGAGGTGAAACACATATCGAGGCGTCGACAACCGCGGTATGCATTGTCTAGTGGTAGTGTTGCAGTTGTGGAGGGTATCTGGTGGCGGTTTCCGGTGAGGTTTAAGTTTACTTGTGAGCGCTATCGTGCGAGAGCGAGCGGTGCTTTTCAAAAACGAAGTAATACGAGTACACATAAATGTAAATTTTGCATGCGGATCTTAGCAAATTAACTTTCTTTCTTTCATTATACTGGATTTTCAAAGTAACGCCTGATTCTATTAACCATTGAAAAATATTTAGGTTTATGACTTTAGCTTTTTTATTTCATCTAACTAGTTTGCTTGAAACCATTGGCGTAAGAAAATCGCCATCCGGTCTGTGGGTGTTCTAGGAGTCGACTTAGAGAAATGCCTGGAAAATATCAGGGCTTCTGACATTTTTTTTTCATAGGAGTTAGCCGACATCCGGCAGAGTTTAACAGCACCTGCCTCTTTCCAGCCGAGGACAGCCTTTATCCCTGCAGAATAATACCATAACATGCAATGCTGTCACTATACTGCTCGTGGGGAAGCAATGGGGAATAAGAATTTTTTGATTCGTACCAAAATGGTGACGTGATTCGCCTCCCGTCACGACTCGTTTTTGTGAGTGAGTGCGAATGTGGCCCGACTATATGTATGTATGTACGTAAATTCATATTAATGTAGTTTTTCGAATACACGGAACGACATTACGTGTTATCAATTTACTTAGATTTACTCCACTTGTAACTCTTTAATAAAAAGGAGACAATAAAACAAGAGTTAATGATTGCCAGCATATCGACGGGGAGCAACAATGGCTCGTTATGGGTTATCGTCGATGGGTTTAGTGCACACAACGCTCACCGTGATAACGTTGATTCGCGATAATATACTCTAATGTCAACAACACAATACAAAATTCAAAGTTTTCGCTTGAACTATAAACGAAACAACGCGAGGATTTAATTTTAAACTCACGCATAATTTATAGGTTAAATGGGCTTGACTATAAAGTGACATTTTAAATTACAGATAGACATATATAGATTATGGTGCAAGCGAAAGCAAATTTATCACCATATTGAAATACGTGGTTGTAAACGAACCTGATTGGTCTATCATTGTGTAGAGGATAAAAGCGAACCCCGGCGAAGTCTTAGGGATTCCATGATGAGTGACAACTCCCGATGATAAATATTGTATAAAAGTTTTCCATTGTATATAATAGAATTTCTAATATAAAAAAAGTAAAGTTTCAGCATATAAATGTCCCACTGCTGAGCACAGGCCTCCTCACATTGCTGAGAGGGTTTTGGAGCTAGGAAGAATCCGCTACGCTGCTCCATTGCGGGTTGGCTGACTTCACATGTCCCCGAAATATGTCTGTTCCTCGGACATGCAGGTTTCCTCACGATGTTTTCCTTCACCGCTAAGCACGTGGTAAATCAGCGCTTAAAATTGTAGAACAATATTAGAGGTGCTGGCACCAGGGATCGAAATCAGGTTACTCGCTTACTATGAAATTAAAGGCGAGCACCGGGCCCCTGAGCTACCACGGCTATTTCTAATATAAAGAATAGAATAATTGTTATTCAATACTGATTATTGTGAGCCGTGGTAGCTCAGCGGCTAGGCGCTCGCTTTAAATTTCATAGTACGCGAGTGACCTGGGTTCGATTCCCGGTGCCGGCACCACTAAGATTGTTAATTGCAATTTTAAGTGCTGATTTACCACGTGCTCGGCGGTGAAGGAAAACATCGTGAGGAAACCTGCATGTCTGAGGAATAAAAAATATTTCGAAGACATGTGAAGTCCGCCAACCCGCATTGGAGCAGCGTGGCGGATTCTTACTAGCTCC
Organism: Luehdorfia chinensis; assembly: GCA_019845155.1. Lineage (NCBI taxonomy): Eukaryota > Metazoa > Arthropoda > Insecta > Lepidoptera > Papilionidae > Luehdorfia > Luehdorfia chinensis. The sequence goes on along the minus strand of JAHVAK010000142.1, from coordinate 2,368,794 downwards.
TAAACCCTCTCAGAAATGGAGGCCTGTGCTCAGTAGTGGGACATTTATAGGCTGAAACTTTACTTTACTTTTTTACTGATTATTTTATCATCATCTGATGATGATCATCATCATCTTAGCCCATCACATGTCCAATAATAATAATAGGCGTTCCTTATAGATCGCCACGAAACAAGATCCTAAGCCTGCATCGATCGATTTCCCGCAAAACCATGCAGCTCGTCGAACCATCTAGTGCGGGGACGCCCTACACTGCGTTTAACCATACGAGAAACTTTCTTTCCACTTCAGTTTGCCGATCCAGGTCTATATAACTTACTCTAGTTTTCCTGCGGATGTCATCGTTACGGATTCTATCTCGCACAGAAGCATCGAGCATAGCCCAAATGCTGTGTCACACAGAAATGTTCTAGGTGACGCAGCATTTGTTATGGCCAGACGTGTCGAACTTTCCATCAGGTGAAAGTTTTACTCGTTCCGTCAAAATATACAATAAAAAAAATCGTGCTCATCCCTGCTAAGGTAGGCCTTCTCCAGCAGTGGAGTTGGAAAGGCTGGCGATAAGCAGCCTGGAACAGAACTCCTCACGTTTTGGTGCGGTTTCCATCACGCTGCTCAAGTGTGTTGTCAGACTTCACAAGTCCACGAAATTACCTACATGATAAATTAGTACTTAAAAATATAATTCAGTTCTGTAATCCATTAGAAATGGTTCTATACAAACTACTAGTACTGTATATCATTATATTTCGAGCGCGTGGCCCAGCGGTTAGAGTTTCCGACTTCTACGCCTTGGGTCCCGGGTTCGAATCCCAGCCGAAGCCGACATTTGTGCAAAAACAACTTGTCGGTTTTTCAGGTCCGGTTGCGTTGTGGCCACGTGTCACTGATCCATCCCAACTTACATCTGATCTTATCACGTGAGCGTTACATCGGGCACGGGTAGGTTGGGCCGAGTGAGTGCCCCTGTGTTTGCGCGTACACCTACTGCACTATAATATTTTCTGCGCAGTTGATAACTTCCGACAACGTTCGGTAGTTGTCGCCGTGTTTAAAAATCGGCCAGGAGGTCATCATCATATTATTATAATTCTAAAAGAGGATACCTATATATGTCTACGCATTCCTTTAAAATGCAAGTTTTTTTTATTGCATAAAGTGATGAAACGAGCAAAACGTTCACCTGATGGTAAGTGCAACGTTTGCCCACAACAAATGCTGTGCCACCCGGAAAATATCTGACACTACACTGTGCCCATCACCCTGAGACATAGGTACTTAAGTCTCATATGCCAAGTGATAACGCTAGCTCACAGTGCCCTTCAAACCTGCACACTACTGCTTCACGGTAGAATAACTGGCCCTGGGGTGGTACCTACCTAGACGGACTTCTGCATAGGAATCCTACCACCAGTAAAAGTAGAGTGATTTAGTAAAAACTAGCCTATAAACACAGATAAAAAACGAACGACGTTTGGTATGGTTACATCACCGCATGGTCGCCAGGCTTGCGTCGCGATTGCGATCAGTTGGTTTTTTTTAACTTCCGACCGGTGTGACCCAAGTTCGTCGTCTCCAAGGCCAACGAACTCAATGACCATCAAGGCTACTCCCTAGACTCGAGTCAAGGTGAACGAGTGTCGTCACTTTCTATTAATCTACAATAGATTCCGCATCCTGCGTTTGTCGTGATGGATTTAATTGCATTATTCCCAGTTGGTTAGTTGAAAACTTATTACGTAAACGTTTTTTTTTATATTTCGGTACTGTAATCCATACTAATATTACAAATGCGAAAGTAACTCTCTCTGTCCATCTGTCTGTTTGATACCCTTTCACGGTACAACCTCTGAACCGATCTTGACGAAATTTGGCGCAGAGATAGCTTGCATCCTGCAGACGGACACATGATACTTATTACATACATAAGATCACGACTGTATCCCATAAGGGGTAGTCAGAGACTGGGCACTCACTGCAAAAACAGGTGACTGCCACAATCCACGTTTCACCAAAACAATATAATGCACTTGGTGTGATAGGTGGTGAGCCCATCGCCATCATGCGCTGTTGGGTGCACAGTGCACTTTAATTCCTTACTCGCCTTTTACAAGATCCAGTGGATGAGATGGAGTGGTAGTATTATTAGTTTTTATTTTTTAGTATTTATTAGTACTTTTTATCCTGGAAAATCTAATAGTTCCCATGGGATATTTAAAAACCTATATCCACGCGGACAAAGCGCAACAGCAAGTAATTAATAAATCAAAAAACCACTTCCACGCAGCATCTCCCAAACACGCTCATGAAATTGTTTCATTAGCAATTTCATGAGTTTCTCGTGGACGGGATATATTATCGCATCATCAGAAGTTGATAAAATTTATATGGGACCTAGAGCCGTGGTAGCTCAGGGGCTAGGCGCTCGCTTTTAATTTCATAGTACGCGAGTAACCTGGGTTCACTCATCATCACAATCATCACTAAAATTGTTAATTGCAATTTTAAGTGCTGACTTACCACGTGCTCGGCGGTGAAGGAAAATATCGTGAGGAAACCTGCATGCATGTCTGAGAAATTAAAAATATTTCGAAGACATGTGAAGTCCGCCAACCCGCATTGGAGCAGCGTGGCGGATTCTTCCTAGCTCCAAAAACCCTCTCAGAAATGAGAGGAGGCCTGTGCTCAGTAGTGATACATTTATAGGCTGAAACTTTACTTTTTTTTTATATGGGACCTCCCCTACAATACCTCGTTTCTAAAAAAAAAAGAATCATGGAAATCCGTTCCTTAATAAAGAAGTTGTGCCCGGACATACATAAAAAATATACCGATGGATTCAGAATATCTTTTTGTGAAATCGCTTAATAAAGTCAAAGTCAAAATTTCTTTATTCAGTTTAGGCTTGTATAAAGAAAATATAAGACCTCAGAGAAGAACCGGCAAGAAACTCTGGAGTCTTCCTTCTTTTCAATGCCATATTACATAATGTAATTTTTAATAAGACGTTAGTCAAACGATGCAACGATCGTATTCTGGGAGTGAGATGGAAGGATATGCCCTTGGAGGAACTCTACTCTTCTAGGACTCTATTTAAAAACTTATATGTTTTATATACTGACCGACACGAGCTATAATCGTTATAGTAAAAGACATGCAATCTCAATTCACAGTGGCTGCCACATGCGTAATACTTGCGAACGGGTGCTGTTGGTGGAGGTCTGCTCGAGCATACAATTTACTTATAAATTGAATTAATCATGTCTAATTTTTTAACATGGAGCGTGCTTTGGTTATCTTTGAGACTATTCTTTGTAAATTTTAATTATAATGTATTTTGACTGAGATAAAAATAGATTAACAAAAAAAATGATACCTACGGAGTTTCTTTCGCCTGTTTCTTCTCCGTCGGAGGAACCTGAATTACGAAACGGCGGTAGATTGTAAAGAAATGACGTTTGACAAACGATATTTATATTCCTTACGTCGAAAAATAAAGAATTTTATTTTTTATTTCATAAAAGTGACGGAACGAGCAAAACGTTCACCTGATGGTAAGTGCAACGTCTGCCCATAACAAATGCTGTGTCACCCAGAAAATTCCTTTGTGACACCACACTGCGCCCGTCACCCTGAGACATCAGTTCTTAAGTCTCATATGCCCAGTGATTACGCTAGCTCTCAGTGCCCTTCAAACCGAAACACAGTAATGTTTGCACACTACTGCTTCACGGCAGAATATCTGGCCCTGGGGTGGTACCTACCTAGACGGATTCCTGCATAGGAATCCTACCACCAGTAAAAATTCAAATTCAATTCATTTCATGCTAAAACGTGTAACCATAACAAATTCTAAGCGATACTTTAACACTTGGATACTTTAAAGTGATATAATTTTATCGATCTCATAGAACTGGTTTATAAAAAATCGCTTCACTTGAGAATGCTTGTAATCTACCTGCATTCAGACATCACGTACGCATCCCATGGCATTCTCCCATACCTCTTTACAAATATTATTCGCACGCTATCAGATTTTTTTAATTTGATAAAGTGTCGAAACGAGCAAAACATTCACCTGATGGTAACTGCAACGTCTGTCCATAACAAATGCTGTGTCACCCAGAACATGAGACATGAGTTGTTCAGTCTCATATGCCCAGTGATTCCGCTAGCTCACAGTGCCATTGGAACCGAAACACAGTAATGTTTGCACACTACTGCTTCACGGCAGAATATCTGGCCCTGGGGTGGTACCTACCTACACGGATTCCTGCATAGCAATCCTACCACCAGTTAAAAGTAAGTATCAGTAAGTATCAGTGCGCGTTTAATTAAAATGTCTGCCAATCCGCTATTGCTGACTTATCGTAACACATTTTAAACTAGCCGCGTACAGAGTAGTTAACATTAAAAGTGAAACGACTTTATGCCTCACTTTATTGACCCGCAGTCGCACTTTCGTTATGTCGTAACAGACGGACGGCCGGTGCTTACACGGACTGCGAATGACAGATCTTGTTGGTGTTTTTTTTTTCGTCCGGTCGTATTAGCGTATGAATGTTTTAATGTTAAATATCATTTTTGTTATTTATTGGTTGACAGCCGGCTGCTTATGTTACCATTGCGAACGGATGTGATACCAATACCGACTTTAGAGAAATGTCCATTGATTAAAAAAAAACCGAAGAGATACATAGTTAGCGACTTAAAAGATGACGATGATGGTGATGTTCTCCTAGCCGATTTCGACCACGGCGACAACTTCCGACTACTGTCGAGAGCCATCAACTGCGCAGGAGGTATTATAGTGCCACAAGTGTACTCGCAAACACAGTGGCACTCACTCGTCCCAACCTACACGCGGCCGATGTAACGCTGATGCGATAAGATCGGAGGTGGACTAGGATGCAGTGTCAGAAACACGGGGACAAACACAACCAGACCCGAAAACCAACAATTTATGTTTCAGCACAAATGTCGGCTCCGGCTGGGATTCGAACACAGGACACGCGGCGTAGAATTCAGGTACTCTGACCACTAGGCCACGCGGTCGTCAAACAGCGACTCAAATACATACACACAGTCACCATATAAGGAGAAGCCAGAGACCACAAACGAAACCCACTTTTCGCCCCCGTTATTTTTATACGAGTCAAAATATTCGTACTTCTCATTGCGTAAGCCGTGGTAGCTCAGGGGCCTGGTGCTCGTCTTTAATTTCATAGTAAGCGAGTAACCTGGGTTCGATCCCCGGTGCCAGCACCTCTAAAATTGTTCTACAATTTTAAGTGCTCGTACCACGTGCTTAGCGGTGAAGGAAAACGTCGTGAGGAAACCTGCATGTCCGAGGAATAGAAATATTTCGAAGACATGTGAAGTCCGCCAACCCGCATTGGAGCAGCGTGGCGGATTCTTCCTAGCTCCTAAACCCTCGCAGAAATGAGAGGAGGCCTGTGCCCAGCAGTGGGACATTTATAGGCTGAAACTTTATTGCGTTCCCACGAGCGATATAGTGAAAGCATTGCATATCATGGTGTTATTCTGCTCGAATAAACGCTGTCCGTACAATGGCTCGCCTCTTACGACATCTCGGTAGGAGACCACGATATAGGAGAAATCCTTGTAATCATCGATTTATTTCAGAAGACAATAAATGATGATTGTATTGTACACCTTAGCTATACTAATATTATAAATGCGAAAGTAACGCTCCCTGTCTCTCTGTCTGTTTGTTACCTTTTCACGGTTCAACCGCTGAACTGATCTTGTGAGTTGGCCCGCATCCTGGTAACGGACATGGGATATCTTTTATTTCGGAAAATAAAATATATCTCACGAGATATTAGTAAGATTATAAGTAACTGGCTGAAGCTTGCGGCGACGTCCGCGTGGTTTTAGGTTTTTTAATATTACCATGGGAACTTTTAGAATTTTCTAAAGGTTGCAAGCTGTCTCTATACCGAACATTGTTAAGATCGGTTCAACGGTTGAGCCGTGAAAAGGTAACAAACAGACGGAGGGACAGAAAGAGTTTTTTTTATTGGATAAAGTCACAAAACGATCACCTGAGTGTAATTGCAACGCCTGCCCATAACAAATGCTGTCACACCCAGAACATTTCTGTGTGACACCACACTGCGCCCATCACCCTGAGACGTAAGTTTATAAGGCACATATTCGCAGTGTTTGCGCTAGCTCTCAGTGCCCTTCAAACCGAAACACAGTAATGTTTGCACACTACTGTTTCTTCTGAATAACTGGCCCTGGGGTGGTATCTACCTAGACGGAATCCTGCGTAGAAATCCAAACCACCAGTAAGCCAGTATTTGCCGAATTTAATCTTAAAGATAGACGGAAATAGTTTCAGAAGCAATTACGTCTTACATCAACTAGTGATTTATTAGGGAGTTTGCAGCGACAGCACGGAACATCCCTTACTGGAAACAGAGTTTCACTAGCTGCGACGCGTGGTAAAATAACCACATGATTGCGCCGTACGGCATGGTACCTCGATCTGAACATTCACAGTTCGACCCTTTCCAGTAATATTCGGTTTTCAGCGTGCGGCTCTTCAAGGGCGTAACATGAAGTTATCTAGAACATTCCACAGTAAACGGTCTATCTAATACAACAATATTTATTTGATTCGGATTAGTTTTTACCATTATTATCACGTTCAAACATACAAACTGACCAGCTATATTATAGTAAGTTAAACACCGACAAAAGAAAAGTAAACGGATGTAGCACAAGGTAATTATGACTAAGATGTCAAACTGAGAGCAAATGCATTACAGCGCTCATGACAATTTTCCTTCTTTCAACACTTTTTTTGTTTTTTTTTTATTGTATAAAGTGACGAAACGAGCAAAACGTTCACCTGATGGTAAGTGCAACGTCCGCCCACAACAAACGCTGTGTCACTCAGAATATTTCTGTGTGACACCACACTGCGCCCGTCACCCTGAGACATCAGTTCTTAAGTCTCAAATGCCCAGTGATTACGCTACCTCACAGTGCCCTTCAAACCGAAACACAGTAATGCTTGCACACTACTGCTTTAAGGCAGAATAACTGGCCCAGGGGTGATACCTGTTTAGACGGATTCCTGCATAGGAATCCTACCACCAGTAACCACTTTTTCGGCCTTAAATGAATAACCGTTTGGTGGTTTAAATGTCCCAATGTCCTGTCGTTCAAGGAAGGCTGAGGATATAAATATTTAAAAAACAAATCCTAAGCTTAAGCGAATTTAAGACATGTTTCTGTCATGGATCCCATCATCAGAACTGGACCAAAATTATATGGACCACTCATGGACGCAGGAGTGCTACGAGGTACCGTTACTAATAAAAAAAAAGATCTTTAACAATCAAAAAATATTTCCCCGACCGAAAGCCGACCCCGATCGATACACGTATATGTACCCTATTTGAATCTGAATTAGAGGTTTTTATTTTTTTATTTTAAATAGCCTAAGTTACCCGCTATAATATCAGCTACCCTGTCAGTGAAAGTCTCGTTAAAATCGGTCCCTTCAGAGCGAAACAGTAATGTTTGCATACTGCTGCTTCACGGTAGAATAACTAACGCCTTCACGGATTTCTACATAGGAATCCTACCACCAATAAAAGTACCTGTTGATTCGGCTGGTTACATGTAATGATAACGACATGTTAGGAAATAAACAACAATACAAATAAAAAAATGAGTGTCTGTTTGTAGTAACTAAAACACAGATTTGTACTCAATGCGTATGAAAGTATACATATATATAGTATTAAATGTACTGTACTTGTAAGAAAAAACAAATTGTAAAATTTTTGTCTGTCTGTCTGTCTGTTTGTTCCGGTTAATCTCCGAAACGGCTGGACTGATATTGACGGGACTTTCACTGACAGATAGCTGATATTATAGAGGGTAACTTAAGCTACTTTAACTATAGAAAAATAATTAGGGTTCCGCGAATAAAAAACCCAAAATCCGATACAAATGGGGAGGTATATATGTATATCATCCATCGGAGTCGACTTTTTTTTCGCGGGGAAACCGCGACGCATAGTTAGTACTTTTTGCTAAGCGCACTCCTTAATAGTAAATTGTACCCGTGCAAAGCTGGGTCGGGTCGCTAATTTAAAATAAAAACGATACATACATTGTACAATTTAAAAAAAAAAATGTTTACCTTGTTTGATCATAAATATCTCAGACAATCTTACTTCACTAAACGCCTACAACTCCAATGTTAAATCTGTGGACCGATAAGGCTGCATCACTAACCTCATTATAACAAGAAGTAAACAAGTCCTTATAACCCTCACTATAACTGGTAACGGTACGCCTGGACCGGCTTGCCCCGGGATGGTGGCATCTAGCGCCGAGGTCGACGAACCCACATTCGATATGATGCGTATTCTTAAAGCTCTTCTTTGCTGACGATCAAGAACCGGTCAGTGTACCGTAAGGCCGGGTTCGCTGTTCATTTATCTATACGTATATCTAAAATAATGGTTGGAATGTTCGTCCGTGATTAACAAACTGAAAGTTTTAGCGACATTTACGTGTAACGGTTCTTGTCGGACCGCACTAATAGATTTCAATGAAATGTTTTCATTATTGTCTTTTATTGCTATGGTTAGATAAATTATAACAGGTATTATATTATAGCTTTAAGTAGGTTTTCCAAAATACTAATCGCAACATTAGTAAATGGCTTGCAATGATGATATGATGCCCTCTTGGTCGAATATCTACTAAGGATACAACTGTAAACTGCGTAGGAGATATTGTAGTGCCACAAGATTAGTGCGCCCGGTGTGATGATGATGATGTTCTCCTAGCCGATTTCGACCACGGCGACAACTTTCGATTCCGAATGTCGAGGGCCATCAACTGCGCAGGAGATATTGTAGTGCCACAAGTGTACGCGCAAACACAGTGGCACTCACTCGTCCCAACCTACCCGCGCCCGATGTAACGCTGATGCGATAAGATCGGAGGTAGACTAGGATGCGGTGTCAGAAACACGGGGACAAACACAAAACAACCAGACCCGAAAACCAACAATTTGTGTTTTAGCACAAATGTTGGCTCCGTATGGGATTCGAACCCAGGACCCGCGGCGTAGAAGTCAGGTACTCTGACCACTAGGCGCCCGGTGTAACGCTTATGCGTAATAATAGCTTCCAACATGGATATGAAATGAAAATTCTTAATTTTTCGACGTAAGAAATAGAAATTTCCTTTGTCAAACGCCATTTTATTTACAATCTACCGCCGTTTCGTAAAGAGGTTCCTCTGACGGAGAAGAAACAGGCGAAAGAAACTCTGTAGGTATCCTCTGTTTTGTAAATCCTTTTTTATCTCAGACAAAAATACATTGTAAATAAAATAGTGTTAAGGAAAACCAAAGCACGCTCCATGTTTAAATCTTAGACAAGATCAATTCAATCAATATATAAGTAAATTGTAAGCTCGAGCAGACCAGCATCAACGAACAGCACCTGCTCACAAGTGTGACGCATGTGGCAGCCATCGCCAGATATGTCCAGTGATGAGTATATATATTAGTGTATAGTATTAATATTAGTTAGAGAATTGGCCATTTCGGTTTTGCGTTTACAATTTCAAACAGATATCAGTCTTGAGTATATATATTAGTGTATATGTGTGTATTAATATTAGTTAGAGAATTGGCCATTTCGGTGTTGCGTTTACTATTTCAAACAGATATCAGTCTGTCCGGAGCTACGTAAATGTACTAAGTTGAAAATCAATATAACACATGAATACAATACGTAAATAAAAATAGACGTATCGAGGTTAGAATTCCGATATTTCCTTTTTCCTGTTGTACACCTGACTCAACTATATTGAAAATAAAATATCTGTCGGTCTGTCCAACAACTCAAACAATACTGACGGTGCTCATTAACATGAATTTGCACACGTGTATAGTGACTCCGGGACCAATTAAGTATTTCAAATACCAGTGGAATGTTGTGAGCTCTGTCCTTCTTAAACATTGTAATTGATCTTGTCGACCGCGTGGCGTAGTTGTTAGCGTAGCTGACTTCTGCGCCACCGGTCCTGGGTTCGAGTCTGGTTCGCAACAATTGTGCAAAAACACAAATTGTTGCTTTTCGGTCGGACTGGTTGTGTTGTGCATGTGAAATGTATGTTTGTAAAACGCACCCACGATACTGGAGAAAATCCTACTGTGGGGCTTCGTTTTTTAAAAGAAGAAGAAGAAGAAGAAGAAGAAGATTGATTGCTTGTGTTGATGCTCTTTATATTTTTAAGAAATTTTTTTTTAATAAAAACTTTTCCACAGCCGTGCGCTTGTGGAACTCCTTACCTTCGCACATACGACGTGTTAAGTCTCTCTTTTCCTTCTAAAACCTGTTTAGAGCTCATTACTTGGACACTTAACTCATGTTTTCACTTATCCGCCTGTTTTTAATCCTTTACCTTAGTCTGTCGCTTTTAATATGAGATGCTATCATCGAATGTTTTTTTTAATGAAATTATATGGTTTATTGTACACCCTCGTTTTCTGGTTTTTCATTTTGCTGTATCAGTTTTCTGAGCTGCACGACGACGACCGCGTGGCCTAGTGGTCGGAGTACCTGACTTCTAAGCCTGACTTCTAAAACATAAATTGTTGGTTTTCGGGTCTGGTTGTGTTGTGATTGTCCCCGTGTTTCTGACACTGCATCCTAGCCTACCTCCGATCTTATAGCATCAGCGTTACATCGGGCGCGGGAAGGTTGGGACGAGTGAGTGCCTCTGTGTTTGCGCGTACACTTGTGGCACTATAATAACTCCTGCGCAGTTGATGGCTCTCGACAGTAGTCCGCAGTTGTCGCATTGGTCTAAATCGGCTAGGAGAACATCACATCGTCATCATCATCATCTCTGCGCTAAGGTTGTCTGGAAGAAATAGCTTTCAGTGATAAGACCGCCTTTTGTACCTCAACTTAAATATAGTAATTAATCTTTATCTCTATTTTTATATATATTTGTAATGGTCATTATCTATATTTGTATTGGTGTACAATAAAGAGTATATTGATTGACTTTATCCTTACTAATATTATAAATGCGAAAGAAACAATCACTGTCCCTCAGTCTGTTTGTTACCTTTTCACGGCTCAACCGCTGAACTGATCTTGACGAAAGTAAGTCTCTGTGCCAAATTTCGTCAAGATCGGTTCAGCGGTTGAACCGTGAAAAGGTAACAAACAGACAGAAGGGCAGGGAGAGTTACTTTCGCATCTATAATATTAGTATAGGTTAGTATAGATAACGACCTTTGTCACAATCACTTATTAATGGGTCCATTAAGTTGTGGTTCCAAGCTTGGAATCCCAGCCAAAGCAAGTATCTGTGCTTTAAAAAAATACAGCTTTTACGGGTCTGTTGTAATCTGATTGTCTATTGTGTGTAACACATGCATCTGACCCATTCTCAAATCTCGACTCGTTCCCGGTAACACATCTTTAGTTATGGGCAGACGTGAACGTAACGAACGAAGCCTACCCATGTGTCGTAAGAGGACGACTAAGGCTATTGTACGGACAGCATAATATGCAATGCTGTCACTATACTACTCGTTGGAGCGCAATGGGAAGTAAGAATTGCTTTTCAGTCTTGTACCAAAATGGAGGCGACATGGTTCGCCACTATTCGAGCAGATGGCTCACGTGATGGTAAGCGATTACCGCCGCCCATGACCTGCAATACCAGAGGAATAGCAGATGCGCTGCCGGCTTTTGAGAAAGGAATAGGCTCTTTTCTTGAAGTTACCTAAGTCGTACCGGTCCGAAAAAACCGCTGACGGCAGCACATTCTATAAAGTGCTTGTGCGTGGCAGGAAAATTACGCGAAAAACGCACTGCTGTGAAAATGCCAACCATCAAGGTGGTGACGATGGAATTTTTAAGTTATGCCGTATGGTGAGATGGTGAAATTCAGCTGCATTACTTTACTTTGATGTGAACGATTTTAATTATGCTCATCTCGTCGCTATCTTCGATAAAAAAAAATACTTTGAAGGTATAAGAGTTAATCGCCAACCTTAGCAGACATGGAATTTGAAATTTTTCTACTGTCCAACAAATGTTTTTCCTGTTCCGAGACGTTGTCTGCATACATCGCATACGTCATGGTCACTAAAAAAACCGGTAATTTAATAATTGGGCTATCACGGTATTATGTAGTGTTATGGTGGAGCGGGGTTTCCATCGCACCTTTTCTTGCAAACGTGGAACGCGTGACGTCATAACGACAATTCATTAATTTCGTAAATGCTCGTCGGGAGGAAAATCACGAACCCGAGACCGCGGAGCGTGACGCAGGTCATTGTTTGCGTTTCTTATTAGACACGTTACTATGGAAGCTGTGAATCTCGCTTATGTGGAGATATTAACTACGCGCTATCTTTACTTAAGCCGTGGTAGCTCAGGGGCTAGGCGCTCGCTTTAAATTTCATAGTACGCGAGTGACCTGGGTTCGATAAAATTGTTAATTGCAATTTTAAGTGCCGATTTACCACGTGCTCGGCGGTGAAGGAAAACATCGTGAGGAAACCTACATGTCTGAGGAATAAAAAATATTTCGAAGACATGTGAAGTCCGCCAACCCGCATTGAAGCAGCGTGGCGGATTCTTCCTAGCTCCAAAACCCTCTCAGAAATGAGAGGAGGCCTGTGCTCAGTAGTGGGACATTTATAGGCTGAAACTTTACTTTTACTTTTTATCTTTACTTAATAACTGTAGGCCTAGTGGTCAGAGTACCTGATTTCTGCGCCGCGCGTCCTGGGTTCGAATCCCCGGAGCCGCAGCCTAATATATTTAGTTTTCGGGTCCAGTTGTGTTGGGCATGTGTAAATGTATGTCTGTTAAACGCACCCACGATAAAGGAGAAATCCCAATGTGGGTAATCTATAATTTAAAAATTACATAAGTAGTATTAATCCATCCTAATATTATAGATGCGAAAGTAACTGCCTCTGTCACTCTGTCTGTTTGTTAACTTTTCACGAATCTTGACAAAATTCCGACAGGGATAGCTTGCATCCTGGAGACGGACATATGACACTTTTCCCAAGGAATAAATACAAAGCCTATATCAACGCCACGACGCGGACCCCAGAGATTCTTCTCGGGTCTTCTCCGAGGTCTTCTTTTTCGAACTGGTCCTAGATGATAGATGACGTTCGTAATGCCGTGTGGTGGCGGCTCGTTAAAGGAATACTACCACTCCATCTCATCCAATGGATCTCGTAAAAGGCGAGTAAGGAATTAAACTGCACTGTGCACCCAACAGCGCATGGTGGCGATGGGCTCGCCACCTATCACACGAACTGCATTATATTGGTTTGGTGAAACGTGGATTGTGGCAGTCATCTGTTTTTGCAGTGAGTGCCCAGTCTCTGACTACCCCTTATGGGATACAGTCGTGATATTATGTATGTATGTATGTAATGCTTTAAACCAGCATAAATCTAATGAACCGTAATATATTTTACAAGTTTTGTTAGTTCAATTTTGTAATATCTACTCTGTTCAATACCATTTTTGATTATAATTATTATCTCTGTATTGGCAACACTAACTCTTGCTGTGCTCGCCTATAATTAGATATGCAATCAGGTCTTGTTTATTTCAATGTAATGTTCTATATTAATGTATATATGTATCATCTGTGTTTGTGTGCGACTTGAAAAAGAAATAGTTGAACATATTTCCAGGTGATAACATTTTGTTACATTTGTAAATTCGCTGAAACATGGCGAATACGTTTAACGGTTGATTCATTCATAAACGTCTACATTACAATTTTACAACAGTTATTGCCGTGTGGTGGCGGCTTACGAGAGTCTACCACCCCATCACATCCCGTGGGTGTCGTAAAAGTCGACAGAGGGTACATTAAAATCAGGAGATGGGCAGCGGCATCTTCCTGGAATGTCTTAATAAATAAACTGCGGTTGCCAACCCGCCTGCCAAGCGTGGCAACTATGGCAAAGTCCCCCAAAATGAGAGCTACTAACTTATGTGGCAATCTATGGGGGAGGCCTATGTTCAGCAGCGGACTAGTGATAGGTTGAAATGACGATGACGATTGTACCGAGTGACGAGTGACCATGTGAGATCTCGTGGCGTGACGTCAGCGTGCACAAATCGAGTTGCGTAATAAATTTACCTGCGATACTGCAGACTCAAAACTTAGAGAGTAAATTCAATTCCTATACACTGATTCGTTTAATATATTCATATGTTTTATAGGAGAAAGTGACGAGACGAGCAAAACGTTCACCTGATGGTAAGTGCAACGTATGCCCGTAACAAATGCTGTGTCAACCAGAACATTTCTGTGTTGCACTACATTGCGCTTGTCGCTGAGAGCTCAGTTCTTATGTCTCATATGCCCAAATGCCCTAGCTCTAAGTGCACGTCCACTACGCCAAAGTCGTGTGTAGGGTTCAGCGCTGTCTCAATCACACTCTGGAGGCAGGGACGCGAATTCAGATTTTTTTTTAATTCTGTGTTCTAAATTAAACTATCGGGCTTGTGATTATTTCTGTTATCCACACTGATGTTATAAATGCGAAAGTAGCTCTCTTTGTCCCTCTGTCTGTGGTGCCGGCACCGGGAATCGAACCCAGATCACTCGAGTACTATGAAATATAATGCGAGCGCCTAGCCGCTGAGCTGGAGCTGGATAAAAATATCACGATAATTATTTTTTAGATATGGAACAAGAGTCTACAAAGTAAAACTAAAAAAAATTATTGAAATGTATCGAGTAGTTTCTGCGTGATGCGCGCACAACGACAGACCTATACCATTTCATTTATTTAGATATTTTATTCAAATCTATCTGTTAGTGCAAGCCCCGTCCAAATCGGTCCAGCCGTTTCGGTCTTTAGCCGGAACAAGCAGACAGACAAACTTTTTATAAATTGTTTTTCTTATAAGTACCGTATATACTTTCATAAGGACTGAGTAAAGAGCTGTTACTTTGTTATTAAAAACAGACACTTCAATTTTATTTATTTGTATAGATATAAATGTCACCACTGTCGCGTGTACAGAGTTGCAAGCGTTCTTTTTGCTGTTTAGTAAGTCTTTAGTGATATAAATATGTAAATATCTTAATTTGAACGTGTATAGTTTTCACTAAACTTCACGTCTCTGTAACAGAGTTTTTTACTGGTGGTAGGATTCCTATGCAGGAATCAATCCGTCTAGGTAGGTACCACCCCAGTGCCAGTTATTCTGCCGTGAAGCAGTAGTGTGCAAACATTACTGTGTTTCGGTTTGAAGGGCACTGTGAGCTAGCGTAATCACCAGTGATTACGCTAGCTCACAGTGCCCTGTCATATGCCCAGGCATATGAGACTTATGAACTGATGTCTCAGGGTGACGGGCGCATTGTGGTGTCACACTGTTCTGGGTGACATAGCATTTGTTATGGGCAGACGTTGTACTTACCATCAGGTGAACGCTTTGCTCGTTCCGTCACTTTTATTAAAAAAAAAGACTTTCTGCCGCATTGCTCACGGTCTCTCCATGATCACAAAAATTTGGTGTCCGTCCCCAGGCTGCAACGCGCTATTGAAAGATTTTTACTACCAAGTTAAACTAAGCCATAGATTTCGATCAATTTTAGTTTTACTTTTTAGACTCTTGGTTCCCATCTATAATATTACAAATGCGAAAGTTGTAACGTTGTAGTTACATGTCTCCATAATTTGACAAAATTTAATTTTTCTTCTGAGCAAGACGAAATATGTCGACTATAAAGTGTTCAGGAACATCAAAGAAACAATAATAAAAAAAATGTTTGTAAAAAAACAGAAAATCATTATATAAAATACGTATCGGCTAAGTACACCTTAGTTATTTGTAACCAAACAAAAAAATAACGTTTCACAAAATTAAAAGCACACCACAACTAGCTACTAATACGTAAGCATAAAATTAGGCCATATACTACCACGTCAAAGGGCGCCAGTGTGACATAGAAGTGTAGTTAGAGTATTGTTAATGAATGAAATAATTTAACTACCCTAGATGTCACAAAGTAACTTTCCCTGTACCTCTGTGTTTATACCTGGAGACGGATATAAGATACTTTTTATCCCGGAAAATCAAATAGTTTCCACGGGAATATCTACGGGATATAATCCTATCAAAGTCGACAGAGGGAAAATAAAAACCAGAAGATTGGGCAGCAGCATCTTCCTGGAACATCTGATAGAACAAACTGTGGTTGCCAACACGCTTGCCAAGCGTGACAACTGTGGCAAAATCCCTCCTAAAATGAGAGCTACAAACTTTTGTGAACAATCTATTGGGGAGGCCTATGTTCAGCAGTGGACTAGTGATAGGCTGAAATGATGATGATATAAAAAAACCTGTATCCGCGTGGTCGATGGCTAATCTCGTAATATAATTTCAAATGCGAAAACTGAACGACGACTATGAAAATTATCGATAGTCATAAATATCACGGTTCCCGTCTCCATGGCGTCAAAAAAGCGTAATGAAGTGAAAAGACACACAAAGTCGAAGCTGGAATCACAGATAAGACGTCGTCGGCGGGCTTGCATTTAGTGGAGGCATTATCAGGCAAACTTTATGTTAATTATCGATGTATTTAACTCGCGAAGTTCAACCGGTAAATATTACCGAGATTATTTGGGTCGCGGCATCCCTTCTCTTCTTAGAAATAGCTCAATATTTAACGCGATAAAATCCGTAAAATCCGAAGCCAGCGACTGCGTTCTTTTTAAATATCGTGGGAAATCTTTGATTTTCCGGAATAATCATATGTCTGTCTTCAGGATGCAAGCTATCTCTGTGCCGTATTTTGCTCAAGATCGATTCAGCGGTGCAGCCGTGAAATGAGATAACAAACAGAGGGACAGAGAGAGTTATTTTCGCATTTATAATATAAATACGGATCGAGAGCAGAAACTTAAAAAAAAAACAAACGACATCAATCGTCTGCTCATCTTGTAACAATTTATTAGTCACTCTCTATATTTTACTTTTTTGATTTGATAGCTTAATGACCAAATAATTAAAAGAAAACTTGGAGCACATCAATCATCTTAAGGTTGACCCACACCACGCAGCTGTCATGCTCTCTCTACACGTCTAGAAATCCGCTCACTACCAATTCGCTATCTGCGAGACAATAATTCGAAACATAGAAATATGTTTTTTTTTCTTTTTTTTAAATGATGCCTCTCGTTACGATTTCTGCTATGTCGTGACTGTATATTAATATAAATATCACATAGTATACAAACATAAATATCACACGCACAACACAACCAGTCCCTAAAATCAACAACTTGTGTTTCTACAAAAATTGCCCCGACTGGCATTACAACTCAGGACCCGCAGCGTAGAAGCTGGATCACTAAGACTGTTTTGTTAATTATTGGCTGCATTATATCCTTCGCATATCTTATACTTCTCTAGTGTCTCTTAAATGTAAGTTACAAATATCTTAACATTAGTCTCTAAATAATCAATATACGTACGAAAAAGTTATGTACGGACACAAGAATATTAATAGCTTTAGTAAAAAAGTGATGCCATCATCATCATCATTTCAGCCTATCAGTAGTCTATTGCTGACCATTTCACTGCTGACCATAGGCCTTCCCCATAGATTGCCACAACTTTGAAGCTATCACTTTGGGGAGACTTCGCCGTAGTTGCCACGCTTGGCAGGCGTCGGAGCAACCGCAATTTATTTATAAAGATGTTCCAAGAAGATGCTCCTGCCAATCTCCTGGTTTTTATTTACCCTCTGACGACTTTCACGACATCCACGGGATGAGATGGGGTGGTAGATTCTCGAAAGCCACCACCACACACGTGATGTACATAAAAGTGATGATTCGTAATATACCAGGGACAAATACTACCATATATTGTCAGTTACTCGACTCAATAGAGTCAGTAACTCATTAATGGAGCAAAGTGTACATTTTTATAACAAAACCCCAGTAAGTGCGCAAGGTCTTCCTACGCATAGACTTAAAAAGTTTATTAAACATAAACTGTATACCTTATAAGGGTTATTAAATTATAAATATGCATCTTATCTTATATTTATTAGTTAGTATTATGTATGGTAGCTCAGGGGCTAGGCAGCTCGCTTTAAATTTCATAGTACGCGAGTGACCTGGGTTCGATTCCCGGTGCCAGCACCACTAAAATTGTTAATTGCAATTTTAAGAGCTGATTTACCACGTGCTCGGCGGTGAAAGAAGACATCGTGAGGAAACCTGCATGTCTGAGAAATAAAAAATATTTCGAAGACATGTGCAGTCCGCCAACCCGCATTGGAGCAGCGTGGCGGATTCTTCCCAGCTCCAAAACCCTCACAGAAATGAGTGGAGGCCTGTGCTCAGCAGTGGGACATTTATAGGCTGAAACTTTATTTTACTTTTTTTATGTTTTATTTTATAGAAAAATGACTAACAGAGAGGATACCCGCGAAGTTTCAGTTTCCTGTTTCTCCGTACAGGGGAACCTCATTAAGAAACGGTTGTAAATTGTCAAAAAATGATATTATAATTATTTTATTTCATTTCATAGGTATCAACAATAAAGGTTCATTAGTGGGTTCATATGTAAACGAAACAGTGACATGTTTTTTCTCAGAGTAGACATCACACTACATTTATGCCAGATAATTATAGATCAGTTAATTCAGAAATATATATTTCGGAAATTGCAATAGATTTTTTTTCTAGCATTTCGATTCCGCCGCGACATACACTTTCTAAGAATATTTCTTATACATATGAATGTAAATGAAAGTGACGAGGCGGGCAATACGTGATGATACAATACGTGTAAGTGCAACGTCTGCCCATAATAAATGCAGTGTCAGTTCTTAATTCTCATATGTCCAGTAATTACAGTAGCTCTCAGTGTCCTTCTGACCGAAACACCGTAATATTTGCACACTACTGCTTCATGGTAGAATGACTGACCCTGGGGTGGTAGGTACCTACCTAGACGGATTCACTGCAGAGGAATTCCTACCACCAGTAAAATATATGCTTTTTTGCGTAATAGTCATTTTTAATAACTACGTTACCCAATTCGTACTAAATTATTTTATTAACACGAAACAGCACTGGCAAATAAGTTGCCGTGACAGAACTGAAAGTAAAATTGCACACGACTCGAATCCGAGACATCCGAACCGCTAACATCGGTACCTAACTTCAACTGT
Organism: Luehdorfia chinensis; assembly: GCA_019845155.1. NCBI lineage: Eukaryota > Metazoa > Arthropoda > Insecta > Lepidoptera > Papilionidae > Luehdorfia > Luehdorfia chinensis. Next base: position 2,349,516 of record JAHVAK010000142.1, on the reverse strand, counting down.
AATTGAATTACATAACGCTAGGAAAGCAAGCCTTCGTTAAATTCGCAAAGCTAGCGTTCGCCGCTCACTTCAACACTAAACAGGTTTCCTTCTTGCAAGATCGATGGTACTTAATCTATTCTTTAATGGATATCGGAATCACACGTAATGTTTTTTGTTAAATTGTAAACTTCTTCAGAATCGTTGTGAATTATAGCACGATAAAACAAAAAAGCGACAAACATATCCATCTGTAGGATTTAACCTGCGAGAGAGGGAGATAGAAAACAGTATACAGTTCAATGATTTCTTAACTTTACGCGAATACTACACATTTAAATAAAACAAGTTTTTACGGATTTTATCGCGTTTAATTTTGTAATATTTACATCCCATCCCAACCATTACATCAGATTTGATAAACCACAAATCCTTGATTCGCGAGGCTGTTGAAGTTAAAAAACGTCCTAATTTTAATAGAGAAGGTGGTTGGGAACTACCATCAGCTTGGGATCCTATAATTAATAAAATTAATTCAAAAACCAAGCATACCACTGCAAGACATCAAGACGCAGTCACTCTTTTTCTCTGCGTAGATCGGACCAAAAAATAATTAAAAGCTGAAGGTACTCCTGGTTAACTATGACATCAGGATATCTGGCACCTCAGTCCTCCCGTGACCATGGGTGCTGTAATGCACTCGAAACGTCGGGTCATAAATAGTACAAAATTAAACGCGATAAAATCCGTCAAAGTTGTTTTATTTAAAAGTATACAGTTTTTTATATTATATTTATATTTTAGAATTCGTCGAGTTCTTCGATTTCTTCTTAGACTTTGCTGTCGTTAGCTCGACAACAAGATCAAGAACAGTAATTGACGCTGTATTCCCGAGATATATTGATCAAATCCAAAACCAATTTAATTCATACTTTAGTTACCATAGGCCGCTCGTGTTATTTGTTGATTGAAATCTCGTAGTCTGTATAATATGTAATGTAATATGTAGAATAAAATGTAAAATATTTTTTGAACTTGGTAACAATATTATAATAAAAAAACGCTACAATTCTCCTACTCCTAATATTCTGCATTCGTCTCATTCTCTCGAAGTTTAGTTTTCTGAAGGTTTCACTTCTGATCACTACCGCGTGTGATCTGTTTTTTTTTTCTGTTTTAAAAACTACACAAGGATTTTTTCTGCATAGTGGATGTTATACATTTACCATGATCAACATTGCCATACACGAAAACTAATGATTTGTTACAGCTCAAAAGTGTTGATTCCGACTGGGATTCGAACCGAGGACCCGCGGCGTAGAAGTCAACTACTCTGACCATTGGGCTACATTTCTAAGCTCGCGCCCATACAAAGTCACACGTAAATAAGGTTCATTTATTGCATGGTGATAAAGTTATTGGTAACTGCATAAATCTGCAGTTATGTATAAAAAAGTAATGTGACAGCCTATAAATGTCCCACTGCTGAGCACAGGTCTACTCTCATTTTTGAGAGAGTTTTTAGAGCCGGGTAGAATCCGCCACGAAGCCCCATTGCGGGTTGGCGGACTTCACATTACTTCAAAATATATTTTTTCCTCCATCATGCAGGTTTCCACACGATGTTTTCCTTCACTGCCTAACATGTGGTAGATTAGCACTTAAAATTGATATTAACAATTTCAGTGGTGTCAGGCACCGGGAATCGAAGCCAGGTCTCGCGTACTATGAAATTTAAAGCGAGCGTTTAGCCCCAGAGCTACCACGTGGCTTTGTTGTGGCGGCGGCTTAAGAGAATCTACCACCCCATCTCATCCCGTGGGTGTCGTAAAAGTCGACAGAGGGAAGATTAAAACCAGAAGATGGGCAGCGGCATCTTCCTGGAACATCTAAATAAACTGCGGTTGCCTGCCATGCGTGGCAACTATAGCAAAATCACACCAAAATGAAAGCTACAAACTTTTGTGGCAATCTATGGGGGAGGCTTATGTTTAGCATTGGACTAGTGATATGCTGAAGTAATGATGATGAAGAATTTTAAAAGTAAAAAGTAAAGTTTCAGCCTATAAATGTCCCACTGCTGAGCGCAGGCCCCCTCTCATTTCTGAGAGGGTTTTGGAGCTAGGAAGAATCCGCCACGCTGCTCCAATGCGGGTTGGACTTCACGTGTCCTCGAATTATTTCTATTCCTCGGACATGCAGGTTTCCTCACGATGTTTTCCTTCCCCGCTAAGCACGTGGTAAATCAGCACTTAAAATTGTAGAACAATATTAGAGGTGCTGGCACCGGGGATCGAACCAAGGTTACTCGCTTACTATGAAATTAAAGGCGAGCACCGGGCCCCTGAGCTACCACGGCTGACATGAAGAATTTTACTTTTATTAAAATAATACTTTCTTAACTTGATGACGACCGCGTGGCCTAGTGATCAGAGTACCTGACTTCTAAGCCGCGGGTCCTGGATTCGAATCCCAGCCGGAGCCAACATTTGTGCTAAAACATAAATTGTTGGTTTTCGGGTCTGGTTGTGTTGTGATTGTCCCCGTGTTTCTGACACTGCATCCTGGCCTGCCTCCGATCTTATCGCATCAGCGTTACATCGGGCGCGGGTAGGTTGGGACGAGCGAGTGCCTCTGTGTTTGCGCGTACACTTGTGGCACTATAATATCTCCTGCGCAGTTGATGGCTCTCGACAGTAGTCGGCAGTTGTAGCCGTGGTCGAAATCGGCTAGGAGAACATCATCATCACTTTCTTAACTCGCTATTTTAACTTTAGCTTCCGTTTACTTTACTTAGTGTGACTTGAACAAGCGTGTCGATTCGAGCAATTTCAGTGGTTGTGCATTTGCTTTGTATTTTGGTGCGAATGTTACAGCGGTGTCACAAAGGTCCCACGAACAATGTACTAATTTATTCTCGCTTCCTAACGAATACGTAATTTGGTTTTTTGTTAAAATTGTTACATTTATTATTACGTTATGTCTTTACAAAGATTTCTTCCGTGCGGAAATCGAACCAGACACCGGCGATTCGGGCGCTAATCGCTGCGTCAATCGAGTAGTTTATTTATATCCATTAATCATTATCATAAAAATGTTGTAATATATTATTATCATATCGCCTATCGCTAGTGCACTGCTGAACATAGTAAAACTGAACATAGGCCTCTCCATAGACTGCCACAAAAGTTGTAGTTCTCATTTAGGGGGGAGTTTGCCATAGTTGCCTCGCTTGGCAGGTGTGTTCGACAACCACAGTTTACTTATTCAGATTTTATTTTTCATTTGATAAAAGTGCCGGAACTTTCTCTTTCTTTCTTCTAAAATGTTCACCTGATGGTAAGTGCAACGTCTGCCTATAACAAATGCTCTGTCACCCAGTACATTTCTGTGTGACACCACACTGCGCCCGTCACCCTGAGACATCACTTCTTAAGTATCAATTGCCCAGTGATTACGCTAGCTCTCAGTGCCCTTCAAACCGAAACACAGTAATGTTTGCACACCACCGCTTCACGGCAGAATAACTGGCCCTGGGGTGGTACCTTTCTAGACGGATTCCTCTTTCCCATATAAGATATAGATAGAGTCTACCCCTTGTATGGGAAAGAGGCTGGGAAGCGTGACTGTATGTATGTATGAACAATATAATAATATCAAACACAATATAAAAATTGTCTATCGTCTTTTTTTTTAATCGGTATCGTAAATTCGCGCGCAGGCAACGGTCAAACCGAGATCGCTTTTAATTAAAATGTCAGCAAAGAAACTGTCGACGTGGAAATGAAAGTACTCGTTAATGAAACGAGCGATCGTCGCTAATAATTGTGGAATGACCCGTTTTAATAAGAAAAAAATAACGGCCACAGATTTTACACGAACTGCATCCAATGGATCTCGTAAAAGGCGAGTAAGGAATTAAACTGCACTGTGCATCCAAAAGCGCATGGTGGCGATGGGCTCACCACCCATCACACCAAGTGCATTATATTGTTTTGGTGAAACGTGGATTGTGGCAGTCATCTGTTTTTGCAGTGAGTGCCCAATCTCTGACTACCCCTTATGGGATACAGTCGTGATCTTATGTATGTATGTATGTAGAATCAGTGACTACGGGAAATGAAGGATCATCATCATCATACACGCTTCAATAAATAAACTTGTTTATCTTAGTAGCTAATGTCCCGGCATTCGTTGCGATGCCTATTTTTAATGATTTTGAGTGACGAAACGAGGAAAACGGTCACCTGATGGTAAGTGCAACACCCAAAACAGATGCTATCACCCAGAACATTTCTCTGCGACAACACTGCGCCCGTCACCCTAAGACATCAGTTCTTAATTCTCATATGCCCAGTGATTACGCTAGTTCGCAGCGTCCTTCACACCAGTACTCAGTAATGTTTGATACTACTGCTTCACGGCACAATATCTGGCCTAGGCTTGGTGCCTACCTAGACAGATTCCTGCATAGGAATAATATATTGTTTTTTTTTATTGTATTACGAGCGAAACGTTCACCTAATGGTAAGTGCAAGAGATAGTAATGTACGCCCACAACAAATTTTTTGTTTATTTTTTTTATAGAAGAGGGGGCAAACGAGCAAGCGGCTCATCTGATGTTAAGTGATCGCCGCCGCCCATGAAACTCTTTCTTGAAGGTCCCTTAGTCATATCGGTCCGGAAAAACCGCTGGTGGCAGCAGGTTCCACAAAGTGGTCGTGCGTGGAAGAAAATTCCTCGAAAAGCGCACAGTGGTGGAATGCCAACCATCGAGGTGACATGGATGGAATTTGTGTGCTTTGCCGCGATGTACGATGGTGAAATTCAGCGGCTGGTATGGTTCCGAATAATACCTCGGAACACTCCTCAAAGTGTATACGATGCTTATATACTTCATCAATGCTGTTACACCCAGAATATTTCTGTGTGACACCATACTGCGCCCGTCACTCTGAGACATCAGTTCAGATTTAAGTGATTCGATTAAAGTTCGTTTATCAATCACTATAGAATCGAAATATGAAAATCGGAATGCCAACTCATCCGTATACTACTGAAATGAGAATCAAACTAAAATATATTCGAATTGATGACGCGTCAACGCTCTCGGTTTGAAATACTGCCAGTTTTATTGTTGCGATGGGAGCATAAAGTGAAAATATGCTCCTAGCCGCGCGGCAATTACTGCTTTTAAATAGGCGCCTTGGAGCGTTAGCAGTGATACGTTCAAATATCATAGAACCGCGTGACCGAGCAATACTGCGCATCGAAAGCTTGCTGTAATTGTAGACACTAAGAAATATGTTTTACCTGTGGACTTTACCGTATTCTGCCCCCAAGCACAAACTACTTTGTAAGTATTACTGCGGTTGCGGCTTATAGGACATGGTAGCTGATTATAAAGGACTTAATATATTTTTTTTTAAAGAAAAAGGCGAGAGCGTCGTCAGCCAATGGGCCAGCCGAATACTGTTTTAAGTTATCAACTGCGCAGGATATTACGGCGAATATGGTGGTGGTTGGTATTTTACGCGGGTGAAATCGCGAGCTACAGGTAGTAGGGCATTAGATAAAAAAATCCACAAGGGGGGTGGGGGAGGTGACTGAGCAGCTGTCCCTCCTTGCTTCCTCTTAAAAATGCCCTTGGAAAAGGGGGCGAACGTGCAAGCGGCTCACCTGATGGTAAATGATTACCGCTTGACGATCACTCATGAACATCCACAATAATTTAAGCTTGGAATTGATGAATTTTGATAAAAGAATTAGGCTTTCTTTCTTTTAATTTGAAAAAAAGACCGTGCTTCCAACTCTCGTACCTAAACCCGCACGTGATCTCACGAGCGTGTTTAAGTATTAGGGGATTAAAAATCTCTGATATCTATAAATAAGAGTTTAAATAGTATTGTATAGTGAATAAACATTTGTCCAAGACTGCTCGTTCTATCACATCTTTAGCGTATTTTGCATTATCATTACATAGTTTTCACTTCCGTACTAATTATTAACTCAGAATTTTAAATGTATTAGCATATAATAGTGTTTATCATTCATACCGTGTAGTGGCGACTAAAGAGAATCTACCATCTCACCTCATCCCGAGGGTGTCGAAAAAGTCGACAGAGGGAAAATTGAAACCAGAAGATGGGAAGCAGCATCTGAATACATAAACGGCGGCTGTCAACCCGCCTGCCAAGCATGACAACTATGGCAAAATACCATTTTGCCAAAGTCCCATTTTGTGATAATCTATGGGGGAGGCCTATGTCCAGTAGTGGGATAGTGATAGGCTGAAATGACGATAACGATGAGTGGTTCCGTTGTGGAACAGCGGGCAATAAAAAAACACTGAACAACAAGGTTTGTAGGTGGTTGGATTCCTATGCAGGAATCCGTCTAGGCAGGTACCACCCCTGTGCCAGTTATTCTGCCGTGAAGCAGTAGTGTGCAAACATTACCGTGTTTCGGTTTGAAGGGCACTGTGAGCTAGCGTGTTCACAGGGCATATGAGACTTAAGAACTAATGTCTCAGGGTGATGGGCACGGTGAGGTGTCACACAGAAATTTGTTATGGGCAGATGTTGCACTTACCATCAGGTGAACGTTTTGCTCGTTTCATCACTTTATACAATAAAAAAAAACATACGCATACAAACACACACATACACTCACACAAATGCACACAAACACTCATATATTGTCTAGTTCTCTTTTTTTATTCTCTATAAATAGTAAACAGTTAATTGTCCGATCGACGAGCGCCTGGTGATCTGTAAGACAGGGCAACCTCGTACGGATAACAGTCTCTCATAAAGTAATGTTTATATATTGTACCTTACATACTGTAATTTAATTTTTTTTGTAACGTAGCTAAATTGAAATAAATATTATTTTTATTATTATATTAAAAACAAAAGCTGTCAACATAGAATGAAGATGTCTCCCTTTTGAAGACTCTGGAAGAGATACTATCTTTAGATAAATCATGGTTTGTCCAGTCGAAAAGGTAGCAGCAGAGTAGAACAGCATCTATCTCTTTCCAACCGACGTGTCGTAAGCGACTAAACAAGAAAGAATAACACCATAATATGCAACGCTATCACTTATGTAAGAATCCTTTTCACTCAAGCCAAAATGGCGGCGACTAGGTTCGTCACCCGTCACGTCTGTTTCCCGGAGGAGCGAAAAGCGGGCTAGTGTGCGGTCCCTGCCTATCCCTTATATAGGAAAATGGCGTGATGTATGTATGCCTCACAGTGGTATGTTCCCAGTATCGTTTTACAGACTTTACTTCCACAACACAACCAGACTCGAAATCGAATGATTTGTTATTTGACAAATTATGGGTACGGCTAGCCTTCGTATCCAGGACCCTCGGCGTAGAAGTCAGGTACTCTGACCACTAGGCCACGCAGATATGAGACAAACATAATGTACATATTATTCTAGTGGTAGGATTCCTATGCAGGAATCCGTCTATGTAGGTACCACCCCAGGGCCAGCTATCCTGCCGTGAAGCAGTTGTGTGCAAACATTACTGTGTTTCGGTTTGAAGGCCACTGTGAGCTGGCGTAATCACTGGGCATATGAGACTTAAGAACTAATGTCTCAGGCTGACGGGTGCAGTTTCTTGTCACACAGAAATGTTCTGGGTGACATAGCATTTGTGTTATGGGTAGACGTTGCACTTTACATCACGTGAACGTTTTGCTCGTTTCGTCACTCAATACAAATTTAAAGAAAAATAGATTTTACATAAATTTCTTCAATGTTATGTAGCTATTCTGAATGTAGCCCAAACAAGATCTTATTAAGAACATACTACAGACGAAGAAAAATCAAATATATATCTAGTTACTCACTTCACGTTGTTCCGCATGCTGTAGTTGGTTGTTATGTACTCGCCGTCCCCACTGTAACAAAATGGTACATATATTAATCAAATAGCATAAGGTAAACTCAATTTAATCAATAATATAAATTTGTCAGATGATTAAATTGAATCTAGACCCTTTAGAAGAAGTTAATGTCTTCAAAGTCAAAGTCAAAATTTCTTTATTCAATTTAGACTTGTTTAAAGCTCTTATGAACGTCAAAATCTACACCGGTTCAAAAAATGACCTTCTCAGAGAAGAACCGGTAAGAAACTCTAGGGTCTTTCTTTTTTCAATGCCATATTACATAATGTCATTTACAGATTACAGATTACAAAACAATTACATCATAAATTTAGTAGCCAGGGGGTTTGCAAGTGCAGAGTATGAGTTATTTCCACACATCTTTGTCGTCTATGTAATGATCTATTTTATAATACGCTTTATCTAATGATGTCTTCGTGATAAGTTTTTTAAAATGCATGTCCGATTTTGTGTTATAATTTTAGGAATTTTATTATAAAACTTTATACACCTACTAAGAAAGTCTGAAAATCATTAACATGATAAGATCAGATCATCTTGATAATTTCCCAATCCGTGTGCGCAAATAGTACAATATTGGGCATTTCATAGTGAAGTGTTGTTGAATTTACATATATAGATAAAATAATACCATTTCTGTTTTTAAGTCTGTACGAACGGTTTTGACTCGGGAACAATGACATGATGATAGCTGATGTGAAGCATCGTCGCTCCAGGAAGTCGGCAGTCTTTGACCATGTTCTGGATCATCCCAACCATTACATCAGGTTTGATAAACCACAAAAGCTCGCAAAAGAACACCGATTCCTACCAAGGATGATTCGCGAGGCTATTGAATTTAGAAAACATCCTAATTTTAATATAGAAGATGGTTGGGTACTACCACCAGCTTGGGATCCTACTTATATTAATAAGATTAAATCAAAAACCAAGCATACCACTGCAAGACTTCAAGATACAGTCAGCTCTTTCTGCGTAGATCGGATCAAAAATAATAATAAAAAGCTGAAGGTACTCCGGGTTAACTATGACATCGGGACATCTGTCACCTCAGTCCTCCCGTGATCATGGGTGCGTGTAAAGCGCTCGATAAATTATAAATAGTAAATATAAACGCGATAAAATCCGTAAAATTTAGTTTCATTTAGATATGAACAAACTTAGACTATGTTTCATCGTGTTTGTTTTGCCGGTTCCGAAGTTATGAAAATTTTTCGATAACAATTCACATAACGCCATCTATGGAAAAGTAGCAGAACCTATATAGCCCTTAGCGTATATAACTTGATGACCGCGTGGCGCAGTGGTTAGCGTACCTGACTTCTGCGCCACCGGTCCTTGGTTCGAGTCCCAGCCGGAGTTAACATTTGTGCAAAAACACAAATTGTTGCTTTTCGGGTCTGGTTGTGCTGTGCATGTGAGATATATGTTTGTAAAACGCACCCACGATACAGGAGAAAATCCTACTGTGGGGCTTAGTTTTTTAAAAAAAAAATTAAAAAAAAAATATGCTTCACTCAGTTTTTTTTTAATAACGTCAGCTCTAAAACAAATCTAAAAGTCGCGGACAAATTCGCAGAAACAGCGTGAATCCAGTCATTGTCAAGTATCCGATGAAGCTGTAAAAGCCAAAAAGGCTAACAGCAATTACATCATCCAAATATACTCATTGTCAACAGAGTCATTAATCATTCAGTGAACGGATTATATAACTATACATGTCGTTCATTCAGCCCAGAAGCTTCAGTGGCGTTTTGAAAAACGAATAATCCACTTTTAATACATTGTGTATATTCAATATCAACAGATTTAACATTCGCATTATCTATCGCGCCCAACAGTAAATTGAACGAGAGCCAAAGAAAACGCGTTAAATTCCTATCGTTATGTTGGACAATCAGTCCAACATCTATCTACTTTATATTTTCATTGTTTTTAGAGAGCCGAAAGAATACAGAAGTGAATCTGTTTCGAATATATTTTAAGTTATTATTTTCAACTAAATTTATTTACGTCTACATGTTTCTGGTAAAACGTAACAGCTTATAAATAGAGTACTGCTTGGCACAGACCTTTAATTTTTGGACTTTTGGAAATCCGAAGTCTGCCACGCTGCTCTCACGCAACTAACTAACTTAATAATAAATAATTTCTTACGGTATTTTCCCGTGTGGTGGCGGTTTAGGAGAATCTACCACCCCAACTCATACCGTGGCTGTCGCAAAAGTCGACATAGGGAAAATAAAAACCAGATGGGCACCAGCATCTTCCGGGAACATCTGAATAAATAAACTGCGATTGTCAACCCGCCTTTCAACTACGGCAAACCCCCCCAAAATTAGAGCTACTAACTTTTAGGCAATCTTTGGGGAGGCCTATGTTCAGCAGTGGACTAGTGATAGGCTGATATGATGAAGATGGTATTTCCGTTCGAGCACGTGGTAAATCAGAACTAAAAATTTCAACTAACAGTGTTTGTTGTCAGGGAACACGGACCAGAACGCATTTCACTTGCGTATACTTTAAAATTAAATTATAATCTTAAATTCTTACGTCAGAGAGGAAATAAAAAAGAATTACCACAAACATCAATGCTTTTATACTGTCTTGTTACTCGTGTCTTTTACACTGCATTTTACTCTAAACGGACGAGTGAGTGGGTCTCAGTGTTTGCGCAGTTATTTACCGCACTATAATTTGCAGTAAATTCGTTATGGACTGACGCTGCACTTACCATCAGGTGAACGTTTTACACGCCGCGTCACTTTCCCTTAAAACAATCTATGCTATTACTGCTCTGTAATACCTCATGTTATATAGTATCAATTAATAGTTAATTTGAGACTAGTGTAAACATCTATGCGATAGCGTGTAAGAAGGTCATCTGATGGTAAGTGCAACGTCTAACCATAACAAATAGCTGTTATGGGTAGACAGTTAGAATGTTACCCAAACATTTCTGTGTATTTAGGGACATATGATGTAGTAAAACTCGAAAGGTTGCGCGCCAAGTCAGCGTAACAGGTTATAATTCATCGTTGTTAGATACCTCATAGTCGGTCCGGTTCCAACATTCAAGACTTATAGACAACTATAACAACTTGTATTATTTCTATGCTATATAAATTTCTCCCGGAGATATCAGTTCTTAATTTTAAGTTTCATATGCCCAATATTTCACTTGGTATCTGTTCCCTCCAGACCGAAACATAGTAATGTTTGCACACTACTACTTCAAGGCAGACTAAGTGAAAATTCGGTGGTATCTACCTAGACGGACTCCTTCATAGGAATCCTACCATCTATAAACGCTAGCACCCATTGCTGACCACTTCTGGTCGTAACGTGAAGATATCGCCATGGACATTTGATCGGGTTAACAATCACACATGGATGAGAAACTCTTTGGGGCGACCGAATCACGAGCTCGGTTTGAGTTTCCGTAGCATAGTATTCAAACAACAGCGCCATCAATTTTTCCTGGTGGTAGGATTCCTATGCAGGATTCCGTCTAGGTAGGTACCACCCAAGGGCCAGTTATTCTGCCGTGAAGCAGTACTGTGCAAACATTACTGTGTTTCGGTTTGAAGGGCACTGAGAGCTAGCGTAATCACTGGGCATATGAGACTTAAGAACTGATGTCTCAGGGTGACGGGCGCAGTGTGTCTCACATTAATTTTGTGGGTGACACAGCATTTGTTATGGGCAGACGTTACACTTACCATCGGGTGAACGTTTTGCTCGTTCCGTCACTTTAGTGAAATAAAAAAGAAAAAAAAAATCAAATTTGTCACAGTGCATAATGAAATGTGTCTGACTTGGCGCCAGATAGCATCTCAGAAGATCCGTGTAATGTGGTAACGAGATGTTTCCTACTTGGGACGCGTAAGTCGTTTCCGCGACCTGTTAATGCGACTCATTAGATATGCGACGCGTCACTGACAGCTAGATGTCCTATGTAATGTCGCGTAACACAGATCACGATTGCACCCCCTCCCCCCTCCCCTCACCTCATTGGATTTTGATCACAGTGACCCCTTCCGCCAATTACTTGAAGAACTTATCGTGAAGATATATCGTCGTGACGTATGCGTTTGCGATAACAAAGGTCCATTCTCGTCATGTCTATAATTCGCATTGAATAGGGCACGAATTGAGTGTGTTTTTGCTATATACAAAAAGTTATTATTTTAATAATTATAATTTTGAAATATTAATAAAGTAGAGCAGCAGGCAGAATAACTGGCTCTGTGGTAGTACCTACCTAGAGGCACCATAGGAATAAAACCTGCAGTAAAAGTTTTCAGATATCATAACACCTACACACTACGTCGCAAATATAATGTAAAACTTAAAACCATAATTATAATGCAACCCTTATCAACATCAAGGTAAAATATAAAGCTTTTAAAATACACTACAAACTATGTAATTTGGATACCATCAACACCCTGAAACATTCTTCGCGTGCTCGTGGCCATGGCAAGCATTTTAGAACCATTCGTTTATTTATATATTGTATACAATTAAAATTCCTACAATCTATAGGGCAAGCTTGCGTGCTATCACACATTTCAAGCTGGGGTAGCCACTTTAAAAAAGTTTAGGATAATTGACCTCATTTACATATTACTGACGGTCGGAGGTATAAGGGAACCTTATCAAGTACCAGGATACCAGTTATCGAAAGATTCTATGCAAGGAACACTTAGAAAATCAAATAGACAGCAGTGCTCATGAATGTTCTATGAAAAATCCGGAGTCAACATTTGTGCTAAAACATAAATTGTTGGTTTTCGGGTCTGGTTGTGTTGTGTTTATCCCCGTGTTTCTGACACTGCAACCTAGCCTACCTCCGATCTTATCGCATCAGCGTTACATCGGGCGCGGGTAGGTTGGGACGAGTGAGTGCCTCTGTGTTTGCGCGTACACTTGTGGCACTATAATATCTCCTGCGCAGTTGATGGCGCTCGAGGGTAGTCGGAAGTTGTCGCCGTGGTCGAAATCGGCTAGGAGAACATCATCATCACATATATTTTTTATAGGTGAACGTTTTGTTCGCCTCGTCGCTATATTCCGTGAAAAAAATAATTAAAAGTTTAAAATATCCTGTATTTATGGAGCCAATTGTGGGGACTGTGTCGCAGGCACTCGGTCGAGGCTAAAATAGTTGTTTTACTGTTGAACGTGTAATTCAGTCAGGTTGCGGTGGGGATATCCTTGATCACCACATATGTACCACAAAATATGCATTTTTACGTTTTACTGAATATATAATAACAACAACACCGCATTTACTATTTCGTTTATAACTTTACAAGAATAACCCCTAACTACCTTACCCGATCCGTGGTAGCTCAGGGGCTAGGCGCTCGCTTTAAATTTCACAGAACGCGAGTGACCTGGGTTCGATTCCCGGTGCCGGCACCACTAAAATTGTTAATTGCAATTTTAAGAGCTGATTTACCACGTGCTCGGCGGTGAAGGAAAACATCGTAAGGAAACCTGCATGTCTGAGTAATTAAAAATATTTCGAAGACATGTGAAGTCCGCCAACCCGCATTGGAGCAACGTGGCGTATTCTTCCTAGCTCCAAAACCCTCTCAGAAATGAGAGGAGGCCTGTGCTCAGTAGTGGGACATTTAAAGGCTGAAACTTTACTTTTTTAACTTTTACCTTACCCGATTCTATTAACAGTCATCATGGTCATCATCATCTCAGCCTATCACTAGTCCACTGCTGAACGTAGACCTCCCCCATAGATGGCTACAAAAGTTTGTGGCTCCCATTTCGGAGGGATTTTACCGTAGTTGCCACGCTTGGCAGGCGGGTTGACAACCGCAGTTAATTTATTCAGATGTTCCAGGAAGATGATGGAGTCCATCTCCTGGTTTTCATTTCCCTCTGTCGACTTTTACGACACCCACGGGATGAGATGGGGTGGTAGATTTTCACTGGTGGTAGGATTCCTATGCAGGAGTCCGTCTAGGTAGGTACCATCCCAGGGCCAGTTATTCTGCCGTGAAGCAGTAGTGTGCAAACATTACTGTGTTTCGGTTTGAAGGGCACTATGAGCTAGCGTAATCACTGGGCATATGAGGCTTAAGAACCTATGTCTCAGGGTGATGGACACAGTGTAGTGTCACACAGAAATTTTCTGGGTGGCACAGCATTTGTTATGGGCAGACGTTGCACTTACCATCAGGTGAACGTTTTGCTCGTTTCATCACATGATCTAATAAAAAAACAGATTCTGTTAAGCCGCTACCACGCTATTAACTATGTTCAAGCACAATGTTTCGGTTAAATACTAAAGCTAGTAAAATTTCGGGACGTCTGAGACTTGGGAACATGAGCCAGGGGGATGAGTGCTGGGCGGCGCAGCACAGAATAATTGAACATCAGAGCAATCGCAATTGTTATGGGCTCTGGCCCATATCTAGAACTTCGTATAACTTTTTAGCGGACAGGTGACCGGCAGAGTTGAATAGAAGGTACCTCCTCCTACCGAGGTGTCGTAGGAGGCGACTAAGTACGTATATTGTACAGACAGCCTTCATTCGCGACGAATAACACGATAACATGCAATTCTGTCACTATACTGCTTGTGGATATGGGGAGTAAGACTTGACTCATACATAATGGCGGCGACGTGGTACGCCCCCCGACACGTCAAGTTTTCCGCGAAGGCGAGAACACGACACGTGTTTCCACGTCGAGGATACCCGAAGTAGGACCAAACTAACTGACATAACCAAAGGGTCAGTAAGCTAAAGTAGCAACGGTGTTAAGTCAGCTAAGGCGAGGCATGCGGATCGACCGGCTGACCCGAGCGGCGTCGCGTTGGGCCATTTAGGTGTTACGTCCCATTATGAGCACTCTTACGTATACCATGTTATTTTTGTACCATGTTTAACGACAATCGTTGCAGTTTACAATTATAAAACTTTTTCTACAGTCCACTCTTTCATGGAGATCGTGGAGGATTAAGGATTAGCGAGTATATTTTAACCGGCAAACCAACGACCTCCTTTGGAGGTAGTGGAGACGTAATACGAGTATCATTAAGTGATCACCACTAATGAACTTAAAGTATATTAATGCTTTGAGCACCAGAGAGAGTCCAGTTGAATCAGCCTAATTTAAATAATCTCCATACTCTGTCTAGGTGGGTACCGTCACAGGGTCAGTTGCTGAGAAGCAGTAGAGTGAAAATATTACTGTGTTTCGGTCTGAATGGCACTGAGACCTACTGTAATTACTGGGCATATGAGACTTCAGAACTGATGACTCGAGGGGCATGTTCTGGGTTACACACAATTTGTTATGGGCGGACGTTGCAATTAACATCAGGTGAACGTTTAGCTCGTATCGTCACTTTCTCCTATAAAATAAGTACAAGTACTGTCACCGTGTCAAAAGCCTAGGTAAGATCTGAATTTTTTTCGAATCTGAGATTGACTGCATTATGAGTCACACAACGAGTGCTCAGAGTACCTGTCTTTTAAGCTCCAGGTCCGGGATTCAAATCCCAGCTGGGGCAAATATTTTTGCAAAAACACAAATTGTTGCTTCGTGTCCGGTTGTGTTGTGCATGTGAAATGTATGTCTGCAAAACGAACCCATGATACAGGAGAAATAAAAATCAATCACTTTCAACGATCTAATGAATGTTTTTCATTTCTGGGTGTATTGTGATTTCCCTGATTGACAACGCTGTCATCATCATCAACATCATTAGCGGTATCATTAATGATAATTTTAATCCTACGTTGGCATACATACATACATAAGATCACGACTGTATCCCGTAACGGGTAGTCAGAGACTGGGCACTCACTGCAAAAACAGAGGACTGCCACAATCCGCGTTTCACCAAACCAATATAATACACTTGGTGTGATAGGTGGCGAGCCCATCGCCACCATGCGCTGTTGGGTGCACAGTGCAGTTTAATTCCTTACTCGCCTTTTACGAGATCCATACGATGAGATGGAGTGGTAGTATTCTTTTAACGAGCCGCCACCACACGGCACGATTGCAATGCAAAAGAAATGATCTGGGTTATAAAATAAATTGACCAAGTATACACCGATAGTGATCAAGGTAATACACACAGGATTGCCTTGACTTTCGGATCTTTATACATGTACAATTTTCCTCTATCATCATCAAACTATCTACAGTTTCGAAATTAACGCATAATTCTACGTTATTACATTTGTGTAATTAGCTCATTGAAATTATACAAACTTACCCTAGTTACCGCGATACGTGGAATCAGCTGCGATTACGAGGCTCTAGGGACGGTTCGTACGAGGTAGGTTGGTTTGATTCCTATGCAGGAATCCGTCTAGTTAGGTACAATTACAAAGAGCTAGATTAGAGCTAGTGCAATTACAAAGAGGACTACTAAAATCAATTATGTTCATTCATAAATTAAATTTTTTCGGCTCGGTTGGCGCTGTGGCTAAGCCCTTGGCTTCTGAGCGGCGGGTCGCGGGTTCGATTCCCGCACGGGACAAATATTTGTATGGCCTACAAATAGCTGTTCCGAGTCTGGGTGTTTGTGCATGTGGAATTTATGTCTGCAAAACGCACCCACGACACAGGAGAAATTTAACAGTGAAGCTTTTTTTTCAAAAAAAAGAAAGAAAAAACAAAAAGAAAATCAATTATGGCTCATCTAACAACAAAAAAACTACCCACATTTGTCTTCAACAAAATCGTCATTAAATTTTTGTCATTAAGTAAATAATTTTTCATTTAAATACGACCTTAAAATTTAAGCTCAACACCACCGAAAATGTTTCGCTTGAAAAAATACTATCATTATTTAAACAATGTCTACAGTAAAAAATATCGTATTTAATTGCATACTGAAATAAGTATACCTTAAAACTGGATGGAAATTTTCTACATTATACCTTCTCTCTTATCCTTCCACACTTTTTTGATTTTTTTTTAATTGGTCAACAATTGACGAAAATATCGTTGTGTCATGTCATGTCGACATGTCCGTTAAAAATACATCTACAGAATTCGCAGTTTTTATTAATTTACCATCTTACTAATAAACGTAGTATAGCGGTTGTACAGTTACACAATGCTTTGTCTTCTTCTTTCGAATGTCAAATTACTGTTGACAGAAAGAGACAAATCGGCGTGTGAGACAAACTACTAACTATACACCCGCTATACAACGTTACTTAGTAAGGCCGCTAGCGTTTATATTATTTATAACACTTAATCGTCTTTTAAGTATCTTTTAAGTAAGTCTTACATGTATAGATTCCTCAGATTCTATCCTTGTATGACCTATATTTTTTTTACAAACAACGTAGCATCATAGAGAAACTATGCAATGTGAGATTGAATTAGGATAATTGTTGACAACGATACGTCTGGATTACAAATCATTATCTTCAAACAGGATGCTAAGGTCACGTATGACCCTTAGGGCGTGTTCACATGTTAATATACGAGCGTGTTTTTATGGAAAATAATGAATACTCATACAACTAGGCGTTTTGCTTCTTACGAGTGCGAGTGAAAGTGCATTGCAACTCTGTGACGTCCCACGAGGCGACGAGAAATGTTAGTGTTGGTCAATGTTATCTTTTTTAATATAGAAAAAGGCAATGCAACTGTAAACACGCTGCCTCATGTCCACGGTAAGGGAAATAGAACGCGTACAACTCAGCACACGTGGTATTTTCTAGATTATACTAATGACACACATACAGTCACACCTTTTTCCCATATCAGGGGTAGGCAGAGGCCACTCGCGTAGCCCACTTTTCGTCCTCGCGGCAAACGAGAAGTGACGTGTGGCATATCACGTCGCCGCCATTTTGGTATGTGTCAAAAAATTCTTACTCCCCATTGCGTTCCCCGAGTATCTCAGCCGCAACAGTCTTAGTCCACTGATGGACAAAGAACATAGACCTTACCCATTGATTACCACAAAACACAGTCCTGCACCACCTGCATCCACCACCACCCCAGAACCTTTCCTCACCAACGGTTATCGATTCTATAAAGTTTGTTTTTGTCTAAATACAAATAATTTAAGCATCGTCTTCTCATCAAATTTCAGATTAGCAGTATGAACGTATCCTAATTCTACCAGCTGCATTATACAGACAAGATGTAATTATCTGGAAATCCTATCTATGTACGCAATAATAAGCATCGATTGTACTATCATAGTTACAATAGTACAATATAAACAAGAGGTTTTATATCAAAGTTGCACACCGTTTGCCGATAGGTGTCCGGTAGAATAGAATAGCAAAAAGAAAAAAATGCCCGCTAGGTTTGTTCCTGGTTCTTCCCTGGACAGAGGCATTGTCTGTGAACCAGTGTAGTTTTTTTTTTATTGTACATAGTGACGAAACGAGCAAAACGTTCACCTGATGGTAAGTGCAACGTCCGCCCACACCAAATGCTGTGTCACCCAGAATATTTCTGTGTGACACCGCACTGCGCCCGTCACCCTGAGATATCAGTTCTTAAGTCTCAAATGCCCAGTGACTACGCTAGCTCACAGTGCCCTTCAAACCGAAACACATATTGTTTGCACACTACTGCTTCACGGCAGAATAACTGGCCCTGGGGTGGTACCTACCTAGACGGATTCCTGCATAGGAGTCCTACCACCAGTAGTTAATAAATCGACGCTTTAGGAGTATCATGTAAATAATCTGTACTTAATAAAAATAATTCTATCGTTTTGGTTGGAACATCTTCAACTTCTTTGAAAGTGTATCCGGCGCTATTTCTATACTCTTATTTGAATTTTTGAATAGCAATCGTATCGTAAAGCGTAGATCATTTTCATAGGACAGTAATTGGTGAGTGTTTTTGGTCGTAAAACAGAATGAACGGAAGCCGATTTAATTGCGGATTCGTGCCAAATGATCATGAATTTCGATTGAGCAACAAAGTTCGATTGGATCGGAAGGCATGCAATTGTTCAGTGTGACGTGCACAGCGCAATTGAAGAAATCTTTTATGTTCATCAATCCGTTCATGAATCGCTTGAGTATTGGCAGGTTAAAAAAAACCGAATAGCGAGAGATAGAATGGTAGATTTGGGAAAATTGGAGCGTCAAGAAGAAGCGTACTTAGTTTCGAGTCGGGTCAATAATCACCTCGCGTCTCGAAATTTTGTCTTGGTTTTTTTTTAGTCATTCATTCCATTATATAGCCTAAAACAGCAAAACACAGATAGATGCAAAAACACTCTGACATTTACGAGCAAAACAATACTCAGTACAAATGATAAATTAATATTTAATTTATGTCCACGATAATATTAATAAATATTACTTTATGTGCAGCCAGAATGTTTCTAAAAAGGGACGACTGGCTGTACATAGAGGAGTACTGGTCCCCACACTTATGTACGGTAGTGAATGTTGGGTCTGGCAGAAGAAGCATGAAAATAAGATTAATGCGGTTGAAATGAAAAGTTTGAGAAGTATAGCTGGAGTGACTTTGATGGACAAACTAAGAAACAACGTGATAAGAGAACGTTGCGGTGTGGTAGAAGATGTAGTGACAAAGATAGAGAAAGGGATGCTTAGATGGTTTGGACACGTAGAGAGGATGGATGAAAGAAGATTGACTAAACAGATTTATGAGGCGAGTGTGAATGGGCAAGCCGGTAAGGGTCGACGTAGGCGAACGTATTACGATCAGATCGAAATCGTTTTGAGGAAAGGCCACGTCAAAAGTACCCGCAACCGACGAGCTTGTATGAAAACACTAATGAAAGTAGAGGAAGCTAAAGATGTGTGTCAGGATCGTAGCAAGTGGAAAGATGTGGTCTCTGCCTACCCCTATGGGAAAGAGGCGTGACTCTATGTATGATGTATGTATGTATGTACTTAAAAAATTATATTAAATGACATGCTAATAATATAAAATTGGAAAGTTCTTTATTACATTCGTTTGACATATTAAGAATATAATGAACATTATCTCTGAAAACGCTTTGTCAGGTGCCTATTAAATCTAAAATGTTTCCATGACATCGAAAGATGTTTTAATATTAAAAATTCCAGTGAAATGGATGGGAATTTAAGTTTTTTTTTTTACTTCTCCGATAACAGCAATCAGACACCAGACTTTCAAAACAGAATGTGATGTAATTTCTGTGACGGAAATTTCCAGTTTTCAACCTGTCAACCACATTCTATTGCATGTCATCTACACTCTTTTTACAAAGGTGCACGCAGAACTCATTAAACAGACCGCGGCTACTGGATATCAAAGGAAAACCGATAGGATTCTACCGGTTCATGAGGAAAATGTTATAAAATTCTCATGGCGTCTTATAGATGACGGTCATCTCAAATATACCATGACTAACACAACTAAAATTCCCATTGGGATAGGCGGAGTCCACATTTTCCCACTTGCTACGATCCTGACACATATCTTTCGCTTCTTCTTCTTATTTATAGTATATGGGCTTCTTATTTATTCTATTATTCAAATTTTCTTATATATTCAATCTTCTTCCATTCATCCTCCTTACACGACCAAAGTTTCTAAAAAAAGGTACAGGTTTTACAGGTAGCTTATACGTATGGTGGATACATTGAACGATTTTTTCGTCGATAACGCTGCGGTCAAAAACGGCAAACATGTTAATGTAAAACATGACTACTCTAGCCTTATATCTCCCTGAATCTGACGTCGGCAAAGAGCTCCAATTCATTGCTGCACGTACCAAAAACGACTTAGAAAACCGCTTCGCTAATATTTTTCTCATTAATGTTATTAAATAACTGGACCCTATTTAATAAATCTTAATGTTAAATAGGTTCAGATTTCTAAAATCCTACTTCTATAACTTCTAAGGTAGTTAAAGTCGCATTATCTGTATCGATGGATAAAAATCAGCTGAGATTTTTTTTTGGTTGGGAAGGTTGATTATCTTTATTAGTTATATATTGACTTCCGAATTGAAATTTAGCGGATGATATTGCCAATGAAAAGGGTAGCTTACCTGGCAGATCGGATGGTCTGATCTGGGGAGGACATCTCCTCCATACTAGTAATATTTAGATGTTGTATTTATAGTTCGCATCTCAGAAAACTTTCATAGCGCGATTATGGACGTATGCGAATATTTCTTTAGCTACTCATACACAGAATCTATAATTTTGAACATTATTTAAGGGAAATTATTTTTATATTAGCTTAAGTTGACGAATCCGTTTGTGAATTCTTATTGCATTCATCATCATCATCATTTCAGTATATCACTAGTCCACTGCTGTACATAGGTTACTCATTTAATCGTGACGAAGTGACGAAGAAAGTAGAAGAAGTAGAAGTGACGAAATGAGCCAAACGTTCACCTGATAGTAAGTGCAACGTCTAACCATAACAAATGTTGTGTCATCCAGAACATTTCTGTGTGTCACCACACTGCGCTCGTCACCCAGAGACATCAGTTCATCAGTCTCATACGCCCAGTGGTTACGCTAGCTCTCAACTACCTACCTACACGGATTCCTGCATAAATCCTACCACCAGAAAGATGCTTCTGCCCAAGTCCTGGTTATCATTTTCCCTCTATCGACTTTTACTATACCCGCGGGGTGATATGGGGCGGTAGATTCTCATAAGCCGCCACCAAACGGTCATTGCATTTACTCAACCTAAATCAAGACGACAGTTTGAAAAACAGGAAGGATAAAAATGCAACTCGTGACGCCATCTTTGTTTATTCTTAAACAAACAACTGTAACGAGTACCTTTCGTAGATAATTGTCTGTTTTCCGTCATTTACATAAGCGCATCATCCCGACTCCTCGGTTCTCGAATCACGCGAGCGCCGTTTTATTCGGCCAATCACAATCGTCGTTTCCGTGCCGCGCGTCTTAGCATCACGGCTTTCGTCGACGTGACCGCCGTAGAGAGCGGCGCGCAATAGTCAATAATCACACCGCGTACACACGATTCACCCGTGTTCCATGGCGGTTCTAACCGCCCAGAGTTACCGACACACAGTCCGAATGGACGTCCGCAGCCTCCCTCGGACGGTCATTAGACGACTTAAAATATTTAAGATATTCGAAATCGCGAAAGCACGCAGCGAACGCGACACAGTCCGAATTTCAAGGTTTTCGTAGGAGTTTTTATTTATATATTTTTGTTTGGGTCAAACCAAACCTGGCACGCGGGCCCCTGGCCTGAGAGCACAGTATCCGATGAAGCTGTAAAAGCCGAGAAGGCTAACAGCAATTACATCACCGAAAATATATATATTCGTCGACGCGCGCGCTATTCCTTATCTGGTACGACAACAGACAGAGGATTAAACAAGATTCGAGGCGCCATTAGTCACAGCTATTTATTTATTTATTTAATAATGGAAACAGTAATCAACTATTTTCCAGTGTCAAGTAACATATCCAAGAAGTCTTCAAGCAGCAAGACTTCAAAATTTCGATCGACAGTAAAATGCTAGTTGACTTTTACTGAATATGTGCTGGACTGATGGAGACAAAACGAAAAGCACAATTTTGGTATTGAATTGAATTTTCCAATGACTGTACACTTTCAGGAGCACTTGCTGCGTAATAAACTATAAATATTAAAAATCAAAACTCAAACCAAAACACAGAAATACACAAAATTAAATAAAACACTACTGCCACTTTCGAGTTGGCGCCAAAAGTTCTAGTTACTGCTATAAAATTATTTATTGTTGGTGTAATACTAATGTAAAGTATGTGATTAGAACTGTTTAAGAAGAAGGTTTCGAGAGGTTATTCCATTTAATACAAACTGAAATACGCTGACCCCTGAATTGGGTTTAAATAATAATAAAAATCGAACGCCTCATATCTACGGCAATTTTACTCATATAGACCAAAACAGTCATTCATCTAAGCCAGCAAGGACCGGTTTGTAATGCGCTTGACGTCGACTAATGTCGAAGAAACGACACGTGCATATTCAGGTAATTACATTGTACCTAGCCGCGACGTGGTACCGACTCATAAAATCTAGCCACCGCAAAAGTGACCTCATGATCTTCTAGGTCGGAGTTTCTTGCTGATTCCGAATTCACGGGCATTTTTTGGGAAGCAGTGTGTTTAAAAAAAGACTTTCAGTGTGAATTATCCATATTAATAAAACTGACGATTCCGGTTATTACCACAAAATCCGTTCGGCAATTTGAATTGCTGATCTACTACGCGCTCAGCGGTGAAGGAAAACATCGTGAGTGAACCTGCATGTCTATCGAAGAAAAATATTGCGCGGACATATGAAGTCCGCCAACCCAAGATACAAGAGAAAACCCAAGTGTTGGGTAACGTTTTTGTTAAAAAAACAGGCCAAGTGCGGGTTCGACCACGCAGTTGGAAAGAAAATATCCCATATCACCGAAACAATATATCTCATTCAAACGAATTTTCTTGGAAACTATCAGAAATTTCCACTTCATAGTTGAAAATTAGAAGGGTTATCTAAAAGAAGTTATTTTTACGACTTCATTAGCGCATATAAGCCGTGGTAGCTCAGAGGTCTGGTGCTCGCCTTTAATTTCATAGTGAGCGAGTAACCTGGGTTCGATCCCCGGTGCCAGCACCTCTTTTATTGTTCTACAATTTTAAGTGCTGATTTACCACGTGCTCAGCGGTGAAGGAAAACATCGTGAGGAAACCTGCATGTCCGAGGAATGGAAATATTTCAAGGACATGTGAAGTCCGCCAACCCGCATTGGAGCAACGTGGCGGACTAATCCCAGCTCCAAAACCCTGTCAGTAATGAGATGAGGCCTGTGCTCAGCAGTAGGACATTTATGGGCTGCTACTTTACTTTTTTACATTTTTGCGCATATAACGCCAACGATTGGCTTAAATAGTTATTACCAACTTCATTATCGCTTATCATTATTCAAGACCTATCTAACGACACCTCACACGCTTAAGTAAGTGAATTTTTTTTTTCTAACATCAATGGGTGGTGTGCCACCCCTATTTCTTTCCTAATTTCACTACAGCACCTCGGTTTACTGAATCACACCTTTCTTCACAATTCAAGTGCCAATAGTCGCCAAAATCTGCACCGGTACACGTAACACCTTCTCAGAGACGAACTTCAGAACTCTGGGGACTTTCTTTTAATACCATGTTAAAAAACATTAAAATACTAGCGGATCCAACACGTAGCCCTGTGCAAATTTCAATTACTTTCTGATCGTTTGTTAATTTGTGGAAAGCTATTCGTATTTTTTGTCGACCGCGTGGCGTAGTGGTTAGCGTACCTGACTTCTGCGCCACCGGTCCTGGGTTCGATTCCCAGCCGGAGGTAACATTTGTGCAAAAACACAAATAGTTGCTTTTCGGGTCTGGTTGTGTTGTGCATGTGAAATGTATGTTTGTAAAACGCACCCACGATACAGGAGAAAATACTAATGTGGGGCTTCGTTTTTAAAGAAAAAAAATTGTAAACAAAATTTAAATGACGAAAAATGTATATGTGTGCAAATCACAAATTGTTGGTTTTCGGGTTGGGATAGTTGTGCATGTGAAATATACTCGTATGTCTAAAAACGCCGCCACGACAGATTTAAACAATTTTCATTACTCATCAATTCACTTAGATTGACATACAAAGCACTTAAATTAAAACATTTTGCCTGTAATGCATTCGACACTGACGTCAGGTATTTGAAAAAATAGATATAACACTAGCTGATGCCCGCGACATCGTCCGATTGGTTATAGCTTTCATAAATATCTCTTGGGAAAGGTTTGATTTTCCGGGATAAAATGTATCCTATGCCCGTCTCCAGGGTGCAAGCTGCCTCCGTTCCGAATTTCGTCAGAATCGGTTCAATGGTTGAGCTGTTAAAAGGTAACATACAGAGAGACAGAAAGAGTTACTTTCGCATTTATATTATTAGCATGGAATGGGAAAAATCCAACTGGGGTCTTTTTTTTAAAAAAAATAAATAAAATTATTGTTATATTATAAGCGGTTTCCCAATACTCTCGACAGGCTGATACACCAGATTTTTATACTCAATTAGAAAATGATAGGGCATGTAAGACTTCATCGCGTTGATATAGGTTTTTTAAATATCGCGTGGGAATTTGATTTTCCGTGTTATAAAGTATCCTATGTCTATCCCCAGGACGCAATCTTTGTGCCAAATTACGTCAAGAACGATTCAGCGGTTGAACCGTGAAAAGGTAACAAACAGACAGAGGGACAGAGGGAGTTACTTTCGCATCTATAATATTAGTATGGATAACAACCGATGTCTCAGGGCGATGCCATACAGTGCTTTATAATTTTCAAAGTTCTTGGCGAGAACGCAATTGTCATGAACAGGTGCAGTTACATCAGGTAACGATTTCCTCGACCCGTCACTAAATATAGCTTTTTACCTTGAACTGCACACTTTAAACAAGGTGTGCAGTTCACACGCGGCAGAGGTGAAACCTTTAGAAAACTAAACTTCGAGAGAATGTGACGAATGCAGAATACCAGCGGCAGAATAATTGAAGGGCTTATTTTTTATATCGTTGTTACCAAGTTTAAAAATTATTATTATATATTTTACATTGCATATTTTACTGGTGGCAGGATTCCTATGCAGGAATCCGTGTAGGTAGGTACCACCCCAGGGCCAGTTATTCTGCCGTGAAGCAGTAGTGTGCAAGCTATACTGTGTTTCGGTTTGAAGGGCACTGAGAGCTAGCGTAATCACTGGGCATATGAGACTTAATAACTAATGTCTCAGGGTGACGGGCGCATTGTGGTGTCACACAGTAATTTTATGGGTGACACAGCATTTGTTATGGGCAGACGTTACACTTACCATCAGTTGAACGTTTTGCTCGTTCCGCCTCTTTTATGAAATTAAGAAAAAAAAAAGAGGCGAGGGTTTTACCCTCTGAGCCGGGTAGGATCCATTATCCTGCTCCAATCCCAGTTGGCGTGACTTCACATGATCTAAAATTTATTTTCCTCCGTTGTGCAGGTTTCCTCGCGATGTTTCAATTAACCGCCGAGCACGTGGTGAAACAACAGTTGGAATTGGCAGAACAATTTTAGAAGTGAGCACCGGGGCTACCGTTGCTAGATAAGGTGTAAGCTTAAAGCCATCTTAGGAGTGAACGAGAAATCACTACTTAATATTACAAACGCGAAAGTAACTCTCTCTTTGTCCCCCCCCCCCCCCCTCTGTTTGCTGCCGTTTCGCGGGTGAACCGTTAAACCAATCATGACGCATATTTGGCACACAGATGGCTTGCATCCTGGACACGGACGTGAGAGACTTTTTTTTCCGGAAAATTGGAAAAGTTTCCACCGGTTTTTTTTTTTAAATCTAAATTCAAGCGGACGTTGTCGAGGGCTTCGGCTAGTTGCGTATAATGCATCTAACACGGCTGCGTCGCTTACACGGGTCAGTTTAAATCGTCGCCATCGCCGCAACAGGTACTTAACGCGCGGGAACTCGCGCGTGGCATCGCAAATAAGCGCACGAGAACTCATTACCATCTGAATGTCACCAGTCTGCTTGCGTTACTCGATTAGTGGGATATCGTGCATGAAAAAACTTCTATAAATCCTCATAAAAAATAAGTAACAGCCTATGAATGTACCACTACTGAGCACAGGCTTCGTCTCATTTTTGAGAGGGTTTTGGAGCCAGGAGGAGATCGCCACGCTGCTCCAATGCGGGTTGTCGGACTTCACGTGTCTTCGTAGTATTTTAATCCTCAGACAAGAAGATTTCCCTCACCACTGAGCACGTGGTAAATACGCACTAAAAGTTGCAGAACAATTTAAGAGGTGCCGACACCGGGGATCGAACTCGGGTCACTCGCGAACTATGGAATTTAAGGCAGACCTATATCCAGCAGTGGACTATTAACAGGCCGATGAAGTGAAAACATAAATAGTATTGTAAGCATTTATATAACAAATAAATATGATTGAAGTGTATGTTTGAGATTTCACAATAAATACTTTTTCTTAATCTCATATGGTAACTTACAGGATACCAAAACTGAAGAGAGTTTTTAAAAAAATTGTCTGTCTGTCTATTTGTTTGTCCAGGCTAACCTCCGAAACGGCTGAATAGACTTTGAATCTACTTTCATTGGCAGGTAGGAATCATTTCAGAGAGTAATCCAAGCATCTACAGTAATAATGGTTAACTTATTTCAACGTGCCAATCTTAGGACAGCTAGTAAACAAGAGAAACTAATCTTATATCGAATAACGTAAACATTACGACAAATCCACAACTGACCGTAGTTAGTCAAACAAAGCAAAAACACGACGCGTCAAAGGGACCACAGAGCATAAGCAGAAACTAGAAATTCAACAAAAATGAACATTAATTTTACAAAGTAATTAACTAGCAAACGGTCTGCGGCTTTGTGCACGATCAAATTCAGACGAAATACACTGAAATATGGTCAGAAACTCAGCTTCAACCAAATGCAGCCATGTGTAGACGTTACAGAACAATTTATATTAGGACGCCACATTAAGCTTCCAACTCAGAAAGATTTTATAAGTAGGTTGCACCGAATGTACTAGAATTATATTATGAAAATAAGGGATCAAACGGTCTGTTTCGACGGAGGGCTTTTGTGGTCTCCCCGACTAGCTTTTCCAACATTTTTTTTTGTATAAAGTGATGAAACGGGCAAATAGTTCACCTGATGGTAAGTGCAACGTCTGCCCATAACAAAGGCTGCGTCACGCAGAACATTTCTGTGTGACACCTCACTGTGCCCATCACCATGTGACATCAGTTCTTAAGTCTCATATGCCCAGTGATTACGCTAGATCACAGTGCCCTTCAAACCGTAACACAG
Organism: Luehdorfia chinensis; assembly: GCA_019845155.1. Taxonomy (NCBI): domain Eukaryota; kingdom Metazoa; phylum Arthropoda; class Insecta; order Lepidoptera; family Papilionidae; genus Luehdorfia; species Luehdorfia chinensis. The sequence continues at coordinate 2,321,744 of JAHVAK010000142.1, read as the reverse complement.
TAATGTTTGCACACTACTGCTTCACGGCAGAATAACTGGCTCTAGGGTGGTACCAACCTAGACGGATTCCTGCAAAGGAATCCTACCACCAGTGAAGTGAGTTTTTACACAAAAGGATTTTGTAAGTAGATTGTACCGAATGCATATTGCATGCAATTGTCCTGCCTTTCCGGCCACGGCGACCACTTACGTCACTGAAAGAAGATATCAACTACGCAGGAGATATACTGACAAGTGTACGCTCAAATTACTGGTGGTAGGCTTCCTATGTAGGAATAAATCTTGGTAAGTACCACCGCAGTGCCGATTATTCCGCCGTGAAGGAGGGGTAGTGTGGAAACGTTACTGTGTTTCTGTTCGAAAGGAACTGAGAGCTAGCGTAGTAATTACTGGGCACGTGAGACTTAAGACAAAAAAACACCCAAATCAGTTGAATGTGTAATTCTGGTTTATTGATCAGATTCATTTGATCCCACTAACCAACGAATGCGCTTCATACGCCAAAATGAAACCGATCACGAAATCTACCATATTCACAATATAGATCTCCAGGACTTTGTATCTCAAGGCCATAGAAATGTTTGTTCTGTACGGGAACCGATCTTGCGACTAACGAACCCGACAAACAAAACTACAGCATCTTATCAAAGAAAAGCTATAGGAAAACAAAACGGGAGGAACGATAGATCACCTAAAGTGCACGAGAGAGAAGCTTATAAGTCTCTTCAGCAGGAATGGCGCAGCCGTTTCTGCTAAGTGGAGGATTGGAGCGACAATAAATGAAGTGTACATCGCGCGACGGACCGTGCCACTGCATATTAATTGATTCGTTTCAATGGACGCGAAACAATCAACAATAATAATGTATATTTCATAAAAGTTTTTAACGACATATCTAAGGTTGGGCGCAGCTTTTCAGTGCATTTGACAGTTATGCCAGAAACTCTCGCACTTCCATAGCCATACGTAACATACTTAACATTCATGGGCGTAATTACTAAATATTTTATAAATAATTAAATCTATAAGTGTATGTGTGTGTGTGTGCTTGTGATCAATACTTTCCTTTAGTGTTCTTTGAGTAAAAAGTTTCAGACTATAAATGTCCCAGTGCTGAGCACAGGCCTCCTCTCATTTCTGAGAGGGTTTTGGAGCTAGGAAGAATCCGCCACGCTGCTCCAATGCGGGTTGGTGGACTGCACATGTCTTCGAAATATATATTTTTTTATATTTCTCAGACATGCCGGTTTCCTCGCGATATCTTCCTTCACCGCCGAGCACGCGGTAAATCAACACTTAAAATTGCAATCAACAATTTTAATGGTGCCGGCACCGGGAATCGAACCCAGGACACTCGAGTACTATGAAATTTAAAGCTAGCGCCTAGCCCCTGACCTATCACGGCGGTTTTTTGTGTAAATATTATAAATATAATAAGCAATAGAATTAAGATTTGCTCTGAAGGCAAAGAACATCTAAAAGAGCGTCATCGTTGTTTTGAAAAGAACAACAGGAACAACACTCCAAATAAGTCAAACAAAAGTCCTATTCGGGAAACGAATCGGCGCGCTACGGCGCAAAAGCCAATCGCTTACCCTCTGCGCCAACCGACCCGACAACAATTGGAACAACATTTACAAACCGCGTGTAATGGCGGCTTAAGATAATCTTTCACCGTATCCCATCCCGTTGGTGTCGTAAAAGACGACAGAGGGAAAATAAAAAACAGGAGATGGGCAGCAGCATCTTTATGGAACATCTTAATAAATTACTGCGGTTGCCAATCCGCCTACCAAGTGTGGCAACCGTGGCAAGACCGCCCTAAAATTAAAGCTACAAACTTTTGTGACAATCTATGGGGAAGTCCTAGCTTCAGCTGTGGACTAGTGATAGGCTGAAATGATCATGATGATGATAGTTTACAACTAATCCTATACACAAACGGAACTTGGAACGGATTATCCGGAAGTCGAAACCAATTGGTCAACTCTGAATCCAACGAGCCGTCTAATTTATCAAAGTCGTTTTCGAAGTTACATTCGTTCATTAAAATGTAATTTTTAATATCCAATGTTTTGCTAGCCCTCTTGCTTTATAAATGCAATAACCATAAATCTAAAACAGAATAGACGAAATTCACTGGTGGTAGGATTTCTACGCAGGAATCAGTCTAGGTAGGTAACACCGCAGTGCCGGGTATTTAGCCGACAAGCAGTGGTGTACAAACATTACCGTGTTTCGGTTTAAAGGGCACTGATAGCCATTGTAATTACTGTGCATATGAAATTATGTCTCTAGGGGACGAGCACAGTGTTGTGCCACACAGAAATGTTCTGGGTGACACAGTATTAGTCACGGGCAGACGTTGTACTTACCATCGGGTGAACGTTTTGCTCGTCGATAGATAGATCGACCCTTGAATTACCAGAACTATTAAAGCAAAACAATATTTCAAATTCCAACAGGGCACCGAGAGTACAAGATGAAGCGGTAACGTCTTACGTAACTATCGCTAAATAATTCAAAATAAAATTGATAAAAACGTACGTAACTGGTAATGCATTCGCCGACCGTAACATCCAAGACGGCGGTTTTACGGCCGGCGGCCATTTTACGATCATAGAATGGATTGCTTTCAGAAATATAGACAATTTTATGATCAAACAGAGAGTGGCGGAGGTAGCGCCACTTGAGCGCTGGTAAACACATTTCTTGCACTGAGATTTAAAAGCTAATATTGTTTTAAGATCACCGAATCAGGTTCTTTGATGTAGAATTGAAAACTTGAGTTTTTAAAAAAAACGATGTACATTTTTTAAATCAATGTCTCGTTTAATAAATCGCTTTTTTGTTTAACCTAGCCGGAAACTGAACATTAATATTTTTTGTATTTTTTTATGTCTGTTATTTCGATATAAATGACAAAATTTATGTGAAATCTGCTATTATCGCTATGCGTGATAAATGACTGCTTTTAGAATTTTTGTCTGTCCGTCTGAAAGTTTGTCCCGAATAGGCACAGAAACGGCTCAACGGATTTCGATAAAAATTTTAGAGATTAAAACTGGAATTTCGACTTAAATTTTCGTGTATGTTTAATAGCTTTTTGGAGCATCTCTATAAATCAACTGCGTTTGCCATCCCGCCTGCGTGGCAACTAAGGCAAAATCCCCTAAAATGAGAGCTACAAACTTTAGTTGTCTATGAGGGAGGCCTATTTTCAGCAGCGGACTAGTGATAGGCTGAAATGATGACGATGATGTATGGAATAGAATTGTTGATAAAAGTACTGTTATTAAAATAGTAAACTGATAACGTAACGCAGTGAAAGTTAACGCGGTATTAATGTAGTTTTATTCTTTACATACTCGTAGTTCCACAGTGAGTTGATTTTTTTTTAATAGTTCCTTTACGGACCTGATGTAAACCTTTATCCGTTTAATTACATCATTAAACTGCACTGTGCACCCAACAGCGCATGGTGGCGATGGGCTCACCATCTATCACACCAAGTGCATTATATTGTTTTGGTGAAACGTGGATTGTGGCAGTCATCTGTTTTTGCAGTGAGTGCCCAGTCTCTGACTACCCCTTATGGGATACAGTCGTGATCTTATGTAAGTATGTATGCATGTTTAATTTCGATATCTTGTCGGGTTAAGGAAATATTAATGAAAATATTTTATATTACTGAATGCTGGCTTTAAGGAGTCTGTGTACCGAATATTATTGAGAAATGTTGAACTGTTACTGCTTAGTTAAACAAGGTACCATGCCGTAGACCGCAATCATGTGGTGGGCTTATTTGACGAGAACTGCGGGGCAGAGTTAGTTGTAAATAAAAATGTCGTCCGTTTCGGCCAGTTATTAATCCAATGCCGAATATTTTTTTTTATTGGATAAAGTGACGAGACGAGCAAAACGCTCACCCGATGGTAAGTGCAACGTCTGCCCATAAGAAATGCAGTGTCCCCTAGAACATTTCGCTGTGACACCACATTGAGCTCGTCACCCTGAGACGTCAGTTCTTAAGTCACATATGCGCAGTGATTACACTCGCTCTCTGTGCCCTTCAGACCGAAACACAGAGAAGTTTGCACAGCACATCTTCATCGCGGAATAACTGGCCCTGCGGTGGTACCTACGTAGACGGATTCCTGGATAGGAATCCTACCACCAGTGTACTTGTTTGTAAGACTGGAGGTTTCCGTAATCAGCGGGCTTGGCAGGCGGATAAGCGATCACTGCACAAGACACCTCACATCTTAAACACGGCTGCCAATCACCGATCTTCGTATTTTCTAGATAGGTTAAAACTTGGTTAATAAGTGATAGTTAAGTTATTGGTATTTAGTATTTTTATTAGAAGCAGGAATAGATTTACCGTAGAAAATAGATTATTATTTTAGTAAAAAAATAAGTAATTGTTATGTATACCACATTTGTAGGAGACAAAAGAAAACATCTTCTTTTTTTAGCTTAGAATTTGTTTATTATTTTATAAAATTAACATAACTTTAGAAAATATGTAGGATTTTAAGCCGCTACGACAAACGGCACGGCAAACTTTGCTTTAATAAGCAAATGATTTTAAAATCAACGATAGATGATTCATCGTTATCGTCATCATCATCATCATCAGCCCAAGACAAGTCCAACGCTGAACATAGATCTGACCCATGGATCTTAATCCAATCGATGTTCCGCAGTAGGATTTCCCCTGTATCGTGGATGCGATTTATAGACATAAACAGACAAAAACCGGAACTTTGTGTTTTGTACAAACGTTGGCTTCGGCTGGGGTTCGAACCCAGGAGCTGCGGCATTGAAGTCAGATGCTCTGACCACTAGGACAAACGGTCCTCGCGGTTGGTCGCACAACAGAAGCAGAAAACACTGCCCTGCGTCATCTGTGTCGACCGGCCTCACTCAACATTTGTGTTAAAATACAAATTATTGGTTTTCGGGTCTGGTTGTGTTGTGATTGTCCCCGTGTTTCTGACACTGCATCCTAGTCTACCTCGAATCTTATTGCACCAGCGTTTAAATATATTTTCGAATCTTTATCGAATAACTTTTTAGTAATAACTTTTTAATGTTGGTAGGATTCAGGGTCAGTTATTCTGCCGTGAAGCAGTAGTGTGCAAACATTACTGTGTTTCGGTTTGAAGGGCAATGTGAGCTAGCGTAATCACTGGGCATTAGACTTAAGAACTTATGTCTCAGGGTGATGGGAACAGTGTGGTGTCAGACAGAAATTTTCTGGGTGGCACAGCATTTGTTATGGGCAGACGTTGCGCTTACCATCAGGTGGACGTTTGGCCGTTTCATCACTATATCCGATATAAAAAAAAATAGAAAATAAAGTAGAAATATTGTGTCAGCACTCGACCACTGAACTATCTTCACACTGTGTTATTGTCTATGCCTATCTCTGTTATTTACGGTCCGCCAATCATGCGTGTATAAATATAAAGTGCAAAAAATAAGAACATATCTCTATGCTCATCCATTCAACAGCTTTACCTGCTCTTCACAAGGTTGAGTACGTTACTTGAATTATTTTCTCCTTCATTACTGTATTCTATCGTTATATATATCTTTATACATAATTATTCGGTGCGCGTGTATGTCACTGAACTCCACCTAAACGTCTGGACCGATGTTGACGAATTTTTTTGTGTGTGTTTGTGTGGTTCCCTGGATGGTTTAGATTTAGAATTGGACTCTGGGCGCTGCGATAGATTTCTAGGAAAATGAAAGAATCATTCAGTATGTAGTGTATCGATAATTCGAATATCGAAAAATCCTTTACTGAATCTTTTAACACAGGCAAGCCAACGTTCGGGCAGGACAATGTCTGTAGGGTCCGCTAGTATTTATATATAAACATCTAACACTACCCTGGGATCCTATAATTACTAAAATTAAATCAAAAACTCAAGCTTACCACTGCCAGGCTTCAAGACATAGTAAACTCTTTCTGCGTAGATCGGACTAAAAATAATAATTAAAAGCTGAAGGTACCCCAGGTTAACTTTGACATCAGGACATCTGTCACCTCAGTCCTCCCGTGACCACGGGTGCTGTACAGCGTTTGAAACGTCGGGTTATAAATAGCTTATATTTTCATTTAAATGTGTAGTATTCGCGTAAATATAAGGAATCATTATTAGGCACGCAGAAATTTTAAAAATTATTTTTTTTCTTATATGTACCGTATATTAATAAGGATTGAGTAAAAAACGTTGTTTTGTTACTACAAACAGACACTTCAATTTCATTTATTTGTATAGATGAGCAATAAACACAAGGTCGATGGTTTCAATTGGAAGCTCACTTCTGGGTTCAACGTTCACACAACTGTATTAGTGAGACAAAGTTTAACGTTGCACTTTGAATGAATAACATTTTCGCTACATCCATACTAATATTATAAATGCGAAAGTCACTATCTCTGTCCCTCTCCATGTTTGTTACCTTTTCACGATCCAATCGCTGTACCGATCTTCACGAAATTTGGCACAGAGGTTGCTTGCGTTCTGGAGACGGATATAGGACTTTTAACCCTGGAAAATCGAATCGTTTCCACGGGATATTACAGCGGGGAAGTCGCGGGCAACAGCTATCATTATAAGTTTCTTTTATAGGCAAAAAAGACGAGACGAGGAAATCCTTCACCTGATGGTAAGTGAAACGTCTGCCCATAACAAATGACATTCATATATCTTGCGGTGATTACATACATACATAAGATCACGACTGTATCTCATAAGGGGTAGACAGAGACTTTGCACTCACTGCAAAAACAGATGACTGCCACAATCCACGTTTCACCAAAACAATATAATGCACTTGGTGTGATAGGTGGTGATCATGCTGTTTAAATATTTCGGGAGGCTTGTCGTGAGGTAGCGGAGCTCAGCCTTGAGACAGCAGGCGTCGGGAGGTTTTCGCTGTTTTAGCGATAGTGACGGGTTCTGGAGAAGCAGTTTTCTTCCGCATGTTTTTGGACTTCTCCGCAAGGGTGAAGCCGGTGCCGGGGGCATCCTTAGGGGACGGAGGGTATTCGCACTCCATTTCGGAGTCCGGGGATGGCGTATCTGTTTCTTATGACCCTGATGATGCCCTTGAGGAGGGCCTAGATGAAGCCTCCATTACGGCGGCCAGCCGAGGGACCGCGGTTCGTCCATTAAAAATGAGGCACCCAGAACGTCTCAGTGTGTCGTTGCGCACGAACTGATGTGTCAACCTGACACATCAGTTCATATGCCCAGTAATTACACTAGTTATCAGAACAATTCAGACGAAACACAGTAATGTTTGCACACTACTGCTTCACAGCAGAATCATTTTACCTATACTGGTACATAGACGGCTTCATGCTGAGCAATCCTACAACCAGGTAAGAGATTAAAGGTAGCAGGTTTTCTATGCTTATTCGACGACATCTTTTAACTAGGTTTATGAGGGAGAATATGACACTTGAGCGGGGAGTCCTTTTTTACTCGCTTTATATTAGCTTCACTTGTATGTTTGTATGTTTTATTTGCAGCGTAAGTGCATTTTTGGTAAACAGATATAAGCAACTGTTGGAAGGCATACATTTCCCAAATTGGTACATCACCATCTGAGAGGATCGCTATGGGAAAATGAATCCGATTTTTCTTGATAGATTAAAGTGACGTGACAAGCAAAACTTTCATCCATGGTAAACGCAACGTCTGCCCGTAACAAATGCCATCTCACCCAGAACATATCTGTATGGCACAACACTGCGCCCGTCACCCTGAGACATCAGTTCTTAAGGCTTAGCCCATTAATTACATTAGCTATCGGAGCTCTTAACAGTAACGTTAGCGCATTACTGCTTCACGGTTGAATATTTTTCCCTGCGGTGGTACCTTTTTAGAAGGATTCCTGCATAGGAATCTTATCAACGAAGATGCTGTTACCCGTCACGAGACTTCTTGACATTACCCTTAAACGACTGATATTACACGACAACTCGGAGCGGTAGAGTTTACTTATTCACATTGGCGTATATAGAGAGCTGATAGGTGCCGGCAGGCTGGAATAGCACATACCTTTTTCCTACCGAGGTGTCGTAAGAGGCGACTAGGGTAATGTACGGACAGCATTTTTTTGTGCAAAATAACACCATAATTTGCAATGCTGTACACTGCACTGCTCGTGGGAACGGGGGCTAACAATTTTTTGACTCGTATCAAAATGAGAAGTGGGCTCCGGGAGTGGCATAACCCTCATATGGTAAAAAGGCGTGACTGTATGTATGTAATGTAGAGAGAAGCTGGAATGTTGTCTGCTTCTCTTTAAGGATATCCAGTAATAGGCTGGAAGTAATTTCATCATGAAATAAGCAGTGCCTTTGTACTAATTTACTATCTTTGTAATTTCTACAGTAATTTTTATGTGTACATAAACAGTAAATAAATAAATAAAATATATTTTCGGACACAAAACGACATTGAGACAAATAAATAAAAAACCTCGACGAATCAGAATATAATTTCCATTTGATTAATTTTAGAGAAACAATTATCAAATCCATAAAACTTACAACTGAATCCATAAAAGTTTCATCAACCATCGCTTTTCAGGCCTCACTCACCTCACGATCTTCGACTATTTCAACCATTGAACAAGATTTCGTTTAGCTCGAAGTGTCATCTATTGTATATATTTTCTCAAATGTGTTATAATAATATAAGGTGAACTGTGATTCGATGTTACCTCGTTAATCACTTTTGTCCACAAACTGTTTTTGACGCTATGACTATTGACACAGTTCATTATTGAGTCTTTCAGAATGCGCTAAAGATCTCATTTGACACGGAATAAGCGCCCGAGGTGTGGAATCATATTTAGTATTAGTTACATGTATTTGGTACTAGAAGTCGGCGAATGTCCGCAAGGATTTAGGTTTTTTTTTTAAATGAAACTACGTTTACGGATTTTATCGCGTTTGATTAGACTATTTATAACCCGACGTTTCGGCAGGACTGAAGTGACAGATGTCCTGATGTCATAGTTAACCCGGAGTACCTTCAGCTTTTATATATTATTATTTGGTCCGATCTCCTCCCGATCGATCCTCCCGATCCATGGGTGCTGTAAAGCACTCGAAAACGTCGGGCTATAAATAGTCTAATTAAACGCGATAAAATCCGTTAAATTCGTTTCATTTAAATATGTAGTCTTCGCGTAGATTTAGGTTTTTTAAAAAAAATACTGTGGACACTTCCTTATTTTTGGGAATAGAAAGTTTCATATGACCGTCACCAGGGTGCAAGGTGTCTATGTGCCGGATTTCTTCAAGATCGATTCAACGGTTGATCCGTGGAAAGGTAACAAGCAATCAAAGGGACAGATGGAGCTACTTTCGCATTAATAATATTAGTATGGATCATGGTATCTTTTGACTCCTATGCAGGTATCCGTCTAAGTAAAAACAACCTCATGTTATTCGACACCTATTGACTTATTCAGTGTGAAAGATGGTAAAGGATTCCCGGTCAATTCAGGCTATGCATGGTTGTTTCGTGGAGTTATAATGAATGTAAAAAGTCTTCCCATAACATATGTTGTGACACTCAGAACGTTTCTGTGCGGCACAACACTGCGCTCGCCACCCTGAGACATCAGTTCTTAAGTCTCGAATGCCCAGTGATTACGCTAGCTCAACGTTCCCTTCAAACCGAAACACAGTAAGTAATGCTTGCACACTACTACTTCACGGCAGAATAACTGGCCCTGGTGTGGTACCTACCCAGACGGATACCTGCATAAGAATCCAGTAAGAATGTATGTATGTTACGGCTTCGGATCTCTAAAAACCTCTCAAAAATAAGAAGGGGCCCGTGCTCAGCAGTGGGACATTTTAAGGTCATTACTCTACTTAATTAGGGATGGATGTGGGTGTCAGCCTATCACTAGTCCACTGCTGAACATAGGCCTCCCCTGTAGATTGCCACAAAAGTTTGCAGCTGTCAAAGTAGGTGGATTTTTCCATAGCCCGCTTAGCAGGCGCGTTGGCAACCGCATTTTACATAATTAGTTGTTCCAGGATAATGCTACTGCCCATCTTCTATCTTTTCTCTGTCGACTTTTACGACACCTACGGGATGAGATGGGTTGGTAGATTCTCTTAAGCTGCCACCACACGTGAACTCGTTTGTCACGGACAATTATTATAAAGTTCAGTCTATTTCGCTTTTAAAAATTGTAAACAAGCCGTGTGGAGGCGGCTCGTTAAAATAATACTACCACTCCATCTCATCCAATGGATCTCGTAAAAGTAGAGTGAGGAATAAAACTGCACTGTGCACCCAACAGTGCATGGTGGCGATGGGCTTACCGCCTATCACACTAAGTGCATTATATTGTTTTGGTGAAACGTGGATTGTGGCAGTCATCTGCTTTTGCAGTGAGTGCCCAGTCTCTGACTACCCCTTATGGGATACAGTCGTGATCTTATGTATGTATGTATGTAAACAAGCTCGATTTCACTTCGAACACTCGTTATCACCGCCTCGAGGAGGTAATTACTCTCGGGAATCGATTTAACAATTTACTAATGATCGGTATTAATGATATGAAGTGTTATTACAGCATTGGCAGTCGTTTCTTATAACGACAATAATTTCGTAATGAATATTTAATGGCCAAGTGTTTAATTATTTCTATCTAGAAATGCATACGGGCCGAAATGTAATACAGGGGTCAATATATTTGTTAATTGGGCAATAGCATCATTAGGCACTGAGAGCTAGTGTAATCACTGGCCATATGAGACTCAAGACCTGATCTCTCAAGGTGACGTTCGTAGTGTGGTGCCACTCCGAAGTGTTCTGGCAGACGTCACTTTAGTCAAATGAAATAAATAAAAAAAAGCTTTCACATTACCCATGGAAAAACTAATTAATGCAACGGACGGGAGCATTTTTGCCCGAGAGAGATAAAAGACCGGATAATGAATGCACGACCACATACTGCAAACATAAGACACTAATAGTACATTCAGACTAGAAAACCGAAAGGGGATTAAAGAAGCATTTCTGTCCGAGAGAGATAAGAGACGGGATCAAATATATGCACAGCTATAAAATGCACGCATATAAAGAGCATTGTTACTAATAGTAGATCCAAACTAGAAAACAATACGTTTTTAGTGTATTTACAATCGTAAGCTTTGATCACGATTCCCAACAACCAAGAACAAACTACATTTAATTCTTTTTTTTTCGTGAAGGTGACGGAACGAGCAAAACGTTCACCTGATGGTTAGTGTAACGTCTGCCCATTAACAAATGCTGTGCCACCCAGAAAATTACCCTGAGACATCAGTACTTAAGTCTCATATTAGCCCAGTGATTACGCTAGCTCTCAGTGCCCTCCAAACTGAAACACAGTAATGTTGTATAAATGAATATATATAAAAGAGAGTCTACTTTAGATATGTATTTCAAGAATTACTGGCAACATTTACGCGTTGATTTTCATCAACGAATTTGGAGGATTTAATGAACGTTCAACCGTCGAATTAACTGCAAAGTTCGTTAGGGGAAGCCTCGCATGTAGTCGGCAGCGTGAGACACACAATTTCACCATAATTCTATCTCCGTCGCAGCCGTCTGTGTAATTTTATTCTCTATCCCAACGAATACTAATTCAGAATGGGGCTTAGAAAATTAAAATCTAATTCAGGACTAAAACGTTGTGTCACCTTGTCAGTTATCGTACCAGAGGTATTCGAAGCGATGTGAGTAATACGTACATAGAGTCGTCTCCTTCCCATAGGGGTAGGCGGGGACCACATCTTTCCACTTGCTACGATCCTGACACAGATCTTTAGCTTCCTCCACTTTCATTAGTGTTTTCATACAAGCTCGTCGGTTGCGGGCACTTTTGACGTGGCCTCTCCTTAAAACGATTTCGATCTGATCGTGATTCGTTCGCCTATGTCGACCCTTACCGACTTGCCACGTGAGAAATGATAGCGTTTGTATTTATTTTTAGCTTAGAATATTTGTATCATTGCAGTAATATTGTTTAAAAAAGAGTAAAGTAACAGCCCATAAATATCGAACTGTTGGTCACAGGCCTTCTCTCATTTTAGAGAGGGTTTTGGGGGAAAAAATGAAGAAAGCTCAGTCCTCCACGCTGCTCTACTGCGGGTTGGAGATCATGACGTGTCGTATTTTATTTTTAAGACTGTAGGGTTTTCTCATTATACTTCCATTCACCGTCAAGGCCAGTAACTTGTAACGTCTGCACATAAAATAGCATCGAACCCAGGGTACTCGTGTAGTATGAAAACAAAACCCTGCCTACCGGCAACGGCACCTGACCTACCTCGACACAGAATAATATTTTTATGGTTAAATAATGTATGTTATGTGGTAAAATAACACATTGTCTAAATTACTCGCTAAAAAAACTTTTTACAACTTTTTGTTGGTAGGATTCCTCGGCAGGAATCCGTCTAGGAAGGTACCACCCCAGTGCCAGTTATTCTGCCGTGAAGCAGTAGTGTGCAAACATTACTGTGCTTCGGTTTGAAGGGCTGAGCGCTAGCGTAATCACTGAGCGTAAACATATGAGACTTAAGAACTCATGTCTCAGGGTGACGGGCGCAGAGTGGTGTCTCACAGAAATTTTCTGGGTGATAGAGTATTTGTTATGGGCAGACGTTGCACTAACCATCAGGTAAACGTCTCGCTCGTTACGTCACTTTATCCAAAAAAAAACTGGCTTAACCGGGCTACCGAGTTATTTAATTTGATCGCATCATCTCTGCCTATTAAAATCACTATAATATGTAAATACACATAAATTGTTTGCTTTTCCGATTGATGGAATGTTTAAATTATTCAGACTCCTTTAAAAAATAAAACGCTTAGCTTTTTCGATTATTAACGTACATTTTAGTTTGAAAATAACAATGGATCTTAAAATATCAGCGGCGTTGAAGTCAATGCCAGACGTTAAACAGATTTTCTTATATAAAAACCAACAGCCAAAAGGACTTCGTTAACTAGGAAAGTGGCGGTAGTGTTTTTATTGCATTTTATAATTTCCGTGTATATTTTGAGTTTTTATGTTGCATAGTGATAGTTTATTATGCAGCCAGTGCATGTGAAAGTGCACAGTGATTGGTGAATTTAATTTGAGACCGTAACAGTGAACTATAATTTTACTGTCGATCGTAATTTTTAAGTCATGCTGTTCGAAGAACATTCAGTCAAGCAATATACTCTTTATTGTATTATTTATTGTACGACAATATATAAGGCGAATAATTATCACTGAAAGCGATTTCTTCCAGACATCCCTAGCGCGGAGAACTGATACAGCGAAATGAAAAACCAGAAAGAATAGATACTACTTATTTAAAATGGATCAAGGATATGTTGATTGATGCTGGAAAAAACTTTACCGGGTAAAGAAAAAGTAAAGTTTCAGCCTATAAATGTCCCACTGCTGAGCACACGCCTCCCATTTGTGAGAGGGTTTTGGAGCTAGGAAGAATCCGCCACGCTGCCCCAATGCGGGTTCGCGGACTGCACATGTCTTCGAAATATTTTTTATTTCTCAGACATCCAGGTTTCCTCACGATGTTTTCCTTCACCGCCGAGCACGTGGTAAATCGGCACTCGCAAATCGCAATCAACAATTTTAGCGGTGCCGGCACCGGGAATCGCACCCGGGTCACTCGTGTACTATGACATTTAAAACGAGCGCCTAGCCCGAGTGTTTCTCCATAAGTAAATAAATTCATTATTATTTCTTACTCAAATTGTGGCAATGCATACTGCGAGATACTGCCGAGTACAGATAAAAAATAATAAAAAAATATACTATTGATACCGCAGTACAGATTGCGTGGAAGCGTGACGAATAAAATGAATAGAAATCAAATTAGTTTAAATTTAAACAAACATCGAATAGAAATGAATCCATTACACAAATAAGTTATTTGTGTAATGCATAGCATTTTATAATTTGAGCGCGATGTAATATTCTTGAACAAAGATTTTGTGCTAATATAAAAGCGATCGTTTTCGACAGTTTCCTTGGCATTGGGTTGAATAAATAATAATAATTGAAAACACGGATTCGAATTTTAGTATTGTTTAAGTATTTTAGTTATATGCAGAAATCCATCCAGGTAGGTACCTTCCCAGGGCCAGTTATTCTGCCGTGAAGCAGTAGTGTGCAAACATTACTGTGTTTCGGTTTGAAGGGCACTGTGAGCTAGCGCAATCACTGGGCATATGAGACTTAAGAACTGTCGTCTCAGGGTGACGGGCGCAGTGTGGTGTCACACAGTAATTTTCTGGGTGACACAGCATTTGCTATGGGCAGACGTTGCACTTACCATCAGGTGAAGATTTTGCTCGTTCCGTCACTTTTATGAAATTAAATATATATACAATATATATAAGAGTATCAACATAAGTATATAAGTATTAAGAAAGATTACCAATAAACAAACTTAAAATACAGTAATATATACGTATACGCAAACGGTTAGAGTTTTCAAATGCAAACGTGAAACATTAAGACAACAATTTCAAAATAACTTCACACTACTTATTTATATAAGATAGTTTCCGCAACGCTGAAGCGCTGTTTCTATGTATCATGACATATCATAATTTAATATCCCAGAGCGTTTGTCAACAAAGTTCCATTCAGTACGTGAGGCGCTTATTCAGAAAATTATCGACGGCTCTGCAGTAATGAAACAAGCGAAGTACACATTCATAATAATTATAATAATGTACTTAATGTAATACGTATTATGTTTTTCCGTTTATTAATGGACGACAGGCTATGTACAGATTCTGTATATTTATGTGTTCCTTCTTTTTTTTTAATTGACGATGATTGTTTTCTTTTATTATACAACATTTCGTTGTTTACGGACGAAAGATCAAGCTTATATAAATTAGATCTAGTAGAAATGTTTCCTGCTCTAGCATAAAATCACAATAAAATACGAAACGTACGGTTTAGTGTAGCGTGAATGGTTCTTTTTATTTATAAACATAATGCGTTCAGCGCGGTAACATAAGAATTTTTTTTTTTTCATCGTTATACACACCTAAATAATGCAAATAAGTTTTTTAAAATTCGCGATTACATAACTTCTAAATAATTGTACATGACAACTTTTTTCTCTTTGGTTATTTAGATAAGACATTAATGTTTTTTTTTAATTCTTTATGAAGTATTTTTCTCTTAAGCAAACTATTCGCGCCAAAATATTAACGCGCGGAAAACTTTTCTTTTTTCAATACGTGCGGTTACTTTTTGATAATTATTGTTTACATAATAAAATTACACAAATGCAAAGCGATTTATTAGAATAGTAATAAATTACGTGAATATTTTTACTTTAACATACTTCGATGACATAGTCTAAGCAAACATGAAAATTGTACAATATATCAAACCTATAAAATTAAATGGTATAGTGAGCGGCAAGTCGAATTTCGAAACAATTGAAAAATAGTGATAAACAGATACAGTAAAAAAATCGCTGTGCAAATATGGTAGCTCACCTCATCGAGTCGTGTGTGGTAGCAAGTTGGTCACGGCTATTCTTGCGGGTGAGTGACTGCTGGGTAGCGTTGGTGACCTCGTCATCCACTGAGTGTACGTAGTGTCCGCTGGTGGCACCAAAAAGTACCGCCGTTGTCGTCGTGCTGTCGACCGCCGTTCGACTGAGTCTCGCGCCCTCCCCACGTACACTTTTATAGAGTTCCCCTTCTCAGAGGGCCCGCCGTTTTCCTTCTCCCCGGCAACCCAGGGCAACCTCTAACTTATTTCCATTACAAACTGAAAAATTGGAACACTGCTTAAAGAATTTGTTTGGACAAATTTGCCATCGCTGTCAATGTATTCGTCGGTAAACAAAATAGATATACAAACAAATAAACAAACATAATCAACGATGTCGTTTTATTTAGCGCAAACAATTTTATTATTTTTTTTTTAACATAAAGCAATGTCAAATTCATTCAGGCAGTTAAAAAATATTTATCGAAATATTTTCGACACTGCTTCGAACAGACTGAAAAATTATTTGAACTAAGAGGCATTCTGTTTCATACAATTTATATATGTATTACATACGTAGGCAAATTTGTTTATAATGTAGCGTTTAATTTATAATTAATACGTATCGTTTTCTTTTTATTTAAGAATAATTATAGGGAAATTTCCGATATCGGAATATTTTAACTCTAATAAGGATTAAACAAGGTCATATACCTTTTTTCTTTAATTGGTAATATTAAAAGTAATCCACGTGGTGCCGATAGCAGTTATCACATAATGAAATAATTACTTAATACCCTGTTAACTTTTATTAATTATTGAGTTGCATATGTAATTATAAACATATGTAATTAGGTTCACGTTTTTAGTGAGCTATAATCAGAACTTTAAAGACTTACTCGAACATTCGCCTATGAAATACTTCTAGGCTTTCTAAAAAGCTATCATTCAATTAAAAATCGCTACACGCTCATTGACTAATTTAGATTTTAAAAGTGAATCATTTCAATAATTTACTTTTACGGCTACACTTAATTTTACAAAACGCTATAATAAATTGATCTCTGCAACATGCCTGTGTGATTCTACGAGAGCGGCCATTAAATAATGATTACTCTTAAATAATAGACAATTAAAAACAAACTCGGAATTCGTGTCAGCGAATTATTTTGCCGAATAAGACGTAACGTAAGTGAGGCATTTATACGAGTATTAACAAGTTGTGCTCGTGATTTTTTTCGCTTCGGTTTTGAATCTCCAAATATTACGAAGACATTTCATTTAAGCTTTGATATTTTGAATAAGTTATATCTATAGAATTGTATTAATCTGTATCGTGGTAAGTTTAAGTGAGTTTTTCGTGAAAAAATCAATCAGACCCGGAACAACTACACCCCCGAATCCATAACCCGGAGAACAAGAGTCATAAGCCTCGCTAATCCACCAGCTGGACTTCCAATGTGGACATAAATTGAAGAAATTGCGACGATCATCATCGAACTAATTGTGTGTAAGTTGTATTTAGTCAGAAATATTTAGATTTTCCTTATCTCTGTTTTGTGTTATTTCCTCGTTTTATGTTCGAAATATTTTAAATTATGACTAACATTCTATTAGTGTACTGTACATAATTGTTGAGTTTGATAACGAGGAAGAAGGCAGTATGGTACAATATAAATTGTCAACATTTTTAAATAATCTGGATTTGGAAATTTCCCCCAACTTGTATTAGTTTCTGGAGCAGTCTCATCTAATTCATTTATTGAAGCTGAGCAATAAAAGCCGAGAAACTGAGCCGAGAGGTTTAAAAGAATCTACCACCTCGTCTCGTCCCGTCGGTATCGTAGAAGTCGACAGAGGGAAAATTAAAACCAGGAGATCAGCAGCAGCAATCTTCATTGAACTTCTAAATAAATAAACTGCGGTCGCCAACCCGCCTGCCGTCATCACCACCACCACCATTTCAGACTGTCACCAGTTCACTGCTGAACTTAGGCCTCCCCCATAAATTGCCACAAAAGCTTGCAGCTGTCTTTTTGGGAGGATTTTGTCATAGTTGCCACGACTTTTACGACAGCCACGGGATGAGATGAGGTGGTAGGTTCTCTTAAGCCACCACACGGCATACCCGCCGAGCGTGACAAAATCCCCCTAAAATGAAAAAGTGGACTAGTGATAGGCTGGTTAGAGCTGATGATGAGCAAAAAAAGTATTTTTATGTACTTAAACACTGTTTTTTTTTAATTTGTTTCTTTTTTATTATCATCTATTTTTATCTAGAAAGTAGATGAAAAACAGCTGTTAGTAAAAGCCGATTGCGCCGTTCCTTTCGGCACGCCATTTTTAATGACGTATATCATTCAATTTACTTTCGTCACTTTTTTCTTTTTCGTTTCGGGCCATTTAATAATTTTTGTTCCGCTAATGATACATAGGTAAAGTCGTTTCGGTTTGTGATTTTTTTTTGGGTTTTCTAAGACGTTTGACGGCAAATCAGGTAGTTGCCGTGTTTATTATTGGGTTTAGTTAGTGCTGTGTATGCTAGGGACTACTTGACCAAGTTGCCTTGTCCGACTTTCCCCCTTCTTTCCCCTCCTGCTCCTTCCGAGATGGTAGTATCCTACAACTCATAGTTCCTTTCACAACTTCTGCATTCTCTACCCCAAATCAATTCCCTAACTCTAATCCTTTTCGCTTCCTTTCCGCCAAGGCTGTACGGCTAGGGGCAAGCCTAGTCGTTAGCGTGTCGATCTGCTGTGGGACCTGACGACCCCAAAACAGGGCTAGACCTACCCAAGCATGCCGGGCTCTACTTGAGTGGACAACATGTCCCCTTGTTACTCGTGGGAACGAAATTAGGAGCAAGAATTTTTGACTCGACTTGACCAAAATGGTGGCGATATGGTCAGGCACCCGTCACGTCTCGTTTCCCGCCGGGGCGAAAAGTGGGGTATGGATATGGTCTCTGCTTACCCCGCCTTCCCTTAAAAGGACGTGGGTGTATGCATGTAGTGGGCATATGAGAATAAAGAACCGATGTCTCAGGGTGACGGGCGTTGTGTGGTGTCACACATAATTGTTCTGGGTGACACAGCATTTGTAATGGGCAGACGTTGCACTTATCTATTTATTTATTCTTTATTGTTTCACTTTTTCACTTTATTAAAAAAAACATAGGGCGGACTTAATGCCTTTTGGCATTCTCTCGCAGTCAACCCAAGGCATAGAGAGACATTTTTATAGGTACCTTACCATCGAGTGAGCGTTTTGATCGTTTTGTCTCCAAAAAATAAAATAAATACATATACTTACATAAATTACTAACTTTGCTTCTGGCTCTAAGCTCAAATGGCTTTCTATACGTCAAAGGCGTTGCTCCAGAATCTTGCTAACCCTTTTTTCTATTTTAAATGACTCCAATTCTCCTTCTTATCTTAAGGATAACTTCAACTTTCTTTATTCAACTCTTGATCGTGAACCTCGTTCCTCTTACGCTCTCAAATTTCTTATTCCTCAGCATTGTACTGGATTCTTTAATTCATATTTCACAGTTCAGGTTATACTTCTCTGGAACGCCCTACCTGATGATATGAAAAAACACAGAATAAGCATTCTTTTAAACGACTGGTTCGCCAACATTGTTTGGAGGAAAACAATATCTGACGAAATATATTTATATTTTTTTTATTAAGTATTTTATAGATGTATGTATGTATGTATATGAATATCTATGTATGTATATATATGATTGTATGTATATGTGTAAGTATCTGTATATATATGTTTTGATTTTATTTTTGCCTAGTTTCGCACCTGCCAACATTAAATTTTCTTCTCCCACGGTTGGCTGGAAGAGAATACCACAAGGCATTAAGTCCGCCCGTTGTAACCCCTTAGAGTAAGGTGTCTTACAATAAAGTATTAAATAATAATAAGACTCGGACTTCTGTTTTAAGATGGAAAATAAACATTATCTGAACAGTCTTTGGTCGAATAATGGGATTGTACAAAGGAAAGCCTTTTACTGGTGGTAGGATTCCTATGCAGGAATCCGTCTAGGTAGGTACCACCCAGGGTCCAGTTATTCTGCCGTGAAGCAGTAGTGTGCAAACATTACTGTGTTTCGGTTTGAAGGGCAATGTGAGCTAGCGTAATCACTGGGCATATGAGACTTAAGAACTTATGTCTCAGGGTGATGGGCACAGTGTGGTGTCAGACAGAAATTTTCTGGGTGACACAGCATTTGTTATGGGTAGACGTTGCACTTACCATCAGGTGAGCGTTTTGAGCGTTTCATCACTTTATGCAAAAAAAAAAAATTGGCTTCAAAACTCAGCCGCGTTGGTACCTTATGTACCAAAAATATGTCATTGCTGGTAGGATTCCTTTGCAGCGTCTACGTAGGTACCACTCGCAATACCATTCATTCGGTTGTTTGACAACCCTTTGTACGCTAGAATTAATTTGTTTCGAACTGAAGGGCACTGATACGTGGTGTAATTATTTAAGAATTATGAACTTGCGCGAGCGTACGCGTTACAAATGTGACTCTTAATGGTATTTCAGCGGCTACAACACTTATTTTTTTGTAATTGAAATATATATTAATTTTATTACAAAAAAAAATAATTAAATTCAAATTGGCCCGGTCATTGCATATATTATATTATTATTATTATTTTATATTTTTGGCCGGCAACGCATCTGCTATTCCTCTGGTATTGTAGATATTCATGGGCGGCGGTGGTCACTTACCATCAGGTGAGCCGCTTGCTCGTTTGCCCCCTATTCCATAAAAAAAAAGTCAAATTGGCCCGGTCATTGTATATATTTTGGCTACTAAATATATAAAAAATTCTTATGGAAATCAAAGCCATTTGGTTAAATTAGTTAATATTAATGAGACAGTCTTTTAAATAGTTTTAATATGACCTACGAGTGTGAAAATTTAAAAGTAAGATTCTTTGGACTTTTGGCGCCAACACGAATTATTATTTTACTGAATTGTATTATCTGTATTTATTCGCATTATGAAGTTTGACGTTGATAGTTCGCTAAGCAGCAATTGCTCAAAGTGTACAGTGATTGGAAAATTCAAATCGAGACCGGAGATCGTGCTTCTTTCTCTCCTTCAGTCCAACAAATCTACACTGATATTATAATGCTGAAGAGTTTGTTTGGTTGAACACGCTAACCTCAGGAACTACTAGTTCGAATTAAAAAAATCTTTTAGTGTTAGATAGCCTATTTATCGAGGAAGGCCATAGGCTATATAACATCACGCTACGATCCTTTTAAATTAAACTGCGGGTGAAACTGCGCGACACAGCTAGTCTTCGATAAAAGTGAAACATTGTGTATACATACATACATAAGATCACGACTGTATCCCATAAGGGGTAGTCAGAGACTGGGCACTCCTGCAAAAACAGATGACTGCCACAATCCACGTTTCACCAAAACAATATAATGCACTTGGTGTGAATAGGTGGTGAGCCCATCGCCACCATGCGCTGTTGGGTGCACAGTGCAGTTTGATTCCTTACTCGCCTTTTACGAGATCCAATGGATGAGATGGAGTGCATAATATTCTTTTAACGAGCCGCCACCACACGGTATGTGTATAGGCGGACTAATGCCTAATGCATTCTCTACCCGTCCACTGTCTACCGTAGGATTTCTTTTATTTGGAGAAAGACGAGCAAAACGTTTACCCTGATGGTAAGTGTAACGTCCGTGTATAGCAAGGCTGTGTGGCACCCCACTGCGCCTGGTTCCCTTGAGACGTCAGTTTTTAAGTCTCATATGCCCAGTGATTGCACTAGCTGTCGGTGCCCTTCAGACCGAAACACAGTAGTGTTTACACAATACTGCTTCACAGGCAGAATAACTGGCTCTCCGGTGGTTAATCATCATCATCATCGTTTCAGCCTATCACCAGTTTAATGCTGAACATAGGCCTCCCACATAGATTTCCACAAAAGTTTGGGGCTTGACACAAAAGGTGGTAACTTCCGAGACGGATTCGTGCATAGGAATCCTACCACCAGTAAAGACAAAATGGAATAGATGTAGAAATTGATTTAATGGCCAAGAGTCAAGAAAAGAAAAGGAGTAAAGAAGAGCTCGCTCTACGGTTCTAAAAAAAAAACAAAGAGCTATGGTAGCTCAGAGGCAAGGCGCTCGCTTCAAATTTCATAGTACGCGAGTGACCTCGGTTCGATTCACTGGCACCACTAAAATTGTTAATTGTAAATTTTAAGTGCTGATTTACCACGTCCGGCGGTGAAGGAAAATATCTTGAGGAATCAGAGAAATACGAAACATTTCGAAGACATGTGAAGTCCCTCAACCCGCGTTTAAGGAGAGTTGGCGGATTCTTCCTAGTTCCAAAAGCCCTCTAGGAAATGAGAGGAGGTCTGTGCTCAGCAGTGGGACATATACTGTTACTTTACTTAAAGAGGCCGCCGCCGGGGCCAGAGCCTAGCGAGTCAACGCTAGAAAGACATGTGTCGACTCGTTTAGCTTTCTGTTTGTCCATATCGATCCTTTGACCGTATCCAAAGGCTATCGGCCACGATGTCCTGAGGCAATACTACTGCAGGACATGACGGCCTGAAACATGGCAAAAGCCTTGATGAGTGCATGTTACCAGTTCGGCTGCCTACTAACACAATGACTGACCTTGGTAGGTTGTTTGTGTCGGCGATTTTTAAACATCGTGCTCCAATTGTAGGTTTTAAATATCCGACGCACCACAACTTTTCACCCGGGAGGCGTACACAGACTTTACAGATAGCATTCCTATGCAGGTAGTCCGTCTAGATAGGTACCACCCCAGGATCAGTTGAACATTACTGTCTCGGTTTTGAAGGGAAGCTAGTGTAATAACTGTTGATATGAGACTTAAGAACAGATGTCTCAATGTGAAGAGCGCAGTGTGGTGTCCACACGGAATTCCTCTGGGTGACACAGCATTTATTATGGGCAGACGTTGCACTTACCGTCAGGTGAACGTTTTGCTCGTTTCGTCACTTAACCGAATTAAAAAAAATGGTAGTGGCTGCGTGTCTTCCTGCATGTGGAATTTATTTCTGTAAAAGCCCCCATTATACAGAAGAAATCCTAGAGTGTAACCTTCGAAAAATGAAAAAAGTATTTCAAATTAATAACATACGATATTAGAAGGTTCGAATTTAGTAAATTAAAATTCAATAACCGAAAGTCGAAAGAAGATGATCAGTTTTTGGAGAAGAATTTAGGTCCTGAACAGCGACTTTTCCCTGGAAAACGTGCATTTTGTGGTAGTGACTAATGGGCAATTCATTCGCCTGGCAATCAGTGCAAGACACGCCTGCTCGTAATATCACATATTACTTTGACTTCCAAAGACAGGTCTTTGCACTGCGCTCGCCGCGCCGCCCTGTGAAACTTGTTCTTAAGTCCATATGCGTTTCTGCAGTGCACATCGATTCGAAACTAAGTGGACTCCTCTAAAGATCTCCTGTTACCATTGAGCAAGTAAGGTTTGATTTGAATCGTTCCTAAAGTAAAGTAACTATAATAAGCAGGGGAGAAAGTTTACCTAGAAGATGCTTAAAGGACATAAAAATAGAAGATGGAACAATATTCATTCCGCTGATTACATCACGAACTACAACGCTGTAAATATTGCCATTTGGAAGCGGTATAAGGAAATCCATACTAATATTATAAATGCGAAATGTAACTCTGACAGTCCCTCAGTCTGTTTGTTACCTTATCATTGTTCAACCGCTGAACCGATCTTAACGAAATTTCGCACAGAGAAGTAACTTGCATAGAGACGGACATGGATACTTTTTATCCCGGAAAATCAAACAGTTCCCACGGGACTAAAGAATCTTCTTGGTGATAGGAATCAGGAAGTAGGCTCTAAAGAGTTGCAATCCACCTGCTATGCGTACTCTTTAGGGAACCTGTGAGAGGTTCAATTTTCAAGAAGGACCTTTGGGTGTCATTGCTGGAATTATTTAAATAAACTTGCATTTGTATGAGAATATAAGGTAGTGCAAGAAGTAGTAGTAGAAAACGTCTGATTATTTTGATGAACGTGCATAATACTCTCTCGCCACAGTCATATACTACACACTGACCACTGCTGAACAAAACACGTGAGTTTGTAGCTATTATTATTTTGCGATAGTTGCCACGCTTGGCAGGCGGCTTGGCAACCGCAGTTTATTTATTCAGATGTTCCAGATAGATGTAAAATGTTAAAATCTCCGATTACTTTGATAAAAGTGCATAATACACGCCACTGTTATAAATTTTTTTATATATTTATTTATTTCAAACTTTATTTCGGAACAAATCCATAATAATTACATTTTCTTAATAAAAATTAGTTGCAATGTTGCTTAAATGGGTTTTGGAGCTAGGAACTTTCCGCCACTCTGCTCCAAATGCGGATTGGCGGACTGCACGTCTTCGAAATTTTTTTTTATTTCTCACAACATTTATTCAACTCACATGTATTCAAACAAACATTGTTTCTAAGCATGGACCTGTATCCATCTCCTCACCATAGGAGGTTCCCACCGATCTATGAACACGCTCAGAATAGTGCTGGTGGTACCACGGAGACGTGCCAGTAGTGACGCACATCGTTTTCCGCATGATAGCAGCAAAACCATCATCCCCGATGCACAACAACGCCACGACAACCCCAACAGTATCCTGAGTGCATTATCATATTGAATATCTCCAAAATTAGACTAACTGAAACAAAAAGGAAATGTTTTTTAAAAGGACCTATTAAAACATAGAACAATAACTAGAAGATTTTAGTAAGCTTCTTGAAGAGAAATGTAAGGAAATTGTTAAAGAGCCTCTTAAGAAGCCTCGCTGTAGAAGTAACCGATAATTAATGAACAGAGACGTATAGAAATTCTTTCTGATTTAATTATTATCAACAGACCTTTTGTACCGCAATTTATTGAAACTAATACCATAATTAAATTATTATATGGTAGCTGTTCCTCGCCCGCTTCGCACAGAATCAATTCAAATTTTATAATTTTTTTCTGTACAGTGTACAATACATTGTTATAAAAAGTATCACATAACGTTTTCCATGACAAAATATACCTCTATGGCAAATTTCAATAAAATTCCTACAACTGTTTGTGCGAGATAGAATGTCAAACAAAGAAATTTTCACATTTGTAACAACGATATAAATCGTTTCAGCCCATCACAGCACCACTGCTGAACATAGACCTAAGATAGATTTCCAAAATGGATATTCATAGATCTCAAAAGTGATGTTCATAATGTAAATACCAGGAACAAGCATAAGTTCGAACCTTCTAATATCGTATGTTATTCATTTGACTATTATTTTTTTAATTTTTGAAGGTTACACACTAGGATTTCTTCTGTATCATGGGGGCTTTTTACAGAAATAAATTCCACATGCACGTAAACCCGGAAGAACTACCATTTTTTTTTAATTAGATAAAGTGACGAAACGAGCAAAACGTTCACCTGACGGTAAGTGCAACGTCTGCCCATAATAAATGCTGTGTCACCCAGAACACTTCCGTGTGACACCACACTGCGCTCTTCATCTTGAGACCACAGATCAGTTCTTAAGTCTCATATCAACAGTTATTACACTAGCTTGCAATGCTTGTACACTACTGCTTCACGGCAGAATAACTGGCCCTGGGCTGGTACCTACCTAGACGGATTCCTGCATAGGAATCCTACCACCAGTATGACAGCTGGAGCCACATTTGTGCAAAATCCCAAATTGTTGGTTCTCGGGTCTGGTTGCGTTGTGATTGTCCTTATGTCTCAGACAGTGCATTCTAGCCTACCTTAGAGAATCTACCACCCCATCTCATCCCGTGGGTGTCGTAAAAATTGACAGAGGGAAAATTAAAATCAGAAGATGGGCGGCAGCATCTTCCGGGTACATCAGAATAAATAAACTGCGATTGCCAACCCGTCTGCCAAGCGAGGCAGCTATGGCAAAATCCCCCAAAAAGAGAGCTTCAAACTTTTGTGGCATTCTACGGGAGAGGTCGATGTTCAGCAGTAGACTAGTGATAGGCTGAAATGATGATGATGATGAAAGCTCTTATGAATGTTAAAAAGTGAGTCGATCTGCGTTTTTTGTTATATAAAGTGACGAAACGAGCAACACGTTAACCTGATAGTAAGTGCAACGTCCGCCCACAACAGATGCTGGGTCACCCAGAATATTTCTGTGTGACACCAAACTGCGCCCGTCACCTTGAGACGTCAGTTCTTAAGTCTTAAATGCCCAGTGATTACGCTAGTTCACAGTGCCCTTCAAACCGAAACACAGTAATGCTTGCACACTACTGCTTCACGGCAGAATAACTGGCCCGGGGGTGGTACCTACCTAGACGGATTCCTGCATAGGAATCCTACCACCAGTACCAGTTAACGCATACATTTGTGGCACTTTAATATGCAGATGGTAGCTTCGTGTCGTCGTGGTCGAAATTTCATCACTGACCATCGTGTGACTGCGAACAGCGTATCTACCCGCTACCACGAAATTAAGCTCCTGCCGAAGCCAATATTTGTGAAACACGCAATAACAGTTTCTATACAAAATAACTCTAATAATTTATCACTGTAAACATATCGCGAAAGGTTCAAGGTTCAACACCATAAACTTTCCTGACGCGACACACGCGCACCGGGAGATATTTCAAACATATAAATTTATGTAATTTTGCTCCATGTGAAATGTATTCTGATCGTGAGAGGGAGACAAAAAATCAAAACGAGAAAGGTAAACGAACCCAATGTTACTTGTTCAACATGTTCGGACTTGGCCGAATAAACACAAAGGAGGTCAAAAAACTTAGTTGGGACAAACAGTTAGTGGGGACAAACAATCGTTCATCAGGCATAGATAGATTATTGTTTATAATAACTGTATGACCGTTAGCGCTGTATGAATGTCATTGTCCACGACATTCAAACAGCATTCAAACAAAATTCAAACAACCTAACAACAGACGTGTAGAGATCCATAGACAATAACCTCTGATTTTTTTCAAAGATTATTTTAGTGATAGTGTTGCCAGGTCCAGTGTGTCCAATTTCGGGACGGAAGGCGAAAATAATCGGAAATTTGGTTTTCAAATCACAGCTACAATGCTTACAAAAAACAGGTTTTAGTAAATCGTCATTTATTTTTATCGGCCGGTCGGTTTTTTTTTATATGGTATGATACCGTTGGTTAGTACAAGAAATGAAACAAATGTTACTTAAACAAACTATGTAAATTAAGAGGTTAGTGAAAAGTTATTTGGAGACCCGATCTAGTCTGAATTCTGACCAGACCGCTGAAAATTGGGTCGTCCCGCGCAAATCAGTTAGCAAAGTTAGTTAATGATGTCATTGATAGACATTGTATATTTAGCTTTTCTTTTACATCATGCACAGTATGATGTATTAATGCTTCCTGAACCTTTATTACATTCTTCAGGGTTCCGTACCTCCAAAAGTGAAACATGTGCCTGTTTAAACTGTGATAAAGCTACTGGAACATCTCTTATCTAATGGTTTATTTTTATTTTCGCGAATATCACACATTTAATAATCTAGTATTATATTTATAGATTTATAGATCGCATTTCATTCGGCGGATGATATTGCCAAGGAAAAGGATGGTCTGATCTGAGGAGGACGTCTCCTACCTGTAATCTTTAGATGTACATATAGTTTTTATCTCAGAAACTTTCATAGCGCGATTATGAACATATGAGATATTTATTGAGTTTCTCATGTAGTGACATAGATGTCGCTACATTTTTTTTAATTGGGCAATCGTTCACCTAGTGGAAAGTAACCACACTGCACCAGTCACCCTGTGACATCAGTTCTTAAGTCTCATACGCCCAGTGATTACACTAGCCCTCAGTACCCTATAGACCGAAAAACAGATTACTGAGTTACGATAGAATAACTGATTCTGGGGTTGTACCTATCTAGACGGATTCCTGCATAGGAATCCCACCACCTACATCCTACATAATTATAACCCGAAGTTTCGAGCACTTTACGGTACTCAGGGTCACGGGAGAATTCAGGTGTCAAACTTCGTGATGTTTAGAATGGAATAGAGTAATTTTTATTTTTAATACATTATTTACATATTACTCATTGAAAGTAATTTTTTTGGTCCGTGGTACGCAAAACGAGCTTACAGTGTCTTGAAGATTTAATTTCATTAATTATAGGATCCCGAACCGATGGCAGATGGCCCAACCATCAACTGTTTTGAAATTTAGGATTTTTTTTAAATTACAGTATTCACGCAAATCATACTTGGTAGGAATCAGTCCTCTTTTGCATGGATTTGTGGCCTATCAGATTTGATAGTTACTTTTTACTTTTGCTTGATATTTTTATTTTTTTATTGTTGAGATCCCACTTCAAGACACCGTAAGCCCGGATTAACTGTGATATCAGGACGTCTGGCACCTCAGTCAATCCGTTACCATGGGTGCTGTAAAGCGCTAGAAACGTGGGGTTATAAATAGCTAAATAAAACGCGATAGAATCCGTGAATCAAATTTTATTAAATATCTCGTATCCGTCACAGCCGTGTCCCACAAAAAATTATGCGACGTAGAAATTTGTAATTTGGCATAGTAATGCATCTTTATTACCCGCATATTTGAAACTACTAGCACTAAAATATGCGCTTAAGTATTAAACAGAGACCAAAGTAGGTGCTGAAATAGATAAAACTTATTTTTTATTTTATATTTCTAGTGATTTTATTATTATTTTTGTGTGAAACTTCTTGAATATGGTTGTTTTTTGCAACTCTATGAAGCGAAAAACGAAACTAAAAAAAGATAAAAACTTTCATCTATAGGATTTAGCCCGCGAAAGAATGAGACGGAATACAGTATACAGTGCTTCATAATATATTTATATTTTTGAATTACTCCAATTTCTCGAATTCTACGTAGATTTTGCTCACATAAGCTCGACAGCAAGATCAAAAACAGTAATTGACGCTGTATTTCAAAGGTATTTTGATCAAATCCAAACCAAAGCATTCCGTTGGTATTTTTATTTTATACTTGCTGAACCCGCGACTTCCTTCGCGTGGAACGGGATCAATAAATTTATTATTCTATTCACATATTTGCAAATGTACTTTATGGATTCGACTCTGTTATATATTTCAACATTTATGTGACCTCTTTTTTGACAGGGCAGTCGAATATGGCATCACCCATCCGTTGTCCACAACGACTTTCAATCTTACGTCAGCAAATAGTCCGCCCTGCTGTGGTGAACTTAAGGTATGAAAGTTGGATTTCTTGTTGCGTTGTGATAGGCCTCGTGTCTCAAATGGGTTTCGCGCCTTGTCGTGGCGGGAGGGCTTAGTAACCGTGGCTTGGTAACCCACGGTGAAGCTAAGAGGGGCCCAAATGGTTGGGCTGTGGTACCAGGGTGGCCAGAGGAGGTCGCTCTAAGTGGTCTGCGCAAGCACCCCCCCCCTGATGCGAGCAGGGGGACTGCTGGAGAGAGCAGTACGCTGTCCTCAGCATCCGGGCATGGCAGGAGACGCGGGGGAAGAGGTGCGTGGGTATCGTTGCCTCTCTCCCTGTCCTTCGCGGCCGTAATGTGGTTGGCGGCGGAGCCACAAACCAGATCCACCGCCTGGGCGGGGAAGAAGACTAGTGCTTTCGAGTGCAAGTCTCCTGGCCCCTTGGGCTGCGCGTGGCGGACTCAGGGGGCGGGGGGGGGGGGGGGGGAGTCTAGTGTTACTGGGAAGGATGCCGATAATAGGCGTGGGGTCGTGGATGTGTGCGCGAGCATTCCCGTGACCATGTCAATATGCGGCGAAGGCGAAACACGATGGAGTTTTAGTGGGTGCAAGTCCGACATAACCCGTCCTTCCCCCCGTGAAGGCGGTGGCTATCATTTTGTTATTTATTCAGATGTTCCAGGAAGACACTTTCCCCTTCTTTTCATTTTCTCTCTGTCAACTTTTACGATACCTACGGGATGAGATGGGATGGTAGATTCTCTTAAGCCGCCACCACACGGGTACGTTTGAGTATACAGGGTCATTCGTAATGTCCTATACATCCCGGCAGGCTGGGCTTAGTGAATAGATGAGGACTTAGTCCATTGAACTGCTATCAAAAGAACTCGCGAGTACTAGGATAACACAAAGCTTAAGGAAATCTGTTGTGAAGTAAATCTGTTAGTATGACGCCGTAGTAGGGTAACATAAATTAAATAAAGAAGAAAACGTATTTTGAATTTTTCTGGTATGTGGCAACGACTTTCTGAGTTATGGTCGCATAAAGTTTTACTTAACAAATAATTTTAAAATTTTGTATGGATATTTTTAGTATTCAATTTTATCATTAAAGCTTTACCGTTGTGTTTATCAGATCAAAGTAGCATGGGTAGGTGGCGGGATGTTATACCAATTATGAATAACGTTGTATAAGATTGGGTAAAATAATAATTCATTTTTAAAAGGCTGGCGACGCAACCGCAATTGCTCTGGTATTGCGGATGTTCATGGGCGGCGGTAATCAATTAGCATCGGGTACAATATCAAATATAATATAATAAATAAATAAAAACCAACTACACTGGAGCTCCGGGCCGAGGCCGGAAGCAGCATGGCGGCAGGTTAGGGTGAAGGGAAAAGAAAGAACGAGGCAAATGAAATTTATTCAACATTTTTACTCATTAGTATAGTTTTCAATTATGTGAAAAAATATTAATTACTTTATCAGCTAGTAGCTAGTATATATATATATTATATACTAGCTACTAGCTGATAAAGTATATATGTATTAGATAGTATATATATAGTATATATATATATATATATATATATATATATATATATATATATATATATATTATAGTAAGTAGTTTCTGAGTCAAATTCCAATGGATTGATAAATAATTCCAATGTATTAATATTAATTCCAATATATTATATTAGCATGCAATTCCTGAGATTTTATTTTTTTATTCTATAAGTGACGAGACGAGCAAAACGTTCACCTGACGATAAGTGCAACGTCTGCCCATAACAAATGCTGTATCGCCCAGAACATTTCTGTATGGCGCCACACTACGACCGTGACCCTGATACATCAGTTCTTAAGTCTCACATGTCCAGTGGTCACACTAGCTGACATTGGCAGTATGAACGTTAACCAACGACAGACTATTACGTGATTAACATTTACAGTATAAACGTAAATAATTAAGGTTGTATTTTATTCAATTTAATGTATTTGTAACACACATCCATACAAATATTATAAATCTCTGTCCCTCTGTCTGTTAGTTAACTTTTCACGGTAAATTTGGAAGAAATTTGGCACAGAGACTAACTAGCACCCTGGAGACAAACATAGCATACTTTTTATACAGGACGAAGTCGCCGGCATCAGCTAGTATATATAAATGTGTGCTTCCTCGCTTGTTCTCCATACAAACTCTAACTATGGCAAAACGCACAATACGCTTAAATACAAATTAAAAAAAAATACAAAGTTTTCTCTTCACGTATTATATCGACAAAGATATCAAGAAACGAAATGATTCACGTTGAGAAATCCTAATTACTTTTGCAATTGCGCAAAATATCACGGGAGTACTCCGTAGAACCTAATTACCAGGATCACGTCGTCCCTCCTCCTAAGAGAGACGGTAATAACTTAATAAAGATGATTCTTATCCGTACTAACATTATAAATGTGAAAGTAACTCTCTCTGTCCTCTGTCTGTTTGTTACCTTTTCACGAATCAATCGTTTTACCGATCTTGGCGACTTGACGAAATGCGGCACAGAGATAGCTCGTCTCCTTGAGACTTGACATTGGACACTCTTATTTTGGATTATCAAAGAGCTCTACGGTATTTTTAAAAACTTATATCGGATGCAGGAAAGAAAGTTAATTTGCTAAGATCGGCGTGCAAAATATAAAATGACTCGGCCGAGACTCGGCAGCAGTAGTAGAGTCAATATCACTTGATAATGCCTCGTTGTGAGGTGAGGAAACACGTGTCGTGGCGAGACCACGGCGTGACTTCAGTGTTGTGTATTGCCTAGTGGTAGAGGGTATCTGGTCGTGGTTCCCGGTAGCGGTGTCAGTTTGCGTGGGAGGGCGGGCAGTGCTCTTCAAAACTAGATAATGTACACCGTTTTATATTTTTCATGCGGATCTTAGCAAAGAAAGTTTGTTTCCTTCATTATAATGGATTTCCGTAAAGTAACGTCTGATTCTATTAACTATAAAACTTATATCCACGCGGACGTAGTCGCGGGCTTCAGCTAGTTCATAATAAAGCAAATTGTATTATATAGATAGATATTCGATTTCATCGCGAGTCATAAAATGTCTTCCGATATTTTTTATTAAAATAAAAATATTTCCCTTTCTCACAAATACAACGAGTTTAAAAGCTTTCTTCGACTTGAGTATAATATGCTTGATTGGAACAATCGCCAAGTCACTCGGGGTCATAGGTTCGATTCTTGCACTGAACAAATATTTGATTAAACCACTTATTCCGGATCTGGGTGCTTCTGCACGATGCAGGAGAAGTTGTACTGTAAGCAATCCTAAAAAATAATTGATGATGCTGTCATCGTCCTCGTTTCCACCACGGACGCCGTCTCCCATATTGCAGTCGTGGTTTTGGATTCGAATTCCGGCCAGGGCCAACATTTGCGGAAAAACACAAATTGTTGGTTTTAGGGATCAAGTTTTTTTTTTATTGTATAAAGTGACGAAACGAGCAAAACGTTCACCTGATGGTAAGTGCAACGTCCGCCCACAACAAATGCAGTGTCACCCAGGATATTTCTGTGTGACACCGCAATGCGTCCGTCAACCTGAGACATCAGTTCTTAAGTCTCAAATGCCCAGTGATTACGCTAGCTCACAGTGCCCTTCAAACCGAAACACAGTAATGCTTGCACACTACTGCTTCACGGCAGAATAACTGGCCCTGGGGTGGTAACTACCTAGGCTGATTCCTGCATAGGACTGATACTGGCTGAGGCAACAAGGAGAGTCCTCCTAAAATAGGCGATATGGCTTAAACCTGTGTCTTCGTCATCATCATTTTAGCCTATCACTAGTCGACTGCTGAACTTGAGCCCACCCTATACTATGCCACAAAAGCTTACAGCTCTCATTTTGGGGGATTTTGCCATAGTTGCCACACTTGGCAGGCGAGTTGGCAACCGCAGTTTATTTATTTAGATGTTCCAGAAAGATGCTGCTGCCCATCTCCTGGTTTTCATTTTCCCTGTGTCGACTTTTACGACACCCACAGGATGAGAGGGGTGCCAGCGGCTTAAGAGAATCTTATCTTATCTTCCTGTGTCTTATTAGGGTTAAATTGAAAATACTTTCGGCCCCAATCCGAGATATTGTTTAACAAAATCTTTACTTCGTTTGTGTGTGTAACGTCTGCCGAAAGCAAATGCTGTGTCATCCCTTTTTCCATCCCATTTCTGTGTGCCACCAAATTGCGCTCGTTACCCTGGGACAACAGTTCTCATGTCTCATATGCCCAGAAATCACTCTCAGCGCTCTTCAGACCGAAACACAATAAACTAAAAAAAAAGTAAAGTTTCAGCCCATAAATATCCCATTGCTGAGCACAGGCCTCCTCTCGTTTCTGAGAGGGTTTTGGAGCTAGGAAGAATCCGCCACGCTGCTCCAATGCGGGTTGTCGACTGCACATGTCTTCGTAATATTTTTTATTTCTCAGACATGCAGGTTTCCTCACGATGTTTTACTTCACCGCCGAACACGTGGTAAATCAGCACTTAAAATCGCAATTAACAATTTTATTGGTGCCGGCACCGGGAATCGGACCTAGGTCACTCGCGTACTATGAAATTTAAAGCGTGTAGAAAAACTATCGGTGCGGTGGTACCAGCCTAGACGGATTCCTGCATACCAATTCTACCACCTACATCCTACATATTTATAATCCGAAGTTTCGAGCGCTTAACAGTACCTCAGAGTCACGAGAGCATTCAGGTGTCAAACGTCGTGATGTTTGGAATGTAATAAAGTAATTTTTATTCCAAAACCCAAAACGAGGCATTATCAAGCGTCATAGACTCTACGACAGACGGAGTCTATAACGCTTGATAATGCCTCGTTTTGGGGCGAAACACGTGTCGTGTTCTCGACTTCAGTGGTGTATATTATCTAGTGGTAGTATTGTAGTGGTTGGTGGAGGGTACCTGGTGGCGGTTCCTGGTGGCGGTGTTAGTTTGCTTGTGCACGCTACTGAGGGAGGGCGGGCGGTGCTCTTCAAAAAACTAGGTAATATACACCATTTTTATATTTTGCATGCGGATCTTGGCAAAGTAACTTACTTTCCTTCATTTTAATGGATTCCCGCAAAGTAACGCCTGATTCTATTAACAATATAGATTATTTACATAATACTCCCTGAACGTCATTTTTTTGGTCCGGTCTAAGCAAAACCAGCTTATAGAGTTTTGAAGGTTTAATTTTATTAATTATGGGATGCACGTAAATTTTACAAGTACCCTAATTAAAAAGAAATATTTAATTTT
Source organism: Luehdorfia chinensis (assembly GCA_019845155.1). Taxonomy (NCBI): domain Eukaryota; kingdom Metazoa; phylum Arthropoda; class Insecta; order Lepidoptera; family Papilionidae; genus Luehdorfia; species Luehdorfia chinensis. Next base: position 2,287,519 of record JAHVAK010000142.1, on the reverse strand, counting down.
CAGCGACGATTCAGTTACCCACTAATTCAGCCTGAAGTTGAGCAGTTAGAGCATGTGTCGTCGTCGTCGTCGTTTCAGCCTATCACAAGTCCACTGCTGAACATAGGCCTCCCCCATAGAGAGCCACAAAAGTTTGTAGCTCTCATATTGGAGGGATTTTGCCATAGTTGCCACGCTTGGCAGGCGGGTTGGCAACCGCAGTTTAATTATTCAGATGTTCCAGGAAGATGCTGCTGCCCATCTCCTGGTTTTATTTCCCTCTGTCGACTTTTACGACACCCACGGGATGGGATGGGGTGGTAGATTCCCTTAGGCCGCTACCACACGGTACAGAGCATGTGTGGTATATTTAATTTAATACGTAATAAAACTTTTTTTTCCCGATCAAATATATTGGTCAAAGGTAGTAAAACCAGCAGTGTTCGTCTAAAACGGCGCAAAATGTATTACCATTTGGAATCGGTTTAAAATGGTCAATGAACTCATAAAATATATACATATTTATAAGCACAAATTTTTATATGAGTTTATGAAACAGCGTTTTTGTCGATATCGAAGTTTTTAATATATAAATGTATGCTGATTTCGTTCAAAATTCCCATCTCCGCTATCAGTCCATAACCGATCCACAGCTGGACATATGCCTTAATTAATTTTTAGCAGGTTTTAGCAGGTTGCCGTGTGGTGGCGGTTTGGGAGAATCTACTACCCCATCTCATCCCGTGGGTGTCGTAAAAGTCGACAAAGGGGAAAAAACCAGGAGATGGGCAGCAGTATATTCCTGGAACATCGAAATAGATAAACTGCGGTTGCCAACCCGCCTGCTAAGCGTGGCAAGGCAAAATCCCCCAATATGAGAATTATAAACTACACATAAATCTAACAAACAATGATATTGGTAACAAAGCCTGCCAAGCGTTGCAATCACGGCAATTCCTTTCAGCTCGGGGCGGATCCTTTGCCAAGCAGTAGTAGACTTTATACATTCTAATAAGGAATGAAAATCAGTCTATACTCTTCTTTTTTTAAAGGAGAAAGTGACGAGACGAGCTAATCGTTTATCGTGTACTGGTGGTAGGATTCCTATGCAGGAATCCATCTAGGTATGTACCACCCCAGGGCCAGTTATTCTGCCGTGAAGCAGTAGTGTGCAAACATTACTGTGTTTCGGTTTGAAGGGCACTGTGAGCTAGCGTAATCACTGGGCATATGATACTTAAGAACTGATGTCTCAGGGTGACGGGGTGTCACACAGTAATTTTCTGGGTGACACAGCATTTGTTATGGGCAGATGTTGCACTTACCATCGGGTGAACGTTTTGCTCGTTCCGTCACTATTATGAATTATAAAATAAAAAAAAATCTGATTGTAATTGCAACGTCATACGTATAACGTAAGAAACGGATAATTGCTTAGGAATCCTACCAGTAAAATATACTGTCTGTACGTACTCTTTTATCCTATTCGCTAATTACTTTATCATCGCTACTGACTCGCCGATCGTGGAGGAAGCCGGGACCTTGACAAAACGAGAATAACCTAATAAATCAAACAATAAACGCAATTCCAACAATGGAGTGCGTTATTGTTACATTCGTTACAATGACGACGAAATGCTGTGCCCATTCCGCTGACACTCTGTAGGAGGCCTGCGGACTCACAACAATGACCCCATTGGTACGTCGCAATGGTGTCCTTGGAAAATAATCGACGAGTGAGTGAAGAACAAAGAATCGAAAACTCTCAGTAAAGTAACTGTTAAAAAGCAGCGAATGAATAATTTGTGACAATTTTTTTTTATTTTATAAAACTGACGGAACGAGCAGAACGTTCACCTGATGGTAAGTGCAACGTCTGCCCATAACAAATGCTGTGTCAACCAGAACATTTCTGTGTGACACCACACTGCGCCCGTCACCCTGATACATCAGTTCCTTAGTCTCATATGCCCAGTGATTATTATATTATGACTCTAGCTCTTAGTGCCCTTCAAACCGAAACACAGTAAGTTTTCACATTACTGCTTCACGGCAGAATAACTGGCCCTGGGGTGGCATCAACCTAGACAGATTACTTAAACAGGTGATCAGAAAGTACCTACTATTTTTTTAATATGTAGTCGTCACATCAGAAGCTTCCCAAATCGCGCTATTGAAGTTTCTAAGATGAGAGCTATATATGTATGATGTTCTCCTAGCCGATTTCGACCACGGCGACAACTGCCGACTACTATCGAGAGCCATCAACTGCGCAGGAGATATTATAGTGCCACAAGTGTACGCGCAAACACAGAGGCACTCACTCGTCCCAACCTAACCGCGCCCGATGTAACTCTGATGCGATAAGATCGGAGGTAGGCTAGGATGCAGTGTCAGAAACACGGGGACAATCACAACACAACCAGACCCGAAAACCAACAATTTATGTTTCAGCACAAATGTCGGCTCCGGCTGGGATTCGAACCCAGGACCGGCGGATTATAAGTCAGGGTAAGGAGACCACGCGGTCGTCATGTATATATATACGACATCGAAATATTAATATATTATTAAATATTTTAACGAGGCTTTACCGGGTGTACCAGTTTTACCCTCAGAAATATATAATAAACAAGATTGCAGCTCGTTTAATATCGGTATGTTCGGGTACAATGAACTCAGTGTTATATTAAATTTAAAAAAAAAAAACTTTGTACTCCTTTTGGGATATTGCGTGCACGGAACACTGTTGGATTTGGCTCAGTTCAAGTTTGTAAAAGAAGACGCGAGGAAGATAAAATGTATGTATAATATTTGTAACCAATACATTCAATTTAATAAAATAAAACCTATTTACGTCCGCACCGACAAATTCAATCGCATAATAGTCTGTCGTTTGTTTACGTTTATACTGCCAATGTCAAACACATACTAGTCTCTGGTCAAACAGTCGCACAGCGCAGAGATCGTCGCCGTAGAAATTTAAAATGTTGCCAACAAATAATTACTCAAATAAATAAGCTAATGTCGAATTTCGACCATAACACGAATACGCGTATTTTTAAATCAACATAAGGGAATCTTTAATGCGGATATATTAAAGAGGATACGTGTTCCGATATGTGTGGCGATGACGGCGTTTACTAGATAGTAAACGCGGTAGATGCGCCGCACGCTCCCACTAACCAGCTGTGGCAGGCGCCTCTGACACAGAGGCATTTCGCTAATGAAACTGATGTATTTATTGGTTCTCTGAATGAATTTAAGGCGCAGGACGAAAGAAACGAAGAGTCTTCAAATTTATTAAAAAAAACTAATTATTTATTTATCTAAACGTAGATATACGTTTTAGATAAACGTAGATTGTAAAAATGCTGTGAAGAAGTTTTGCAGCGACAATTATTTGTTGACCATTGCTAAATGCAATAAGAAATATATTTTTAAAGAAAATAATCAACTGAAATTAATAAACCATTACATACATACATACATACAGTCACGCCTCTTTCTCATAGGGGTAGGCAGAGACCACATCTTTCCACTTGCTACGATCCTGACACACATCTTTAGCTTCTTCTACTTTCATTAGCTTTTTACGAGAGACGGAAAGTATGACTGTGATATTGAGAGAAGAGTATTAGCAGGAAATCAAGTGAATGGGGCTCTGCATAACTTTATGTGTAGCCAGATAGTATCCGATGAAGCTGTAAGAGCCGAGAAGGCTAACAGCAATTACATCACCGAAAATATATATGTGTAGCCAGAACGTATCTAAAAAGGCACGACTGGCTGTACATAGGGGAGTTCTGGTCCCCACACTTATGTATGGTAGTGAATGCTGGGTCTGGCAGAAGAAGCATGAAAGTAGGATTAACGCTGTGGAAATGAAAAGTTTGAGAAGTATAGCTGGAGTAACTCTGATTGACAAAGTGAGAAACAGCGTGATAAGGGAACGTTGTGGTGTGGTTGAAGATGTAGTGAAAAAGATAGAGAAAGGCATGCTTAGATGGTTTGGACACGTAGAGAGGATGAATGAAAAGAAAATTGACGAAACAGATTTATGAAGCAAGTGTGAATGGAAAAACCGGTAAGGGTCGACCTAGGCGTACGTATCACAATCAGATCGGTGAACTTTTGAGGAAAGGTCACGTTAAAAGCCGCAACCGACGAGCGTGTGTGAAAACGCTAATAAACCAATATGCTTCATTTAGTACAGTAATAGGTTCAGGACATCAGTTGATAATTCTCATGCCTTGTATTTTTTTTTAAAAGTTGCCTCTCACTAGGATTTCTCCTGTATCATCAGTGCCTGTTACAGACCTACATTTCGCACGCACAACACAAACAAACCCGAAAAGCGACGATTTGTGATTTTGCACACATATTGGCTCCGGCTGGGATTCGAACCCAGGAACCGCGGCGTTGAAGTCAGATACTCTGACCACTGAGCCACGCGGTCGTCAATATTAGTATGGACATACTTTAGGCCCATTACATTTTATGACAGTTCATGTGACGGTCAGTGTCGAAGAGCCCTGTACATATATTCATCCTTAAAGAAGAATAACTTCGATGCTATGAAGGAATGCTTTGCAGCCGGAGTTTCTGAGAGGTATTTTCTTCAGTTTAGCTCAATTATTATGTTTAGATTCGAACCCAAAGGCTTGAGCCGGGTTGTTAGCACAAACCTATGAGCCCAATGCGATTGTCGAACATAACTCGATCACACAATAATGAAACACATTGTATAACTAAAGCCAAAGTAAGCTTTGTCTGGCGGCAGGATTCCTATGCAGGAATCCGTCTTAGGTGCCATCGCATGGACAGTTATTCTGCCGTAAAACAGTGGTGTGCGAACATTACCGTTTCTCGGTCTGAAGGGCACTGAGGTCTAGTGTCATTAATAGGTATATGAGACTTAAGAACTGATGTCGCAGGGAGAAAGGCGCTGTGTGGTGCCACACTGACATGTTTTGGGTGACCCAGCATTTTTGGACAGACGTGGCATTTACCATTAGGTGAACGTTTTTAGCACACTACTACTTAACCGCTGAACAACTGGCATTGTGTTGACTCGACCTAGACGGATTTCTCCTAAATCCTACCACCCGTAAACAAAAAAATCCGTATTTCCGATCTGGCGTTTTTGACATGGTTGATGAGAAATTACGAGAATCTAACACCCCATCTCATCCCGTGGGTGTCGTAAAAGTCAACAGAGGGAAAATAAAAACCTGGAGATGGGTAGCAGCATCTTCCTGGAAGATCTGAACAATTAAACTGCGGTTGCCAACTATATGGCAAAATCCCCCCAAAATGAGAGCTACAAACTTTTGTGGCAATCTATGGGGGAGAGCTATGTTCAACAGTGCACTAGTGATAGGCTGAAATGATGATGATGATGACATTTTTTTTACCGAGCTTTAATAGTGAGAAATTCTCTTCGGGAGATTCCCGCCATTAAAGTTTGCGGTCTGTCGATCGAATTTGCGCAACAAACGGATTACAAGTCCCTCGTACGAATATGTAATAACAATTGCAAACTGAAACTTAAATATACAAAGGAAAATAAATTATATTAAAAAAAAATCACCGATCGTGCGGACCCGACTGTTGCGCCAATCGTTGCTCAAGCATGACTCCATTCTAATATAAGCTCCAACTGCTGAGCACGATCTCTGATAAAATTATAGTAAAAAATAATCACGTTACAGTTTAAAAACTGACACGCTGAAACAGTAACGAGCTGATGGTCCTTGTGGGCTTCTACCGTGTAACTCTGGTTGGTTTCGTGATCGGTTTCATTTGATCCCATTAACCAATGAATGAGGTTCACACGCCACGGACGAGGGTTAGGGGTAGAAGGAACAGAAACGGGCGGACGATGCGGGCCGTATCGAGGATCACCGCCTTCTGCATCTGAGCACGAAGCGGCCCATTACGGAGTCCCAGTCGCCTCAGATGTCCCGAGAGACTGACCGGGATTAACCCGTTTGCAGACACGACCACCGGAATAAATTCGGTCGGCATCATCATCATCATCATCATTTCAGCCTATCACTAGTCTACTGCTGAACATAGGCCTCCCCCATAGATTGCTACAAAATTTTGTAGCTCTCATTTGGAGGGGATTTTTCCATAGTTGCCACGCTTGGCAAGTGTGTTGGCAACCGCAGTTTATTTATTCTGATGTTCCAGGAAGATGCTGCTGCCTATCTTCTGGTTTTATTTTCCCTCTGTCGACTTTTACGACACCCACGGGATCAAGTTTGCGCGTACACTTACGGCACTATAATATCTCCTGCGCAGTTGATGGTTCTCGACAGTAGTCGGAAGTTGTCGCCGTGGTCGAAATCGGCTAGGAGAACATCATCATCATTACATGTCAGGGTTACAACGGTATACAGAGCGCAATGTGGTGCCAGGCAGAAATGTTCTAGTTGATACAACATTTGTTAGGGGCAGACGTTGTACTTACCATCAAGTGAACGTTTTGCTCGTCACGTCTCTGGTAGTGGCTCCTCTGAAAACCAGCGCTGTGGTCTTTCCGCATCATTCTTTGTTGAGTGGAGTCCATTTCGACTTCATAATACAGCGTCACTTTTGTTTCCAGTGTTTTACAGGTCTTGTTTCTTTCTTTATTTTTATCGTACTGTATATTTACGTGTGGTAGCGGCTTAAGAGAATCTACCACTCTTTCTCATCCCGCGGGTGTCTTAAAAGTCGACAGAGGGAGTATTTTGACCAGAAGATGGGCAGGAGCATCTTCCTGGAACATCAGAATAAATAAACTGCGGTTGCCAACCCGCCTGCCAAGCGTGGCAACTATGGCAAAATTCCCCCTAAAATGAGAGCTACAAACTTTAGTTGCAATCTGATGGGGGAGGCCAATGTTCAGCAGTGGACTAGTGATAGGCTGAAGTGTTGGAACAATATTCCACCGCCCGTTAGAGTCCTGCGAGTCAAATGCGCATTTTAAAACAAAATGAAACTATTTTTAATTAAAACGCAGAGAAATTATTAAACCGCCTGCTGTGTTTTAAATAAATTCAATAGTAATCGTAAATAAATATACTATCCTAACATGTTATCTTGATTGTATAATTTCTTGTCTATTTAACTTTATTCCTTGCTTTTTACACATACATACATACACACATACATAAGATCACGACTGTATCCCATAAGGGGTAGTCAGAGACTGGGCACTCACTGCAAAAACAGATGACTGCCACAATCCACGTTTCACCAAAACAATATAATGCACTTGGTGTGATAGGTGGTCAGCCTATCGCCACTTTTTTTACACATAGTACATATTATTTATTTTATTAATATATTCTTTTATTAGGTGGTTGCGTTATGAACTACATGTACAAGTAAAATCTGCCATTGACACAGAAGGTACTAGGTACCGGTGTCAGCAGAATACCAGCGTTGGCTTTCTGGCCAAGATAATGCTGAGCTGAAACCATATCGATCCAGCATCCCAATTCTTCTTTTTAAATTTACTTTAGATTTATGGTAATATTTTTTCTATTGTGTTACATTTTTTTTGTATTTTATGTACCACCTGTGCTGGATTGATTAAATGAGATATTATTATTATTATTGGGTATTTCAATAGTTTTCTCGTCTGGTTGGGATAAATTTAGATATATATATATATATATATATATATATATATATATATATATATATATATATATATATATAAACGTATAAAATAAGATAAAATATAAGATACTATAAGACATATACTAAACAATACTATACAATACAATAAAATATATAAATAAAATTCCAACCAGACGGGAGCCCTCGGCAGGGGAGACCAAACGGCCGAGGGTTAGGGGGAAAGGGAAAGAAACCGGCGGACGATTCGGGCCGTATCGAGGAGCACCGCCTTATGCATCTGAGCACGTAGCGGAGTCCCAGTCGCCTCAGATGCCCCGAGAGACTGAACGGGATCAACCAATCAACAGTTTGCAGACACGACCACCGGAATAATTTCGGTCGGCATACCACCCCACATGTCGGCAACCTCGTAAGCCAGGTCCAGATATTTTGTCTTCTTATCTGTTTCGGCTTTCACGAGGTTCTCGTCATATGAAATGGTAATGTCGACCAACAATTTCGTCGACCAAAAATTATTATTTTTATTATTATAAATGATGATGAATGATGATATTTTTAATTGCATTCTCTGTGTGGTTTTTGTATTGTGTACCTTAAAGTCTATGTCTGCAGGCTAAAATACATGCATTGCTGTCCTTAATTAGTAATTTCCCCGCAACATGCGCCGCAACGTGGGAAGTTGGATGCGTTTTGCGGAAATGTTCTCTAATTCAATCAGTATGCGAGAACTGACGCCGACTGGCCTTTGCTTACCAATGCCAAATGCGAGGAATGCCTCCTTCTTTTTAATTGATAGCGATAAATTAATGCACTTATGTTTTCTGAAATAATCACATTGGATCTAAACGTGTATATGTATATAAGAATGTATATTACGGGTGGATTTCACCGTTGAAACTAAACGCAATCAGTTCAAGAAAAACGAAGTTTAAGCGTTTAACTGAGTTCAATGCTACTATGCTAGTTTGCATATCATCAACATCAAATAAACGCAGTCAATGCTAAATTTTTGTTTTAGATTGTGATGATATTTCATGTAAACTTCGTTTTTCTAAACGCGATCAAAATGGAGTCGGTGAAATCGGTTAGACGAAAACGGAGATCAAATGATACATATGAAGTCAGTTAAGTAAAACGTGGTTTTATTCAATCGGTGAAATCGGGTAAACATGAAAATGTAAAAATGATATGACAATGATCACTACATATCCAAAGGTTAAACTTTTTCTGAGTTTTAGTTTAATGACGGCGGCTGACTGTCATTGAGTCAATATCACTTGATAATGCCTCGTTTTGAGGTGAAACTTAGTGGTAGTATTTTAGTGGTAGAGGGTATGGTGGCGGCACCCGGTGGCGGTATTAGTTTGCTTGTGCACTCTATTGAGAGATCGCGCGTGGTGCTCTTCTAAAACTTGGTACGCCATTTTAAATTTTGCATGCGGATCTTAGGAAAGAAAGTTAATTTACTTAAGGACTACTACACAGTATTTTACAGTATAGTTACAGTACTACAAGTACTTTCCTTAAGGATTTTATTGCAACAAATGTAATTTACGTATTTAATACTACCAAATCATAGAGTACTGTTATTACCGAACATTTTGTTACCGGTCGGGTTATATCCGCCATCTTTGCTATCGATCAACTTGTTGATATTAGAGTGCTGTTTACAGATAATTTCGTTTAATTATTGTTAATCCATTGTAACTTTTGTGGTTTCTATTAACTCTCTTGTTGTGTAACGTTTTTGTTACGTTATTGTTATAATATTTTAATATTTTCCTTGTTAAAAACATTAGCGAACCCGGACCAAGCCGCGCTTGTACTTTTTTTACGCCGAAGAAAAAGCGTTCAAGGAATACTCCAATGCATTCTACATCAAAGGAGACTGATATTAATGAGCACGTTAAATAATTGAAACAAATAAAGTTTGAGAAGCATCACTTTATATGTTTATACTTCTTGAAATGAATAGATTAAGTATAGAATTTATATCACTGTACTCTACACGCGACGTGGCTAATAAATATCGTTGTACTTTACTATCAGGATGTTTGGCATGATACAATGTGCCCGCATTAATATATTATTTTTTTAATATTCAACTTATCAAGTAGCATTCTAACAGTTAAGTGTACCGCAACTGGAATACTGGTGATGAATATTCATTGCTATCGTGATATTTCAATAAACCTCAATACGAGACGAGTGAGGATTTTCCGCTTCTATCGAAACGTTCACCTCATGGTAAGTGCAACGTCCGCGCGTAACAAATGCTGTGCCCATGAGACATATGCCCAGTGATTAAGCTAGGTCTCATTGTCCTTTTTAGTTTAGTTTTTTTTTATTGTATAAAGTGATGAAACGTGCAAAACGTTCACCCGATGGTAAGTGCAACGTCTGCCCATACCATATGCAGTGTCACCCAGAACATTTCTGTGGGACACCTCACTGTGCCCATCACCCTGTGATGGGCATCAGTTCTTAAGTCTCATATGCCCTGTGATTACGCTAGCTCACAGTGCCCTTCAAACCGAAACACAGCAATGTTTGCACACTACTGCTTCACGGCAGAATAACTGGCCCTGCGGTGGTACCGCAGGTAGTATACTTAGACGGATCCCTGCATCGGAATCCTACCAAAAAAAAGTCTATCTAAATAAGACACTCGTAACTTACACGAGTCTGTGCATTTCTGTCTGTCCGTCTTGGCTTGGTCGAGACGGTTATTTCAATACCTATCGAACGACAGGAGATTTATTAGGCATTTCGCTTAGCTCTCACGATTTCCTTTCGCCGTCAAAACGCCGCGGGTGGTAGGTTCGAATCCCAGCCGGAGCCAACCTATGTACAAAAATTGTTGGTTTTCTGGTCTAGTTATGTTGTAATTGTCATTGTGTCTCCGACACTGCATCCTATCTTACAACTTGTGGACAAAAAACCAATGTTTCGTTGCAATCTGATGAATGGTAAAGAAACGCATACGTAACAAACAAAGAACTTAATTTATATATACTGACTTCGCCTAGTGTTGCCACGTATCGCGGGCTGTCCCGTTTTTCAGGGGTATTGCAATGTGACCCGATTTTTCACTCACTTCTAAATTTATATGGTCTAAAGTTTTATTGTTTTATTTTATTTTTACCATACCATATCATTTAAAAAAAATCGGACCGTTCGATAAAAATAAATGATCATTCACCACCACATCAACATATTCATTCACCTTCCGTCCCGAATTTGTATTGAAACTGGACCTGGCAACACTAACTGCGCCATCTCATCATCGTCATCGTGCGCGCTCTCTAAGCTATATGACTATATGAAGCTGATGGTAGGATTCCTATGCAGGAATCCGTCTAGGCAGTTACCACCCCAGGGTCAGTTATTCTGCCGTGAAGCAGTAGTGTGCAAGCATTACTGTGTTTCGGTTTGAACGGCACTGTGAGCTAGCGTAATCACGCATTTGAGACTTAAGAACTGATGTCTCAGGATGACGGGCGCAGTGTGGTGTCACACAGAAATATTCTGGGTGACACAGCATTTGTTGTGGACGGACGTTGCACTTACCATCACGTGAACGTTTTGCTCGTTTCGTCACTTTATACAATAAAAAAATGACGTTTTTAAGCATATAACCTTCAATAAACAGGCTACCTTTTTTATAGAACAGGGGGCAAACGAGTAGGTGGCTCACGTGATGGTAAGTGATCACCGCCGCCCATGAACATCTACAATACCAGAGGAATAGCAGATACGTTGCCGGTCTTTGAGAAAAGAATAGGTTCCTTTCTTGAAGGTACCTAAGTCGTATCGGCCCAGAAAAACCGCTGACGGCAGCACATTCCATAAAATGGTGGAATGCCCACCATCCAACCTAATGTACGTAATAACAATGTTTCAAATACAATAGATATATCCAAGATTATCGAGTCCGAACATCCAGACACTCTAGTTTTATAATAGTAATACTCGTATGATAAGACAGATATCGTGTGTACTTGTTACTTTTACGTTATTACGTTATTTTGCGTGTAGGCAGGAATATCAGTCTACTCGGGCCAACCAAGCTCCTCCAGGAATCGCAGCAGACCCTAAATGTTCCCCGGGACCTCAGGGAGCGATCTCGGCGAGCCGAGATGCTTGACCCGGTATGAGGCGACCGTAGGACAGTCCAGCAGGACATGTGCCGCCGTTTCGTCCGTCTCCATACAGGCTCTGCACAGAGGGCTGTCTGTAACACCTAAAGTAAACAGATATTTGTTAAATGATCCATGTCCAGTTATGGCGCTATAGAACAGGGGGCAAACGAGTAGGTGGCTCACGTGATGGTAAGTGATCACCGCCGCCCATGAACACCTACAATACCAGAGGAATAGCAGATACGTTGCCGGTCTTTGAGAAAAGAATAGGTTCCTTTCTTGAAGGTACCTAAGTCGTATCGGCCCAGAAAAACCGCTGACGGCAGCACATTCCATAAAATGGTGGAATGCCCACCATCCAACCTAATGTACGTAATAACAATGTTTCAAATACAATAGATATATCCAAGATTATCGAGTCCGAACATCCAGACACTCTAGTTTTATAATAGTAATACTCGTATGATAAGACAGATATCGTGTGTACTTGTTACACTATCACACGTTACTCAATTTGTTTGAAAACATAACTTCCCTCCAACGCCAGTTATGTAACACGTCAAAATTACGGATGCACCGCAAACGGTTCGGTTTACAAACATCGATCGTTTATTTCTAAACAGTATCCCTTCCGCAGTAGAATCAAGTTCACACATGTTAGCGGTTTACCGTGTTCAAAATGTTATGTAATAAGAAAGGAATTTCCTGAATCTTAGAGTCGACTTGATATACATTAATGGTGGTAGGATGTCAGGAATCAGTGTAGGTACCCGTGAAGCAGTAGTGTGCAAACATTACGTTTCGGACTGAAGGGCACTGAGAGGGTAGTGTAATTATTGGGCATATTAGAATTGAGAATTGATGTACGTACGGCCGCAATGTGGTGCCACACAGAACTGTACTTTCTGTTCTTTCATGGGCAGACGTTGTATGTAGCGACATCTATGTCGCCATATGAGAAGCTCAAGAAATATTTCATACATTCCATAATCGCGCTATGAAAGTTTTCTAACATGCGAACTATGTATACAACATCTAAATATTACTAGTTTGAGGAGACGCCCTCTCCAGATCAGACCGCTCGATCTGGCGGGTAGCTACCCTTTTTCATTAGCAATATCATTCGTCAAAATAGTGATCCTGACGTGATGAACATCCCGCAGCCAGCTTCTCCGAACCACAGCAACAACGTCATCGGCTGCCATCGCAGTCACAGCACCAGACTACTGTCGGCACTACGCGTGCTTGCTAGTCTCTCAGCCACTGAGGAACATCAACGGCGGCCCCTCTCCTCAGGCCAACCGATCTGACGGGTTGCCCTTTTCCTTGGCAGTATCATACATGGACGATGATAACCTCTGCGTATGAGGTAATCGATGCCAAGCTATTTCTACATCTTCTTAATACTGCTGTAAATGTATATTACTTTCAAAGTAACTGATAAAAAATATCCCGCTGGGTTGTAGATTGCAGATTGTAGATTGCGACGGGCCGGTTTCCGCAACTCCACGTCTAGCGCGTATTTTGCGTGTAGGCAGGAATATCAGTCTACTCGGGCCAACCAAGCTCCTCCAGGAATCGCAGCAGACCCTAAATGTTCCCCGGGACCTCAGGGAGCGATCTCGGCGGGCCGAGATGCTTGACCCGATATGAGGCGACCGTAGGACAGTCCAGCAGGACATGTGCCGCCGTTTCGTCCGTCTCCATACAGGCTCTGCACAGAGGGCTGTCTGTAACACCTAAAGTAAACAGATATTTGTTAAATGATCCATGTCCAGTTATGGCGCTACTGATTGTTCTGATTTGAGGTTTTTTCAGACGTAGTAGCGTCTAGGAGATGTGACTGTTGATGACGGGCAAAGCTACCTTTGCTTGTCTACACTCTGAGTGATTCGCCCAGATTTGTACATGTTGGATCCTAGTGCGTTTACAGACTAGCGAGCGAACATACCTGAGAGGACGTGGCAGTATAGGTTCTGGACCCACGGCACACTTGTTAAAGCCTCCTCGAGCTAGTTCGTCGGCCGCGTCGTTGCCTCTAGACCCGTTGTGTCCCTTAATCCATTGTAGGGTTATTTCATTGAATTGACATACCTTATTTAATTTCTGGTAGCATTCGTATATGAGCCCTGAGTTAATGACATTTCTTTTGAGGGCCAGTAGTAGCGCAATGCTATCGGAGAGTATGCGGATTGAGTAGTCCTTTACCTTCCTTTCAGCTATGGCTTATGCTGTATGAATAATGCCCATGCACTCCGCCTGAAACGCTGTTGTGGGCACCGAGTGGTGTGCTTATTTGTATATTTAAGTCGTCTGAAAAAGTTCCAGAGCCTGTACCTGATTCTGTTTTGGAACCATCCGTAAAGATTCTAAGTTCCCTAGGGTTCAGTCCTTCAGTACGGTGGTCCTAGTGTAATTGTATTTTATATTTTTTGTCAAATACAAATTGTTTAGGGATCCTATCATACACAGCCTGTAGAACTGGCATTTCTGCATACATAATGTTTTCTTTTATTTACGCGAATATTACACATTTAAATAAAACTACTTTTTTACGGATTTTATCGCGTTTAATTTTTGAACTATTTTTACCCGACGTTTCGTTCGGATCGGACTACAAATAATAATTAAAAGCTGAAGGTACTCCGGGTTAACTATGACTTCGGGACAACTGTCACCTCAGTCCCCCCGTGACCATGGGTGCTGTAAAGCGTCCGAAACGTCGGGTAAAAATAGTTCAAAAATTAAACGCGATAAAATCCGTAAAAAAGTAGTTTTATTTAAATTTCTGCATACAGTTCTGTAAGTATGTTGGTGTGTGGGATCTTGTTATTACTCCAAAGATTCAGTGTTTTGAGCCTTATGTCTGCCAAAGCTGCTTCCTGTTGGATGTATAGGTGCAGCGGTGGCAGATCCAGCATGGCTTCTAGGGCCACTGTAGGAGTGGTTCTCATACATCCCGTCGTGGCCAGACATGCTAGCCTCTGACATCTTTGGAGTTTGTTGATAGCAGTAGTTAATCTAGTTCTTGGCCACCAAACTACTGCACGGTAAGTAATCATAGCGCGAATGATCATCTTGTAAAGCCACAGGATGATTTTAGGTGACAAGCCCGCTGGGTTTCTTACTGGTTCTTCCCAGGACAGAGGCATTTCTTTGCGAACCAGTGTAGTTTAAAAAAAATTACGGTCATTGAGTGTTATGTAAATAATCTACATTGAATAAAATATATTCTATTCTATAATTACATGGAAGTCCGCGAAATATTTATATTCCTCGGTCATATACTCCTCAGAGCATGTGATAAATCGGCAAATAAAAACTATTTTACATGTTATTTTACAGGGATAAGTCATAAGGCGAGCGGCCGGCCTTGAGCCACCAAGCTTCACCCAGCTTCACGCTAACACCCGGACCGGGAAGCCAATCGCTTTGCCACTAACTTGAAAACAAATTAGTAATCACAATAGTCGTGCTTACATCTTTATAAAACAGTAATATTTATTTATTATCTAACTAATATTATAAAGAGAAAAAATTTGATTTTTTGTATGTTTGGTTGTAATGATTTAACTCAATAACTACTGAACCGATTTTAAAAATTGTTTAACCTTTATACAGGTAACATTATCACCGAATAACATGAGTACACCGCGCACCTCGATGATGCCCAAGTCACATGAATCCGGGCGGCGCGGCGTTCAAGACCGCGGCCGCTGTATTTATTATAGAGCGTTTCAAAGTTTTAAAATAAAAATAATTTTTTTTTTCCACCATTCAATTGTAACTAGTTTACAAAAAATAAAATGAGTAGATAGGTTATCAACAGAAATTAGTCTAATCGCGAGTAGAGCGTGCAAGCTTAAGGCTGTTCGCTCACACCGCAAATATGTTTGGGTCAAACCAAACCTGGCACGCGGGCCCCTGGCCCGTGAGCACAGTATCCGAAGAAGCTGTAAAAGCCAAAAAGGCTAACAGCAATTACATCACCGAAATTATATCACACCGCAGAATTTTTCTTACTTGTAGCATTTTTATACCCGTCATAATTTCTAAACCATAGGTCCGATTCGAATAATTTAAAGAGGTATTTACATGTACTTATTCAACCTTGACTATAAAACTATTTAGTAGGATAAGGATTAATATTATGATACGAATGTCATCATCTTTCGATTCTACCCGTGTTTTGACTTACTAATATGAACAAAAAGTGGTTATTGTGACTTAACTATAATAGTTAGACATATAGCCTTGCGGACTTTTTTGTGAGTAATGATGAGTACTACGAAAATGTAGTACATTATTTTCTTTATCATTAATAATTTTTGCAGCGCACGCCAAATAATGACTTTAATCAGTAAATGTTTGATACATTGAGTTACTTCGTAGCAATTTTCGTAGGTATCTCGGGTTTTTTTTAAATTAAATACTACTCATGTTATTCGGTGATAATGTAATTGTATATAGGTGAAAGAATTTTCAAAATCGGTTCAGTAGTTTTTGAGTTAAATCATTACAACCAAACATACAAAAAATCAAATCTTTCCTCTTTATAATATTAGTTTAGATAGTTTAGATAACGACGTAAAGCTTTTTGAAAGGTTGCGAAAGATATTAACATTACTTACGATATATAATAGTTAATAATCATGCGTCTAGTTGGAGCACGTCACTCATTGTAAGTTATAAAGTTATAGTTTATTTGATAATTATTTGTAGTTCTAAACAAGCACAAGAAATATCCATCTATAAAAAAAAATCCTCCGTTTAGTAGGCTTTCCAGAATCGAACCGTTAGTTGTAGATGTGCCAAAACATTTTGGCGTGCTTCCAAAGGAGAACCCTTTGTGCGACTTGCAATGTTTTTCGTAGGTATGTGGCTTACCTTTCTTGTTTTTATTGTAAATGTGCAACACCTAGAAAGTATCATAAAGTAATATAAGAAACATTTATAATTCCTTGATAACAATAATTACATATTCGTCGTTTCAACCCATCACTAGTACACTGCTGAAAATAAGCGTCCCCCATAGATTGACAAAAAAGATAGTAGCTCTAGTTTTGGAGGGATTTTTTTATTTATTCAGATGTTCCAGGAAGGTGCTTCGCTGGGTAGCGAAGCACCCTGATATTTACTTTGCCTCTGTCGAATATTACGACACCCTCAGTATGAGGTAGGGTGGTAGATTCTCTTAATAATTTTTAAATACAACATGTCAAATAATCTCAGCATTTAACATTTTTCGCTTTTTTATTTTCGGTATAAAATTCTATTTTATCGCCATCTAGCAAAATTACATGAATATAACAAAGAAACCTTATCCTTTACTTTTGTATTTCAATTTAATGTTTGGGGAGTAGTATAGATGGCGCTGTAATAAAACTGTAACGTCAGACGTAACAGTTTTCAAAAATAAATTATACTAAGTTGTATATCCTGTGTACTTCGTCGGGATTTCGGCTGTTAGTAATATATTAGAAAATTGTACTATATAAATTAAAAACTCTGTCTATTGCTTTTATTTCACTTAAAATCAAAGTAAAGATTTGGAAACTAGGAACCCCTTAAGTAGTGATTTTTTTAAACCTTTGTTAGCAAAGCACTAGATGGCGCTCTAAGACCCAGTCTGCGCAGAAATCTCAGAGCATTACCCTACACACTTCCGCCTACACAACACAAGTTAGTCTAGTTCCTCCGCACTCTGTTCCCGACGTGGGTTGCCAGTTAGCAGAGAGTCGTACAATAACCCGGCTTTTACTGGCGCTACGTAAATTTTGACAGAATGTTTACTGCGGTTTTTCTACGAAACGAAAAATTCGATTTGTGAATCGCCGCGTGGTGTGAACGCTTGTTTATGTTTTGGTGCAGTAACGTAACTCAGTTTCAAGATACGAGGTTGCCGGCGCGTATAAGTAAGTGTTTTAATTGTTTCTCATAATGCTCGGCTCGACGCACACGAATGGAATATCGCTTAACATTGTAGTGGGCCATAATTATTTAAGTGCGTATACTTGTGCGATCAGTAGGGATCTCGATGCTGAGTTGTACTGTACTGTGTTAGATATTGTTTAATAATTTATAATTAAAAATGAATATATGTAGTTATGTCAAAATATGAGCTATTATTTACATGATACTACGAGTATATTTGTTTATGTTCTAGTCTGGTTGTTCAAACATTTGATAAGATTATTTGTCTTTTTTCATTCAGAAATAGTTATTACGTGTGCTTCGGATCTGTGTGTTAAACCATTTTATAACATTCCTCTACTCCATAGTAATATTGAGCGATTTTTTATAAAATTATATGGTTGTACTAAAACGTTAGATAAAATCTTAAATCGATGCTGGTCTTTAGTGTTATAGATAGGTGTCCGGAAGAGTAGAATAGCACCTACCTCTTTCCTATAGAGGTGTCGTAAGAGGTGACTAAGGTATTGTACGGACCGCCTTCATTCGTGCGGAATAACACCATTACGTGCAATGCTGCTTACGGGAACGCAATGGGGAGTAAGAATTTTTTGACTCGTACCAAAATGGCGGCGACGTGGTACGCCACCCGTCACGTCTCGTTTCCCGCGTGGCTTACGTGAGTGGCCTCTGCCTACCCCTTATATGGGAAAAAGGCGTGACTGCATGTATGGTTTTCAGTTAAATTGTAGAAATCTCATTAAAAATACATAGGGCAGACCGGGGATGGTTGGCCACGTTTTCGGTTATATATTTTTTTTAAACTAATTGTCTTGGTGTTAATGAGAAATACCGTAAACTGTGCCAAATTTCATAGTCAATTATAAAAGATAGGTTCTATGTGGTTGTTATTAAATAAAATCGGGATTTTTTCCAGTTTTAGGAAACATCTCCGAGATGGTCAACCTGCCCCAATGCTGGGGTAGGTAGACCAGTCAACTGGAGCAGGTTAGCTTGAATTACGGGATGACAAAAAATTACAATGCAAGTACGAAAAAGATGTCTTGATGATAAACTACTTAGGTATCCCAATTATCGGATATTGCGCTCTAACTGACTGTGAGACATTTCGTCGTGACTCGCGTTCTGTGCGAATGATCGGTCAAGCGGCTGGCTTTCTTTGAGTGCAACATTGATTTCTCTCAGTCAAACCTTCAAGAAGCTAGGAGCATCTAGTCTACCTACCCCAGTCCCCACCAACCCCGGTCTGCCCTACAGTTTCAAGAGCAATGATCGTTATTGTCTTTACAATATCTTATGCACACAACAGGGATTTTAAAAGTTACAGAAAGGATCAGTCGTTTTGATAATTTCAAATTGATGAATGATACGTTATCTCTATACAAATATAATTAGTATCTATGTATAGAGATAACGTAAGCGACTTAACGCTGAATCATCACGATATCTCCGAAACTACGAGACCCATTGACTTTAAATTTGTTGTATATAGTGTTTACCCGATATAGACACCCACTAAAAACGGATTTAACGAACTATTTACTCCTAAATGCGAAAAAGGGCTGGTGCTCTTTCTCCTACAGATTTTAACATAATAATAAGAATCGTGCAAAGCCAATCCGCCTGCGAAAACTGGCATCTATGGCAAAATCCCCCCAAAATAACCTACAAATTTTTGTGGCAATTTATAAGGAGGCCTATGTTCAGCAGCGGACTGGTGATAGGCTGAAATGATCACGGTGATGATGAAAGCCGGGGCGGTCGGCGACAATTTATAGGATTCCTATGCAGGAATCCGTCTAGGTAGGTACCACCCCAGGGCCAGTTATTCTGCCGTGAAGCAGTAGTGTGCAAGCATTACTGTGTTTCGGTTTGAAGGGCACTGTGAGCTAGCGTAATCACTGTGGGCGGACGTTGCACTTACCATCAGGTGAACGTTTTGCTCGTTTCGTCACTTTATACAATATTTGTGGCTCTCATTTTGGAAGGATTTTGCCATAGTTGCCACGCTTGGCAGGCGGGTTGGCAACCGCAGTTTATTTATTAAGATGTTCCAGGAAAATGCTGCTACCCATCTCCTGGTTTTCTTTTCCCTCTGTCGACTTTTACGACACCCACGGGACGGTAGATTCTCTTAGGCCGCTATCACACGTCAATTATAAAATAATCTGTCGTTTGTTTACATTCGTCAAACACGTAATTGTCTCTGGTCAAACAGTCGCACAGAGAATTTATAATGTTGCCAACAAATAATTACCTGAATAACGTAAAAAAATCATGAAATACGGTCGATATTCGACACACTATCAATCAAGTCATACAAAATATCAAGTGTATACAAAATATACCCGACGTTGGGAGGGATTTGACGAATCTACAATCCTGGCGCTCGCAATTACCAGACACTGCACCTGCTGTACATCACCGGCCTGTATAAAATAAGTCTGACGTATTTGATATTCCATTCCTTGAGGGGGGCACTAAATTTCATAGTGCGCGGGTTACCTGGCTGCGATGTTTGGTGCTGATTTTAAATGACTACCAGCCCTTCTAAGTGCTGATTCAATTGAAAGCATCATTGACTTTAAAAAAAAGTAAAGTTTCAACCTTTAAATGTCCCACTGCTGAGCACAGGCCTCCTCTCATTTCTGAGAGGGTTTTGGAGCTAGGAAGAATCCGCTGCGCTGCTCCAATGCGGGTTGGCGGACTGCACATTTCTTCGAAATATTTTATATTCCTCAGACATGCAGGTTTCCTCACGATGTTTTCCTTCACCGACGAGCACATGGTAAATTAGCAATTAAAATTGCAATTAACAATTTTAGTGGTACCACGGCTATCATCGGCGGCTCATGATTGACTGAAGAATATAAAAAAAGACGCGATGAAAGTGAAACTTATGTATGAGAGAGTTGATAAAATAAAAGTAAAACAGCATGAATTTTATATAGTTAATAGAATCAGGCGTTACTTTGCGGAAATCCATTATAATGAAGGAAAGTAAGATACTTTGCTAAGATCCGCATGCAAAATATAAAAATATTACCTAGTTTTTTGAAGAGCTCCGCCCGCCCTCCCTCAGTAGCGTGCACAAGCAAACTAACACCGCCACCAGGAACCGCCACCAGGTACCCTCCACCAACCACTACAATACTACCACTAGATAATATACACCACTGAAGTCGAGAACACGACACGTGTTTCGCCCCAAAACGAGGCATTATCAAGCGTCATAGAGTCTACGACATTTATATATATGAATTTACATAAATACGAGTATTACTTACTTTAAAAACTGTAAAAGTAAAGTAAAGTTTCAGCCAATAAATGTCCCACTGCTGAGCACAGGCCGCCTCTCATTTCTGAGAGGGTTTTAGAGCTAGGAAGAATCCGCCACGCTGCTCCAATGCGAGTTGGCGGACTGCACATTTATTCGAAATATTTTTTATTTCTCAGACATGCAGGTTTCGGGACCCATGTTTTTTTTTGTTCCCAATGCTATTAAATTAAATTGGCTGTTAACTGCTCCAAATAAGCTTAATGTTGACCTGATTTCTATCGCCATTACTTGGCGTCGGTTGCGTGATTCCCTGCCAACCACGTAAGAATGAAATTGTTATCCCTCCGTGCGTTTGTTCTGACAAAATGGGGATGGAGGAATGAGTAAATATATCCCGTTTGCGCTCTCCTCGAAATGTATCGAATAGACGACTGGCCGACGACAGACTGATCTACTACTGTGCTTCCAAAGTTTAAGCTCTTAGAGTTTTAGAGTTTTTAAAGTCTCGCTTAACAGCTTTGTCTGTTTTATGAAAGAAAGTGAACGAGAATGAGACTTGGAAATGGTTCACCTGATGGTAAGATGAATGTCCTGGGTGACACAACATTCATTCTTCCCCCTTAACATATAGTACATCTTAATCTGAAAGACAGCACACACTACTGCTTGACGGCAGATTGATTGGCACTGCGGTGATACATACTTCGACGGATTCCTGCATGGGAATCGTACCACCGCATTCCCTCGGCAAACTCGAAGGATGCCGGTCGAGCTAGTACTTAATCATAAAGCGTGAAAACTCCATATAAATAGAGTCAGTAGTTTTAAGTTTGTGACGACCTGCCCGCCTAAACTTTACCGTTTATGATTCCTGGGCATTCCCAAAAAAATTTCTAGAATGGATCAATTCCTGGGAATTCCCAAAATTTTTTTTTTTAATGGATCACTTCGCGAATCCGAAACTTATAGCTATCAGGCGCCATTAGATAGCAGAAGATCTTTCAATGTGTACCAGTGTATTTACTTTCCAAATTGTTCCGGAACACATATTCACATTCAACAGAACACAAATGTTCCGCGGAACGTAGTTTAACCCCTGCTTTCATCATCATCATCATCATTTCAGCCTACCATAGTCCACTGTTGAACATAGGCCTCCCCCATAGATTGCCACAAAACACGATCCTGAGCCACCTGCATCCATCGACTTCCTGCAAAACCGTGTAGGTCGTCGCTCCATCTAGTGGGGGTCGCCCTACACTGCGTTTGCCGGTACGAGGTTGCCACTCGAGAACCTTTCTTCCCCAACGGTTATCGGTTCTCCGAGCTATATGGCCGGCCCATTGCCACTTCAGCTTGCTAATCCTGCTTTGGAACAAAAGGAATTCCATCATTTCAATACCTATTGATTTAGAGCTAAAAAACAACCTGGTGGATAGTTGGATAGAGTGACGAAACGAGCAAAACGATCACCTGATGTCACACTGAGGTGACATTTCTGTGTGACACTACACTGCGCCCGTGACCCTGATACATCGGTTCTTAAGTCTCATATGCCCAGTACACTAGCTCACAGTGGCTTTCAAACTGAAACACAGTAATGTCTGCACACTACTGTTTACAATTACCATCAGGTGAAGGGTGCCTAATAGCCACTACGTAATCGTGCCTAAACGCGGTATCGCGTGACTTGGCCTGCAAAGCAAGCACTAGAGGCAGTTAAATTATGTTAGCTCGGTTAGTCACGATAACACTAACTTCTATTCTTAATAAATATTTTCACGACCGCTAATGTTTGGATTGGGACAGATTTAATGTTTAATCGTCGTTTCAGCTCACCACAACCACACTTCTGAATAGAGGCTCCCTAAGATTGCTACTAAGCAGCCACTTTTATACTGGTGGTAGGTACCATCCCAGGGCCAATTATTCTACCGTCAAGCAGTAGTGTGTGTACTGTCTTTCAGTTTAAGATGCACTATATACTAAGAGGGTGGAATGAATTGGGTGATACAACATTTTTGGGTCACAACCAAAAATGTTGTATCACCCAAAAACATTCAATGCATTTACTGTCAGGTCAAACTACTAATGTTTGGATTGGGACAGATTTAATGTTTAATCGTCGTCGTTTCATCTCACCACAACCACACTACTGAATAGAGGCATCCTAAGATTGCTACTAAGCAGCCACTTTTATACTGGTGGCTAGGTAAGTATCATCCCAGGGCCAGTTATTCGGTCGTGAAGCAGTAGTGTGCAAGCATTACTGTGTTTCGGTTTGAAGGCAAACGTTGCACTTACTATCACGTGAACGTTTCGCTCGTTTCGTTACTTTAACAAATTGAAAAAAAAAATCTTTCTCGACGAACCGTGGAGGACACCATCTAGTGTGGAGTCGCCCTGCGCTGCTGATTCTTAGGGAGTTGGACGTTCTATAAAAATCGAATGTACAGTCACGTGCAACTAATGTATATTAAAAAAGTAAAGTTACAGCTTATACATGTCTCACTGCT
Source organism: Luehdorfia chinensis (assembly GCA_019845155.1). Classification (NCBI taxonomy): domain Eukaryota; kingdom Metazoa; phylum Arthropoda; class Insecta; order Lepidoptera; family Papilionidae; genus Luehdorfia; species Luehdorfia chinensis. The sequence goes on along the minus strand of JAHVAK010000142.1, from coordinate 2,264,030 downwards.
GGGCACAGGCCTCCTCTCATTTCCGAGAGGGTTTAGGAACTGGGAAGAATCCGACACGCTGCTCCAATGCGGGTTGGCGAACTTCACATGTCTTCGAAATATTTTTAATATTTCAGAATTGCATCTTTCCTCACTAAGTTTTACTTCACCAGCGAGCACGTGGTCAATCAGCACTTAAAATTGCAACTAACAATTTTAGTGGGGCCGGCACCGGGAATCGAACCCAGGTCACTCACATGCTATGGAATTTAAAGCGAGCGCCTAGCCCACGAGCTACCACAGCTTTACACTAATAGAATAGAATAGAATAGAATAGAATAAATTTTTATTCAATATAGACTATTTACATAGTACTTATTGAAAGTCATTTTTTTTTAAGCTACACTGGTTCGCAAAAATGCCTCTGTCCTGGGAAGAACCAGTAAGAAACCCAGCGGGCTTTTTTTTTTTAGTCATTTTTAAAATAATGTACAATAACTGTATTACAATAGCTGTGTCTCCATCCAACTAATGTACACAAATTGGAATTTAGACCTGATGTTATTGTGATCAAGTTTAAAAACTTGTAACAACGTCTTCATCACCGGCTTCTTAACGCAATCTCCACCCCGAATCTGAGTACGTTTGGTGTTAATAGCATCAGGCGTTACTTTACGGAAACACATTATAAGTAGGAATGAAAGTAAATTTGCTAAGATCCGCATGCAAAATATAAAATGGTGTCTAGGTAGGTCCGTCTACGTAGGTACCACCCCAGGGCCAGTTTTTCTATCGTGAAGCAGTAGTGTGCAAACATTACTGTGTTTCGATTTGAAGGGCACTGTGAGCTAGCGTAATCACTGGGCATATGAGACTGTCTCAGGGTGATGGGCACAGTGTAGTGTCACACAGAAATTTTCTGGATGACACGGCATTTGTTATGGGCAGACGTTGCACTTACCGAATGAATTCGACGGACAAAGAATACTCTTTGTCCGTCTTCAGGATGCAAGCTATCTCTGTGCTGAATTAGGTCAAGATCGGTTCAACGGTTGAGCCGTGAAATGGTAACAAACAGACAGAGTGATAGAGAGAGTTACTTTCGCATTTTAATATTAGTATGAACATACAGGTACAAGGACAGAAAGTTTTCCCCTACCTTTGCAACCGTATCACCAAGGAATGACGCTCTTCACACTAGGACGATATTTCCAAAACTGCAACTTGACTCTAATGAGGATTTTAACTCATCGTCGCGTGCTTGAGGTGCGTGCTGGAGCATTCTTCACACCCTCATTGTGAGGGCCCGGAGAGGGTCCATGCCTCCTTTAAGGACGGGCGTAGGTATTTATACAGTATGATAATGATTGATCGTGTTTTTTAGGATAAGACCTAGGCTTCAGGTAAGGGTTAGATTTTTTTTTGGTACATTAAGAACCTTCCTTTGTTATTTCGTTCATTTGTTATGGGCAGACGTTGCACTTACCATCAGGTGAACGTTTTCAACGTTTCATCACTATATCCTATAAAAAAAAAGTTATTTTGCAGTGAGTAACATTTTTGTTAATTGATTTTCATTTATATTTGTTCTAAAGAAGTTTCTAGTATCATGTAAATTCTTGGGCGCTAGTTTCACTTCCGTCACGTGTAGACACTGACTTTCCCGCGCTTTTTTCCATCTGCAATATGTATAAAACTGATTTATTTTATTTAAGTTTAATTGTTTTCATAAACGGATACAATGGGAGGAGAAGGACGTAACAGAAGAGTCAAGTAACAGCCTATAAATGTCCCACCGCTGAGCGCAGTCCTCTCATTTTCAAGAAGGCCACGTCACGCTGCTCCAATGCGTGTCGGCGGCAGTCACATGTCTTCGAGATATTTTATTTAACAGACATGCACGTTGTAAATCGTTTTTTTTTAAATTGCAGTACAATTTTAAAGTTGCCGGCGCCGGGGATCGAATTCAGGTCTTCCGCGTATCAAGAAATTTAAGGCGAGCGCCTGGCCTCCGAACTAAAACGAGACTACTGGGCAGACATAATGTTCTTATGTTTTAGTATATTCTCACAGACGGACTGTCAGAAAGTTTTTTCTTTATAGTAGTAAAAAGAAAGTCCATTTTTTTAAAGAAGGGGAGAGGCAAACGTATTTGCAGCACCTGATGGTAAGTGATCACCGCCGCACATGGAGATTCGCATTACCAGAGGAATTACGCGTACCGGCCTTGGAACAACAGACGCTTTTCCCCCTTTTTGCCCCTTTGTCCCTAAGTCGTATCGCTCTTACTTGGTCGGGCGTGGCAGAAAATTCCTTGATAAGCGGACAATGGTAGAACACCAACTATAGAGATGATGTTTAGAATTTTGAGTTATGCTCCGATGGTGAAACTCATTCAGTGAGTCAGACTGATGTGAAGACAGAGAAGTGACTGACTAAGAACTAATGTCTCAAAGTGACGGGCGCAGTGTGGTGTCACACAGGAATGTTCTGGGTGACACAGCATTCGTTATGAGCATACGTTACACTTACCATCAGGTGAACGTTTTGCTCGTCTCCTCACTTTATCCTATAAAAAATTACCACTAGGCCAGTGTCCGACTGCTGTGCAAGAGTTTTGCGATCGTCAATTCTTTATTTGCATAGATATGCATGTGTGCAGCGGTTAAGGAAGACATCGTGAGGAAAACTGCAGATCTAGTAAAACATATTTTGAGGACTTGTGAAGTCCGCCCACCTTCACTGCAGCAACGTGGCGAACTTCCGCCTAGACTCGGGGGTGGGGCATTTATAAGCTGAAGCAGCATTTACTTTTTAACATTCATACATACATACAATCACGCCTCTTTCCCAATTGGGTTAGGCAGAGACCACATCTTTCCACTTGCTACGATCATGACACACATCTTTCGCTTCGTCTACTTTCATTACCGTTTTCATACAAGCTCGTCGGTTGCGGGTACTTTCAACGTGACCTTTCCTCGAAAGTTCTCCGATCTTAGTGATACGTATGCCTAGGTCGACCCTTACCGGCTTTCCCATTCACACACGCCTCATAAATATGTTTCGTCAATCTCCTTTCATTCATCCTCTCTACGTGTCCAAACCATCTAAGCATCCCTTTCTCTATCTTTGTCACTACATCTTCAACCACACGGCAACGTTCCCATATCACATTGTTTCTCAATTTGTCCATCAAAGTCCAGCTATACTTCTCAAACTTTTCATTTCAACAGCATTAATCTTATTTTCATGCTTCTCCAATTATCGCAAAAATTGTCCTCAGGAGCACTAAAATGTAAAAAATAATCGTTCGGATATATTTGCCCGAGTTAAGATTTAGAAAACAAATTATGGCATAAGGGTTCGAGGGTAGCTCTTACAACCCTTCCCCTAGCACCGTGTCTGTCTGCTTGCAGTCGCTCGTGACGTCACGATCCGTACGCCTGCTTCGGCATGTTTCCTAGCTCCTCATAATATTGTTTGAATCTGATTGATTGGTGCGAAAGTAAAGTTTATGCCGTCATTTTAGTATTTATAGCTTATAGAAAGTTAAATTAATGTTTTCATGCCATTAATACCCAACTGTATTAGTTAGAGTACCTGACTTCCACGCCGCGGATCCTGGGTTCGAATCCCAGCTGTAGACAATTGTGCAAAAATTGTTGGTTATAGGGTCTGGTTGTGTTGTGATTGTACCAGTGTTTCTCACACGGCATCCGAGCCTAGCTCCGGTCTTATCGCATGAACGTTACATCGGGTAGATTAGGCTAGCGAGTGGCGAGGCGGGATGTACACCTCTGCGTTTGCGCGTCTATATTTGCGTACACATGTGGCACTATAATATCTCCTGTTCAGTTGATAGCTTCCAAGAGTATTCAGAATTTGTTGCCGCGATCTTATATCGGCCACAACGTCATCATTCATGGTAAATGCTGGAACTAACTTAGTCTCCGTTTCACTATGGTATCTCAAAACATTATTTAGTCACGTGAGCGTGTGTTCCGAACAACCGGATGCGCAGTTAATTCCTTATAAACGGAACTAAAACCCAACAAATAAAAAATGAAAAATAAGACATGTTTCGCATCGCTTATATTAGTTATATACTGTGCTAGGAGTGCCCCGCGATTTCACCGGCGTAAAAAAGCCGATCCTGATCGATGATATACATATAACACTTCCCACTTTGAATCGGAATTTGGGATTCATTTTTGCCTAAGTTAGCCGCAATAATATCAGCTATCTTTCAGTGTAAATTCCGTCAAAGTCGGCCCAACCGTTTCGGAGATTATCCGGAAGAAACAGACAGACAGACAGACAAACATTTTATAAATTGTTTTTTTCTTATAAGTACCGTATATACTTTCATATGCATTGAGTAACAAGCTGTTACTTAGTAAATTTGCATAGATAGGCCATGGGTTACCTACTCGTATGTACCCTAAAAAGATGTAAGATCACATGTAAATGTAATGTAAACTTGTAATTTACGTGAAGTAGATTTGTTAAGTACTCTAGTTGACTGAAATTTTCTTTTTACTTTACCCACAACGAAGATACAGTGGCGTAAAAGTGTCGCGAGTTCGGTTCGATACATTTTCGGTGATGTAATTGCTTCCTTCTCGGGTTTTACAGCTTCATCGGAAGTACGGTTCGAGACAATAATGTTACGACTGAGTAATGGGAAGTAAATAATATTTCATTCTTACCATTTTGATAGCACCTTCATAGTTCATTGTAACAGCATTGTACAACAGGACCGAAACGGCAACTTCATACGATGGTAGAATTCCTATGCAGAAATCCGATTAGTTACCTCCACAGTGTAGGTCGGTCACAATTACTGGCGCTCGGAAAGGAACTATTAGATATTAAATATTTAATTAATAATAATTAGATAATAATTATTGGAGAGATGAGACTTAATAACTGATGTCGCAGTTTGGCGAGCGGCGCAGTGTGGTCCCAAACAGAAATTTTCTGCGTGCGTGTATAAACATTGCGACAATTTATTTTGCATGTTCTGTTTATATTTTTTTATTATTGTATTAAGTGACGAAACGAGCAAAACCTTCACCTGATGGTAAGTGCAACGTCTGCCCATAAAAAATGCTGTGTCGGGCAGAAAATTTCTGTGTGACACCACACTGTGCCCATCACCCTGAGACATAAGTTCTTAAGTCTCATATGCTCAGTGATTACGCTAGCTCACAGTGCCCTTCAAACCGTAGCACAGTAATGTTTGCACACTACTGCTTCACGGCAGAATAACTGGCCCTGGGGTGGTACCAACCTAGACGGATTCCTGCATAGGAATCCTACCACCAGTAATAGCTCCTTAAGTTAACCTGTGCTACATTACGACAGAACAAATAAATGTTTCCTTATTTACCATTGGAACCATTCATTAACCTCAAACCACCAATGATAGCAATTATTATGAAATATTAACACCGCAACAAGTTGATTCTGGCGGCAAAAGCCCAGAACTTTTTTATAAAAATAAAACTACTTCCGTTTAGCCTCAAGCGGCTCGACAGTGGCCTTTTTCCCTGTCAAAAAATGAATGAGCAATTCAGTTTACACTACCAGTGGACTTTTGGCGCCAACTTGAAAAATGGCGGTACTGTTTTTATTTAATTTTGTTATTTCTGCGTATATTTGGAGTTTTGATGTTTAATATTGATAGTTTATTATGCAGCAAGTGCTCCTGAGTGTGCAGTGATTGGAAAAATTCAATTCAAAACCGGAATTGTGCTTTTCGTTTTGTCTCCATCAGTCAAGCAAATCTTCCGTAAAAGTCAACTATAATTTTACTGTCGATCAAAATTTTGAAGTATCGCTGCTCTAAGATTGTATACTTGGTTTCACTGGTGGTAGGATTCCTATGCAGGAGTCCGTCTAGGTAGGTACCACCGCAGGGCCAGTTATTCTGCCGTGAAGCAGTAGTGTGCAAACATTATTGTGTTTCGGTCTGAAGGGCACTGAGAGCTAGCGTAATCACTGGGCATATGAGACTTAAGACCTTATGTCTCGGTGACGGGCGCAGTGTGGTGCTACACAGAAATATTCTGAGTAACACAGCATCTGTTATGGGCAGACGTTGCACTTACCATCAGGTTAATATATTAAATTTGGATATGTTACTTGACACTGGAAAATAGTTTAGGACTGTTTCCATTAACAAATAAATAAATAAATACGCTACTAGTGAATTGTCGCCAAATCTAAAAGTGGCATTTATGTGATTTTAATTAATCGTTACTTTTGTTTATATTTCGAGTTCGGATGCATTAAACTGATAATTTGTAAGCAAGGTATCGGTATTATTTTTTAGGAGAAAGCGACACGAGCGAAATCATTCAACTGATGAATAGTGCAACGTCTGCCCATAACAGATGCTGTGTCACCCAGAACATTGCTGAGTTGCACCAAATAACGCCCGTCACCTTAAGACAGCAGTTACTACTTAAGACTAAAGTGTCCTCAGTGTCCTTTAGACAGAAACATGGTGATTTCTGCACACTACTGCTTCACGGCAGAATAACTATGATTGCGTTATACCAATCTTGACGGATTCGTGCATAGGAATCCTACCAATGATCGCTCTTTTCGTTACGTCTCAGTCGGTCGAAAATATCTTTTTTTTTATTGGATTAAGTGATGAAACGAGCAAAACGTTCACCTGATGGTAAGTGCAACGTCTGCCCGTAGCAATTGCTGTGTCACCCAGAACATTTCTGTATGACACTACACTGCGCCCATCACCCTGAGACATCATATCTTAAGTCTCATATGCCCAGTGATTACACTATCTCACAGTGCCTTTCAAACCGAAACAATAATGTTTGCAGACAACTGCTTCACGGCAGAATAACTGGCCCTGGGGTGGTACCTACCTAGATGGATTCCTGCATAGGAATCCTATCACCAGTACAAAATCCTCAGAAAACAGTCAATTAACATAGTTCTGAATAATCGGTTGCCACATGATCCTGGAACAGCTGTAACTGTTTAATTAAAAGCTTTATACAGCCTAATTTTGCTATCAACATTCCGGTAATTTGTTATCTATAGTCTTTATAAGGCATGCAACATAACTTCATTAGCGTACAAACGTCTTCTACGGTGAAACGCTTTCGAAAGACAATTACGCTGTAACCTCTTCTTGAATGTACCTAAAATATCTTAAGTCTTGTTAAATTAATTAAGACTGATTAATGGTCTAAAGTTAGTAGAGTTTTAGTCTTAAAACTCGTTAGGATTCATCATCATCGTTTCAGCCCATTACAGTCCATTGTTGAACATAGGCTTCCCCCAATGATTGCCACAAAACACGGTCCTGAGCCACCTGCATCCATCGACTTCCCGCAAAACCGTGCAGGTCGTCGCTCCATCTAGTGTGGGGTCGCCCTAAGCTGCGTTTGCCGGTACGAGGTTGCCACTCGAGAACCTTTCTTCCCCGGTTCTACGAGCTATATAGCCAGCCCATTGCCACTACAGCTTGCTAATCCTTAGGGCTATGTCGGTTATTTTAGTTCTGCTGCGGATAACAACGCTACGGATTATATCTCGCAGAGAATAGGATTGTCGTTAGGATTGTTAAGTAAAAATCAAAAATGTAAAAGTAAACCTATAAATGTCTCACTGCTGAGCACAGATTCCCTTTAATTTCCGAGAGGGTTTTTGAGCTGGGAAGACTCCGCCAAAGGGGCTCCAATGCGGGTTGGCGGACTTCACATATCTTTCACATATTTTTTATTTCTCAGAAATGCAGCTATCCTCACGTTTTTCTTCACCGCCGAGCACATGGTAAATCAGCACCGGGAATCGAACCCTAAACGAAAAAATAAAAGGCAACAAAAAAATTCAATTTAGATTTGTATAAAGCTTTTATGAATGTCGGAATCTACACTGATTTGAAAAATATGACCTCAGAGAAGCCACACCACACTGCGTCTGAGGCGTCAGTTCTTAAGACTCATATGCATAGTGATTACACTAGCTTTCACTGCCCTTGAGACCGAAACACAACAATGGTGTGTAAACATATAACATATACTGCTCCACCGCAAAATAACTGGCCCCGCGGTGGTGCCTACCTGGACGGATACCTGCATAGAAATCCTGCCACCAGTAAAAAGTAACCGCTCGTTTTGCACACATGCTATAAACCGATAACAATACAGTAATTACCTGGTATTCTTACCAGGACCATCAGCTCAGTTTTAAATTTTTAAACTGTACTATGATCACTCGTCAAACGTGCAAATTTTTTGAATTTTTTTGAATTTTTTGATTCTTTTAACGGTAGTTAATAGAATCAGGCGTTACTTTGCTTAAATCCATTATAGTGAAGGAGAGAAAGTTAATTGCACAATGTGCACAGAAAAACAGCGTGGCCTAGTGGTTGTGTTGTAGTCGTGGAAGGTATCTGCTGGCGGCTCCCGGTGGCGGTATTGGTTTTCTTGTGCACGCTGTTGAGAGGGCGGGCGGTGCTCTGCAAAACTTGGTAATACAGACCATTTTACATTTTGCAAGCGGATCTTAGCAAATTAACTTTCTCTCGTTTACTCTTTTACATACATACTTACGTAAGATCACGACTGTATCCCATAAGGGGTAGTCAGAGACTGGGCACTCACTGCAAAAGCAGATGACTGCCACAATCCACGTTTCACCAAATCAATATATTGCACTTGGTGTGATAGGTGGTGAGCCCACCGCCACCATGCGCTGTGGGGTGCACAGTGCAATTTAATTCCTTACTCGCCATTTACGAGATCCATTGGATGAGATGGAGTGGTAGTATTCTTTTAAAGAGACGCCACCACACGGCGTTACTCTTTTAGCGGTGTTTAAATTCAACGTAAATGCCCGTTACTCGGCTGCTAACATCAAGTGTAAAGTAAAAGTATTCTAAATGTATATTTCATTGTGTTATATGAGCGTGATAAACGGAAAGGTTAACTAATGGACGACCGGAGCTCTGTTATTACAAAAATCACAAAATGCCTTAGAAAGCGTCCCACTAAGTAATGTGTCATTGAACAACGTACGAGTACTATAACATGCATTGTTAAGATGATATATTAATAAACCCAACAAAAGGTAACAGGTAAGGTTTAGAATTACTCGTTAAAAATAAAGCCACAATACGAACTCGGCTTTGCCTCGATATATTATATCTCCAAGCTCTTTTGATGTAACCAGGCTTGCGGAGAAGGGCTTGGGCCCCATCTCTACACTCGTCCGTCTCCTAGTTATTACGCTCGGGCCTTTTAGGATTTCTAGGGAGCTTTCGAGAGAGGGTAGGGTCCCCTTCAATGCTCTTTTACGTGTATGGCCTCAGTAAGGACTGAGATTAAAACCATTTCTTTGTACGTCATCAAATTGTCTAGAGAAGCTTCATTTTTATTACAAATAATATTTTTAATTCTTTATGATATTTTTTCAGTGATTTCGTGAATGCGGTTTTGGATATTTGCGTAACGTTTCGTCAAACTCTTTGACAGTTTATCAGCAAAAAACAACTTACAATCAGCACAATTTACATACATACATAAGATCACGACTGTATCCCATAAGGGGTAGTCAGAGACTGGGCAGTCACTGCAAAAGCAGATGACTGCCACAATCCACGTTTCACCAAAACAATATAATGCACTTCGTGTGATAGGTGGTGAGCCCATCGCCACCTTGCGCTATTAGGTGCACAGTGCAGTTTTATTCCTTACTCGCCTTTTACGAGATCCATTGGATGAGATGGAGTGGTAGTATTCTTTTAACGAGCCGCTACCACACGGCACAATTACATATACAATTAAATTACTAGCTGATACACGCAGCTTATCCCACGCGATTTTCCGGTTCATTCCCAGTAGTACTATAGAACTGTATCATGTAGGACTTGTGGGAATATTTCGTCTCACTACTTCCATAATATTGTAATACCTAAAATTATGCAACTACTGAGACAATTATTTGCTAGCGGTACCGCAAATATCGCTACGTTAATAGTTAATAGAATCAGACGTTACGTTGCGGCAATCCATTATAATGAAGGATAGAAAGTTTTTTTTTAATTGGCTAAGATCCGCAAGCAAAATATAAAATGGTGAATATTACCTAGTTTTGAACAGCTCCGCCCGCCCTCCCACAGTAGCGTGCACGAGCAAACTAACACCGCTGCCGGGAACCGCCACCAGATACCCTCCGCCACTACAACATTACCACTAGGCAATATACACCACTGAAGTCGAGACCATTGAGGCGAAACACGTGTCGTAATTACACCATTTTATATCTTGCATGCGGATCTTAGTAAATTAACTTTCTGTCCTTCATTAACTACATTTATATTATTGTTACACTGAAGTTATTTAATAATGTTTTCTTTTATTTACGCGAATACTACACATTTAAATAAAACTAATTTTTACGGATTTTATCGCTTATTTTTGATAAACCACAAATACTTGCAAAAGAATACCGATTCCTACCAAGGATGATTCGCGAGGCTATTGAAATTAAAAAACATCCTAATTTCAATAGAGAAGTTGGTTGGGTACTACCACCGACTTGGGATCCAATAATTAATAAAATTAAATCAAAAACCAAGCATACTGTGTCATGCAGTGCATGACACAGTAAGCTCTTTCTGCGTAGATCGGACTAAAAATAATAATTAAAAGCTGAAGGACCCCGGATTAACTAAGACATCGGGACATCTGTCAGCTCAGTCCTCCCGTGACCATGGGTGCTGTCAAGCGCTCGAAACGACGGGTTATAAATAGTTAAATTTAAACGCGTGTTTTATTTAAATGTGAAGTTATTTGATTTCGGATTAAAAAAATACCCTAACATAATTAATAAATTAGTAGTAGCTATTTTGTTTCCTATTGTATTGTTATTAATGATTGTATCACACTGTCAATAATCGTAGACAATGTCTTAAAAACACACAGCAACATGCTATGCCGTCAACCTTCTTAGAGAGTGTCCTTATGACAAGTAGCTTTCAGTGCCGACCGTGATCATTTCGGTGATGAAATTGCTGTTAGCATTTTTGACTTTAACAGCTTCATCGAATACTGTGCTCACGGGCCAGGGGCCCGCGTGCCAGGTTTGGTTTGACCCAAACATAAATACATAAATAAACTCCTAGAAAAACCTCGAAATTCGGACTGTGTCGCGTTCGCTGAGTTCTTGCGCGATTTGGAATATCTCAAAATGATTTTAAGTCGTCTAATGACTTTCCGAGGGAGGCTGCGGGCCTCCATTCGGACTGTCGACCTGTGCGTCGGTAACTCTGGGCGGTGAGAACCGCCCTGGAACACGGGTGTATCGTGTGTACGCGGTATCGTGTGTACGCTGTCTGCCGACCGTGAGTGCAGTTAGTGCAGACCGAAACACAGTAATGATTCCACACTACAAACTAATATTCATCATCATCATCATCATCATCATCGTCATCATCATCATCATTTCAGCCTACCATAGTCTACTGTTGAACATTGGCCACCCCCATAGATTGCCACAAAACACGGTCCTGAGCCACCTGCATCCATCGACTTCCTGCAAAACCGTGTAGGTCGTCGCTCCAACTACACTGCGTTTGCCGGTACGAGGTTGCCATCGTCGAGATCCTTTCTTCCCAACGGTTATCGGTTCTCCGAGCTATATGGCCGGCCCATTGCCACTTTAGCTTGCTAATCCTAATGGAAAAATAATTCATCTTCCTTTAGAATCTCCCTTAAAGTTTTAATATATTAGGCCGATTGTAATAATTTTACTGTAATGCGTGATCGTCTTACTTAGGGCCCTTATTGCGCTGTGTTTCTTTTCACTGGTGGTAGGATTCCTATGCAGGAGTCCGTCTAGGTAGGTACCACCCCAGGGCCAGTTATTCTACCCTGAAGCAGTAGTGTGCAAACATTACTGTGTTTCGGTTAGAAGGGCACTGTGAGCTAGCGTAATCACTGGGCATATGAGACTTAAGAACCTATGTCTCAGGGTGATGGGCACAGTGTAATGTCACGCAGAAATTTTCTGGGTGGCTCAGCATTTGTTATGGGCAGACGTTGCACTTACCATCAGGTGAACGTTTTGCTCGTTTCATCACTTGATCCAATAAAAAAAAACTGAAAAACTTACCTCTTCCTAAATTAATTACACATGCTCAATTTCTTTTTTAAATGTTATTTAGAACTATGTTTTTATTTTAATTTTTTTTACTTTCAAAATGTAATTTACTTTTCTTTACTGTTTGCACACGGGCCTCCATCATTTTGAAATTGATTACTTCCCCTATAGGACAGGCTACGTCTAGTGTGGGGGTTAGCATATTGTAGATCTTTCCAATTCCTTTTCTGAATAAAATTCTATTTCTTATTTCTATTTCTCGTGCACAACACAACCGTACCCAAAACGAACTATTAAAATTTTTGAACATACTTTGGCTCCGGGTGGGATGCGAACCTAGGACCTTCGACGTAAAAGTCAGGTACTCTGACCACGTGGTATTTGAATTTTTATCTTAACCATCCAATAAGTAAAATTTTTGTAAGATGTACAAAAACGTATTTTTTATGGACTTCAAATGTGTGTAAGTGGGACGGCGGTAAATTATTATTGTAATGGAAATAGTTATTTCAATATTGTAATGTAAATAGTTATTTAATTATTGTAATGGACATAGTCAATTCATTATTGTAATGGAAATAGTTATTTCATTATTGAAATGGAAATAGTTATTTCATTATTGTAATAGGTTTTTATCGTTATTTACGTGGGTTCGAATGCCAGCAGGTGCACATTTGTGCAAAAACAAATAGTGGTATTTCAAGTTTGGTTGCGTTGTGCATGTGAAATTGTTCTCTCAAAAACGCATTTACGATACAGAAGAACGACCTACTTTATGACGCTTTAAAAAAACCATTATCAACAATATGAAATATTTTTGAAACACATTTCATAGTAAACTCCATTTCAAAATTATAATCGTCCTATGCAAGAATCCGTCTAGGTAGGTACCACAACAACAACAACTTCGAACTACAAGCGTCTTATGCACCGCGGTCGCGCTCTCAGTACATATACTTTAACAAACATCTATCGCTTTGTGAGGGATGTAGATTGGATCGAATGAGTCAGAGCGAGGGGCGCGTGGAGCTCTCCCACCCTCGCTACTTGTGCCATGGGACCGAACGCGCCGTCTATGCTAACGAAATTAAAAAAAATAACATTGATATTTTTATATCCGTAATGCAACGAGTGTCTCTTGTACCGCGTTTAAATTATTTGAAATTGCTAGTTTAGTTCAAGAGATAGGGACGATACGAGCACATCGTTCACCTGACGATAAGTGCATCGTCTGCCTATATCAAATACTGTGTCTTCTGTGTAGTATACACTGCGCCCGTCCCCCAGAGACGTCAGTTCTTAGGTGTCATATGCTCCGTAATTACGCTAGCCCTCGGTGCTCTTCAGACTGAAACACTAATGTTTGCACACTACTGCTCCACAGCAGGATAACTGAAACTGCGTTACTTACCTGGACGGATTCCTGCAAAAGGGAGCCTCCCACCAGCTGCCGTTGCCTTATTATTTTGATGGTTTCTTCGCAATTTCTGATTGCCAGTTGTTTTGGTGTGAAGGACATTTTTTTATTTATATCTTTTAATATTTTTGATAAATGATATAACGAGCGAAACGTTCACCTGATGGTAAGTGCAACGTCTGCCCTTAACATATACTGTGTCACAACACACTGTGCCGATCACCCTGAGACATAAGTTCTTAAGGCCCATATGCCCAGTGATTACGCTAGCTATCAGTGCCCTTCAAACCGAAACACAGTAATGTTTGCACACTACTGCTTCACGGCAGAATAACTGTCCTTGGGAATAACGGACCCTGGGGTGGTACCTACTTAGACCGATTCCTGCATAGGAATCCTACCACCAGAAATTCGAGAATATTGCGTGTCCTATACGTCGGTGATAAAATTTCACTGGGTCGCTTCTACACATACCAGGTTCTCGTCTTTGTCTACGTGACGTTGAATGAGTACATAACATTTTACGGAAATACGCTAGATTACGCACTGTGATAGATTCTTAAGTCTCATATGCCTAGTTCACGCTAGCTCTAAGTGCCCCCCAGAACGAAACATAGCAATGTTTGCGCACTACTTCCTGACGGCAGTATAACCGATACTGCGGCGGCACCTACCAAGGCCGATTTTCGCAAACGAACTCTATCACCGATGAACATACGTACATACAGTGACGCCGCAAGTTTTTAAATCCAAGAAAAATGTTACTCCTCATTCTTATTGCTCCACGAGCAGTATAATGACTGACGTTAATAAAGGCTCATCCAATAGATCTCGTATAGGCAAGTAAGGAATAACACTGCACTGTGCACCCAACAGCGCATGGTGGCGATGGGCTCACCACCTATCACACCAAGTACATTACATTGTTTTGGTGAAACGTGGATTGTGGCAGTCATCTGCTTTTGCAGTGATTGCCCAGTCTCTGACTACCCCTTATGGGATACAGTCGTAATATTATGTATGTAATAAAGGCTGTCCGCACAATACCTTCGTCGCCTGTTACTACACTTTGGAGTGTTCGGGGCTATTCAGCCGGACACTTATCGGCTGAATCGAGATAAGTCAATAAATGTAGGTAATATATACGATTTCACATTCGCGTGAGGTTCTTAGCAAGTTAACTTTCCTTAATTTTAACCGATTATTTTTACTGGTGGTAGGATTCCTATGCAGGAATCCGTCTAGATAGGTAACACCCCTGAGCCAGTTATACTGCCGTGAAGCAGTAGTGTGCAAGCATTACTGTGTTTCGGTTTGAAGGGCACTGTGAGCTAGCGTAATCACTGGGCATTTGAGACTTAAGAACTGATGTCTCAGGGTGACGGGCGCAGTGTGGTGTCGCACAGAAATATTCTGGGTGACACAGCATTTGTTGTGGGCGGACGTTGCACTTACCATCAGGTGAACGTTTCGCTCGTTTCGTCACTTTATACAAAAAAAAAAACGCAAAATTACGCCTGCAAGATTACTGAATAGTAAACGCGCAGTCCGCAGCGCGAAAGGATTATGTAACAACATTATGGATAGACATTTATTAACTAACTGCTTCCTATAATCGCTACGACAATGATGGCGTAACATATTATCCAGATCGGTCACGGGCTGTAGAATCAAAGTTTCCTGATGTTCCGATCGCCAAATCGTCTGCCAAGCGATTACGGGAAATCCTTTCAAGTTGGGCAGTGGCTTATGTTACTTAATGGACTGTTCGGGAAATTATCCCGGGTTCTAATCGACGCGTGTAGGACGTAGGTTTTGACTAGAAGGTAAAATCTCGCGCGTGCTCTAACTGTAATGTACCTATGATAAGTATGACAAGGTTATGACAAAATTATGACAAGGTTATGGAACGTGAACTTGTGAATAGAGTAAGACTGAATGCTGCTAAGCTTCCAAGACTCTCCAAATACGCCCCGTTCTGTACTTCACCGTCTAAATCTAATCTTGGCATAAGTGCTTTGTCAACAGATCAGTAAGTTGTAAAAATCTACATATTTTCGGATTCAAAACAAAATGATATGCAGACTGTGTGATTTGTCTCACCACTATTATTATGATTATTATCGTAAATAAGAGATAGTTAATTTGCTAAGATCCGCATGCAAAATGTAAAATGGTGTGTATTACCTAGTTTTGAAGAGCACTGCCCGCCCTCCCTCGACAGCGTGTACTGGAAAACCAATACCGCCATCGGGAGCCGCCACTAGATACCCTCCACCACTACAACACTGCCACACCACTGAAGTCGAGAACACGATACGTGTTTCACCTAAAAACGAGGCATTATCAAGTGATTTTGACTCTACGACAGTCAACCACCGAGTGACTCGGCGGTTTACTGTCTTTTCTCCTTTACTATAATTGATTTCCGCAAAGTAACGCCTGATTCTATTAACTATATTATTATCGTATTCTGGCTTGGTCAGTTTATCCTGTTTGTTAGATTGTTCTATAATATTAAATTTTAATGCAGTTATTTACTGTCCTAATCAGTTACTTTACAGTTAATTTTGCTATCCCAATCGATTTGTTAATATATTTTTAAACATCAGAGCTACCACTCTTTTTAATTACTTAAGTAAGTTGTATTAAAATTGATTTCATAATTAATGATTGCGCTTAATACTTAAACACACGGGAATATTGAAGCACGAGTACGCATAAGAACGCAATCATTCGGATATTTTACTTTTAACGTAGGTGTAAGTAGTACCTAATACAAAATTCATATCCGTAAATACGAGTATTATAAACTAACATTAATATTATACTTAGGCATTATCTTAGTTAGGCATATTATTTATGAACTTGAACTGAAGCACTGAGACGTACATTACATTGATATTTTCCTAGGCAAATTTACAAGACAACTACCGAATACTGTCGGAAGTTACAAACTGCGCATCTATATTATAGTGACTCTGTGTTCAACTCAACA
The DNA here is from genome assembly GCA_019845155.1 of Luehdorfia chinensis. Lineage (NCBI taxonomy): Eukaryota > Metazoa > Arthropoda > Insecta > Lepidoptera > Papilionidae > Luehdorfia > Luehdorfia chinensis. The sequence continues at coordinate 2,247,489 of JAHVAK010000142.1, read as the reverse complement.
CAGAGGCACTTTAAAATCTCACTTGTTGGCACTGATCGACCCAATGTAACGCTTATGCGAAAATCATAACACAACCTGTCCACAACACAATAATTTGTGCTTTTACACAAACGTTGGCTCCAGCTGGGATTCGAACGCAGGACCCGCGGCGTGGTTGTCAGTTACTTTAACCACTAGGTCATAACATTATGACACCTACAAAATAATACATAAATAAAATAAGAATCCCGCAAACGAACCGAATCAATTTTCAGTGATAACTATATTCCATTGGTAATTTATGTTTATATAATATACTAGCTACGCATCGCGGTTTTACCCGCGTAAAAAAGCCGACTGCGATCGATGAAATACATATTGACTTCCGTATTTGAATCGGATTTAGGGATTTTAATTTATTAACAGGAAACCTTAATAAACAAAATTAAAGTAGCCAAGTTACCCGCTATAATATCAGCTATCTGTCAGTGAAACTCCTGTCAAAATCGGTCCAACCGTTTCGGAGAGACGGACAGACGCACTAATTTTAGAATATTTTTTTTCTTTTAAGTACTTACCGTACTCGTATATTATTTTCTAAGCATTGAGTAAAAAGCTGTCACTTCAGTTATTACTAACAGACACTTTAATTTTATATATTTGTACAGATTTGTAAGCCAATTCACTCAGGTCGATTGAACTGAACTCCATAATACACAACAGAAATTATTTACATAAAAACGCTGCTCAAAATTGGCCAAATTTAGCTTAACGGTGTTTGTTTCGATGTTCCGGCAAAGGACGTTCGTTCACCTCAGGAGGGTGACTTCTGCGACAGCCGGGGGCGGGTTCTGGGAGGGTAGGGGAGAACGGCACCGGAGCACGCTACGCCGCCGGACCGGAGCGACCTCCGCTGGCATTTCACGGAAAAATCCGTATGAAATCAGAATCACAGCCGCTCATCCGTTGTTGGGGGTCCTTTGAGAAAGGTCTCCATAAAAAACAGCAATCAAGTCGTTGCATTACTTAGAAATGTACTTTTAATTGTTTCCGGTCTCTATTTTTTTATTTTTTTTTAAATAAATATTTTTTTAGTACGTATTATTAAGTATTAGATTAACGATGTTAAAAAATGTTACGTTAGGAAAGTAAGAAGAGGAGCGTAACGCCTCCAAACTATGATTATGATAGGCGAGGAAGAACTGTGTAATATTTTTTGTAATCTTTTATTGGAATAAATAATAATAATAAAAAGGACGAGGTTCTCGATACGTCTGTCTATAATTTTTTATGTATTCGGATACTTATTTGTTTCATGATCATCGTCATTTCAGCCTATACCTAGTCCACTGCGGAACTTATTCGCATAGATTGCAAACATTAAAAGCTCTCATTTTGGAGGTATTTTTGGAGGCGGGTTGGCAACCGCAGTTTATATTTTTCAGTTGTTCAATGAAGATGCTGCTGCCCATCTCCTGGTTTTCATTTTTCCTCTGTCGACTGTTACGACACCCACGGGATGAGATGGGGTCGTATATTCTCTTAAGCCTCCACCACATGGCGGATTTTTTGTTTTAATAAACACCCAGGCGTACGTATCACGATCAGATCGGAGAATTTATGAGTAAAAGTTTTAGATAGACGAATGTGTATGAAAACGCTAATGAGGTAGAAGAAGCGAAAGATGTGTGTCAGGATCGTGGCAAGTGGAAAGATGTGGTCTCTGCCTACCCCAATGGGAATGAGACGTGACTTTATGTATGTATGTATGTTTAAGAAACATCAAAACTACTACTTGTAGAGCATCGAAATATTTGTCCCATGACTGGTGAAGGACGACACATTTTGACCAGGGGCATTAAATCACGTTTGTGGTAAAAAAAATCGTCAGTTATTTACCAAATAAATATCCTTCTAGGATGACTAATAATCAGACTCACTCCAGCTGGCCTAAGTCTAATTAAAGGACCTATCGCCAGTAAAGTAATTGCTTGTTGGTAGGATTACTATTCAGGAATCCGTCTAGATAGGCACCACCCCAGTGTCAGTTATTCTATCGTGAAGCAGCTGTGTGCAAACATTACTGTGTTTCGGTCTGAAGGGCACTGTGAGCCAGTGTTATCACTGGGCATGAGACTTAAGAACTTGTCACAGGATCACGGGCGCAGTGCGGTGTCACGCAGAAATTTTCTGAGTGACACAGCATTTGGTATGAGCATACGTTGCCCTTACCATCTGTTGAACGTTTTGATTCTTTCGTCACTTATTCCAATAAAAAAGTCTGTATAGAGAAAAACAGCACCAGCCCGTTTACCCATTAAGGAGTTTTGGTGGTTGTCTATGTCAGGGAATTCAGTCGAAAGACAGTTCTCCATTCGACGGGCGCAATCGAGGGCGAATGCTATTAAAGCGAGGTGTTGTATTCGTGTGAACTTTGACTTTTCACCCCCTATCTCAGCCGATGACGCTTGCGTTGCCACTGGCGCCTGGGCTCCGATACTGGAATAATAAAGGTCACGCCTTGACCCGTGCGCCTGCGCGTGAAGCTTGCGCCGTGTTCACACGCGCCAACCGTTCCAAATGTGCAAATAAATTTTATTTAGCAATTACTTATGAGTTTTTTTTTTATTTTTTGTTCATCACACATTATACATATATACTGTCACATTCACAGCGATGCTATTTATAAAAAAAAAATATTATTTCAGCTGCACTTACTAGTGGTTATCTGAGACAGAATGTGATATGGTAGTTTATTGAAGAGTTTCACTGTTGTTCCACTCTTTCTTCTTCAATGAGAGTTCTGATTGAAGAAGAAAAAGTGGAACAAGTGAAAGAGTTTGCATATTTGGGTTCAAAATTTTCGAAAGACCGAAAGTATGACTGTGATATTGAACGTAGAGCGTTGGCAGGAAATAAATTATATGGGGCCCTGCATAACTTTATGTGCAGCCAGAATGTATCTAAAAAGGGACGACTGGCTGTACATAGAGGAGTACTGGTCCCCACACTTATGTACATGAATAATGTTGGGTCTGGCAGAAGAAGCATGAAAATAAGATTAATGCTGTTGAAATTAAAAGTTTGAGAAGTATAGCTGGACTTTGATGGACAAACTGAGAAACAATGTGATAAGAGAACGTTGCGGTGTGGTAGAAGATGTAGTGACAAAGATAGAGAAAGGGATGCTTAGATGGTTTGGAGGCGAGTGTGAATGGTCAAGCCGGTGAGGGTCGACGTAGGCGAACGTATTACGATCAGATTGAAATCGTTTTAAGGAAAGGCCTCGTCAAAAGTACCCGCAACCGACGAGCTTGTATGAAAACACTAATGAAAGTAGAGGAAGCTAAAGATGTGTGTCAAGATCGTAGCAAGTGGAAAGATGTGGTCTCTGCCTACCCCTATGGGAAAGAGGCGTGACTCTATGTAGTTTATTACAAATAGCTGGCAGTATGTACTCCCAAGCCGTGTGGTGGCAAGCCGTTTGGTAGCGGCCTAAGAGAATCTACCACCCCATCTCATCCCGTGGGTGTCGTAAAAGTCGTCAGAGGGAAATCAAAACCAGGAGATGGGCAGCAACATCTTCCTGGAACATCTGAATAAAGAAATTGCGGTTGCCAACCCGCCTGCCAAGCGTGGCAACTAAGGCATATCCCTCCAAAATGAGAGCTACAAACTTTTGTGGCTATCTGTGAGGGAGGCCAGTGTTCAGCAGTGGACTTGTGTTAGGCTGGCGATTTACTGCCATATCCGTATTCCGTAAGTTTATTCGACCACGACAGTAGTGTAGTGGTCAGAGTTCCTACGACCGCGAGTCTTTTTAGTACCTGAGTACCGCGAGTCTTTTTAGTCTAGTCCTTCTTAGTAGGTTTTTAATCCCGATCTCAGCCAATATCGTTTTCAAAAAATACTAAAGTACGGTCAAAAAAAGTTATAACGCAAGTTAATCTACCGCCAGAATCTCTTAAAGAATAATAATAAAAGTGGTATCTCACGGGTTGGGCGTTCGCTTTAAATTTCATAATCTCCAATCAAAAATTACCCGAATGTCCTGGGTTGGTTTCCGACGACGTAGACCTGCATATCTTAGAAACAAAATTGTTACGAGTTTGCCAACACTATGAACTTTGACCGTGTTCAAACGCCTCAAAAAACAAAAGGATACCTGTGCCCAGCTGTTGCACATTTATAAATGGCTACTTTAAAACTATTGATGGTAGGACACCTATGCAGGAATCCGTCTAGGTAGCACCGCCATTTATTCTAGTTTGGAAACATTACTAGTCTGGGATTGCTGACTTGAGACAGTGTCAAGAAATGAGACCCAGTATAGTACCATAGTGTTCTGTGACATATAGGGCAGCGTTCACTCACCATAGGTACGTTTGATGTTCTCATTCCTCTACAAAAAATAGTGTAATAAACTGTTTGTTGAGTTCAAATCAGTAGTACCACCCAGGCAGTCACTGCCTGAGAATGGAAAAGTCGGTTTGAGGGCACTGTGCAGCGTATAGTATATAGCCTAAGACATGTCTCAGGGTATAGGCCATGGTCACACAAAATGTTGGTGACACAGCATTTGTTATGGGCAACGCACTTACCACTGAGTGCGTTTGCTTTTTCACACTATCAATAAAAAATATGCGGTTATGAGCGTCATCAGATGCCGCCTGTCACGATTCTGCCGGGACAGTCCCGATTTCGATAATATGGTCCCGAGTCCCGACGACCTGTCAATTTTGTCCCGACTCACACGCACACGGCTTTCCGTCACCAGCCATAGCTACCATAGCTTGGCTTAAAGATATCATGGACAACATCAACACGGACTTCTCTGGCACGGAGCTCATGAATAAATATATAAATGACGAGGAATTAACTAAAGCGGCCTGTTGTAGTTAGAAGAATGCACGGAAGATAAGCAAAATGAAGTACACATAAAAACGAATAACGTTTTTAATTTCTTTCAGTCAGATGGTCCAAATCGGTCCGAACTCAGATCGTCTTCGATGACTGACCGACTGACCGGCTGTCCCGACAATTGGCAATCCTGGTATACTAATGCATGCAATTTCAGATGGTGGGTCCCTCGAGAATTCTATTGATCAAGGTACTGAAATCGGAAAGGTTACAATATGGTCGACTGACAATAACTTTTGTGCTGTCATTTAAATTCATATTCATACTAATATTATAGATCCAAAATTGTGTCCTGTCTGTCTGTTTGTTACCTATTTTACGGCTTCGACCGCAAAACTGATCTCGACGAGATTTGAATCAGAGACAGCTTGCTTCCTGGAGACGGACATGGAATACTTTTTTCCTCGGAAAATCAAAGAGTTCCCACGTAATTTTAGAAAACCTTCATCTACGCGGTGAAAGTTGCGGGCATCAGCTAGTATGTGAAGTTTGATTGTTTTTCGCTTAAATAAAAGTAACAACTAAGAAATATAAATATATTTAGAATCGGCGAAGGAATAAATCGGAGGTCGGTTGGTGTATAGATAGAGAAAACATCTCCATTGTCGCTTTTGTTTAGCGCTTGTCTCCAGCAACTCGCTGGTGGAAGTTCCGGTGACGACATAACACTGCTCCGCACCTGAGCGCTAATCCACTGTACGCTCACAGGCCGTACGGAGTTCCTGAAGATATAGGTATTCTATGAATTAGCACACCAACAGTAATAGATATCACCACTAGCCATAATTGCGTCAAACAAACAAAACCAATAACAAACTATAAATACTGGATGAGACATTTAATTCCAGTTCTCTGGGATGATACGACATGCAGCAAGATTTAATATCAAAAACCACTGGTGGTAGGATTCCTATGCAGGAATCCGTCTAGGTAGGTACCACCCCAGGGCCAGTTTTTCTGCCGTGAAGGAGTAGTGTGCAAACATTACTGTGTTTCGGTTTGAAGGGCTCTGAGAGCGTAATCACTGGGCATGTGAGACTTAAGAACTGCTGTCTCTGGGTGACTGGCGCACAGAAAGGTTCTGATCCAATAAAAAAAATGAATGAAAGAAAGTTACTTTGCTTAGATCCGCATGCAAAATATAAAATGGTGGTAATATACACCACTAAAGTCGAGACCACGACACGTTTCACCTCAAAACGGGGCAAAAGGCATTATCAAGTATTATAGACTATTATAGAATCATGGACCGTGTGGTAGCGGCCTAAGATATTCTACCACCCCATACCATCCCGTGGGTGTCGTAAAAGTCGACAGAGGGAAGTTAAAACCAGGAGATGGGCAGCAGTATCTTTCTTGAACATCTGAATAAATAAACTGCGGTTGCCAACCCGCCTGCCAAGCGTGGCGTCTATGGCAAAATGCCTCCAATATGAAAGCCACACATTTTTGTGGCTATATATGGGGGAGGCCTATGTTCAGCAGTGGACTTGTGATAGGCTGAACGACGACGACGACGCCGAGCGGTGTTTATTGCCTCATGGTAGTGTAGTGGTGGAGGGTATCTAGTGGCGGTGTTAGTTTGCTCGTGCACGCTACTGTGGCAGGGCTCTTCAAAAACTAGGTCTCCCTCAGCAAATTAACTTTCTTTCCTTCATATAATGGATTTCCACAACGTAACGCCTGACTCTATTAACTAATAATGTTTCAACCAAAAATTTGTATAATACTTCTGTGGATCAGTGGATATTTTCAAAGATGATTTATCTCGAGGTATTGTCCAGGTAACCGAGCACACGCTAGTACACGTGAACGAGGTTGTGATGAGTCTGAAGTCTGTCGCTAGCTGACGGTTGCTCGGGGCGGCGCACACTTCACCCCTTCACCCGTCACCCGCTACCGTACCACTCCCGCGCAGTGCCTCCGCTCGCTCGCTATTTGCTGGTGGTAGGATTCCTGCGCAGGAATCCGTCTAGGTAGGTACCACCCCAGGGCCTGTTAATCTGCCGTGAAGCAGTAGTGTGCAAACATTTCTGTGTTTCGGTTTGAAGGCACTCTTAGCTAGCGTAATAACTGTGCATATGAGACTGAAGAACACAGAAATGTTCTGGGTGACATAGCATTTGTTATGGTGAGACGTTGCACTTCACATCACGTGAACGTTCTGCCCATTTCGTCACTTTATCCAATAAAAAAAACTAATATTTTCCACCGTCTCTAAAACTTCAAAATAACGGGCAAAAAAACGCATGTTAAAAGTAGACAATATAACAGGGAACAAATCTCAGTTGTAAGGGAATCAGCATATTTAAAAAAATTAAAAATCGATCCAGCCACGGCTGCTCAGTGTGTAGAGGACCTAAGCTGCCATCCGCATGTCAAGGCGTGGCAGATGCCGCCATCACGTCGCCGGTTTCCGCCTCAGCACTAACAGATAGCTTTATCAACGACTTGACTAAATTTTTATAAGCTTTATTTACATTGTTATGGCAAATAAAGATAATAAAGTCAAACTGATAGGTATGCGCAAGATTTAAGTGGGTTATACATTTAAAAATTTTCAACGAACAATAATGTGCAAACTATTTTTTTTTTATTGTATAAAGTGACGTAACGAGCAAAACGTTCACCCGATGGTTAGTGCAACGTACGCCCACAACAAATGCTGTGTCACTCAGAACATTTCTTTGTGACACCACACTGCGCCCGTCACCCTGAGACATCAGTTCTCAAGTCTCATATGCCCTGTGATTACGCTAGCTCACAGTGCCCTTCAAACCGAAACACAGTAATGCTTGCACACTACTGCTTCACGGCGGAATAGCTGGCCCTGGGGTGGTACCTACATAGACGGATTCCTGCAGAGGAATCCTACCACCAGTAAATATTTCCAATAGATGAAAATATTTTTGTTCAAAATTTTTCAATGGCGTGCAAACTGTTTTAACAGAATAGAATAATTTTTACACACCTTTTTCTCATGCTATCTTCTACCGATTCTCGACTAAGGCGTCAGCTCCGAATACTGTCGGAACTATTTACTATAGCATCACAGGTTCACTCTATACACAGAGGCATTCGCTCATCCTAACCTTCGCTTGTGCCCGGTGTGTGTTGACATCGGTGGTGGGCTAGGCTAACCTGACCAACGAGAACCTGCAATAAAATCAATGTTACCACATAATCTTAAGAAATAGCTTACGAATCCCACATCGCGCTATTAAAGTTTCGTCGATGTTAAGCATATACACAAGATCTAAAGACTACCGATTGGAGGAGACAAGCTCCCCTACGTCTGCCAAACAACAAGGACAAAGGAATATACTCTAACTAACTCGTGCGCATATTTCGCACAGTATCGTCATCATGAACAGATGGCGCCATCTACCTTCTTTAAAGAATGTAAGCAACTCTAACCGACAGCTGCAGTGCATGCTAGTTGAACAGAATGCCAACAGCTTTCTACAATTAAATTAGTTGATTTAACCGTTTTAACAAAATTTTTTAACGAAAACAATCCTTTTTGACATTTAGTTATTTTTCGTCATTAAAGGGAAAAATAATCTTCAAAATGACGTATCAAATATTAATTTTGTTACAGTATTACCTTTGAGAAATATTATATATAGATAGATGTAGGAATGCAGGACCTATGGTGTAGAAGTCATGTACTAAGACCATTAGGCTTGCGGTTGTCATTTGCGAGTATTCGATCTCTCTTGCCTCGAAAGTTCAATGAAATGACGTTTGCAAAAACTTACCTAAGCAATAATTGCTTAAACGAAAAACCTCTACGTTATATTTCCATGTGCTCTTTTAACTGTCAAAAGTTTAGACGTGCTTTTAAGTTTTCGCAAGTTTCCGGAGCATGTCAACAGCCCCGCTTCTGATTTAGCTACGGACGAAATTTACGACTTCCGTAGCCGGTTTTGAAAGATGTTTAATGTACCTCAAACCTTTTCTTTCTTTCTTTGTAAGCTTCTTAGTGGATTTATAAATTCAACGCATCTAAGCCAGGTGAGGTTTTGAAGCCGTTTTAAAGTGTTTACTGTAGAAAGCGCATAGCAGGATTTATCCCAGCTTAGAACTGTGGGTACAAAGTCTAAAAAATATAGTCTAAATATAATGTTATGGTTTTCATTTTTATAAAGCGACGAGACGAGCAAAACTTTCACCTGATGGTAAGTGCAACGTCTGCACGTAACAAATTCTGTGTCATCCGGAACATTTCAATGTGACACCACACTGCGCCCGTCACCCTGAGACATCAGTTCTTAAGTCTCATATGCCCAGTAATTACGTTAGGTGTCAGTACCCTTCAAACCGAAACACGGTTATGTTTGCACATTACATGACGACAGAATAACTTGTGTTGACCAAAATCGGTTCATAAACTAAGAAGTTGTGAACACATATTAAAAAATACAGACGACCTGCGAACTTACTCCTTTATGTGGTCGGTTAAAATGATGCCAGTAATAAATGTTCCCAGTGGTTGATTGGAACATAAAAATACAGATGACTGCCACAATCCACGTTTCACCAAAACAATATAATGCACTTGGTGTGATAGGTGGTGAGCCCATCGCCACCATGCGCTGTTGGGTGCACAGTGCAGTTTAATTCCTTACTCGCCTTTTACGAGATCCATTGGATGAGATGAGAGTGGTAGTATTCTTTTAACGAGCCGCCACCACACGGCCAGCCACTAGATAACACAGAAAATCAAACTAGTAAGAGACATACATACAGTCACGCCTTTTTCCCATATAAGGGGCGCACGAATCCTACTTTGGAGTACCCCGTGGGAGACCTGACCGGTGGCGAAACAATCGCCGCAATTTTGGCACGAGTAAAAAAATCCCACCAGCAGTATAGTGGCAGCATTGCAAAATATAGTGTTAACCTGCAGGAATAAAGGAATCCGTCTAGGTAGGTTTGCACACTACTGCCGTGAAGCAGTAGTGTGCAAACTTACTGTGTTTCGGTTTGAAGGGCACTGTGAGCTAGCGTAATCACTGGGCATATGAGACTTAAGAACTTATGTATCAGGGTGATGGACACAGTGTGGTGTCACACAGAAATTTTCTGGGTGACACAGCAACTGTTATGGGCAGACGTTACACTTACCATCAGGTGAACGTTTTGCTCGTTTCATCACTTTATCCAAAAAAAAAACCTTAGTCGCCTCTTACTACACCGCGGTATGAAAGAGGTAGCCGCTATTCCACTCTGCTAAATTTTACAAAAATGGTTGACGGTATCCGACTGGCCGATTTCGACCACGTCCACCACTTCTGAATATTGTCGGAAGCTATCAACTGCGCAGGAGATATTATAGTGCCACAATTTTACACGCAATAACAGACACTCCCTGGTCCCAACCCACATGTAACAGCTGATGCGAAGATCGCAGGTAGGCTAGGATGAAGTGTCAGAAACACAGGGTCAATCACAACCAAAACCAGATCCGAAAACCAACAATTTTTGTTTAAACACAATTGTTATTTTCGTCTAGGTTTTTAACCAGGGAGCCGCGGCGTATAAGTCAGGTTCTCTGACCACTATGTCACTATACGCCCAACTTTGACCATTTAGAAGGGATCGCTATTACATTATTCACACCAAAGCTAGCGCAACACCTTAAGCATTTTTTTGGTTGGATGGTTGCAGATACATAGATACATACATAAGATCACAACTGTATCCCATAAGGGGTAGTCAGAGACTGGGCACTCACTGCAAAAACAGATGACTGACTGCCACAATTCACGTTTCACCAAAACAATATAATGCACTTGGTGTGATAGGTGGTGAGCCTATCGCCACCATGCGCTGTTGGGTGCACAGTGCAGTTTAATTCCTTACTCGCCTTTTACGAGATCCATTGGATGAGATGGTGTGGTAGTATTCTTTTAACAAGCCGCCACCACACGGCTCTGGTTGTAGATAACATATAAATTGAACACATCCTTTAGATTGATATTAAGAATAGCACAAACAGTGGGTGCCCTAAAATGGACGCATTACTGTCTGCGTGAATTTAAATAACTCATCAAAGAACTTAACTGCACAGGAATAGTGTTAGTTCAAAAATATCGCTTATAAATTTCACCGGAGCGTACTCGAATTTCCCCTAACTCGATCGAGTCTGCAACAACACGAGGCACGTAGACTTAATAAGCGAAAACGGCGCGCCGCCTGCATCGATACAGATTTAATTTCCCCTGCAATTGCTCGCTGGCATCGAATTACGAAGCGTCCGCCGAAATCCACACATTGGAACATGCCCCTTACGTCCTACTTCCTAAGCTTTCACTCTGATAGGTTTAGTGCTATCTTCGCCATTAAATTCGAAAGCAGGTATAATAGCATTTAGAGCCTATATATTAACAATTTGAGTTGATTTATAGATTTAATAATTGAAATTCGGGCATAACACATAATAAACCTAGTGAAAGTCAAAATAGATATCGTCATCATCATTCAATCTTATCACTAGTCCACCGCTGAACATAGGCCTCCCCCAAAGATTGCCGCAAAAGATTGCAGCCCTCATTTTGCGGGGATTTTGCCATAATTGCTACGCTTGGCAGGCGAGTTGGCAAGTGCAGTTTATTTATTCAGATGTTTTAATTGAAGAAGGTGTGCCATGGGCCTCCCTTATCATAAACTTGTCCTCGACTTCCCGCGAAACAGTACAGGACAGCGCTCCATTCAGTTGCGGTTCGCTCCATCCTTTTTCCTGGGACGAGGCTGAAACTCTAGAACATTTTTTCCCCAGCGGTTGTCGGTTCTACGAGCTAAACGGCCACCCCATTGCCACTTCAGCTTCCCGATACTTGGAGCTATTTCGGTTACTCTGGTTCTGCTGCGGATATCATCGTTACGGCACTAAAATTTTTGCCACCTAGAAGAGTTTTTTTTTATTTATTTTTTTATTTTATAAAAGTGACGGAACGAGTAGAACGTTCACCTGATTGTGAAGTGCAACGTCTTCCCATAACAAATGCTGTGTCACCCAGAACATTTCTGTGTGACACCACACTGCGCCCGTCACCCTGAGACATCAGTTCCTAAGTCTCATATGCCCAGTGATTACGCTAGCTCACAGTGCCCTTCAAACCGTTGCTGATTTATTAATTTCTGAAGAGTTTCTGCGTATGATTTAAACGGTTTCCATCTCGTACATTCTTTCAGGAATTCGAAATAGAAGGAAAGAAAGAGAGAAATAAACTTCTTTATTCGCAGGCAGTTTAACTACAGCACGATAATTACGGTATACAAAAGGTATATAAAGAAAATAAAAAAAAGAAACTATTAATACTAAAACTAATGAGACCAAATGGTAAAATCTGTGCTGCAGCATTAGCCCACGCAATGGATCGAACTCAGCTATTGTCGAGATAACCCGACACTGGTTTTCAGTCCGACCCATAACTTATGGGAGCTCGGGCGGCTGCGCGTGCGCTTATAGGAATTGAAATCATAAATTATCTTATTTAACCATATAATTACTTATAGTATAATAGCCAATAATGAATTGTTTTTATCAGTCATCAAGGGATAGATCTCTCATTTTGAGGACATTTTTTCGCAGTTGCGTTTGGCGGGCGGGTTGGCAACCGCTGTTTATTTATTCAGATGGCCCAGGGTGATGCTGCTTCCTATCTTCTGGTTTTATTTATCCCTTTGTTGACTTTTACGACACCAATGAGATGAACTGGGGTGGTAAATTCTCTGAATACCACACGGCATTTGTTTTTATAAATAACGATGTTGTCGCCTACATCAAGCGTCTATCAAAAACTTTATCGAGAATTATGATATGACACGAGAAACTTTGCGATCACGAGCAGACATATGCTCCCACGGGAGAACTGTAGCATGTGAGATACGCCATCTTCTCTGAGAATGTTTGTAAATCGGGCAATTTTAGACTGTTCAAATAAAATACATGGTTTGATGTTGTACCGTGTGGTAGCGGCCTAAGAGAATCTACCACCCCATCTCATCCCGTGGGTGTCGTAAAAGTTGACAGAGGGAAAATGAAAACCAGGAGATGGGCAGCAGCATCTTGCTGGAACATCTGAATAAATAAACTGCGGTTGCCAACCCGTCTGCCAAGCGTGGCGACTATGGCAAAATCCCCCCAAAACGAGAGCCACAATCTTTTGTGGCAAACTATGGGGTATGTTCAGCAGTGGACTATTGATAGGCTGAAACGACGACGACGACGACATGGTTTGTAGTTACATCGTTCCGATGTTGAAAACGATGACCACGATGTATCAGCCCATAAAAAAATCCTAGTGTAGTGGTCTCATTTTTGAGAGGGTTTCAGAGCCGGGAAGGACCGCCACGCAGCTCAAATTCGGGTTGGCGGACTTTACGTATTCTCGAAATATTTTCATTCTACAAACATTTTTTTATTGGATAGTGTGACTAGCGAATCGTTCACCTGGTGGTAAGTGAACAGTCCTGCTATAATATTTCTGTGTGACACCACACCGCGCTCGTCACTCTGAGATATCAGTTCTTAAGTCTCATATGCCCAGTATACGCTAGCTCTCAGTGCCCTTCAAACCGAAACACGGCAATGTTTGCACAATACTGCTTTGCAGCAGAATAACTGCCCCTGGATACACCTAGCCGGATTCCTGCATAAGAATCCTACAACCAGTAAAAGACGTCCAAGTTTTCCTAACGACGTTCACATAATTCCTGAGCACGTGGTAAATCAGCACATGAAATTGCAGAACAATTTTAGGAGGAGGCCCGTGTCGGGTAGTCGTCAAATTCAGGTCACTGGGTCGCGTAATTTGAAACTTAAAGCGTGCGTCCCAAAATTAACACGGCTTCACATTGCCGCTAAATATGATCCCAAATCATTTGCATTCGATCGACTTCCGCTACCATTGGGCAAGACGTCGCTGGATCTTTCTCGGTACGAGGTTACGAAGGAATTCTTTCTCCTCAACCGTTATCATTTCTACGAGATATATTTTTTTTTTATTTAATAAAAGTGACGGATCGAGCAAAACGTTCACCTGATGGTAAGTGTAACGTCTGCCCATAACAAATGTTGTGTCACTCAGAAAATTACTGTGATCCTGCGCCCATCACCTTGAGACATCAGTTCTTAAGTCTCAAATGCCCAGTGATTACGCTAGCTCACAGTGTCCTTCAAACCGAAACACAGTAATGCATGCACACTACTGCTTCACGGCAGAATAATTGGCCCTGGGGCTGCATAGGAATCCTACCACCAGTAAAGTATATATGTATATATATATATATATATAATATATGTCTGTAACTCGTGCAATTCCTAGTCGACGAGAAAGGGCACAGTGTGAATACACCTTCGAGTTGTCTGGGCACCAAAGCGCCACCTACCGACACTACCTACGACTTTATCGCGACATGCGAGTCGCCGGAAGCGAGTTCCGGTGCGACGAGCTATTTTCGCGACTCCACCGTATCAGCTAAAGTAATGTCGCGGCTAAACGTTAACTGCGATTTCGTCTTCGGATAACGTCTATATCTACTTTAGTGCTATTGGTAGGGATTCGATTAGTACAAAAGCTTAGTTCGTTGTTAATGCTGTTTCACTGATGGTAGGACTTTAAAGCGGGAGTCCGTCTAGGGAGGCCTCACCATAATTTCAATTAATTTGTCGCCAAGCAATAGAGTGCAAACACTACCATGTTCCGGTTTGAAGGGCACTGAAGTTAGTGTGTTACTGGCCATTTGAAACTTAACTACAATTGTCTCAGGGTAACGAGCTCTACGTGGTACCACATGGACAAGTTCCGGGTGACACAGCATTTGCTAAAGCAGACGTTGCACTTAACATCAGGTGAACGACTAGCTAGATTCGTTACTAATTACAATTTTTTATAGTATAGTCTTGAATGATGATATCGACTATTTGACCACAAGGGTTCAACCGACGACGATGGTTGACAACACCCCTTTAACCATGACTTCATGTTTCCTCGTCTGTTCTGTGACTTTATCAAAATGCTTTTTATTTATTTATTGTTTAAGTACACTATGTTATTAACATTAAATCTAATTATAAGTAATTAATGTACAAAGGCGAGCTTAACTCTAAAAAGTTTTCTTCCAGCAAACCTTGGAGTGAAGAGGATAGCTGATGTATGCGGGTAAAAGTGTACGAAGAATCAACAGACAAATAAAATAAAAAAAATAGTCGTTGTACATATCAATAAATATATATAACTTATAATTGATAACATATTATAATTGCTTTCTTATTTTTAATTATTATTGCCTTCTTGGATAGTTGGTGCATATATACGAGAAAAAGATGGGAAGCTGTATAAACCTTCAAGAGTACACCGTTTGATCCTCTTCTTTACGAAACATAGTTTCGAATAAGTTGTGAAAGAAGCTCGACGCTAATAAAGATGACACGAGCTGAATGGTTGGTAGGTGTAGTGTCGTATTTATCTAGATCTCCAATCCAAATAGGTTGTCTTAGCTTTATAAGGAAACGACGAGACGGACACGTCTTTTCCTGATGGTAAACCCCACGTCGGCTCATAACGATTACAGTCTCACTCAGAATTTTAAATTGTTTAATCGTGCATGGCAGTGCGCTTGTCTTTTGTAGGTATGTAATTTCACTAGCTACGGCGTCCCTCAAACCAAAACACTAATGCTTGCTTAGTACTGCTCGGCATATCATTAATGAGCCGGTTTAATTATGGATTCATTTATGCGTATACTTACATACATACAGCGCCTTTTTCCCATATAAGGGGTAGGCAGGGGCCACTCACGTAGTCCACTTTTCGACCCTCGCGGGAAACGAGTGTCGAACCACGCCGCCGCGGTTTCGGTACGAGTCAAAAAATTCTTACTCCCTATTGCGTCCCCACAAGCAATATACAGCATTGCTTATAATGCATTGCATATTTTACATATCTAAGTATATGTCTATATATGTATCATTTTTCATTTGTTTATATTTTTCGCTCCTGCCCACCGCCGTACATACCTTTCCCACTAACTCTCTGGTTGACTGGCGTTTGTTCAGTAAGTGCAATAAAGTGTAAATAAATAAATAATAAAAAATAAATAAATTATGGTCTCATTCTTCACGAATAAAATACCCTAATCGCCTCTTAGGACGCCTAGGACTATTACGACGGTAGGAAAAAGTTAGGCGCTATTCTACTCTGCCTTACACCTACCGGCTGATCTAAAAAATATATATTTAGAATATGTTACTTTAACACTGGCATAAAGTTTTATGACTTTTGCCATAAAGAAATAACTTATTAAATGACTTTGGGCGCCAATTCGTAAGTTACTTTGGTGTTTTTATTATTTGCGTATATTATAATTGAGTGTGTATCATGATGATAGTGTATCCAATTCCAATCACTGTACACTTACTGTTATTCAGTGATTAGAAAATTCAATTAAAAAACCAAGATCATTCATTTTGTTTGATCTCTATCAGTCCAACAAAATTTGTCTTTGTTCTTCTGTGTTTGTGTCCAAAAAACTCTTAAATTATAACTTTGTATAGTATATAGTATCTATATGTGTGTATAAATATATTAAGTATTAAAGTATTATTTAAAAACAATGTGTATTGAAAGAGTGTATAGCATTCATGTGTGCAAAACATTTCGAGCGGCGCACTACCGGCCGGAACTTCCGACAGCCGGGCGTTATTTATACGCTGGGCTATTTTTAATACGCCACGGGCGAGTCGGGTGCGTCCGTCGCAGAGAGCTGAGAGGAACGTCGCGCCGCAAACTAATTTATAGAACAGCGACATGCGCTTTGTGTGCAGAATGTGTCCATATTTAGTACTTGACAGGAATCAATTTTTTTTTCATGTTGGAGCAAGTGACGGAACGAGCAAAACGTTCACCTGATCGTAAGTGCAACGTCTCGTCATCATCTCAGCCTATCACTAGTCCACTGCTGAACATAGGCTCCCCCATAAATTGCCTAAAATTTTATCACTTATATTTTGTTTAGTATTACATACATACATCTGTAGTGAATACAGTAAATACAGGCAGATACCACATCTGGAGCCGTGGTAGTTCAGGGTCCTGGTGCTCGCTCTTAATTTCATAGTAAGCGAGTAACCTGGGTTCGATGCCCGGTGCCAGGCACCTCTAAAATTGTTCTTCAATTTTAAGTGCTGATTTACCACGTGCTTAGCGGTGAAGGAAAACATCGATAGGAAACCTGCATGTCCGAGGAATAGGAATATTTCGAGGACATGTGAAGTCCGCCAACCCGCATTGGAGCAGCGTGGCGGACTATTCCCGGCTCCAAAACCCCTCTCAGAAATGAGAGGAGGCCTGTGCTCATAGGTGGGACATTTATAGGCTGTTACTTTACTTTTTTTTACCACATCTGTAGTGTATAGACGTAACGGATGGCGAACCACGTCGCCACCATTTTGGTTTGAGCGAAATTTCTTCACCTCTCAAACAAAAAGGCTAACCCTGTTCTGGGGTCTCCAGGTCCCATAGCGAGTCAGCACGCTAACAACTGGGCTCGACCTTAGCTCGCCCTGGCTGCGTAAGCTATCGGCAAGGCAACCACTGGCTTGGCGGAGAGAAAGGGAGAAGGATTAGGTAGAAAAAAAGAACCGCGGAAGGAGCAGGATTAGACAGCAGTAGCTTGGAAGGCCGGAGTGTCTTACCCGGTACTCTGCCGTATTTGCCGGACAAGGTAACTAGGTCAAGTACTTCCTGGCCTGGTTTAGTGTTATGAAGCTCAAGTCATCGGTGAATTTAACCGAATATAAACCGATGAGATTGACGATTGCAGTAGCAACTTCTCGGGGATTAGAAATAGTTGTTACAGCCATTTGTGGGAAGTCACGACATTTAATCCGGCCATTCCACTTATGTTTTGTTTTATTTATTTATTTATTTTAATGGTAAGTGCAACGTCCCATAACAAATACGGTCACCCAGAACATTTCGGTGTGGCACCACTCTGCTCCCGTCGCTCTGAAACATCAGTTCTTAACTTTCATAGGTTATTACTGGGTAATAACACCAGCTATCCCTTCCACTAGTACAGTTCACGGCAGAATAACTGGCCCTGCGGCGGTATCTACTTAGACCGAGTCCTGGAATCCTACCACCGCTTAAAATGTGTTAATGTCGGCTCGGTTGGCGCAGTTGGCTTCTGCGCCGCGGGTAGCGGGTTCGATTCCCGCACGGGACAAATATTTGTATGGCCTACAGATAGTTGTTCCGGATCTGGGTGGTTTGTGTATGTGGAATTTATGTCTGTAAAACGTACCCACGACACAGGAGAAATCCTACTGTGGGCATCGTTTTTTTTTTTAAAAAAAATGCTAAAGTATTCAAAAGGTATTATGAACATCTATAAGTAAAAATAAAGGGCCTGGTATAATTTAAAAATCAAGCAAAGAAACGCAGCGCCAAGGGAAACCAATTCAGTTGTTCTAAATGTTTACGTTCCAACGCGCATTTAAATTTGTGGCAACAATTAAAATGGACTAAAACGGAATTCGATCACAGAAACGAGAGAACCTGTTGTCCGGAAATGAAGCGGATATTTCGGCGAGCCAACTTACAGCTTCACGAACACAATTTGCATTTATTACCTTGTAATTAACTTTCGCCATAAAACGATGGACGAAGTGAAATACCGGAGTGTAAATTGAACTCTCACTAATTTATATTGGCGCGTTGTTCATATTAAATGTCGTCAAAAAAATATTTAATTGGCGACGAGACATACGATTCGTTCGACGGTTAGTAGGTGCAACATTACAACATTTCTGTGTACCACACTGAGCTTGTTACCGTGAGACATCAGTTCTGAAGTCTTGTATACCAGACATAATATACTCGTATAGCTAGCAGTACTCTTCAAATAAATATATAAAGCCGTGGTAGCTCAGGGGCCTGGTGCTCGCCTTTAATTTCATAGTAAGCGAGTAACCTGGGTTCGATGCCCGGTGCCAGGCACCTCTAAAATTGTTCATCAATTTTAAGTGCTGATTTACCACGTGGTTAGCGGTAAAGGAAAACATCGCGAGGAAACCTGCATGTCCGAGGAATAGAAATATTACGAGGACATGTGAAGTCCGCCAACCCGCATTGGAGCAGCGTGGCGGATTCTTCCTAGCTCTAAAACCCTCTCAGAAATGAGAGGAGGCCTGTGCTCAGCAGTGGGACATTTATAGGCTGAAACTTTACTTTTTTTAGTACTTTTCAGACCGAAATGCAGTAATGTTTGCACACTAATTTTTCACGGCTACCTTTTTTTTTATTTTTATTGCATAAAGTGATGAACCTGATGGTAAGTGCAACGTCTGCCCATAACAAATGCTGTGCCACCCAGAAAATTTCTGTGTGACACTACACTGTGCCCATCACCCTGAGACATAGGTTCTTAAGTCTCATATGCCCAGTGATTACGCTAGCTCACAGTGCCCTTCAAACCGAAACACAGTAATGTTTGCACACTACTGCTTCACGGCAGAATAACTGGCCCTGGGGTGGTACCTACCTAGACGGATTCCTGCATAGGAATCCTACCACCAGTACCTAGAATACCTGCCCACAGATAGTGGAATTTATGTTCGGCAAATTCGCATGGAGTTTCCGCCATCACACGGTCGCCTGTGACTTCTTTGTCAGTGCAGGGATCACCAGGTGCCGATGAGTTTGATGTTTAGAGACAAAGTTGGTAAGTTCTGCATTATACCCTCTGATACTAACGCCACCTTTACGCGCGACTTTTACTGTTTCTATATTCATTTTTTTTTTAGTTTGGTTTATGTTTGAGGTTAATATTTTTTTTTTTTAGTATATTTCTATTTTAATTGCTTCATTCTGTCTCTTCTTCTGATGTGGCGAGCGACCACAAGGGTAGGCTGAAAATCAGCACTGTTTGATAACAGTACGCGCTGAGCCTATCACCTTTTGCTATCTAGTTTTTATTTTTATTTCTTGTGTTATAAATAGGTGTTAATGTTCAAGCCTTCTGAAAGTATGTGGTAATAGTCTGTCTGATTCTAAAAGATGAGAGGGCATTTATATTAACAGCGCACTTGGTCAGACACTACTGAATTCCTACTAGAAATAAATGATCAAATTCGCCAAATCATTGATAGTACACTTATTAAATAATTGCCGTTTCCGATTAAATTGAATGTTACCAATAGCATTGCTGTAGTATATAAATCAGTGGTAATAATACAAACGTACGATCGAGTAGATAAGTCCGTCGGTTGCGATAGTGTTGATAGCCAAGGGCAATGACCGGGGAAGGAGGTCGCCTCACCCCTCCCGCGTAATAAAACCCCACCCAACTTATCACCACTTAGACGATAACTTTGGACTGCTTATGACCTGGAGATATTGAAAAAAATCAAAACTAGTTAGTGGCGGCGCCAAGGAGATACACTCTCGCGCAGGATGTCTCCCCTCATAAAAAACGTCCGAAACATGATAACAATAACACATTTGTCTGCCTGTACGAACGGATTAATCTCGAGAACTAACTTCTGTTTCACTTTTATATACACATTTTGGCGTACTTCACATATCCTCGAAATATTTACTATTTCTCAGACATGCGGGTTTCCTCACGATGTTTTCCATCACTGCCGGACGTGGTAAATCAGCGCTTAAAATTGCAATTAACAATTTTAGTGGTGCCAACACCGGGAATCTAACTCAGGTAACACGCGCACTAAGAAATTTATAGCGAGCGCCTAGCCCCGGAGATACTTCTTCTTCTTCTTCTTCTTTTCAGCCTATCACTTGTCCACTGCTGAACATAGGCCTCCCCCATAGATTGCCACAAAAGTTTGTAGCTCTCATTTTGGGGGGGATTTGCCATAGTTGCCACGCTTGGCAGGCGGGTTGGCAACCGCAGTTTATTTTTTCAGATGTTCCAGAATGATATGTACTATTCACTATGTGTTTAATATAAATTAATTCATACAGCAAAACGCATCACTAGACAGAAGTAGACAGAAGGGATAAGCGATCTTCTTATTTTTAAATCGAAACGTCTGACTTTAATTGCTTCCTTAGTTTTCTGAAGCAGATTTTTATTTTGTTGTTGACTGTTTTTCTATTTTCTTTGAATTACGTGCTATTGACTTAATCTCAAGAAAGCGAGTTAAGATGTTTTGATACGAAAATCTAAATATATAGTAATTTACTATAGAATAATAATTGAAAGAACGTTATTATACGTTATTATAATTAAGTACAGTTTTGTTAATGTTTTGATTTTTATTATGTTTTTAGTTTGATTAATTTGTATTCAGGTTTTTAATTATCATTTAAAACCATGTAAGGTTTTGTTAAACTGGAATTTAAATGTAATTGTATGATGTATGTACTTACTTGAGCTTAGAGCTCATTACTTGAATATTTAACTCATGTTTTCACTTATCCATTTGTTCTTAATCCTTTACTTTACCCTGTCGCTTTTTATATGAGATGCTATCATCTAGTGTTTTTTTTAATAGATTTATATGGTTTAGTGTACACCACCCTCTTTTTGTTCTTCTGGTTTTTCATTTTGCTGTATTAGTTCTCTGCGCTAAGGTTGTCTGGAAGAAATCGCTTTCAGTGATAAGACCGCCTTTTGTACCTTAACTTAAATATAGTACTTAGTCTTTATTTTTGTATTGGTGTACAATAAAGAGTAAAAATAAAAATAAATAAATAAATAAATAAAATACTCGTATGTACTTTTAATTGTCATACATCAGATTTTTTTTATATAATCTCTCGAAACTCTATAGATGCTGTTCGTGCAACTTTAATAAATTAAAAACGGGTTCTGTTCCCACGCGGTGGAATTAAACCTTCAGTAACCTAATCTTCAAGAGAATTAGACGCATGCAGAGTATCAGGAGTAGGAGAATTGTAGGGTTTATAATGTTAACAACTTTAAAAATCACTTTAAATTTTATTCTACACATATTACATTGCATACAAAGCATGAAATAAAATGAAATGATTTTTTTTTTATTTTTCGTACGATGTAAGAAATATAAATTTCTTTAGTCAAACGTCTTTAGAATCTACCTCCGTTTCGTAATGAGGTTCTTCTGATGGAAAAGAAACAGGCGAAAGAAACTCCGTAGGTAGGATACCTACGGAGTTACTTTCTTCTTTTCTTTTCCTTTATGTCAGTCTAAAATACATAATAAAAATTAAAATTACAAAGAATTACAAGGAAAACCAAAGCACTTTCCATGTCATAATCTCAGACAAGATTAATTCTATCAATATATAAGTAAATTGTAAGCTCGAGCAGACCAGGCTGCACCAACAGCACCTGTTCAAGTATGACGCATGTAGCAGCCATCGTCCACCTCAATCGTTTCAAAGGGAAGTGGATGAACCGCCACACGACGCCGTCGCAAGCAGCATGTAGACATATATAACATCTCGACTGTATCCCACAAGGGGTAGTCAGAGACTGGGCACTCACTGCAAAAACAGATGACTGCCACAATCCACGTTTCACCAAAACAATATAATGCACTTAGTGTTACAGGTGGTGAGCCCATCGCCATGAGCTGTTGGGTGCACAGTGTAGTTTAATTCCTTACTCGCCTTTTACGAGATCCATTGAATGAGATGGAGTGGTAGTATTCTTTTAACGAGCCGCTGCCACACGGCACGTAAAGCAAGCATGATATACTTTAACTTGGATTTGATCAATATATCTTTGAAATGTAGATAATTACAGTTTTTGATCTAGTTGTCGAGCTTATGAGAGTAAAATTTACAAAGAAATCGAAGATTTGACGAATTGGAAAATATAAATATAATAGGTAACTGTTTACAGTATTCTATCTCATTCTCTCGCTGTATGTTTGTCTCTTTTTAGTGTCGCTTTTTATTTTCAACGAGTTTCGAATGACAACGATTCTTAAGAAGTTTTCACTTCAATAAAATAACGGATGATACAGATTTCACCAACCTGCGGCCCAAAGAAAAAATAATATCTAATAATAATAAATAAAAAATAATATCTTTATATTCACTAGCATATATCAAAAATAACAAACGAAAGTCTGTTTAAAATATTTGTAGTATATTTGAACTTAAATCAACTAATCTATGCGAAATCAAGCGCATAGTTTCAATTTGATTTCCCAATAGCATACAGTCCATTGTTCCGTATCCCACAACATAATTCCCGGGAATTTCGGGATTCGGCTCTGAAAGCAAAGCCTATTACTGAACATGACACTAAGACCACAGAAATTCATACAACACCGCTGCTGGGAAATGCACCGTTGTCGGAGTGTTTCAAATCCAAATAATGCAACCCTAGGTGAGAATTCTCCGGATTTACAAAATACTGTACTGTACAGTGACAACGTTAATATTTTGTATTCCAATCTCGACGAACCTACTTAATCTAAAGTAAACCTCAGCCTAAAGGGTAAACACTTACGATTGCTCGAGGTAGACAGTGAAAAGACGAGAAATTCATTCTTTTTATTATATGACAAAGAGACAAAGCGAGCGAAACGTTACATAAATTCAAACAAGACGATTTATAACTTTGTGCCCCTGGTGATAAGGTAATACAGATATAGGATCGTCACTACTAAGTACTTTTTTATAGGAGAACTGCTTCACGGCACAATAATTGCCCCTGCAGTGGCTCCTATTTAGATGGATTCCTGCATAGGAATCCTATCACCAGTAAACCAGTTCACGCCCGCTTAATGTTGAATTATTACCCGGAAATTTAAACTGAAAAGTCCTGTATGATACTGCAATGCGCTAGCTAGCAAAAATTTCTAATACTTTTTACATTATGGTGCCGACGTTAAATATTCTGTCAACCCATTTCATCCCGTGGGTCACGCAAAAGTCGCCTTTGCCGCGTCTTATCTCATCGTCTTATCGCCATTTGAGACGGGAGTGTGGGAACGCTTTCGCACACTACCGCGGCCCCAACGACCTTCTTCAGTCACCTCCTTGTTGGAGAGCTCTACCCCATCTTCATTTAGGGGCGCGCGCTTGGAAGTCAGTAACTCCATTACAGAAGTCCTATCACCACTTAAAGACTGATAAATCTTACCTTGAATATCAGTATTAGTCGGAGAAGACTAAAATTGACGTGATCCAATCATCATACGGTGACGACTGCGGGGCTTATTATAGTGCTTCTATGTGTGTGCGCACACTTGTGGCACTGTAATAATTTCCGCCCAGTTGGTAACTTTTGTGGTTCAAAATCAGCCCAGGAGAACATCATGGTTCAGAAGACAGCATAGCCCTTAAAGCTGAAACTTTAGTAGATGGTATCTGGATTTCTGTCGTACTTTTCTGCATTGTGGGAGAATTGTAAATGTACTCCTAACTATAATACGACTTCGAACAGAGACTCAACTCTAAATTATCCTTGTTCTATACTTCAACTAAAATGATTCTTCATTTCTACACTTCTACTTATCTTCAATTTCGATATATATCTTTAAATCATGAAATAATTCTTCATTCTGCTTCAAATTACAAGATTTCAATTTCACGACAACTCTTCGAATTCGTTGGTAACTCTTCTGAGACCTGGTGGTAGGATTGCTTTGCAGGAATCCATCTAGGTAGGTATCACCCCAGATCAGTTATTGTGCCGTGAAGCGGTAGTGTGCAAATATTACTGTGTACGGTTCGAAGGGAACTGAGAGGTAGCGTAATCACTGGGCATATGAGACTTAAGAACTGATGTCTCAAGGTGACGAGCGCAGTATGGTGTCACACAGAAATGTTCTGGGTGAGGTTCAGCTTTTGTTATGGGCAGACGTTGCACTTCCATCAGGTGAACGTTTTGCTCGTTTCGTCACTTTATAAAATAAAACAAAATAAATAAATAAAATTTATTTTAAAAGATTACCTTAATGTTGTGTGCTATTTTTTTTACTAATTTATCGATCGATCCATCAATTGTTACCACCGTGTATATACCGTACGTTGTACCGTGTATATATGTACAAGTATGCGACAATCAATAAAAGCTTATATTTATGTGCATATTTATGTATCATTGTCCTTTCATCATAAAGTATATTATTATTATAATATGTACGTATTATAAATGAAACTAATTTTACGGATTTTATCGCGTTTAATTTAATTATTTATAACCCGACGTTTCGAGTGCTTTACAGCACCCATGGTCACGGGGGGACTGGGTAAAGCACTTTTTTAGCGCTGAGGGCGCTTAGCCGAAACCTTTATTTATGGATGACTGGCGCAAGGGCCCCCGAGAGGGGACCTCGGCTTGGACCGTCATCCTGTTCGCGAGAGTAACCGACTCGAGGGTGCCCAAGGGGGCCGGTCTCGGCTCGGTCAGTTACTGCAATCGGGAGGGCAATATTACTACTACTATAATTATTAATACCATGATTATTATTAGATAAGTTTACCACCAATTCGGAATGCGATTCCGCTGGAGAAGAAATGGCGCAAGAAACTCCAGCGACGCTTCTGTTTATGACACTACTGCTAGCGGAGAACCGGCCTGAGATGCGGCGGTATCGCGAATAACTTTGTCTGATACGCCCACGCCGACGGCGGGGGCGGTATGATGGTGATAATGGGTGTTTGTGTAGTGTTGAGTAGAGCGCTTGGGCAATAGTGGTCGCGTCGTCAGGGTCCTCGAGGACGTGCCTCGGTCTCCTTTTTCCGCGGGTCGAGTTTTGGTGTATCGCGAGGGGGCTGTAAGTGGCGGCACTGACAACCAGTGGGTTGGGGTGCGTGGCGGCAGAGTCGAAGTATCGGCGAGAGGCCAACTTTAGATATTGGGCTATGGTAGGAAGCCCTAAATCGATATGAAGGTTAGCATTACGCACGAACCACGGTGCTCCCGTGGCTTTACGCATGAATCGATTTTGTATTACCTGAAGTCGGTGAATTTGACGCGGGGAGGCATGCGCAAATACGGGGCTTGCGTATGTCATAATTGGCCGAATACAGGCTTTGTAAAGTGTAATTTTATTACGTAGGGACATTTTGCTATTTTTATTTAGTAACGGATGTAATCGACCGAGGACGAACGCCGCTCGGTTCCTTACTCGGTTAATATGTGGACCGAAGCTGAGTCTCGAGTCTAATAGGACGCCTAAGTATTTGAGTGTCTTTTCCCAGGGGATTGGACGATCGAATAACTCTATGGTGGGGAGATGCTGCGTTATGCGCCGCGAGAAGTACATGGCTGCACTTTTGATTGGGTTGACCTCGATCCTCCATTTCCGAAACCAGTTCCCGAGGGTTCGGGCTGCGGATTGGAGGCGTATAGAGATAGTATCTGGATTACGTCCAGACACATATAGGCAGGTATCATCTGCGAAGAGGGCGAGTTCGACGCCGCTGGTGTGCGGTATGTCGTTAGTGAAAAGGGTGTAGAGCACGGGACCTAGGACTGAGCCTTGTGGTACGCCTGGCTAGGATGGGATGTGATTCGGATCGCACCCCCTCGACGCGGTAGCGGAAGGTTCGACTGCGTAATAAATCTCGTATGATGAGTACGAGGCGATCTGGCACACCGAGTCCATATAACTTGTATATGAGCCCGTTGTGCCAGACCTTGTCGAACGCTTTCGCCACGTCGAAGAAGAGCGCTCCGGTATGAAGCCCGCGTATGAAGCGGGATTGAATGTGCTCCGTTATGCGGTGCACCTGCTGGGTACATGAGTGTTTGGCACGGAATCCAAACTGCTCGTGGATGGGGATCCCTCGAGACTGCATGAAGTCTCTTAAGCGGGCGAGAAGTAGGCGTTCGTATATCTTGCCTAAGGCCTTGAGGAGGCTTATAGGGCCGATATGCGGTGGGATCGGACGGGGGTAAAGCACTCGAAACGTCGGGCTATAAATAACAAAATTAAACGCGACAAAATCCGTAAAATTAGTTTCATTTAAATGTGTAGTGTTCGCGTAAATATAAGAAATCATTATGTATGTATTATATTATTATTGTAATATGTATTATTTATAGGTATTACTATGCATTTATTTTATTTTTATTTCTATTAGTATTTTATCATTGTATTCGGAAAGAAAAAAAGAGGAAAGGATCCTCTTAAATGCAAATTCCATACAAACCGTTGAATTTCAAAACACTGACGAAGGACGGAGTAATGGAAAAATAGAAGTTTAAATTGACTTTCCATTCATCAATAATATTAAGCTTTTAAATAAAACTATTTTTTTACGGATGTTATCGCGTTTAATTTATAACTATTTTTAACTATTTTTAACCCGACGTTTCGGGCGCTTTACAGCACCACCACGTCCACCCTCAGTCACGGGGGGACTGAGGTGACAGTTGTCCCGATGTCATAGTTAACCCGGAGTACCTTCAGCTTTTAATTATTATTTTTAGTCCGATCTACGCAGAAAGAGCTTACTGTGTCTTGAAGCCTTGCAGCTTGAAGCTTGCTTGGTATGCTTGGTTTTTGATTTAATTTTATTAATAATATGATCCCAAGCCGGTGGTAATACCCAACCATCTTCCCTATGTGACCATGGGTGCTGTAAAGCGCCCGAAACGTCGGGTTAAAAATAGTTAAAAATAGTTATAAATTAAACGCGATGAAATCCGTAAAAAATAGTTTTATTTAAATGTGTAATATTCGCGTAAATAAATGAAAACAATATTAAACTTTATTCCTTATCTTCCTTACGCTTTGATATTCGATAATTATTTGTATGCATTCATCTTCTTTATCACTAACCATATGTATTCCTATATCTTCAGACACTTGCAGAATCCCAGGAAAAAAAGAATTATTCTGCTAATGCCATAGTGAGAATAACACTGGAAATTTATTTAACTACTTTATTTTATTACTGGTGGTAGGATTCCTATGCAGGAATCCGTCTAGGTAGGTACCACCCCTGGGCCAGTTATTCTGCCGTGAAGCTGTAGTGTGCGAACATTACTGTGTTTCGGTTTGAAGGGCACTGACAGCTAGCGTAATTCACTGGGCATATGATACTCAGGAACTGATGTCTCAGGGTGTCTGACGCAGTGTGGTGTCATACAGAAATGTTCTGGGTGACACGGCATTTGTTAGGGGCGGTCGTTGCACTTGCCATCGAGTGAACGTTTTGCTCGTTTCGTACTTTATCCAACAGAAAGAAAAAGGAACGAAGAAGTCAAATCAAATTTCCCATGTTACGATTTTCGTCGTTAATTAGCTCACCACTAAGCTACAAAGTGATTTTATTCGAAGCCGTCTCTTCAAAGTATACTAAGGCGATTGAAACACGATTCTTAACATCTTTGAGATGGAACTGAAAGCGAAGGAAGCAAACAATTTCCATTTATCTCCACTGATTCAGAAGTCAGAGCGGCAAGTTCGATTTGCTCATTAAAAACGCCGTCTAGTATTTGAATACTAGCTATTCCCTTTACAATGTTTTGTACTATGTACTTAATATTTACGTAACTTGCCGTTCCATTGATATTTTTTTTTAAATTACATATTTTGTTTATTATGACATCTTTCCTGTACGTATCAATTTTTTTGTTAATCGTCTTCTGATATTTAAAAATGGTGTTATTTATTTAATAAATATTGCTTATCTAAAGGTATTTTGAGCTGAACACCTTAGTTAAATAGAACATAAAATTGCAAATAACAGTTTTAATCGTGGATCGAGCCTGGGTCACTCGCGTAGTGTGAAAGTATAGGCAGTGCGCCCTAACCCTGAGTCACCACACAGCTCTGAATATTTCTTATATAGAATATATGAATAACAGATAAGTAATTTTTATTTCTTTAATCTATATTGTTAATGATATATAAACTAGCTAACTGATAAATATATATACTAGCCGTGTGGTGGCGGCTCGTTGAAAGAATACTACCACTCCATCTCATCCAATGGATCTCGTAAAAGGCGAGTAAGGAATTAAACTGCACTGTGCACCCAACAGCGCATGGTGGCGATGGGCTCACCACCTATCACACCAAGTGCATTATATTTTTTTGGTGAAACGTGGATTGTGGCAGTCATCTGTTTTTGCAGTGAGTGCCCTCTGACTACCCCTCATGGGATACAGTCGTGATCTTTTGTATGTATGATATATAAACCTTTAAACAAATAGGTAACAAGGGGCGAACTGAATGCCTGACGACATTGCCTACCAGCCAACCCATGCTGTGGAGAACTTGTGATAGGTGCAGCATAAAATACTAGTAGCATATAGTACATACAAACTTAAACTTACTGATACTTACATATACCCATATAAATCAATTATATATCCACACACGCACAAATAAATATATGTATATAAGCTTAATGGTTTAGGGCACGGCTGCGAAACGTGACGTCGCAGGAGCAGGAGCCCGCCATTCGACTGCTGTCGTGAACCATCTCCTAGCACAAGCTCTTAAGCTTAGTGGGGGTGATATCAGTAATGTCAATGATTCGCACCGATGTTCTCTTACGAGACAGACGTGCCACATTATAAGAACGAAACGGCTTCTCTCGCGTTATTAGTTCCCGGCCTAGAGGCGTGCGTCTCTGGCGGATTCAGCTCGTTTAGGCGGTCGTCTCCGACGACTGTGCTCTTCGGGCCCCGCTTAAGCGGGCCCCCGTCCATCGTGTAGGAGGATAGCGGGCTCCTTTCGCGACGTTTTCAACGTCGCCGTTACAGGTTTGTACATAGTGCAGTGACATATTAGGTACACTAACACAAGTAGTGCCAACAACACACCTCCCTGCCGCGCGGCAGGGAGTCACGAGTTAAAATATTCTCATTCGCGACGTAAATTCTTCCCCGGTTCTCGTGATGGACAAGGTGGAAGCCGCGCAGACGGAACTTCGTCGCCTCCTGGTGGCGAAGTACCCTGAAATAAACCCGGAGGCGCTTGTAATTCTTCGCCCTCTATCTCCGATCGCCGTCGGTGAAAAACCGTTGGCCCCCCGCGCCGCCGCGTCCCCCGCGACCGCCACCGCGCTCGAAAAACGGCCGTTAGGCCCCCCGGCCCCTCAGGCCCCTCAGCCCCCTCCGGGCAAAAACCGTTAGGCCCCTCCGGCCCCGCAGTCGTCGCAGCCCCCTCCGGCCTCGCTAAATCGACGCCGTTGCCGGTCGCCTCCGGTTCACAGCGTCCTCCGTCGCGCGATCCGCCGCCTTTCTCTTGGCGCGACCCGCCGCAATCGCCAGACGACGTTGTGATGCAAGCGATGCACTCCGCGCAGTCGTCGCGCGCATCATCGCGTGCTTCATCGGTAGCGAGTCACCACTCCGACGAATACTACAGATCGGACCAAGAGAGCTATTGCTCCTCTCCAACTCCATCCACGGAGCCAGAAATGGCCGCCCCCGGAGACGATGGCTTCACCACCGTCACCGGTCGCAAGAGGCGCCAAAAAAAAGAAGCCGACGCCAGGCCTCCTCGTAAAGTGGCCGCCGCGATGCTGCCTCCGCGCCCAAAAATATCCGCCAAAAAGGCGACGCGCCCTGTCCCGATGGACACCTCCGCGCCCTCCCGAGAGGCCGGAGCCCCCCGCGCCCCTAAGGCGCCGCCTCCTGTAGTAATACAGGATACGGCTGCCTGGGGCAGCATTTCGAAAGCGCTCGACGAAAAGCGCATAATTTTCACGCGTGCTAGGCCGATCGCAAACGGCATTAGTGTCACGGTGCCGACACCGACTGACCATCGCGCTTTGACGAAATGGTTAGCCGACAGAAAGATCGGCTACCATACATACGCACTCGAGGCGGAACGCATCCTCCGCGTAGTTATCCGCGGCGTCCCGAAAG
This sequence comes from Luehdorfia chinensis, assembly GCA_019845155.1. Classification (NCBI taxonomy): domain Eukaryota; kingdom Metazoa; phylum Arthropoda; class Insecta; order Lepidoptera; family Papilionidae; genus Luehdorfia; species Luehdorfia chinensis. The sequence continues at coordinate 2,216,775 of JAHVAK010000142.1, read as the reverse complement.
ACATCGAGACGCAACTCATTTTAGAGGACCTTAAGTCCAAAGGCCTCCCCGCTTTACAAGTACATCGCATGACTAACATGCGAACTAAGGCGCCGTACAACCTAGTGCTCGTGCACTTAGAGTTGTCGGACGACGGAAAGAAGATTTTTGACATACCTAGTGTATGCAATCTCTCTGGCATCGTTGTCGAGGCACCGCGTAAGCGGTCCTCGCCTAGCCAGTGCCACCGCTGCCAACTTTATGACCATTCGGCGCGCAACTGCTTCGCGAATCCCCGTTGCGTTAAATGCGTCGGGAGACACGTAACAGCGGAGTGCAGTCGCGATCCAAATACCGCGGATCCCCCTACCTGCGTGTTGTGTGGGACGGTGGGCCACCCTGCGAACTATCGCGGGTGCCCTAACGCCCCCCGCGGCAAGCGGCGTCGCGGGAAACGCGGTAACCGCAAAGGGAAGCCTAAACAGGCTAACCCCCGCGCCCCTCCCACCCCCGCGGGTAATAAAACTACGACGGCGGAGCCTCCTCCGCCGCCGAAAACAAACGCGTGGACCCGGCCCTTGCCTATGGTCAGCGCGGCCACTACTCGCCCCTCGGCCCCCGCACCCTCCGCTAGGAGCGCCGCAACGCCGAAGGCTGCTACACCTGCCCATAGCCTGCAAGAGGATTTCGACATCCTACTGCAGTATATGGACAGTGTCGACATTGACGAACTAACGTTGTTCGCTAATAAAATTAGGACGGCAAGCTCTCCTAAAGAGCGCTTACAAGCGTCGATTGAGCACATCGGTGTGCTCAACGCAATTAAAAATTTTAAAGCCAAATAGGCAATTAAATTCATCCGCGTTATTATAATTTTTAATTTTTAAATCTAATAATAAATGTTAAAGTCATTCGCTAATAAATAACGCGTTTGAGGCCCTCGCCTCAACACATACACCCGCGTACACATACACGCACCCGCTAGCACAGCGGCGCACCGCACTCGCCGGCGAGTGCGAAGTCTTAGGTTCATAGCCGCTCGATTCTTTCGAGTTCTCAGGCTACTTTCTTTTCAGATGGTTTTTATTAGTTATTGTTTGTTTTGTATTGCATATATTATTGTATGCAACATAAAATAAATAATATTCTGCTCCGATGGTGATCCAAGCCGAGGTTCGTACCTCCTTCAGAGGGGCCCTTGGATCACTTCGAGCCCCCCCTTGTTAGTCGGATACCTTTCAGGGGTCGAATTCGTTTTCAGGGGTCGAAGTGCAGCGCAGTTGCTCAGCAGCGACGTTGTCCTTCTCACTCGCGGGCCTTCTGCTCGCGAGTCGCTTTCTATGACGCAGTAAAAGCCATAAGGCTAATTGCATACACACACACAAAAAAAAAAAAAAATCATGTAATGTTAATAGAATTGCGAGTTTTTAAACACACTCCACCACCGTCTTTCACTTTGTATTTCTACGATTACGTTCACTTCGTTCACAGGTTGCAATTAAGAAGAAATCGACACGAGTAGAACAAAGACCTCCTCGGTAATTGGTTGGCGCCAAGTCCGGATCGCGACTGAATATTACGCAAGATATTTTTTTTTTGTTTATTTACCGGCAGTGACTGACGGCTGGTAAATTATCCTCATATATCATTAAAACAAACTTTGCCATTAAAAAAACTTGAGCCTTGCAATTAAAACTTCACTTTCTCTAATTCAACGAACAACTGTTTAATTTCTCTTTAGTAAATTAATACGTACCGTAGCTCAGGGGCTGGGCGCTTGCTTTGAATTTCATATGACTGAATGTGACCTGGGTTCGATTCCCGGTGCCAGCACCACTAAAATTGTTAATTAAGTGCTGATCTACCACGTGCTCGGCGGTGAAGGAGAACATCGTGAGGAAACCTGCCTCTGTGAGAAATATAAGATATTTCGACGATGTGTGAAATCCGCCAACCCGCATTGGAGCAGCGTGACGGATTCTTCCCAGCTCCAAAACCCTCTCCAAAATGGGAGGAGGCCTGTGCCCAGCAGTGGGACATTAATAGGCTGTTACTTTACTTTACTTTTTAAATGAATAACTACAACTACACGTCAAAACGCAGGACGTAGGCTGCTTAGTGAAAAATTAAATGTCGGCCTTGATTCTCGACCACGGCGATAACTATCGAACACTGTCGGAAGGTGCACTGCGCAGGAGATATTATAGTGCCACAGGTGTACGCGCGAACACCCGTCACTCGTCCAAATCTACCCGAGCCCGATGTAGCGATCATCCGATAAGATCGCAAGTAGGATAGGATAAAGTGCCAGAGACACAAGGACAATCGTCTTTTTGCAGAAATGTTGACCCCGAATGAGATTGGAACCCACGACCCGCGACGTGGTAGTGTGGTGGTGCGAAATCGTTGGTTTTCTGTCGGGTCAGATAGTGTTGTGCGTGAAAAATGTACGTTTGCAAATCGCACCTAGTTTACAGGAGATAACCTAATGTTTATGAATGTGTTTATAAAGAAAATACGCCCCGCAAGTACGCCGGCATACTTTATCTTCTACTTCTTACTGCTTCGCGGCAGAATAACTTGCCCAGGGTCGGTACCTACATAGACGGATTCCTGCATAGGAATCCTACCACCGCTCTTTCAACTTTTCCTGTTCTTTCATCTGTTTCCAACGCAATGTTCACGGCCTGAACTAGATATATTCCTGTACCCAGTCGTTTCAAAATTTCGACCCGTTTTATTCCTTACCGACGGCGACTCAAGCCGAGGTTTACTCCTTAAGAGCCTCTCTCCCTGCCTGAGTTCTCTTGTTAGTTGGAGAATAGTAGAGTTAATTAAGTAAACAAATGTTTTATGGATCGATGTACACGTATTTATAACAAAATTCCGGAAGATATTTCTTCTCCGTCAGAAGTTTCATTTCATTTCACAATATTATTCGTTAAGAAGGGTCGGAATGTCGCGGTGTCGCGTCGCTGAGCGCCGAGTCATCGCCAGCAGGGACGTTGCATTCATTACTCGCAGGCCTCCTTCCTTCCTTCCTTGTTATGGAGCGACGTTCCTACACTAACCCACCATCAGATGAACAACTTGCTCGTCTCGTCACTTTCTTCAATAAATAGTAATCATGGCTTTTTTATTGTAGGAAGTGACGAAACGAGCAAAACGTTCCTGATGGTAAGTGCAAAGTCCGCCCACAACAAATTCTGTGTCACCCAGAATATTTCTGTGTCACACTGCGCCCGTCACCTTGAGACATCAGCTCTTAGGTCTCAAATGCCCAGTAATTATGCTAGCTCACAGTGCCCTTCAAACCGAAACACAGTAATGCTAGCACACTACTGCTTCACGGCAGAATAACTGGTCCTGGGGTGGTACCTACCTAGATAGATTCCTGCATAGGAATCCGACCATCAGTATAAATTACATTTAAAATCCGTAACCATAATTAATAAAAAAATAGGAGGCAGGGGCGGATTTCGATATATGCCAAGGGCGGTTAAAATAAGTGAGGTTTTTTTATTGTAAACATCATTATCTGAAAACACTGATTGATATAATTTTATCATATACAGACTTTTTTTTTTCTTTTTCTTAATATAATTTATTTTTTGTACGTCGTTACATTTTTTGTGGTTTGCGGGGAGTAGGGGGGCGACATCTTCCGCAGGCCTAAGGTAGCCCGAGTAGCAATTCCGCGCCTGGTATTAAAAAAGTTAGCGTCTTATTTAATACTAGGCGCGGATATTGCCCTGTTAAAATAACTTGTTGATCCACATGCAACATTAAAAAATGGCGCGTCTTTGCTTCTTTTTGAAAAGCACTATCCGCACTGCCATAGTAGCGCTCACAAGCATACATACCGCCAGCGGGAACCGCAACCACTCCACACCGCTACAGTGTCACTACAATACACGCTACCAAAGTCGAGCAAGACACGTATTTACCACCACGATGCAACATTATCGAGTGTAAATATTCACAAAAGACATTTCTTTTATTGTATAAGGCGATGAAACGGGCAAAACGTTCACCTGATGTTAAGTGGGACGTCTGCCCATTGTAAACGCTGTGTCACCCAGAACATTTCTGTGTGGCACCACACTGCGCACAGCGCCCTGAGACATCGGTTCCTTAGTCTCATATGCCCAGTGATTACGCTAGCTCACATGGCCCTTAAAACCGAAACACAGTCATGTTTGCATAGGAATCCTACCACCCATAAAACACCCCACATAACATAACCCCTATTTTTTTTAAAAATTGGAAGAGGATAAGATAAAAGCAATAAGAAACACTTTCCCCCTGCTCACAATTAAGTGAATAACCTTCTTTTAAGGATTTTTTGAACTTTTTGTTCAATTAAATGACGTAAAAATTGACTCTGTCTAGACACAAAACTCTTTTTGCCTAAAAAAGATGAAATTGAAACGGATCAGGAGCGACAGGACCGACCCGCGCGTGCATTTTCAGTACTTAGACATATTAAAAAGAGAAAGTGCGCCGCTTTGAATTGTGCGTCTGTGTGCAATTATTGCATTCGTCGCGATAGTTAGTACCATTCGGCAATTGTTAGCTTTTAAAATTACCATTTTGTCGATAATCGCATAGCAGACATATTAAGATCGTTGATGTTCTTTTCTGCTGGGATCGTAATGACATCAATACTTTTGACGACCCGAGAGACCCTGATGATGATGATGTTCTCCTAGCCGATTTCGACCACGGCGACAACTTCCGACTACAGTCGAGAGCCATCAACTGCGCAGGAGATATTATAGTGCCACAAGAGTACGCGAAAACACAGAGGCACTCACTCGTCCCAACCTACCTGCGCCCGATGTAACGCTGATGCGATAAGATCGGAGGTAGGCTAGGATGCAGTGTGAGAAACACGGGGACAATCATAACGCAACCAGGCCCGAAAACTAACAATTTATTTTTTAGCACAAATGTTGGCTCCGGCTGGGATTCGAACCCAGGACCCGCGGCTTAGAAGTCAGGTACTCTGACCACTAGGCCACGCGGTCGTCAAGAGAGACCCTACCATTAGACACTACCCATTAATAGATGCTGTGTCACCCAGAACGTTTCTGTGTGGCACCAAGCCGCGCCTGTCGCCCCGAGACATCAGTTCTAAGTCTCATAGCTCAACTATCAGTGTCATTCAAAACAAAACAACTGTTTTACGGCAAAACGTAATGTTTGCACACTACTGTTTCACGGCAGAATAACTGGCCCTGTGGAGGTATCTAGACGGACTCCTGTAAAAGAATCCTACCACCAGTAAAAAACGTTTGCTGCGTGGGTCCAATTCCATTCCCAGTGGGACTATTGCATTGATACTTATTACCTACTTACTATATAAATACATATTACGAAATTTGAAACATGAAACAGTACTATATACTAAATATCTTTAATAAATTACTAACGACTTTATCGCCAAACGTTATTTCTGTCAAATATATCTTTTGTAATATCTATATGTAATTGGTATCCGATACGGTATGCTATTATTTATAATTGGTATTGGTAACCAGATATTCCGGCAGCGCTCGGAAGACATTGTCATTATTGAAATCGGCAATACTTCACGAAACCACCAGGGCAGCATAAAGTCACAAGTATGTTTACAAAACCGGATCCGTATCGCATCTCGTACCGTCTTCGACACGTGAATACTCGTAAAGGTTGTTCATTTAGTTCTGTCATGGGTGCATGGGTCATTGTATTCGGGACCCGCGTGGGCGGACCTGCTTTTCATCGCGGAGCCTGCACCGCCTGTAGGGTAACCGACTACACAAGTTTTAACGGAAATTTAGTAATCGTTATATTTAGAATATCTATCTAAAAAATACATATGTCGTGAAGTAAAATATTTTGAATTACGAGTATAATGATAACAAAATTCTACGATTTTAATTTCTATTCCAGTTTTCCGACGTGTACTGTAGTTTCACAGTAGTAGAATTATGGAAAATTATAATTAATATAGAAGAACAATACATAAAATGAATTTGATAAAAGACACACTGTCTGATAGCTCCTTGTCGTAGGTAGCTGTCAATACCGCCCCATCTATTACGTGGATTTAATATTAGTCGACTAAGACTAACCCCTAAAAAATAACGGTTTCCAACAGATGGCGGAAAAACTATCTGTAATATACGTACAGTTACGCTGAAATATATGTACAGTCACGTCTCTTGGGCCAGACCACAACTTTCCACTTGCTACGATCCTGACATATCTTTGGCTTCTTTTTTCATTAGCGTTTCTTTAGAAGCTCGTCGGTTGCGGGTACTTTTAACGTGCCCTTTTCTCCAAAAGATCTCCGATCTGGTCGTGATTACCTGCTTGTCCATTCACAGTAGACTCATAAATCTATTCCGTCAATATCCTTTCTTTCATCCTCTCTACGTGTCCAAACCATCTAACCACCGCTTTCTTTATCTTTGTAACTACATATTCAACCACACCGCAACGTTCCCTTATCACGCTTTTACTCACTTTGTCGATCAAACTTACTGCAGCTATACTTCTACTTATTTCCACAGCATTGATCTTTTTTTTTTGATTTATTAGGATCAACAAACACTATATATATTATACTAAAAAAAATATAGGAATACATATAAAACAATAGTGCAACCAACACCGTTGACCACGGGTTAACATTATGGTTGAGATTAGCTCATTTATAATTAAATTGTATATTGTGTATAACAAACAACAAATATATAGAAAACAGTGTTACATACTCATCTAACATAAACGGTGTTACAAAAACGTTACTTCTTATTTCATACTCATTCTTTAAGTACTGACAGTAATTCTGTTTTAAACTTACCTATCTTGTGGGTAAAAATATCAATTTCATTAAAAATACTATTGTAAGAATTCATCAACATATAAACTGGGGCTCTTTTACCTGCGTTTCTTCCTGCGGCACGCTGTTCTAGTGGGTACATTATATGACAAATTTTTGACAACATCTTCACAATCGTACTTGTTATGACAGATGTCATACATCTTACTTTCATGCCTCTTCTGCCAGGCCCAGCGTTCACTGCCACCTGAAATATGCAGACCGTCGATGGGCAACAGCGTCAAAGATGAGAGATGGCTGCTGCAATTGCCAACCGTCAAGCGCGTTTACCATAGCAAATCCACCTAACAACAGACACACATATGGTCGGAGGTGGACTAACTTGTGGCTGATAATTAATTGATGACAGACGAATAAAAAAAAAAGAGTCAGAAGAATACTACGAAACAACAAGTGAATTTCTTTACAAATTATATAATACTTATTGAACATTATTATTGAAAATTATTGCCGTGTGGTAGCGACTTAAGAGAATCTACCAACCCATCTCATCTCGTGGGTGTCGTAAAAGTCGACAGAGGGAAAATTAAAACCAGAAGACGGGCAGCGGCATCTTCCTGGAACATCTGAATAAATAAACTGCGGTTGTCAACCCGCGTGCCAAGCGTGGCAACTATGGCAAATTCCCCACAGACGAGAGCTACGAGGCCTATGTGCAGCAGTGGACTAGTGATAGGCTGAAATAATGATTGAACACTTCTTAATCAGCATAAAAAATCATTGAGACAAATTTTGCCGATTACCATATTGACAAAATCTACTCGATTATTTGCTATTGTAATTATCCCCCCTTAAAGTCACTGATTTTATTGATCGAATGAAAAATTTACAGGGCGTCCCAGCGACCAGCAAGCAAGACACTAAATGGCGCAGTAACTGTGAGTTATGTTGTTGTTGAATTTTGCAAAATCCATACTAACATTGTGAATGCGAAAGTAACTCACCGCTAACTTCAACCGCTGAAAAGAAATTCGGCACAGGGATAGCTTGCATCCTAGGGACGGATATGGGATACTTTTTATCTCGGAAACCCAAAAAGTTCACATGGGTTATTTAAAAAACCTATTATCCACGCGGACGAAGTTGCTGGCATCAGCTAGTTTGTATATAAAACGTAACCCCACATTAGCATTTATTTATTTAATCTGGTATACTGGTGGTAGGATTCCTATGCAGGAATCCGTCTATGTAGGTACCACCCCAGGGCCAGTTATTCTGCCGTGAAGCAGTAGTGTGCAAGCATTGCTGTGTTTCGGTTTGAAGGGCACTGTGAGCTAGCGTAATCACTGGGCATTTGAGACTTAAGAACTGATATCTCAGGGTGACGGGCACAGTGTGGTGTCACACAGAAATATTCTGGGTGACACAGCATTTGTTGTGGGCAAACGTTGCACTTACCATCAGGTGAAAGTTTTGCTCGTTTCGTCACTTTATACAGTAAAAAAAAAAATCTTTATTGTACCTTAATTATAGAAAAGGAACAAAAGGCGGACTTAATGGTAAAAGCATCCTCTGCCAGTCAACCTTTGGGCAGTGAGTTAACGACGAAGGCGGTTACAAAGGATCGTATAGTATATAATACTTATTAAATATACCTACACGTGTACAAACATAAACACACACATACTATATATACATACATATAAGTACCATATATATACATACACACACACACACACAAATATATATAAATATACAAATTCCTATAATAATAATATATACTAATGATGAGGATGATGATCATTGTTTTGGTAAATATGTACAATTTGTAAAATGAGCTAAAACTTTCCTTTTGAACGCTTCTGATATATCGTGGGCGCGCTTTACAAATTCCACATATACAAACACTCCGAACAACCATGTTCGACGACCGAGTGGCATAGTAATCAGTGTACCTGACTTTGGTTCAAAAACACAAGTCGTTGGTTTTCGCGTCTGTTAGTGTCGCGCGTGTCAATATTTGTTTTTTTTTTAAATTTTAATTTAATAAAGTGGCGAACGTAAAAACGTTCACCCGATGGTAAGTGCAACGTCTACCCATATCTGCTTTATCAACCAGAACATTTCTGTGTGACACCACACTGCGCTCGTCACCCAGAGACATCAGTTCGCTAGCTCTCAGTGCCCTTCGAACCGAAACACAGTCGTTTTTGCACACTACTATTTCACAGCAGAACAACTTGCACTGGGGTGGTACCTACCTAGACGGACTCTTGCATAGGAATCACGATAACGGAGAAAACCAAAATGCACGGCATGGTTTTTTTAAGTTTATAATATGTACATATATAATAGAATTGCTCGCTTCGGCTTTACTAATAAATGCTCCATAGCGGGAGAATAGTGAAACACCGGTTTCTCTCTTTCTGTCATCAGTAATTTGATATCCGAAAGAAGAAGACAAAGCATTGTGTACCTTTACAACCGTTATACAATGTTTATTAGTAAATTGCCTAAAGTATAAGATATGGTTGGGAAAAAATTTTCTTCGCATTTAATATGACAACTCAAGACATTTTTTTTTTTCAAAGTTCATTTACATTTAATAACGTTACATATGTGGCATTTTGTTCGATGACTTTTTGCCATCTTGAAGGTAGTGAGATGATCCCGTAGCTGTTGAAATTTTGGGACTTCTGAGCAAAAACACGCTTTGGCTGAGTGGCTAAAGATGTGTGTGGTCTAGCGTTGTCGTGATGAAAGACCACACCCTTTATTGATCAATTCCGGCCGCTTGCTCCCAACTTCTTGCGTTATCCTCATCAGTTGTTGGCAGTGGAGTTCCGAATCAATGGTTACACGGCGGTAAAAGCTCATAATGAACAACGCTCTTCCAATCCCACCACACACACAACATCACCTTATTGCGAGTTAAACCATTTTGGCACAGTCTGTGAAGTCTGTCCAACCTTCTACCCCACCTTTTGTGCACGTTCTTATCGTACGCGATCCACTTTTCATCTCCAGTTATCAATCTATTCAAAAAACGGTTCGGTTTCATTACGTATCAATAATGAATCACAAATGAGTACGCAGAGCTAAAGCTAAAAGCTAAATATCCAGCTTTTTTGTGTACTCATCTTTTTTCAAACGGGTCAAAACTGTTTTGTGGTCGTTTCTCTGATATTCAGCTATATCGTAACTACTGATATGCCGATCTTGCTCCACTTTTCCAAAAATGGCGTCCATTTTATCCGTAACAGGGCGACCAGTGCGATGTGCATCTTTGACATCAAAATTCCCGGATTGGAAACGCTTAAACCAACTTTGTTTCATTAATTGAAACACGCTTTTACAATATTACTAGCTAAATCCCGCGACTATGCGTGGATATAGGTCGCATACCGATGGGTATTCTTTGATTTTCCGGAATAGAAATTTCCTACGTCCGTCTCTAGAACGCAAGGCTATCTCTGTGCCGAATTTCTTCAAGAACGGTTCAACTATTGAGCCGCGAAAAGGTAACAAACAGACTGAGGGACAGACAAAATTACTTTCGCCTTTATAATAATAGTATGGATTTACATTACTTTGTTTCGGATTGAAGGGCATTGTGAGCTAGCGTAATCACTGGGCATATGAGACTTAAGAACTTATGACTCAGGGTGATGGGTAGTCTTACTGACACTGCATTAAGTCCATAAACTTCGCAAAAATTTTTTGCGGCTTGCGTTGCATGTTTTACTTTTTTGTAATAAAATTTTAAAATATCCAATTGCCTTGCGTTGACTGGCAGAGAATTCAAACTAGCAGGGTGCAGGGCCTGTTATTCTGCCGTGTGCAAACATTACTGTATTTCGGTCTAGAGTTATTACTGAGACTGAGACTAAAGAAATGATGTCTCAGCGAGCGCAGTGTGGTGCCACACAGAACTGTTCTGGACGACACAGCGTTTGTTATAGGCAACCATACCATGAGGTTAACGTTTAGCGCGTCTCGTCACTGCGGTGGTACCTACCTAGATTACATCGATAATTATAAAATTGATTTGTTTTAGACGTAAGAAACTTTACGTAATAATGAAGACAAACGACACAACGAAAAGCTACAATGAAAGGATTAGTAGTCAAAATTAAGCAAGTCCATGTTCTTCACGGGCGTGCTGTATCGGAAATCTCTTCGCTTCTTACAGTGCGTCGTGTGGTTACGTTGTTAACTAGAGCTAGATTAAGGTTTTGTCTTTAAGTATTTCTCTAGTGTTGATAAAAGTATAATAGATGGCGTGGTATCATTATTGTATTGTAATTTTACTAGTGTTAGTATTTCTATGCAGGAATCCGTCTAGGTAGGTCCCACACCAGGTTCAGTGATTATGCCGTGAGGCAGTAGTGTGCAAACATTACTTTGTTTCGGTCTGAAGGGCACTGTGAGCTAGTGTAATCACTGGACACTAATACGGTATTAAGAACTGATATCTCGGGCTGACGGACGCAATGCGGTGCAAATAACTTTTCTAGGTGACACAGCAACTGTTATGGGCAGTCGTTGCACTTACCATCGGGTGAACGTTTCGCCTCGTGACTTTATCGTAGAATTCCAATAAAAGTAAAAAAGTAACAACCTATAAAATTCCCACTGCTAAGCACGGGGCTACTCTCATTTTTGAGAGTGATTTGGAGCTGGATAGTTTTTGCCACGCTGCTCCAATACGGGTGGACAGTAATGTCCTCGAAATATTTGTATTCCTCAAACATGCGTTACATACATACATAAGATCACGACTGTATCCCATAACGGGTAGACAGAGACTGGGCACTCACTGCAAAAACAGATGACTGCCACAATCCACGTTTCACCAAAACAATATAATGCACTTGGTGTGATAGGTGGTGAGCCACCATGCGCTGTTGGGTGCACAGTGCAGTTTAATTCCTTACTCGCCTTTTACGAGATCCATTGGATGAGCTGGAGTGGTAGTATTCTTTTAACGCGCCGCCACCGTTCATAATTGATGATAAAACTAAACCTGATCACTGGAGACATCGTGTAGACGACATTTAATTAACAATAGTCTTATCTTAATATTTATAAATAAGGCGTGTTAGTAGACGCTTTAACAGCAGCAGCGTGAATTCAATGGAGCCTGTACCCGAAGACGGAACTGCAGTTAGGTGAAGTAACTCGCGGCTCAGATGCATCTAAAGTGGCCGACTTACATAGTTTGATGTAATGGCGTCCAGCGACGATCGGTTGGTGCGCGGATACGGTGGCGGCGGACGCGGAACGTATTGGAAACAACGATTTTCAATCGTATAACTAAACTTATTACAATTCAAATGTTTAATCGTAATTAATTAATAAAAAAAAAGAACTTATTTACAGTGGTTAGAATAGACTTGTGGTGGAGAGTTAAAATATATAACATACAAAAGAGCACGCCCTCTTTTGTACTTAGGTCTCGAACGTGGTGCTAGTTACCAAACGCCTACGTTGGCTAAAATGGACGTACTTTTCAAATTTATAATCAAATACAAACGGTATCTTATATTACATACATTTCACACAGTCACGCCTTCTTACCATATAAGGGCTAGGCAGAGGCCACATAAGCAGCCCACCCTTCGCTCTCGCGGGAAACGAGATGAGACCGTTGGCGAACCACATCGCCGCCATTTTGGTAAGACCGAGTGAAAAAACTCTAACTCCCCAATGCGTTGCCACGAACAGTATAGTGACACCATTGCATATTATGGTGGTCATACCTCATAGTAACTGGTGGTAGGATTCTTATGCAGGAATCCGTTCAGGTGGGTACCACCCCAGGGCCAGTTATTCTGCCGTGAAGCAGTAGTGTGCAAGCATTACTGTGATTCGGTTTGAAGGGCCTTTTCACGGTTCAACAGCTGAACCGACCTTGACGATATTCGGCACAGAGATAGCTTGCATCCTGGAGACGGGCATAGTATACTTTTATCCCGGAAAGATGAAACAGTTCCCACGGTATCTAAAAAAACTGGTAGGATTCATATGCAGGAATCCGTCTAAGTAGGTCACCCCAGGGCCAGTTATTCTGCCGTGAAGGAGTAGTGTGCAAGCATTACTGTGTTTCGGTGTAAAGGGCACTGAGAGCTAGCGTAATCACTGAGCATATGAGGCTTAAGAACTGATGTCTCAGGGTGACGGGCGCAGTGTGGTGTTACACAGAAACATTCTGGGTGACACAGCATTTGTTGTGGGCGGACGTTGCACTTACCATCCGGTGAACGTATTGCCCGTTTCTTCACTTTATACAATAAAAAAAAGTACTGTACGAATAAAGGCTGTCCGTGCAATACCTTACTCGCCTCTTATACCTTGGTAGGAAAGACGGACGTCGTTTCACCGATCACCGTGAAACTTGACACATATATGTATTTGCTCATGGAGAAGGTCAATACCTTCTCCATGAGCAGTAACTCGCCACTAGTTGGCGCCGCAGCACATCAACTTCTATACCGTGGAACCGATCGCCATGAAAATTGGTTTGCACAGTTATTTAAGCACATATAATATTTTTGCGCCATGTACTTAGTTGTAACTCGTTACTAGATGGCGCTGCAGCATTTCAACTTAACTTTAATGCCATATATGTCGTAGACAGGACAACAGGTGGGGTAGTCGGGTGCTTGAGTGGAGGCCTAGAGTAGGGCATATAAATGTAGGCAGGCAACCAATGCGTTGGACCGACGACCTTTTTAGAGTGGCCGGAAAGGACTGGATGCGAAAGGCGCAAAACCGGGAAGAATGGCGTGCATTAGAACAGAGCTACACTCAGCATTGGGTAGTGAAAGGTTGAAAAAAGAAAGAAAAGAAGAAAAGAAAAGAATATCAACTTAAAGACCGCTCAAACAGATCATCCATTTTTATATGTATATGCTGATGTAAATAAGTATACAGAGGTAGGATGTCTGCAGCGTTTTGCTTAAATTTATCTAAAGTGAGAGGAGTAGGAGTTGTTCCGGGTGTGTTTGTGTATGTGCAATCTATGTATATATATACCAACGACATTGTAGAAATTTTAGTGTACAAAATTGTTTTTTATTTCAATATATATTTTTTTCAGTTGCAAGGTCCCCACGGCCAGTGATGCGAGATTATTAATTGTCTCGTGAGCATAGAATAAAATAATTCGCGGTAGGAGAAGATAGAGTGTACGGTTTTTGTAGATAAAAATGCATCAACTAACTTCAGAACATACTTTTTAAAATGACTGGAAAAAAAACCCGCTGGGTTCCTAACCGATTTTTCCCAGGACAGGGGGTTTTTTGCGAACCAGTGCAGTTAAAAAAAAGAAAAAAAATGACTTTCAATAAGTATTATGTAAATAATCTATGTTGAATAAAAATTTAACATAGATTATTTACATAATACTCTGTCGGTGACACTGTGTGGTGGCGGCTCGCTAAAAGAATACTACCACTCCATCTCATCCAATGGATCTCGTAAAAGGCGAGCAAGGAATTAAACTGCACTGTGCACCCAACAGCGCATGGTGGCGATGGGCTCACCACCTATCACACTAAGTGCATTACATTGTTTTGGTGAAACGTGGATTGTGGCTGTCATCTATTTTTGCAAGTGAGTGCCCAGTCTCTGACTACCCCTTACGGGATACAGTCGTGATCTTATGTATGTATGAATAAAAATTCATTCTATTCTATTTTTTTATCTTGAAGTGATACAAAATCTTGAAGAGGTACAAACGCCGCGACCGCTTCGCTTATAGTTTACATATTTATATAGTTTTTGAAATGTCTGTAAGGTACTAACGGGGATAGATGTAATTTACTGATTTTTTAATCGCTTACCGCTACCTCTCGGTCACAATAACACTTCCTTATACGTGGGACATATCGCGTGTGGTCCCGCTGCGTAATAACATTATCCGTCTATCTCACTCTTACCGCATACGGAGCATAATCGTAAATAGCAATCCGTAATGTTCAGTGCGATAAGGCCCGCCAATTGTACCTTTAATTGTTACTATTTATTTTTGCTGTATATTTTTTATTTATTTTTTATCTATGTACAATAAAGTATATTCATTCATCATTTCATGCCCATCACTGGTCCACTGCTGAACATAGGCCTCCCTCATAGATTACCACAAGTTTGTGGCTCTTATTTAAGGGTATTTTGTCCATAGTTGCCACGCTTGGCAGGCGAAGTTGGCAACCGCAGTTTATTTACTGAGATGTTCCAGGAAGCTGCTGCCCATCTCCTGGTTTTCATTTTCCCTTTGTCGACTTTTACGACACCAACAGGATGAGGTTGGGTTGTAGATTCTCTTAAGTCGCTACCACACAGCCCCCCAAAACGGGAGCTACTAACTTTTGTGGCAATATATGGAGGAGGCCTTAGTTCAGCAGTGGACTAGTGATAGGCTGAGATGATGATGATGATGAGGACCTTGTTTATTAAGCTTATACGATAACAATTCGAGTTATGGCACATCTTTTTTAAATAGATGTGAGTGACGTTGAGCCAAGTTGAGCCGAAGAGAGAGCAGCAATGGGCTTTCTTACTCTGCGACTTCTTCCTTAGACAGATAAAAGGGTCATGTAGAGAAAATTTCTCGTCGGTTTAGTTAACCCTTGACTATATGAGTTGCAGTAGAAAAGACCGCTGCTGGCACATCGCGCAACTCTTCTCCCGTACGAATCAAAGAGGAACATTATCTATACTCGTGGTGGGCTTCCTATGCGGGAATCCGTCTAGGTAGGTACCACCGCTTGGCCAGTTATTCTGCCGTCATTGTGAATGGCACTTAGAGGTAAAGTATTTACTGGTCATATGAGGCTTAGGAAGTGATGTTTAAGGGTGCTACCCGGTAATTATCTGGGTGACAAAGCATTGTAGACAAACGTTGCACACCCATCAGGCGAACGTATTTCACGTCTCGCCATTGTCTGTAAGTAATACGCACGAGGTGGTTACCGAAATTTAATAACTACCTCAGCCCACATCCTTCGTTTCATAAATGTTTTCGTTACGAATATAACCCAGATACCGCTTTTCGTTTAGCGCGTAAAAGGTCGTAAGATTTTTAATTACATCGCTCAGTGGGTCGCTGGCATTTTGGCAACGCGGCCTGATTGCCTCACAAATGCCGTTGCGAACGACTGACGCCGGGAGCGTTGCCCGATATTATTGGAATGTGCAAAAAAGGTCCTTGAAACGCCCTCAGGTTATGCAATGCCCCAGAAACACGAGGCATTTTCGAGGATGTTCTACGGTCTTGACACTTGTGGCTCGGCGACTTGCTGGTCACCGATGGTTCAGTAAATGCCAGCTGAATTCGGCATACAGATTTATTGTGATAGCCTGGATATAAAAACAGTAATTTTCTCCGGTTCAATAAGGCTTCATGAATAGAATAAGGGTATAAAGAGGGATATGCCAAAATCATTGATCACATTTCAACCTCAGTGGAAACGGTCTACCGTGCTGTCTATAATCCATCCGATCATGCCAATTCCCATATTACCAAATACTTATAAATGAAAACAGCATCGCCAGAGCGAATATTTAGACACTGCGCGTACGTTCTATTGGAATATGTGGCTATGATATGGTGTCAGAGACACTGGGACACAACCAGAAACAGAAAACAGACAAGACTTGAAAACAACAATTTTTGTTTTGACGCAAATGTAGACCTTTTTTATTATTTGATAATGCGACGAATTCAGCTGATGGCTTAGTGCAACGAATGCCCATTAATTTAATAGTAAGCGAGTAACCTGGGTTCGATCCCCGGTGCCAGCACCTCTAAAATTGTTCTACAATTTTAAGTGCTGATGTGAGTGTACCACGTGCTTAGCGGTGAAGGAAAACATCGCGAGGAAACCCGCATGTCCAAGGACATATTTCGAGGACATGTGAAGTCCGCCAACCCGCATTGGAGCAGCGTAGCGGATTCATCCTAGCTCCAAAACCCTTTCAGAAATGAGAGGAGGCCTGTGCTCAGCAGTGGGACATTTATAGGCTGAAACTCTACTTTACTTTTACGCATTTATACTTACATTAATGCGTAGAGAAAATCATAACCTAAAAAGCGAATGCTTTACACAACTCAGTCTATTATTATCCGACGTAACGGTAACCTACAAGCTGGAAATCTGTCAACCCTGTTCACACGGACTGATATTTGACTTGCATACTACGGGATGGTTAATTGATTCGGTTCGGGCACGACCCGCTTTCTGGGTCAAGCGAGGATGGACAACGATAAGGCTGTACACACTACGCCCAATAGCACCGCTTGTGGTTTCTTATTAAAACGCTATAATACGATAGCAATTTGTTATCATGTTAAAATTTTTCAAAATTTCTCTTAGGAATCTTTCATTTTTGAAAACAAAACTCCTTTGGGATCGTTGTGATTTGAAACTCGGCGAAACGAAAAAGCGACAATAAAAAGAGACAAACATATACATCTATAGGATTTAGCTACGAGAGAATAAGACTGAATACAGTATACAGTATTTCCTATTATATTTACATTTTCGAATTCTAATGTTTATAATATGTAATCTATACTAATATTTTAAATGCGAAAGTAACTCTCTCTGTCCCTCTGTCTGTTTGTTACCTGTTCACGGTTCAACCGCTGAACCGACCTTGACGATATTCGGCACAGAGATAGCTTGCATCCTGGAGACGGGCATAGTATACTTTTATCCCGGAAAGATGAAACAGTTCCCACGGTATCTAAAAAACCTGGTAGAATTCATATGCAGGAATCCGTCTAAGTAGGTCACCCCAGGGCCAGTTATTCTGCCGTGAAGCAGTAGTGTGCAAACATTACTGTGTTTCGGTGTAAAGGGCACTGAGAGCT
The DNA here is from genome assembly GCA_019845155.1 of Luehdorfia chinensis. NCBI lineage: Eukaryota > Metazoa > Arthropoda > Insecta > Lepidoptera > Papilionidae > Luehdorfia > Luehdorfia chinensis. The sequence continues at coordinate 2,199,085 of JAHVAK010000142.1, read as the reverse complement.
AGCGTAACCATTGGGCATATGAGACTTAAAAACTGATTTCTCAAGGTGACCGAGAGCGGTGTGGTGTCACACGTAAATTTTCTGGGTGACACATTTGTTATAAGCGGACGTTGCACTTGCCATCAGGTGAATTCCTTGCTCGTTTTGCCACCATATCAAATTAAAAAAAAAGTATTTGTAGAATGAAACGTAAAATAATTTTTAATCAATGTTATAATAAATAAACCCTACAATTATCGTACTCATGATGAGTCGAATGCAGAATCCTCTCGAACTTTAGATTTTTGAAGGTTTCAATACACCGCGTGTAAACTGCACACGTTATTTCTTTAATCTAAAACAATTTATAAGTCACGTTCACGAGACGGAAACTGATTTATTGTTGATGATTTGTGTAACATAGGAGGCTATGGCGACCGATAGAGGGCGGTAAACCCACCAGAAAAGTCGAACTCAGATCTATAGGCAAAACAGCCTTAGAAAACTTACGAGCTTTTCTGGCGCTTCACAGGAAAGACTTATAAAGGCTGATGTTTTTATTGGAGAAATTGACGATACCCGGAATGTTGACCTAATTTTATATAATCTAAATTTATATATATCTCCCCATCACAACAGCTATGTCACCCTGAACACCTGTGTGGAATCGCACTGTGCCCAACCCCAGGAAAAAACAGTCTTAGGAATATGTCTAGTAATTACAGTATCTAACAGTGCTCTTCAAACTAAAATCCAGTATTGTGCAGGAGGAGTTGTGAGGGGCAATGTTGATGTGACTAAAAAACTTATAAAGATTAAGTCTTTATAGTTATTTCAGATATTTTGTTTGCAACAAATCGTTGATATATTTACAACGAAGATTTAATTTTCTTTTACAAAACATAATAAAAAACTTAGAAACTCAGCAGATTGCCCGTAATTTTGAGCCAATTAAAATTAGATGTCCCCTTTCAGTATCCTCCTAATGATATTACCAATCCAATCTGTGTGCCGCACTGGAGAACAGTCATGGGTCGCAACTCTCCTATTGATCGTTTATATTCATTGTACAACTATCGTTGTGCAGAATTAGATCTATTTTGACACAATTAAAACTTAACTTATCATTTCTCTAGGTTTTTTTCTATTCAACGCAACAGTATCGAACACAGTGAATTCATGTATCACAGTAATACATGTTGAGTTTGTCTGTAACTTGTTGTGCGATTAGAATAGTTCCGTTCATATTTTTTTTTATTTGTTCATTCCAATAACTGTTGATGAACCAATAAAAAAGGTCACACAATACAGCGTCACTTTTGTTTCCAGTGTTTTACAGATCTTGTTATTGTACTGTATATTTTTTTATTTGCATTTACTGTGTGGTTTCTGTATTGTGTACGTCGAGTAAAGTCTATGTCTATGTCTGTGTGTCTATGTCTATGTTACTAAAATAAATGTTAATATGCACCAAACTGCACGACTGTACTCCAGCGCCGCAATTACGCGATAAGTGCCCGTGCTGTGACAATGAAATTCTCTACACGATGAAATTGCATCGCACTCATTCCGTAATACTCAATTGCAGTTTATGCCGTTGATAATATTGCTTAATCACGATCAAGATTTAATAAAGACGATTGAATGAAGGTATAAATAAAGACTCGAAAGGAATATTGTAACATCGTGATATTGCCTATAGGAAGGGCACCGTGAGCTAGCGTAATCACTGGGCATATGAGACTTATGAACTTATGTCTCAGGATGATGGAAATTTCTGTGTGACACAGCATTTTTTATGGGCAGACGTTGCACTTACCGTCAGGTGAACGTTTTGCTCGTTTCGTCACTTTATACAATAAAAAAAAGGTGTCCGACAGAGTACTTTCCTACCGTGGTGTCGTAAGAGGCGACTAAGGTATTGTATGGACAGCTTTTTTTCGCGCCAATGCTGTGACTACACTGCTCGTGGGAATGCAATGGGGAATAAGATTTTTTTTACTCGTACCAAAGTGTCGGCGACGTGGTTTACCTCTGGTCACTTCTCGTTTCCCGCGGGGGCGAAAAGTGAACTACGGGTCTCTGCCTACCCTTTTTATGGGAAAAAGGCGTGACTGTATGTATGTGTCATCAAGGAGACTCATATTTTGACACGTCCGTCGTTATCTATTTTTGAAAATATTATATACGTTCGGAAAAACATGAATTTATTTAACAAAAAAGTGACCGCATCATGTAGGTCGGGGCGACACGCTAGAGGTTCCTTTGTTTAGGTTGGCCAAAACTAGAAAGTCTTTTCTCCTAGAAGATCTATAAGGTCTTTTAGATCTAGAAGGTCTTTTCTCCTAGAAGATTTCAAAATAAAATTCCTAAAAGTGGGACACAAAAATCGGACATAGATATAAAAAATCTTGTTAAGAATACATAATTAGAAAAAGCGTATTATAAAATGTATATAGAGGACATAGATGTGTAATAATAACTCATATTCTGCACTTCTTTTGAAATATATCAATTAAATTATAAAATATGACATTGAAAAACAAAAAGACACCAGAGTTTCTTGCCGGTTCTTCTCTGAGACGGTCTTATTTTTCGAAGCAGTGTATAGATTTTGACGTTCATAAGAGCATTACACAATCCTAAATTGAATAAAGAAACTTCGACTTTGACTTTGACTGCAGTGATACCTGACGACGAATTAATGCATAGGAATCCTACTACCAGTAAGAGCAGTATTTGCGGTTCAGTGAAGACATGTGCTCAATATCGAGGTATATCATAACATATATCTAAAGTCAAACTATACAGTTCAAAACATGTTGCCCGGATGGGAACAAGTTCATACAGTAGTCGCTTAAGTAAGTTGGAGCACGTTACTCCAGTTCTGCAGTCTGAGCGACATAGTTGGTGCATCTCTAGATCTGCTAAATACGTTTTTAAGCTAATGCCAACATTGTCACGAGTGCCGCGTTCACGAAGTTGTATCGCCGCTGTGGGAATAATTGTGAACCTTGTGATCATTCGTGTCCCTATTTCGAAATTAGTTTTGATACGACCGAGTTGTTTGCGAGCGAGACTGGATTGCGTTATTGCTCGCTGAATATAATATATAGTTTTGTTTTGTTCTTAATACCATCAGAACCTTCCTTAAAATTCGTAGTATTCATATTAGCTCAGTTAACTTGCCAGGTGCGCGAGCACCTGCACTTCTCAATTGTTCGGGAATTTTAAGTGCTTGATTTACAACATAATCAGCGCTGAAAGAGCGTCAGGAAACCTACACCGTCCGTAGAATAAATATATTTCGAAAACATCGTGAAGTCCGCCAACCAACATTGAAGCAGCGTGGCGGTCTGAGCTCAGAAGCGGAACATTTGGGATGATAATTTTACTTTTCATAATCCTGTTTAGTTTGTAAGTGCTGGTTGTTTATTGGAGGGTTTGTTGAAGTCCAAGGATCACGACTGATGGCTTGCGTACCATGGTCAGGGTTCGGGATTCGTCGTGTGACAAACGAAGCTAGGTAATGAAATGTCAGGCACGTGCCGCGCGCGTGCATCCTTCCGCCGGTGTGGTGCGCGTGTGTGGACTGCAGCGAGACGCATTAGCGGGCATGCGGGAGAACGGACGGACACTCCCACACGGCCCGCTTGCGTAATAAATCAACAATCCTTATTAGCTGACGGCCTATCATTTATGACTTTTTACCTTCGGCAATGGAATGGACCGGCGTAATGTTCACGTTATTCCGGGATTTTGATTGTCTTTTCCATTTTTTAACAGAACTGACCTCTATTCATATTTCTTCTTAATAAGCGAAGAGAAAACTTTGAAACCCTTTTTAAGCATATTGCGCGCACGGAGGAGTGTCAGATTTAGCATAGTTAAAGTTTGTCTGGAGACGACACGATAATGCTATGTATAATACATACATACAAGCATACATAAGATCACGACTGTATACCATAAGGGGTAGTCAGAGACTGGGCACTCACTGCAAAAACAGATGACTGCCTCAATCCAAGTTTAACCAAAACAATATAATGCACTTGGTGTGATAGGTGGTGAGCCCATCGCCACCATGCACTGTTAGGGTGCACAGTGCAGTTTAACTCCTTACTCGCTTTTTACGAGATCCATTGGATGAGATGGTGTGGTAGTATTCTTTTAACGAGCCGCCACCACACTGCTCTATATAATATGTGTTACAAGTACTCTAAATTGTAATTAAATAAAACATTCATTATTAATGTTACTATACTGACAACGTCAATCACGTAGTAGTCTGTCGTTTGTTTCAGGTCATACTGCCTATTATAAATAATACACTGTATACTGAGAACTACCAATATCAAACACAATAGCCTGACATCAAACAGTCCCACAGAGTATAGATTGTCGCTATAGAGTTTTAAAATGTTGCTAATGAATATATACTCACACATAAATCTAAACTAATATTATAAAGAGCAAAAATTAGATTTTTGTATGTTTGGTTGTGATGAAAAAACTCAAAAACTACTGAACCGATTTTAAAAATTCTTTCAGCTGTATACAACTACATACATAATAACATGAGTTGCACGTTAGTCGGTGATATAAATACAAAGGTGATATTTAATTTAAAAAAAACCTAAGAAAATTGCTATGATGTAACTCAAGGTATCAAAAATTTATTGATAAAAGTCTTTATTTAGCGTGCTCTGCAAAAACTATTGATGATAAAGAAAATAATGTACTACATTTTCATAGTACTCATCATTTTTCACAAAAAGTTCCGCGAGGCTATATGTCTAACTATTATAGTTAGGTCACAATAACCGCTTTTTGTTCATGACATTAATCCTTATCCTACAAAATAGTTTCATAGTCAAGGTTGATTATGTAAATGTAAAGTCCTCTTTAAATTATTCGAATCGGACCTATCGTTTAGAAGTTACGATAGGTAAAAGAATGCTAAAAGAAAGAAAAATGCCGCGATGCGAGCCCTTCGTTCGCCCGCGCTTCTCGCAAATAGACTAAGATCTATTAATTACTTACCTACTCATATTATTTTTTGTAAACTATAAACATTGAAAAGTTGTTATTTTAATTTCTTATTTTTTTATTTAAAACTTTGAAAACATCTATACAAAATATAGCGCCGCGGTGTCTCTCGAACTGCCGCGCCGCCGCTCGGCTTCATGCAACTTGGGCATCATCGAGGAGTGCGGCTTCCCTTTGCGCAGCGGTCGAGAGCGCTTTTTTGCTACCACGACTTCAAATATTGGCTATATTTCATGGCTTATGTTCTCTTAAAGAAAACATTATTTTGGTAAAATAACGTAATCTTATCTGATCAGCTGCAGAGCCGCCGATGAGAATAGTCGCTACAAAAAATGTTAGTGTAAGGAATTGTGGTTGTTCTATTTGTCCAAATATTTATTAATTCTAATATCTATCTACCCGTGCGAAGCCTTGGCGGATCGCTAGTATTCTATAATAATAACTAGAAAATCTTATGAATTACTGGTCGAATTCTGACGACTGATGGGTATCTAGTTGTAATAATAATTTATAGTGTCACACCTGTTTCCCATTGGGGTAGTAGTGCCAGTGACCACAAATTTCCACTTGCTACGTTCCTGACACATATTTTGCTTCTTCTACTTTCTTTAGCGTTTTCATACAAGCTCGTCGGTTGCGGGTACATAATAAGAATTCAAAGTGAACTAATAATAAAGCCTGTATCTGCACTAGCCGCTTAATTACAAAAAAAATCGCTCTTAAGAATCGTAGCGTGATTTTAAAATTAATCCTAATCTAAAGAGCCGTGGTAGCTCAGGGACTAGGCGCTCGCTTTAAATTTCATAGTACGCGAGTGACCTGGGTTCGATTCCCGGTGCCGGCACCACAAAATTGTAAAAAAAACTCGACTGTCATAGAATCATGTTTACTCGGTCGTTCTCGAGACTAAGCGTTTTCTTTCCGTAGTCAGGAACAGTAAGCTGCAAGTAGTCGCGCTCTCAGTCGTCTCCCGCATCGTGTGTCCCGTAGTCGGTGGGATTCCTATTGAGTAATCAGACTAGATACGTACTACCTCGGTGTCAGTCGCCGTCAAGCAGTGGTATGCCACCAATATGCAAACCACTGTTTCGGCTCGAAGGACCATTAAATAATAAATTTAACAAAAAAATAATAGAAGGGCCGTTGAACCTAGTGTAATTTTAGGGCAAATCAAAACTTAGAAACCGTTGTCCTGGGTGACAGACGCAGCGCAGGACACAGAAGGTGACACGCGGGTGCTGCTGGGTGACACTACAACTTTTATGGGACGGCGTGGCACTTACAATCAGGTGAAGGACGCTCGACTGCGTTTCTTGTCACTCCCACTTAAAAAATCAAGAATCCTTTTTAATGAAGAAAGAGACAGGGATGAGAAAAAGGTTAACCTGATGGTAAGTGCAACGTCTTGCCAATGCGTATAAATAAGGCTGCGTCACCAAGAACGTTTCTTTGTTTGGTTTTTTCATACTGCGCCTGTCAACCGGAAGCAACAGTTCTTTAGTCTCATATGCCCAGTAATTACACTAGCTCTCAGTGCCCTTCGAAACAATATATTCCGAGCATACGTCGCCGCAATTGTATAAGTAAGAAACGTGGACAATTAGGGCGACGACACAATTGCGCGCTCGCCGCATCTGGTACAAGGACGAATGATGAGCATGCTCGCTCGCTAATTAACGAGTTGCAGAGCTCTCGTCCCGCTGTTGCCAATTGTAAACTGTTGTATACAAGTTGTCACTTCTAACTAATGCTAGCTTCATTTCTTTTTATTGTGGGATATTTCTTTTTGAGTTCGGAACGTTCCTTTTGATAGCAGAAAGTGATGAGACAGGCAAAACTTACACTTGATGATAAGTACAACTTCTGCCCATAACAGTGTGGTGGCACCATATTGCGCCCTTCATTTTTTTTTATTTCATAAAAGTGACGGAACGAGCAAAACGTTCACCTGATGGTAAGTGCAACGTCCGCCCATAACAAATGCTATGTCACCCAGAAAATTACTGTGTGACACCACACTGCGCCCGTCACTCTGAGACATCAGTTCTTAAGTCTCATATGCACAGTGATTACGCTAGCTCACAGTGCCTTTCAAACCGAAATTTCTTCCGAACCGGATTCCTGCGTAGGAATCCATTTAGGTAGGTAGGTTCATCCTGATACATCAGTTTTAAGGTCTCATATGCTCAAAATTAAAACCCGGAGATGGGCCAGCAGCATCTTTCTGGAACATCTGAATAAAAAAACTGCTGTTGCGTGCCAAGCGTGGCAACTATGAACCTCCCTCCCCCCCATTTGAGAGTTACAAAGGTTTGTGGCAATCTATGTTGGAGGCCTATGTTCAATAGTGGAAAAGTGATAAACTGTAATGATGATGATATGCCCAGAAATTAAACTAGCTCTCAGTGCTCTTCAGACCGAAACATAGCGCACTACTGCTTCATGACAGAACATCTGTCCCTGCGGTGATACTGACATAGACGGATTCCTCCATAGGAACCTTCTAACTTCCTAAAGCAACACTTGAGGACTACCCAACCGGTTATCGCCTATTTATACCCGCTTGGGCGACGACCGCGTGGCCTAGTGGTCAGAGTACCTGACTTCCTTTTGTAATTGTAATTTTGTAATTGCCGTGTGGTGGCGGCTCGTTAAAAGAATACTACCACTCCATCTCATCCAATGGATCTCGTAAAAGGCGAGTAAGGAATTAAACTGCACTGTGCACCCAACAGCGCATGGTGGCGATGGGCTCACTACCTATCACACCAAGTGCATTTTATTGTTTTGGTGAAACGTGGATTGTGGCAGTCATCTGTTTTTGCAGTGGTGTCCAATCTTCTTGTGTCTGTGGCGTGTTATTGCAATAAATGTTTTCTTTCTTTCTTTCTTTCTAATTAGTGCAAGTAATGAGCGACAGTGGCCTCCCAGAATTTTCAATTGTTAAGTCTTGAATGGTATCCCGCTCGTCACTTTGACACGTCATTTGTTTATCTCGTTTGCCCCCTAATTACTCTAGCTGTCGTGCTCTTCAAAGCAAAGCACAATAATGCTTGCACACTTTTATGGAAGGTAGTGACAAGAAGTAACTGCAAAGTCTGGGTCAATTATAGGCAGCGGACATACAGCGGCGGACAGACAGCGAGTGTTCAATATAATAAGACACTCAGGATACGGTTGGGCTTGCCGTGGCGTTGTAGTGCATCAGGGATGTTCACGGAAGCTCGGATTGATGGTTTTCCCGTCATCGCGAGGAAACGAAGTGCGTCCCTACTGGCACGTCTCCGTAATACCACCAGCACTATTCTGAGCGTGTTCATAGATCGTTGGGTACCTTTTATGATGGGGAGACGGATACAGCTCCACGCTTACAAATAATGTAAACGTGTAAGCATCATTGTATCTAATATTATTAAGAAAATGTAATTACTATAGAATTATTCCGATTTAAAGGTTCACATAAAAAAATAAATGACAAGTGATCACCCAGCACATTTCTGTCTGTCACCACACTGCTCTCGACATCTGAGAAATAAAAAATATTTCGACGACATGTGCAGTCCGCCAACCCGCATTGGAGCAGCGTGGCGGTTTCTTCCTAGCTCCAAAACCCTTTTAGAAATGAGGGGAGGCCTGTGCTCAGTAGTGGGACATTTATAGGCTGAAACTTTACTTTAATTTTTACAATAATATTAATTAACAATCAGTCACAATTTACATATACAATTAAATTACTAGCTGATACCCGCGGCTTCGCCCGGTTCTTTACCAGTAGTACTATAGAATTGTATCAAGTAGGACTTGTAGGAGATTTTTAGTCTTACTAGTTCCATGATATTGTAATACCTAAAACTATGGAACTATTGAGACATTTCCTAGTGGTACCGAAAATATGTAATAAAATCAAAACTACGTTTACAGTTAATAGCATCAGGCGTTAATTTGCGGGTATCCATTGTAACGATGGAAAGGAATTTAACTTGATAAGATCCGCATGCATAATACAAAAAATGGTGTATATTGCTTAGTTTTTGAAGAGCACCGCCCGCCCTCCCCCAGTAGCGTGCACATCAAGCTAACACCGCCACTAGATACCCTTCACTACTACAATACTACCACTAGGTAATATGCACCACTGAATTCGTATCACGACAAGCTCTCATTATATAAAATTTCATTATTTATAAACTACACTGTGCACCCAACAGCGCATGGTGGCGATGGGCTCACCACCTTTCACACCAAGTGCATTATATTGTTTTGGTGAAACGTGGATTGTGGCAGTCGTCTGTTTTTGCAGTGAGTGCCTAGTCTCTGACTACCATATGGGATACAGTCGTGATCTTATATATGTTTGTATGTATTAATAATAGCATTACTCCCAATTCAATCCACCTTTTAATTTTCTGATAGCTAAGCAATATGGTCAAACCATCTCGTTTACTTTTAACGGAACTTGCTTAAAAAGGTCTATTCTAATTTTGTAACAGCAAATAAGCTTAGTCCTCTCTTATACATCTCCACTTGTACCTTAGAAGCAACGGTGCTAAAAATTAAAAAGATTTTTTATTTTACATATCTCATAATTGAACAATGATGATGATGTTCTCCTAGCCGATTTCGACCACGGCGACAACTTCCGACTACAGTCGAGAGCCATCAACTGCGCAGAAGATATTATAGTGCCACATGTGTACGCGCAAACACAGAGGCACTCACTCGTCCCAACCTACCTGCGCCCGATGTAACGCTGATGCGATAAGATCGGAGGTAGGCTAAGATGCAGTGTCAGAAACGTCACGGGGACAATCACAACACAACCAGACCCGAAAACCAACAATTTATGTTTTAGCACAAATGTTGGCCCCGGCTGGGATTCGAACTCAGGACCCGCGACTTAGAGGTCAGGTACTCTGACCACTAGGCCACGCGGTCGTCACACGTGGAAATAAACCCATGCATTAAAAATAATGGCTTATAACATACATGCATACAAAAGATCACGACTGTATCCCATAAGTGGTAGTCAGAGATTGTGCACTCACTGCAAAAACAGATGATTGCCACAATCCACGTTTCACCAAAACAATATAATGCGCTTGATGTTATAGGAGGTGAGCCCATCGCCACCACGCGCTGTTGGGTGGGTTCTCGTTCATTGACATTGTTCCAACGTAATCACTTTAATTTCCCTAACGAAACAACAGACGGTGCGATATTAAAATACACAATTAATTCGCGCCAACCAAAATGCAATTCGAATACGGAGCTCTCAGATTAAATTCGTATTGAAAACCACATAATACAGTTGCAGTGGAATTATTAAACGACCTCCCGTCTCCTCCCTGTCCGGACAATAGCTTTGATTCTGTACACCTGGAATCAGTTCCGCTTGTATGGACGACATCGTGGCTCAATCATATATAACAATAATAAAATGTGTCTGTCTGTGATCTCAGAATGAACGTGAAAACTGCTATTTATACGATATCGAATCATAAAGGACGTTTTTGGAGTTTTTGTCCGTCAGTCTGAAAGTTTGTCTCGAATAGGCTCCGAAACGGCACAACATAAAAGGAAAAAAAAAGTAACAGCCTATTAATGTCCCACTGCTGAGCACAGGCCTCCTCTCATTTCCGAGAGGGTTTTCAAGTCAGAGCTTAGAGCCGTGGTAGCTCTAGGGCTAGGCGCTCGCTTTAAATTTCATAGTACGCGTGTCGCCTGGGTTCGATTCCCGGTGCCGGCACCAGTAAAATTGTTAATTGCAATTGTCCGAGGAATAGAAATATTTCAAGGACATGTGAAGTCCGCCAACCCGCATTGGAGCAGCGTAGCGGATTCTTCCTAGCTCCGAACCCCTCTCAGAAATGAGGGGAGGCCTGGGCTCAGCAGTAGGACATTTATAGGCTGAAACTTTTTTTACTTTACTATAAATGTCCCACTGCTGAGCACAGGCACAGGCCTCCTCTCATTTCCGAGAGGGTTTTCGAGCCGGGAATAGTGCGCCACACTGCTCATTGCGGGTTGGTATTTCAATGAAATTTTAAGGGGTTTAAAACAGAAATTTTAACTAAAATTTTCTTGTATATTCCATTTGCCTTTGGTGTCCGGCAGAGTAGAACAGCACCTATCTCTTTCCTACCGATGTGTCGGAAGAGGCGACTAAGCTATTGTACGGACCGCCTTTGTTTGTGCAGCACAGCACTATATAGCTCGTCGCAACTTTTTTGTCTCGTACCAAATGGCGGCGACGTGGTTCGCCCCGTCGCGTCTCGTTTCCCGCGAGGGCGAAAAGTGGGCTACGTGAGCGGCCTCTGCCTACCCCTGATATGTATATAATCACGCCTAGTGGTCAGAGTACCTGACTTCTAAGCCGCTGTTCCTGGGTTCGAATCCCAGCCGGAGCCAACATTTGTGCTAAAACACAAATTGTTGGTTTTCGGGTCCGGTTGTGTTGTGAATGTCCCCGTGTTTCTGACACTGCATCCTAGCCTACCTCCGATCTTATCGCATCAGCGTTACATCGGGCGCGGGTAGGATGAGACGAGTGAGTGCCTCTGTGTTTGCGCGTACACTTGTGGCACTATAATATCTCCTGCGCAGTTAATGGCTCTCGACGGTATTCGAAAGTTGTCGCCGCGGTCGAAATCGGCTAGGAGAACATCATCATCATCCTCACTTTTTTGTCTCGACGACTCGACGTGTCACGTCTCGACGCCCACGCTTGGCAGGCGGGTTGGCAACCTCAGTTTATTTATTATGATGTTCCAGGAAGATGCTGCTGCCCATCTTCTGCTTTTAATTTTCCCTCTGTCGACTTTTACGACACCCACGGGACGAGATGGGGTGGTAGATTCTCTTAAGCCGCTACCACACGGCACCCCTGATATTTATACAATCACGTGACAGACTTATTTTACGCGAGTGAAACCGCGGCGTACAACTAGCTTTACAATTATAAACTGCCGCTGAGTGCGTGTGTCGCCGCGCTTACAATCATGTAGAGTTCGAATACACGTGTATTTTGAGCTTTATTTGCTGATGGATACCTGGTAATAATATTCATGTTGCTATGTTTGTATATCTTGTTGACGCTAAGCATAGTAATTACGTGTTATCGATGTTAACATATAAAGTTTTCGTCCGTCTGTTAAACTTAATCATTCATTTGATTCCAGGCTAGGACTGGATCATAGATTGCCACAAAAGTTAGTAGCTTTCATTGGGGGGGGGGGGGGGGGGTTCGCCATAGTTGCCACGCTTGGCAGGCAGATGTTCTAGAAAGATGCTGCTGCCCTATCTCCTTAATATATCTCCTTAAGTTTTATACTTACGTATTCTTTATTTCTTTGAAAAATGATGCCCCAAGCTAAGATTACGCCACTGTCGTTCTCTGCGTTTAGCAGATATAAAATTCCAAAAACCAACAATTAGCTTTTTTCGCGCAAATTTTGGTCCAGGCTTTGATTCGAACTCAGAACCTGTGAGATCATTGATCTGGACGCATAGTACGCGTGTGGCCGGTAGTGGTTTTGGAGCCGAGAAGATTCCGTTCATTTCTCAGACATGCAGGTTTCCTTACGATGTTTTCCTTCGCCGCTGAGCGCGTGGCAGATCAGCAATTAAAATTACAGAACAAATTAACAGGTGCCGGCACCGGGAATCGAACTCGGTCCACTCGCTTTATATGAAATTTAAGGCAAGCTATACCAACCTACATACTATGTGTATCTATGTTATGTAAGCAATCACAAAAAAATCCTGATTGCGTTTATAAACTGTCTCATTTACTTTATGCTCCAACCAAATTAAAAAAAAATAGAACTAATTTTGTTACGATGGCCGACAAATGTTAGGTCATTTAAGGTTATTTAGAGGTTATTTATACAATTATTTTATACACTAAGTTAAATCGCAGAAATTTTATGTCTTATTTACAAGAGCTGCCGCAATCAGTCGATGTTTCGGTAATTTGACATATGCTTGGCATCTATACCTACGTTTGCTACTTCGTTCTAACCAATTTTTGAATCTGTCTTCAAATTGCATGTTGCTTACGAATCAGTCATGCAATCGGTTACGCTTAATTGCATGGCTGATTTGAACGCATCTTCCCACAGCTGCCGGAGAATTAGAAATTCTAATTAATTTCTAATTTTGAAACCATAAGCCTTGCAAACTTGTTTTCGACTATGGAATAGATAACTTTTATTTTTTCGAAAAAATGGCGCGAACATGGACTTTTAAAATGCATTTTTTTTTTCTTTTGGCGCCAACTCGAAAAGTGGCAGTAGTGTTTTTATTTCATTTTGTCATTTCTGTGTGTATTTGGAGTTTCGATGTTTAATACTGATAGTTTACTATACAGCAAGTGCTCCTGAAAGTGTACAGTGATTGGAAAATTTAATTCAAGACTCAAAATTGTGGTTTTCCGTTTTGTCTCCCACAGTCCAGAAGATCTTCAGTGAAAGTCAACTATAATTTTAAGTCGATTAAAATTTTGAGGTCTTGCTGCTTGAAGTTTGTATACTTGGATATGTTACTTGACACTGGAAAATGATCAATGACTGTCTCCATTAATAAATAAACAAATAAAATGCAATTTACAACTCACCGATAACAATAAAGATCTGCCCCTAACGGCTTGTCCGACAGTATCAGATAAATAAAAATCCTAAGTTTGTAGGCGTCGACGAATACAACAATTTCGAAGCGTTGTAATTGCTTTAAACAATACAGGAAATTAGTTAAAAATATGTCGCAGTGGGCGTAAGCTGCTCGTTCCTACGCGTTTTGCTTCGAGAAATTTATGACCGAGCGCAATGTAAAAATTTTGAAGGGCCTCCTAAAGATAACGGAACGGGCACCGTACTCGCGTGTTCTCTTATATTAATAGTGGCAGCATAGAAAGTGACGACATGAATACAACGGCCACCTGGTTGCAATTGCAACGTCTGTCCATATCAAATGCTGTGCCATCCAGACGATTTCTGTGTGGCAACCACACTGCGCAGGTCCCTTAGGAACGCCTCAAAGTCCGTCCTTAAGTTTCATATGCCCAGTAATTACACTAGCTATCGGCCCTTCAGATCGAAACAGTAATGTTTACACATTACGGCTTCACGGCAGAATAAGTGGCCCTTCGGTGTGCCTAGACGGGTTCCTACATTGGAATCCTAATAAAACCCGAATCACACGGAATCAAATATATTCAAAATGTCTTGCAATAATAAAATCGACCTATTATATAATATTTAACATACACATCGATTCTGCTATGTTGCTACGAGGCGGCACAAAAAAATATAATGGCAACATTAAAAAAGTATTTTCGGCTCCGATAACATTATAAGTCCCGGCCTCCCGAGCTACTGCAGTTCCTTTCCCAACTTCCCGTTCCCTACCCCAAATCGATTTCCCCCTTGCCCTTCCTCTCCGCCAAGTCAGTGGTTCAAAGTCAAAATTTCTTTATTCAATTTAGGATTGTTTAAAGCTGTTATGAACGTCAAAATCTACACCGGTTCAATAAATGACCTTCACAGAGAAGAACCGGTAAGAAACTCTGGGGTCTTTCTTTTTTCAATGCCTTATTACAGAATGACATTTACAGATTACAAAAAAAATTACATCATAAATTTAGTAGCCAGGGGGTTTGCAAGTGCAGAGTATAAGTTATTTCCACACATCTCTGTCCTCTATGTAATGATCTATTTTATAATAAGCTTTATCTAATAAAATCCCATATATAGAGACAGATATCGATTTTCAGAGAGCAAAGAATTTCAAAATGAAATTTAATTTGAAATACTTATTACGGCTTAAATCTACACCGAGGCCAGTTATTCTGCCGTGAAGCAGTAGTGTGCAAACATTTCTGTCTTTCGGTCTGAAGGGCATTGAGGGCCAGTGTAATCACTGGGCATACGAGACTTAAGAACTGACGTTTCAGGGTTACGGGCGTAGTGTAGTGCTACACAGAAATATTCTGAGTATCACTTAGCATCAGGTGAACGTTTTGATCGTCTCATCGCTTTATCAAATTAAAAAAAAAATCACTTCGTAATCGTAACCAAATTTTTCACGACCGTCCCTAAAGATATTTCATTTCAAAAATACAACATTACATAAATTACATTTTTGTGCGTCCAATCCGTTCGTCATTGATTCAGTATGCTAAGATAGCCACAGCTGGATTTGACCACACGCGTCTACGTCTTCAATGGGCGGTTAAGGCCACTGTCGTCTATTGAAACATGAAACTATTTACTGGTGGTAGGATTGCTATGCAGGAGTCCGTCTAGGTAGGTACCACCCCAGGGCCAGTTATTCTACCGTGAAGCAGTAGTGTGCAAACATTAATGTGTTTCGGTTTGAAGGGCACTGTGAGACGTAAGAACCTATGTCTCAGGGTGATGGGTACCATGTTGTGTCACACAGAAATTTTCTGGATGGCACAGCATTTGTTATGGGCAGACGTTGCACTTACCATCAGGCGAACATTTTGCTCTTTTCATCACTACATGCAATAAAAAAAATGTCTTCTGGAACAACTTGCTGGATTCCAGGTCAGTCAAACGGTAGCCCTTAATATTTTTGGGAAACTCCGAATCCACAACCATTAAATTCCGTACTTGGTTATAATAATCATGATAATATCCTACAAGATATTTTGACATCAGAAACATTTTCTAGAAACTACCGCGTCAGCGTATACCACATGCGCTCACCTTTCCGTGCGACCGGCGGAAAGAATGATCGCGGCGTTAGAGACACGGTGAGGTCACAGTGTAACTAAACCATTAATCTGAAAGCTTTACAAATATAGGCTCGATGATTCTTTGAACGGTACGTGACGTGCTAAGCGAATTAAACGTTTATACATACATACATACATAAGATCACGACTGTATCCCATAAGGGGTAGTCAGAGATTGGGCACTCACTGCAAAAACAGATGACTGCCACAATCCACGTTTCACCAAAACAATGTAATGCACTTGGTGTGATAGGTGGTGAGCCCATCGCCACCATGCGCTGTTGGGTGCACAGTGCAGTTTAATTCATTACTCGCCTTTTACGAGATCCATTGGATGAGATGGAGTGGTAGTATTATTTTATCGAGCCGCCACCACACGGCCTTCTGCGTCAAAGCTGGTTAAAGACAGTCATTTCTAGTGACTATTTTATTTGCGTTCTATACTACCACCACCACCACCCACCATTAGTCCACTGCTGAACATAGGCCTCCCCCATACAGTTACACAAAATTTTGTAGCTCTCATTTTGGGGGGATTTTGACATAGTTGCCACGCTTGGCAGGCGGGTTGGGTACCGCAGTTTATTTATTATGATGTTCCAGGAAGATGCTGCTGCCCATCTTCCGGTTTTAATTTTCCCTCTGTCGACTTTAAGAACACCCACGGGATGAAATGGGGTGGTAGATTCTCTTGAGCCGCTACCACACGGCCAGCGTTCTATACGTACACACTAAATTAGGCGAATCGTGCTTAAAGACTGTAGCGAAAGTGCCTAGCTATCGTTGCCTTGTTAAATACAACTTTAATACTTGACTTATCATCTGTGCATAATACGCAAGTCACGTGGTTTGTGACGATTGTAACGAACAGATAATGAACAGAAATAACACACCGATAGTGTTGCCCACAGTTGAAGCTCAAAGCCGCAGTCTAAATTTATTTAATCAATTCAGGCTTATTTTCTAGGAGCTGACCGTAGGTTAACGACCGCGTGGCCTAGTGGTCAGAGTACCTGACTTCTACGCCGCAGGTCCTGGGTTCGATTCCCAGCCGGAGCCAACGTTGGTGCTAAAACACAAATTGTTGGTTTTCGGGTCTGGTTGTGTTTCGATTGTCCCCGTGTTTCTGACACTGCATCCTAGCCCACCTCCGATCTTATCGCATCAGCGTTACATCGGGCGCGGGTAGGTTGGGACTAGTGAGTGCCTCTGTGTTTGCGCGTACACTTGTGGCACTATAATATCTCCTGCGCAGTTGATGGCTCTCGACAGTATTCGGAAGTTGTCGCCGTGGTCGAAATCGGCTAGGAGAACATCGTCATCATTTTCTAGGAGAACGACAACACGAGCAAAACATTCACCTGATGGTAAGTGCAACGTCTGCCCATTACAAATGCTTTGTCACTAAGATCATTTCTGTGTGGCAACACACTGCGCTCGTCACTCGCCAATATGCAGGAATCCGTCTAGGTAGGTACCACCCCAGGGCCAGATATTCTGCCGTGAAGCGTTGCCAGCGATAAGGGATCATAACGTGATTCTTCACTGCAGGCTGCACGAGGAAGCTAAGAGTCGCTCAGCGAGCTATGGAAAGAGCGATGCTTGGTATTTCTCTACGCGATAGAGTGCATTACCGTTATTCTAAATATATTTATAGCTACTGTAATTACTGGGTGCATGAGACTTAAGAACTGAAGTTTCAGGGTGACGAACGCAGTGTGGTATACTGCTGCGGTGTGTTCTGGGTGACACAGCATATGTTATGGAAAGACGTTGCATATAGTCTCTTAGATTAACAATTATCGATGGTAAAAACTCTTTCACTTATTTGTTATTTAATACTTGCTACAATTCCGTTAAGAACTGCACTGGACTGCTCGACACTAACCACAGACTAGACAAATTTCCAGCTTAAAAATAATTCACACTCAATTTATTTTTGCAAACACCGAGGTGAGAAACTGCGTCCGGCTTTCGCTCCTTAAATCTAATTTATACATTAAAAACTCCGTGGAGTTTTTTCCGCGTCGACTTCTCGACTTATTCAATTACATCCTGCAGCCGCCCCCCTTTCAACGGAGATTGCAGGTCTCGAGTTATCGAAAGAGCAGTGTTGATTCGATAGCATTCTTTTAGATTTAATCATCTACATGTCGACGAATATACCTAAGACGGATTGTCCGACCAGTTAGCGCCATCTTGGACTAAGAAGTCAATCGGCGGATCCTATTCGACTGGGCGGCGTTCGGGAGACTACGTCACCTCTTCTGATCGAATATACCTCAATGTCTCTAAACAAAGGTTCCAAGGACCATTGCGTTTTGCCAGTGATGGCTGACCGAACTAACACGTGGTCATTCACTGCATACCGCTTGAGGGAGTTTCTAGTCGCTCAGCGAGCTTTGAAAAGAGAAGAATCCGTAACGTTGATATCCACTGCAAAACTGGAGTAACCGAGATAGCCCTAAGGATTAGCAAAGTGAAGTGACAATAAGATGGTCGAAATATCCGTTGGGAAAGAATTCTTCTGGCGTAGCAACCTCATACCGACATACGCAGTGTAGCGCGACTAGATGGAGTGTCGACCTACCCGGTTTGGCGGAAAGTGAATGGATGCATGTTGCTCTGGACTGTATTTTCTTGCAATTTATAGGGTAGTTCTATGTTCAGCAGAGGACTTGTGTGGGGTGAAATTATGATGATGATCAATCATCTACACGAACTACTTTTACCATACCGACTCCACAATATATAAATCTTACCTTTTTCCTACTGAGGCGTCGCAAAAGGCGGTTAAGATATTACAGCAAAAAAAGGTATACCAGCTGCTGTTGCTGCTATATCTGCTGATGAATAGTTCTGATCAAACCTTTAAGCTGTCTGGAAGTAGTGATTAAGCGCTTATACACCTTTTATAAGTACAGATTAGGCCCAAATTATACAGCCTCTTCCTTTAGATTTTAGAAGGTCTAGTTGAAGTCGATACGAAAACTGTAAAATGGTAGATGTATGGCTATATAAGTTTTCCCTTATACTTATATTAGTTATTGAGGCTTTAGTTTGAAAATTACCTTATAAAAGATTTTAAGACCGATTTAAGGTTGTCAAAGCATTTGGAAAAAGCGAAAGTATTAAAGATTATATTTCAACAAAAACAACTAAGAAAATAATGGTGGTTCTGGTGCTAGTAATATATCTGCATAAGTCAATTCTCTTGGTTTCTAGAATCTACATACATACATACAGTCACGCCTCTTTCCCATAGGGGTAGGCAGAGACCACATCTTTCCACTTGCTACGATTCTAGAATCTAGAAATAGTGTAAAATGTTTGCGATGTTCATTTTAATGCACGCATATTTTCGTTGGATTTTTAACACGCCCGTGTATTAACATACACACATAAGATCACGACTGTATCCCATAAGGGGTAGTCAGAGACTGGGCACTCACTGCCAAAACAGATGACCGCCACAATCCACGTTTCACCAAATCAATATGACGCACTTGGTGTGATAGGCGGTGAGCCCATCGCCACCATGCGCTGTTGGGTACACAGTGCAGTAAAATTCCTTACTCGCCTTTTGCGAGATCCAGTGGATGAGATGGAGTGGTAGTATTCTTTAAACGAGCCGTCACCACACGGCACCGTGTATTAAGTCTTTAACTAATTAATAATAAAGATTTAAACTTGCTTAATTGGTTTACTAACATGGATCCCCTGAATATTTTCCAAAGCATTCTGTATATCTATCACAGTTTGAAAATTGTATCGAAATAATGAAGCAAGGTTTAGATTAATGTTATATGTTAGGCACCCTAAGTATTTGAAAACAAGCCTTATAAGTCCACTTGGTTCGCTGCTGCTGAATTTTTTTTTTATTGTAAAAAGTGACGAAACGAGCAAAACGTTCACCTGATGGTAAGTGCAACGTCCGCCCACAACAAAAGCTGTGTCACCCAGAATATTTCTGTGTGACACCACACTGCGCCCGTCACCCTGAGACATCAGTTCTTAAGTCTCAAATGCCCAGTGATTACGCTAGCTCACAGTGCCCTTCAAACCGAAACATAGTAATGTTTGCACACTACTGCTTCACGGCAGAATAACTGGCCCTGGGGTGGTACCTACCTAGACAGATTCCTGCATAGGAATCCTACCACCAGGTACCACCAGGAATTACGAATTTGGCTGTAGAGCATTCTTTCAAAATTACATTTTAATCTGTTCGAACATCGTCTGCTTACGGGCTTACAATCTGCGATTCAACAACCTATAAAGTTATAACATTCTATATATATAAGACTGAGGTTTTTTTGAGTATTTTGCCAAGGGCCTTATAAAACTAGTGCTACAATAGTCTTAAATTACAACAATAAACAGACTGCATTCTTCGTCCACTTTATCATGGAACTTAGAGCTTTAGAAGGTATTCTCGTGACTCTCATTTAAATCTTATACCTTATTTTATTACACAATAGAACTAGAAGTGTAATGGAATGATAAAATGTTTAGTAAGCTGATAGCTGAGTAAGAACTTTATAGAGGGCTAAAGACGTTAATAAGTTTAGTGAATTCTGAAGTTCAGCTAATAGATGTCGGGGAAACTCTTGTAATACTCTCATTCAATAGAACTTTAAGCCGTGATTGAGTATATATTTCCACGTAAACGCTTGTGTGCTGCTTGGGTTGTGCGCACAGCATTTCTTCGTGCAGAATAACACCATTATAAGTCCAGTCGTGCAATGCTGTCATTATAATGCTCGTGAGTACGCGATGGAGAGTAAGAGTTTCTTGACTTGTATCAAAATGGCGGCGGCGCGATACGCCACCCGCCACGTCCCTTTTTCCGCGAGTGCGAAAAGTGGGCTACGTGAGTGGACCCTGCCTATCCCCTATACGGGGAAACAGCGTGACTGTATGTATGTGTTTTGCGATAAGTCATGTCATTTGCAACAAATAAAAGTTCTCATAACGATTTCTTATATTTACGCGAACACTACACATCTAAATGAAACTAATTTTACGTATTTTATGGCGTTTTATTTTGTTACTTATAACCCGACGTTTCGAGTGCTTTACAACACCCATTGTCACGGGGGGACATACATCATACATTAGATCACAACCGTATCCCATAAGGGGTAGTCAGAGACTGGGCACTCACTGCAAATCAGATGACTGCCACAATCCACGTTTCACCAATACAATATAATGCACTTGGTGTGATAGGTGGTGAGCCCATCGCCACCATGCGCTGTTGGGTGCACAGTGCAGTTTAATTCCTTACTCGCCTTTTACGAGATCCATTGGATGAGATGGAGTGGTAGTATTCTTTTAACGAGCCGCCACCAGACGGGTTTTTAGGGCAGGACCCCCCCTAAAAACGCGATAAAATCCGTAGAATTAGTTTCATTTAAATAAAATTCTTTCTGATTCCCTAAATACACAATAGCTTCAACATTCACTAAATACATAATATCATCGAAGCGTCACTGACAAGTCTTATAGACAGCCGCAGTGTTGAGCGCAATTCTCGAGCTAGCATACAACTGGAATAACTTTTCGATTGACCAAAGTGCTTCATTACTCATCGAAGTTCAGACAGACCTCAGCCTTTGGCAGTCTGCAGCAAGAAGGCTGACAAGCCATTTGTTATCGCAATAAGTTTGAATTGCTCCTCTCTGAAACTATTCCGGGAAAGGAAGCAAACGTTCGGGAAACAGTGCGACCGTTTCGCTGCACTCTTTCACTCTTTTCAACTCCAGACAGTTTTATCTATATCTGTGCCTATGCAGGAATCCGCCTAGGCAGGTACCACCCCACAGCCAGTTATTCTGCCGTGAAGCACTAGTGTGCAAAAATTACTGTGTTTCGGTCTGAACGGCACTGAGAGCTAGCGTAATCACTGGGCATATTAGACTTAAGAACTTATGTCTCTGGGTGACGGGCGCATTGTGGTGCTACACAGAAATATTCTGAGTAACACAGCATCTGTTATGGGCAAACGTTGCACTTACCATCAGGTGAACGTTTTGCTCGTCTCGTCACTTTAACAAATAAAAAAAAAACCTTTGAGAAGATACGACCGATTAAATACTAAATTAATTTGAGGACTACTAACTAAAATGTTTTTTTTTAATTGCATAAAATGACGAAACGTGCAAAACGTTCACCTGATCCTGTGTAACGTCTGCCCATAAAAATGCTGTGTCACTCAGAACATTTCTATGTGACCCCCCACTGCGCCCGGCACCCTGTCACAGACGAGTCGCATATGCCCAAGGGCATGGAGAGCTAGCGTGATGCCAGCTCTCAATACCCTCCAAACCGTAACGCAGTCATGTTTGCACACCACTGCTTCACGGCAGAATAACTGCCACTGGGGTGGTGCCTACCTAGACAGATTCCTGCATGGGAATCCTACCACCATGATGATGTCGTCCAGCCCGATTCTCAACTAGGGCGACAACTTACGAATACTAGAAGCTATCAACTGCGCAGGAGATATTATATTGTTGCAAGTGTACGCGATATGCCGATAGGTGTCCGGCAGAGATGAATAGCACCTACGAGCACCTCTTTCCTACGGAGGTGCCGTAAGAGGCGACTAAGGTATAGTACGGAAAGGCTTTATTTGTACAGATCAACACCATAGTATGCAATGCTGTCACTATACTGTTCGTGGAAATGCAACGGAGAGTCAAAATTGTTTTGATACGTACTGAAATGGATGCGACGTGGTTTGCGGATATAAAGACGTGGTGTGGGGATAAAACGTGGACTACATGTGTAGCCTCTGCCCTATCCCTTATATAGGAAAAAGGGGTGACTATATGTATGCATGTAGAGTACTACATGTACCACTAGGCCCCGTAGCCCAGTGGTTAGAACAGACTTGTGGTGGAGAGTAAAAAATTATAACATACAAAAGAGCACGCCCTCTTTTGTACTTTAATAAAAATAAATTCATTTTTTTTGTATTGGATAAAGTGAAGAAACGAGCAAAACTTTCACCTGATGGTAAGTGTAACGTCTGCCCATAACAAATGCTGTGACAGCCAGAAAATTTCTGTGTGACACCACACTGTGTCCATCACCCTGACACATAAGTTCTTCAGTCTCATATGCCCAGTGATTACGCTAGCTCACAGTGCCCTTCAAACCGAAACACAGTAATGCTTGCACACTACTGCTTCACGGCAGATAACTGCCCCTGGGTTGGTACCTACCTAGACGGATTCCTGCATAGGAATTCAGAGCAGTTGGATAACCCTAATTCTAGATTTAACAAGCTATGGATACAAATAAATAAAATTTAAGTGTCTGTTTGTAATCACAAAACAACAGATTTTTCCTCGATGCTTATGAAAGTATATAGGTACTTAAAAGAATAAAACTATTTTTAAAATTTTTGTTTGTCTGTTTGTTGCGGCTAATCTCCAAAACGGCTTAAAAAAAATCTGCTCTCTGCTATTATGGCGGGAAACTTAAGCTGCTTTAATTTTAGAAAAATTATTAGGGATCCGCGAAAAAAAATTAAAACCATATAATGTCAATCAAATAGGGAAGTAAATATGCATATCTTTACTCGGGGTCGGCACTCGGGTAAAACCGGCATAGCTAGTTATTAGTAAGTCTTCATTCTTTGAAGTCTGCCTATTTTTGTTGGTAGGGTCGAAATTTCTAAGTCTTAGCTGTACGGTGGGAAGCATTGAGGCGTTATTATATAATTTTGTGATATTACCAAATCGATTATTGCCTATATCGTAAGGTAGCGTTTGGCAACACTTACCGGTCGACGATAACACATAACGGAAACGACCGTCCCACGCCGCGCCCGCGCGTTTCGCCAGTCACTTTACAAACACGCATTGCATAGAAATAATATTTTTAACATCGCTCATGCGAACGGCTTATTATTGGCTATACTGCTGATTTTTTTTTAATGGAAGAAATGCCGCGAACCGTCTCACCTAGAACATTTCAGTATGGCACCAGACCGCGACACCGCCTTTCTCTCAGCCCGAGACATCAGAATAGAATAGAATAGAATATTTTTTATTTAACATACATATATTTATTGAATGTAACTTTTTTTCAACTTTATTAACTGCACTGGTTCGAAGAAATGCCTGGGAAGAACCAGTAAGAAACCCAGAGGGCATTTTTTTACTTTTTAGTCGGTTAAAAATAATGTACAATAACAAGATTATAAAGATGTAGAAATAGCTTGACAGCGATTACCGTCTTCCCAAGGGTTATCATCATTATTTAATTTAAAAAAATAACTTTTAGATTGAAGTACTTTAGCACCTTCTGGGATTTTATTGTAAAAACGTATACATTGCCCCATAAAAAAGTTACCGACACTGTGAAGTCGAGTAACTGGCAGTATTAATTTGTGCTTGTTACTGGCACTATTTACATTATGAACATAACTTTTTTTATTAAACTATTGTACTTGTGTACATACAAAACGTTTTTTTCATATGTATGTATAATGAGACGCCAAGCTTAAGATATTAATATCTTATATATATATATAATAAGGAACATTTTAGAGCCAAGATTATATATACCTAGCTCTTACGCCCCTTTATTAGAAAATAAAAATAACATCTACCTCAGTTGCATATCCCCATAGCAAAATACCATAAGACATTATGCTATGAAAATAACTAAAATAAACCAATCTAGCAGTTTCAACATTAGTCAAGTTCCTAATTATTTTACAGCATAAGCTTCTGAGCTAAGTCTACTTGCTAGTTAAGGTATATGGTGGCTCCGTCGAAGATCCGCGTCGAAAGTTATTCCAAGAAATACAGTGCTATCCGCAAGGCTAAACTCTTCCCCATTTACATGCACACTTACATCTAATCGTTTAACATCAGTTCTTAATTTTCATATGCCCATTAATTTCTCTCTATCAGTGCCCTTCAGACCGAATCATAGTAGCCGCTCCATTCGCTTAATCAGAACATTACGGGACCAATAATAAAGTGTTCAAATATAGATTACGCACGGCGCAGTTATCTATAGTTATCGGTCGAGTTCGCCGGAAGTCCGCCGCTGTGGGCTTTATCACTACGCGACCTTGCTTGCGCGTTATCGCTCCCGCGTCGGCCAAATTTTCAATAACGGAAACAAACAAATTCATCGTCATATCCCGACTAAAATGCTTGCAGTTTATCCCTTTTTCTATATTATAACAATAGAAATATATAAAAATAACAAAATATAAAATGTTAAATAGGAGATGAAAGATTGTATGGAAGTCATTTTCCAACTTTTTGCAAAAGCGTTTGTAAAAATTGTAACATTAGTTACAAATGTGGAAATGGGTGTTTAGGCTTCTGTTCATAAATAGAAGTCAGTTGCATCACCGTTTTTATAAATTCAAAATAAGGGACGCAAATTTTTTTGGTTAGGGATATATTTTTGGAGTTCAAATCGTGGAAATTGGCGAAATTAATTACCTAATAAAAACATACGTTTCGACTGATACAAGGATTCAAATATTAAAACAGAAATGTCACGGAACAGCCTGAAATAAAAAGTACGGAAACGCATAGACACAGAGGAGAAGCAGGAGATTTAGTATTAACAATTTTTTTTTTATTGTATAAAGTGATGAAACGAGCAAAACGTTCACCTTATGGTAAGTGCAACGTCTGCCCATAACAAATTCTGTGTCACCCAGAAAATTTCTGTGTGACACCACACTGTGCCCATCACCCTGAGACATAAGTTCTTAAGTCTCATATGCCCAGTGATTACGCTAGCTCACAGTGCCCTTCAAATCGAAAGTACAGTTATGTTTGCACACTACTGCTTCACGGCAGAGTAACTGGCCCTGGGGTGGTACCTACCTAGACGGATTCCTGCATAGGAATTCTACCACCTTCGGACTCTTTTAAAGTTCTGTGCGCATGAATATTGACTTTCAAAGTATTTAGTAATCTCGTGTATGCAACGTATCTGTCAAGGATATTGTTAGAACCTCGCTACAGCTAGGTCATTCAGTTCAGTCAATGTAGGTATTAAGGAGCTGCTTAGTATTCCCGAGTTGGCTCGGAATGCGTTACCAATAATTTATGCAAGGTCAGCGCATATTGTTCACGGGCACCTGACCATATCAAAGCGCCATTAGCTACGTATTGTGGAATGAGGTTTACCGCAATTAGGCATAATTTTGCATGCAACATAATATTATGTTGTACGTGCAAACGTTAGGGTTGCATGGTTAAGTTCAAGCGATTATATCACTTCAGTTGACCGTGTGTATGTGAATCGCATCCATGAAGCCATACATTGGATTATGGTCTAACTCGTACGGACCAGATCGCATACCGTTCAGATTGTCACCTATTTGTCATCTCTGTTTTTTTATATTTATTATACACCTATTAAGTATTTATAAGGTGCTTAAACACCAGACCGATTACATTAATAGCAGTGGAGAATTAAAAAAAAAACAGAAAACATCCAATTGTGACAGTTATTCTGCCATGAAGCAGTAGTGCAGTGGTATATAACAACAGGGCATATGAGAATTATGAACCGATGTCTTATTATGACGAGCGCAATGCACAGAGCTTTCCTATTATTTATTTATTTGTTAATGGAAACAGTCATAAACTATATTCCAGTGTCAAGTTACATATCCAAGTACACAATCTTCAAGCTTCAAGTAAGCAAGACTTCAAAATTTTGATCGACAGTAAATTCATAGTTGACTTTTACTGAAGATTTTCTGGACTGACGGAGACAACACGAAAAGCACAATTTTGGTCTTGAATTGAGTTTGCCAATCACTGTACACTTTCAGGAGCACTTGCTGCGTAATAAACTATCATTATATTATAACATCAAAGTTCCAAATATACACAGAAATAAAAAAAAATAAAAACACTGCCATTTTTCGAGTTGGCGCCAAGAGTCAGTGCTTTCATATTCCAAAGTTCCGGATGACGCCTCAACTAGAGATGTGCCAACTCGGGACAAACTCGACTCCGTTTAACTCGAGCTAAAATTAATGTAACTCGTACTGAACTCGTGTTAACTGGATGAAACTGAGTATTATTTTTTGTTTTAAGTAGTTTAATGACCCAGCTTCGCAACAATATTAAAACAGTTGGAACAGATTCGTAATTAAAGAGATTTTAAGGAGATTTTAAAGAGATTTCCTATTAGGTCCCGGCATTTTTTTCAAAAACCGCACTTTATAACACTAAAAGACTAACAACAACCGGCACTCCAAAGTTAATTGACCTCAAATCTGCAATATTATGACATTTGATGAATGAATGAAATGAGTATAGCCACAAATGACCGGTAAACTTCGCGACACAAGCTCACACAACGGACGAAACGTAAGAATGAGAAATCGTCAATCCCGTACTCGCTTTGATTTAGGTGTTTATTTACAGTGCCAATCCCAATTCGAGTCAGAGAGAATTCAACTCGAGTTCGTTCGAGCTAAGCCCAACTCAGTCCCCACTTCACTAGCCTCAACTGGACCATGTGGCGAGCCCATTAGGCTAGTATGTACTAGCCTAATGGGCTCGCGTTGCACTTACCGTAAGGAGAACTTAATCGTTTCGAAGTAAGACCATTCCATGAAAAAAAAATCACATTTTCAAATGTAGGGTCAATTTGTTTCGGTTTCTAAACTACATTCATGAGGTTCTCGATGTGATCGGATAAGTTCGGTCAAGATGGATGTCAGGACGACAGCGATCGCTTATCAGAAGTTAAGCAAAAATTTAACTAAATGTCATTTAGTTAATTTAACTTGTGCGAGAAGTATACTCGAACGTCGCATGAACTGCAAATCTTACGCCCTAGCATGAACACACCCTTATATCCGTCTCCGTAATGTGTTTGTTATTGTTTATCTTGCCCCTTATATGATATTAAAGTAGTTCCTTATGAATGTCGTCAATAATGATGCAATTGGCAATAAATTATTTTTTTGTTATAGGTACTATGCAGCACCGATAGTCAGCTACAGAAGCGGGTAAGTACACAATCAACATTTGAAAATGCGGACGTGTTTCTAACCAGATATTTTGAGTTTCGACTGTGTGCATACTAGGCAAAAGCCAGCCAATGTGCCAGGGGGGGAAGGGGAATTTTCGACCACAGCAAAAATTACCGAATGCTGTTTTAAGTTATCAAGTGCGCAGAATATTATGGCGCATGTGGTCATGTGGTCGACTTATTTTAAGGAGTTGAAACCGCGACCTGCAGCTAGTCGGGCAATGAATTACTTGGTATTAGATTAACAAATGAACTGTCGGGGGGAAGGGGTGGGATTCAGCTGCCCCTCCCTGCTACCTTGGCGACGCATTTGATACTAGGTACAACATATAACTAAGCGTTTCATGCAAATACCCAACAATAACCATGTGCGGTGTGGTCGCCACCGTAATAGGATCTTACATCATCTTGTGAAAGTTAATTTTCTTACTGGTAGTAGGATTCCTATGCAGTAATCCGTCTAGGTAGGAAACACCGCAGTGGCAGTTATTCAGCCGTGAAACAGTAGTGTGCAAACATTACTATGTTTCGGTCTGAATGGTACTGATAGCTGGTATACTGGCTATGATACTTAAGAATTGATTGTCTTAAGGTGACGGGCGCATGATCGTGTAACATATCTCGGTGGAGAGACGGGCCAAGCGGCTAATCGGTGATTCAGACTTGGTTACTACCAATTTGTCCAGTCTCGAACACAGACGTCGGGTGGCCAGTCTCTCGGTGTTCTACAGGTTACATTTTGGAGAGTGTGCGAAGGAATTACATGAGTTAATTCCCCCTTCCCCTTTCCATCATCGGACAACAAGACGCACGGCGGGTTTCCATCCTTTTGTTGTGGACATACCCTGCATTCGGACGAAGCGTTTTGCTTCGTCGTTCATAATGCGTACAGCAAAGGACTGGAATAATTTGCCTGCATCAGTCTTTCCGTCCGATTATAATGTGGGTGTCTTCAAGAGAAGAGTGAATAGGCTTTTTCTAAGCTAGTGTGCCTACCAACAAAAACTACATCGCCACTTACCATCAGGTGGGATTGTAGTTAAACGCTAGCTTATATTGTTTAAAAAAAAAAAGAAATATTTTTTCTGGATGACATATAATTCATTACGGGCAGACGCTCTCACCGTCAGATGAAGAATATGTATGAATGTGACATATGTATCATAGTTTACCAACAGACTATTGAAGAGCGAGATAAAGATGTGTATTGAGAAGCGTTGGCTTGCGTTACCTTCCCCTCGGCTACGCCGCGAACCAACATCAAGTTTATTATAAACAAGCACTTACTATTCATTTCTGTAGTACTAATACTCATTAGTACCTCGTTAGTACCGTACTACTTGAAACTTATTTTGTTAATTAACAAGCTTTGCCGGCGATTTTGTTTGGACATGAGCATATAATTATTTTCACAATACTATTAGTCTACAGAAAGTCTGCTGCTAGAATTATTATCTATCTATCTATATATATTTATATATATATATATATATATATATATATATATATATATATATATATATATATATATATATACAGGGTCTGTCGTAAATAATGAATAACCCGTAAACTGGAGTTGGTCCGGATGTGAAACTGTAAGAAAATCGTATCTTCTTGCCAGGCTTTCTAACCATATCAAAATGGCGTAGCCTTTTATACTTTTTTATAAATTTCGCTACTTTTTTCATTCATTCCGTTGCCATTTCATCAAATTTAGGTATTTCAGTGTGATTTTAGTATTATACTCCTGAAGACGTGTATTATTTAATTTTAGTACAACTTTAGGTGTTTTTAACGTTAAACATTTTCAAAATCGTCATTTTAAGTTCTTTTTTAAACAATTTTTTTCTTAATGTCAACTTTTGATAATTTACTGTGAAAAAAAGTACTGCGCTATAGCTGCCCATGATCTTAATAAATTGTATATATCTGTTTTTGTCGGTATGCAATATCTCCCTTAATACTGTATCAAAGTAAATGTTTGATACGCCATTTTGAAGATTATCTTTACGACTAATGATGAAAAATAAGTAAACGTCTTAAAATTAAGTTAAATATAGTTTTCGCGCTAGTTAATTTAAATTCAAAAAATTCAAACACGCACCACGACGCGCGACCGCCGTAGAGAGCAGCACGCAGCAGTCGACAATCACAACGCGTACACACGATACACCCGTGTTCCAGGGCGGTTCTCACAGCCCAGAGCTACCGACACACAAATCGACGGTCCGAATGGAGGCCCGCAGCCTCCCTCGGACGGTCATTAGACGACTTAAAATCATTTCGGATATTCGAAATCGCGCAAGCACGAAGCGAACGCGTCCCAATTACGAGGTTTTGTAGGAGTTTATTTATGTATTTATGTTTGGGTCAAACCAAACCTGGCCCGTGAGCACAGTATCCGATATCTGTGAAAGCCAAAAAGTCTAACAGCAATTACATCACCGAAATTATATATAATTTTATAACAAAAAATTCTTAATTCTCTACACTAGGATTTCTCCTGTGACGTTTAGTGCGTTATACTTGAATAAATGTCAGTTGCACAAGCACCCAGACCCGCAACAATATTATTTGTAAGCTAAATATTCCAACCCGCCTGCCAGGCGTGGCAACTATGGCAAAATCCTCCCATAACAGAACTACAAATTTCTGTGGCAACCTATGGAGGAGGCCTATGTTCAGCAGTGGACTAGTGATAGGACTGAAATGATGATGATGATAATGAAATATTTGTGCAGTGCGAAAATCGGATCTGCGATCCGTAGCGTAGGAGCTAGGGTGACTTTTGCTTTCTCTAATCTGAGCAACTTTATTGTCGATCTAAAGCTTTAGTATGGATGTGTGCACGAATCTACGTTTTTTTTTTTTTATATGAGAAAGTGACGTGATGGGCAAAACGTTCACCTCATGGTAAGTGCGATGTCTGCTCATAATAAATGCTGTGTCACCCAGAACATTTCTGTGCGGCCACCACATTGCGCCCGTCACCCAGAGACATCAGTTGTTAAGTCTCATATGTCCAGCATTTACACCAGCTCTCGGAGCGCTTTAGACCGAAACACAGAAATGCCTGCACACCGCACACAAGGCGGAACAACTGACCCCGCTGTTATACCTACTGGTGATGCGGTGTGTAAATAGAAGCATCACGTGCACATTCCTACAATTATATTTTTATATTTTTTATCAATACCTATAAATAATTTTTATGACTCATTGATAAACTCTCTTAAAACACTAGTATATCTACAATATGCAGGTGATAAATATGCCCACGTACCTTCATGTGATCCAAGATCACTTGCGATGAGATTTACAGCAGATAAATGCTCCTGGCTGCTGACAAGCTTCGGTGTAATCTAAGTAAGAATATCTCTTCAAGTTATTTTCAGTTTTCGATAATCTTGTAGCATGCAGAATTATTCACCACAATTAATAATAGGATGCCGTTATTTGTATATTTTATGTGAATTTATCGGCTTTTCAATTAATTCGTATATTTGTTAGCGGAGCGAATCGACATTCTCTAACTCGATCTACGAAAAAAAAAACATAGTTGTAGCGATTAATTAGTGGTAGGGTTCCTATGCAGGAATCTATCTAGGTAGGTACCACCCCAGGGCCAGTTATTCTGCCGTGAAGCAGTAGTGTGCAAATGTTACTGTGTTTCGGTTTGAGAGCTAGCGTAATCACTGGGCATGTGAGACTTAAGAACTGATGTCTCAGGGTGACTGGCGCAGTGCGGTGTCACACAGAAATGTTCTGGTTGACACAGCATTTGTTATGGGAAAACGTTGAACTTACAATCAGGTAAACGTTTTGCTCGTTCCGTCAATTAATGAAAATAAAAGAAAATTAAAGAGGGCCGCGAAATGGTCTGCGACGCGGGGACGGCCGCCATTTGTGAGTGTTCCGTCAAAGGACGCGCCAGTGCACGCAATTTAACTCACAACGAGTACTAGCAACGCGACAACGGTCTACACCCGGTCTCAGTCTTAGTGGAGATCTTAAATTTTTAAAAATAATTTTATTAACTGCCCAAAGTTTTTATATACGCTTACGCAATGTTTTACCAGTTCTCTACCAGTCTACCTTTGGATTGAGCAGAGAACATGCTAAGGGTGTTTAGTGCTAAGGTTTATATTTATGTGTAAGTGTATGCATATTTATGTATATAGTTACTGTGCAATCTGAAATCAGATTGTGGTCTTGTTTCCTTTCGCTTATTTGTATATATATATATATTAAATATTTACATACATACATACACACATAAATATTGACATGTTCTGAACCGAAACTATGTATA
The DNA here is from genome assembly GCA_019845155.1 of Luehdorfia chinensis. NCBI lineage: Eukaryota > Metazoa > Arthropoda > Insecta > Lepidoptera > Papilionidae > Luehdorfia > Luehdorfia chinensis. The sequence goes on along the minus strand of JAHVAK010000142.1, from coordinate 2,166,944 downwards.
AGGATCATATATAAAAGAAGTAATATAAAATTAAATTGAAGAAGTAGCACGCAAACATATTAGAAATTAGTAATTAATTGTTAATAATGCTCCCAGGAAGTTGTTGTGTTGTTGTTGTTGTTTTGCAGGAAGTCGATGGATGCAGGTGGCTCAGAAGCGCGTATTGTGGCAATCTATGGGGGAGGCCTATGTTCAACAGTGGACTATGGTAGACTGAAATGATGATGATGATGATGCTCCCAGAGCAGGCGTTTGAAGCGAAAATATTTTTTTAAATCGGTTTAGTATATCCTGAGATTTGCCCCTTCAAACATACAAGCTCTCTAGTTTTATAATAGTAGAAACCCGGCGGTATTGCCACGACTGCAATTTACTGATGAAGAAAATAAGGATGTGCTCTTAGCTAACAATATAATTTAAGCACTGAAAACATGTGACAGCAAATCAGTCAAACTGAATGTCACTTTGTTATTGAGACGTTAATACGAAACTACCATCCAAATTTCTGACTTCTCGAAGAGAAATTCATATTACTCAGTATTACGATAGCTATACTCGTATATATGATTTCAAACCTATATGTAAATAAAATATCTAAATCTATTGTGGTCTTGGTTTTAATTAGTACTTTATTTTTGGTTCCCGTTGCCAAAAGATGTGTACACATGGGAAGTTCGAATCTCTCAGTTTGGTGTTTCATCCAACATGGCGGATATTTGCTATTTTTATTTAAACAAAAATCATGTTAATCTCGCTCCTAATACAAACATAAGTGTATTTAATCTTATCCAATGGATCTCGTAAAAGTCGAGTAAGGAATTAAACTGCACTGTGCACCCAACAGCGCATGTTGGCGATGGGCTTACCACCTATCACACCAAGTGCATTATATTGTTTGGTGAAACGTGGATTGTGGCAGTCATCTGTTTTTGCAGTGAGTGCCCAGTCTCTGACTACCCCTTCTGGGATACAGTCGTGATCTTATGTATGTATTTGTAACCTATTTCTTTAATTAAAATCATTATTTTAGTGAAACGATATCACTGTCATCGTATTCACAACAGTTGTAATGTATGTCTTAATGGCCGCACAAAATTGTTAAATGTATTTTAATTGTTAAATGTTACAAAATTGTACTAATAGAATATGTAAATTTATTTCATCGCCCATTTTATTACCTTGTCACTTCCCATCACTAGCTAGTCGCTGGCGGGCCGCGAACACGCCGACGCCTTTCATCGAGCGCGCTTTCTCGGCCCAAATGGGCGACGCGTTTGTTGCCCGTCTGTTCGTTTGTCGCTCATCACAGCCCTCGACGCTTTGTGTCAGCGCGCTTTTAGCTCACGCACAAAAATGGCGACTCGGTTGAATAGCCTACTCTATTCTTGAGTTCTACATGCAACATGCGACCGCACGGTAAATTAGTACCATCTGTCCGTACTGAAATTGACAACGATTTGAATACGTTTACTTTAGTTATTGTTGAAAGAAAAATTCACTGGTGTTTGCATACTTAATATATTTTTCGAAAACGTTTACAAAATGGCGCCAGATTCCCACGGACCAATTGCTTACGTAATCTTCATTAGGAGGCTTATTTTTGTACAATTTTTATGTTTCGGCTGTCTCCGTACTGGCCCTTAAAGGTATCGCTAAGGAGAAAAGCTGACAAAGTATATTTATGTATACCTCAATTTCTAGGTAGGTATAAAGAATTCATGCCACAACTATCGCCATTTATTGGAAAAAGTGACGAAACGGGCAAAAGGTTCACCTGATAGTGAGTGCAGCGTCTGCCCATAGCAAATGCTGTGTCACCCGGAACCCTTTGTGACACCACACTACACCCGTCACCCTGAGACATGAGTTATCAAGTCTCATATGCCCAGTGATTATACCAGCTCTCAGTGCCGTTCAAACCGAAAAACTGTAGACTACTGCTTCACGACAGAATAACTGGCCCTGGGGTGGTATTTACCTTGACGGATAGACAGTACTCCGAATTATGAGACTATCTACTACAAACCTCAACTTAACTAAACTCAACTCAACTTCAAAAATTTCAAATAGAATTAATATCGTGTCAATGTTAATTCTATTTGAAATTTTTTGAGTCACACGATTTTATTTGAAATAAAGACCGTAGTTTCACAGAATTTTACTTGAATACTAGCTGGCCGGCAAAAGTTGTTGTTGTTGACGTTGTGTGAATATTGGTAAAAACTCGAAAAAATTGTTGATAAATTGCGACACCTATCGGCACAGCTAGCTCAATGGCATGCAATCAAAGGGTCGCGCAGTCGAATCAACTGTCAGAGGATAATGAAAGAAGACAGAAAGAGAAAGTATTTATTGTCACAGAACTGTCAAGCATACAAAATGAGTTTTTTTTCTGTCATGTACCACTTGGCGTTGCGTACGGAAAATGTATGACAGAAAGAAATTTCTTCATAATATTTCTACGTGATCATTTTCGAAAATTTATTAGTTATTCGGGGCGGAGACAAATCCAACATATCCAATATCATGAATATCGGTCCAGTCGTTCTTGAGTTATAAGTGGTGTAACTAACACGCCTTTGTTTTATCTATGTAGATAAAAAAATCGATATTTTAACTTTTTACTTAAAATAAGAAAAAATACATTAAAGTACATTCTTTATTACAGAGTGGGACATTATCCCACCATGAAACAAATGTTTTTAATGAAAATCATCGTTTAATTGTTTTCACTATAAGTAACTTCAACTGTTACAATATATCCCATCGTGCATGAAAAGCTAAGCAAAAGGTGGGGTAGTTTTTAACCCCCACCTAGCCATAATAGTTAATCGACATCTTTCACCTTATCCCTTGACCTCTCTGTGTGACCTCTGTATTCGAAATAATCGATATCACGATACACTTCCACATAGTACAGGCGTCTCCCGACTTTTTACAACGCAATCGGAGAAAACGATTACCCATAAACGTGCGTAAACGATCTGAAAAAGGGAAACATTCCTAACAGCGCATTAATAACGAGTTGCCTTTAATATCCGTATATAAAACGCTAAAAAAACGAATTTACGATCCATCGAATGGCGGTTGCAGAAATGAGAGTTTAAGGAAGATATTTGAACGGAGAAGCCGTTGTAAAAACACCAAATCTGCATTTAATGTTTTCTGTATAAATACGTGGATGATCAGATAACCAAATTTGTGATGGTAGAAATCCGTCTAGTATACCTCCGCGTTCGCGGCTTAATAGAATCTACCACCCCATCTCATCCCGTGGGTGTCGTGATATTCGACGGAGGGCAAATGATAACCAGGAGATGGGCAGCAGCATCTTCCTGGAACATCTGAATAAATAAACTGCGGTTGCCGACCCGCCTGGCAACTATGCAAAATCCCCTAAAATGAGAGCTACAAACTTTTGTGGCAATCTATGAGGGAGGCCTATGTTCAGCAGTGGACTAGTGGTAGGTTATATATAGGATAGTGGGATACCTACCATTGTAATGCCAGTTTTGCAGTCGAACAGTAGTGCGAAAACATAGTGTTTCGGTTTTAAGGTCACTGATGGATAGTGTAATTATTGGGCGTGTGGGAGATCAGTACTGATGACTCAGTATGTATCTATTGATACACATATACTGGTGGTAGGATTCCTATGCAGGAATCCGTCTAGGTAGGTACCACCCCAGGGCCAGTTATTCTGCCGTGAAGCAGCAGCGCGCAAACATTACTGTGTTTCGGTTTGAAGGGCACTGTGTGCTAGCGTAATCACTGGGCATATGAGATTTAAGAACTGATGTCTCAGGGCGACGGGCGCAATGTAGTGTCACACAGAAATGTGTCTGGGTGACATAGCATTTGTTATGGGTAGACGTTGCATTTTACATCAAGTGAACGTTTTGACGAAACGTCACTATCCAATAAAAAAAAATATACATACAACATAAATTTTCTGGCTGATACAGCATTTGTGATGTACGATCATTGCACTTATCATCAAATGAACGATTTGCCGGCCTCATCACTTGGCTTGCCAAAAATTGCCTATAATAAACGCCCCACACTATCTTTTCTCCGGTTTGCAGACATCAATTTCACATATACAACACCACCATACCCATTTTTTTCCTTTTGACGTTTGACAAAGGGAATGAAAATAAATAAATAAAATTTAATTTATCGCATTAAGAGCTAACGTAATAACTCGGCATATGAGGCTTAAGAACTGATTTTTTTTTTATTGGATAAAGTGATGAAACGAGCAAAACGTTCACCTGATGGTAAGTTCAAAGTCTGCCCATAACAAATGCTGTGTCGCTCAGAAATTTTCTCTGTGACACCACGCTGTGTCCATATCATGCCCAGTGATTACGGTAGCTCACAGTGCCCTTCAAATCGAAACACAGTAATGTTTGCACACTATTGCTTCACGGCAGGATAACTGGACATGGGGTGGTACCTACCTAGACGGATTCATGCATAGGAATCCTACCACCAGTCTGAGGTTTCACACAGCATTTGTTATGGGCGGACGTTGTACTTACCAGCAAGTGATCGTTTCGCTCGTTTCGTCTCTTTGTAAAATAAAAAATAAAATTCACGGAACATGAAAACAAAATTGGCACTAAAAAACACTAAGTTCTCACATGGAATATCGCTATTTTACAGCTCGGCTAACTATGTGTGTCAATCCGATTCATTACTAAATAACGCGTTGGCTGTCCGTCCGTACATCATTGGCGTTTTACGCGACTGTGGTTCACGTAATGCTGTAATTTGCTAGTTTAGGACATTATTGAGTTTTCCTGTCATTTGTTGACCAGCTATACGAGTACGTTCTACCCAGAAATCTTACAACTACAATAAAGCTGGAGAGTTTGTATGTTTGAATGCGCTAATCTCAAGAATCACTTAATCTGTTCGAATAAATATTCTTGCATTATATAGTACGTTTATTTAGGGATGTTTTATGATCATAGCATAAGTATTGTTTTGATTCGTACCATAATGGCGGCGACGTGGTTCGCCTCCCGTCGCGGCACATTTCCTGCGGGAGCTAAAAGTGGTCTACGGATGTGGTCTCTGCCTACCCCTTAAATGGGAAGAAAGCGTTAAATGTTCATCGATATTTGCGTCAATTAAGGACAAATTTTAAAAATTTGTTTTTTGTTTGAAAGGGTATACTCCCTGATGTGGTCCCTTTTCCACCAAGTAAATGATGGAATCTTTATGAAATCGAGAGAAATCATGTAATCGAAAGGATGTTCATGACTTAGGAAGGAACCAGTAAAACAAACACTGTGAAACGTAGTGTTAGTTGGTCCCAAAGTCATTGTCTTACCTGTGGTAAATTCTTGTCAATAGCATTAGTTGATAGAGTTCAAGTACGTTCGTACTGACAAAGAGTTTGTCTCTTGCTTGTCTGAAAAGGTACTTCTGTTTTTGAAGTGAACAAAACTTCTTTAGAATCGCTGTGATTTGAAACTCGATGAAACACTAAAAAGAGACAAACATGTTCAACTATAGCTTATAGCCTTCGAGAGAATGAGATGCCATACAGTAAGCAGGTTTCCTATTATATTTATATTTTCGAATTCGTCAAAATCTTCGATTTCTTCGTAGACTTCGCTCTCGTTAGCTCTACAGCAAGATCAAAAACAGAAATTGACGCTGTATTCCAGTGATATCTTGATCAAATCCAAACCAAAGAAATTATTTCACACTTTAGTTACCATAAGCCACTCTAGTCATTTGTTGAAATTGAGAACTTTTGAGTCTGTATAATATGTAATGTATATACAGTAACATATTATACAGATAGACTCAGTAGAAGTAATGTAAAATATTTTTTACGCTTGTAACAATATTATAATAAATATACCCTACAATTATCCTTCCCCGGATACTCTTTATCTTTCTTGCGTGTGAACTGCACACATCTTTTATATAATTTGCTTCGGTCTGAAGGGCACTGAGAGCTAGTGTAATCACTGGGACTTAAGACTTAAGAACTGATGTCTCAAGGTGAGAGGCGCAGTGTGGTGCCACACAGAACTGTTCTCGGTGATGCAGAATTTTTTATGGGCAGACGTTGCACTTACCATCAGGTGAATATTTTGCTCGTCCCGTCACTTCATCAAATAAAAAAAATATTAAAGAACAGTAAGAGGAAAAGATAACGGATCTCTTAGCGTTTATTTTATTTACTTTCCCAAAGTTTGTATCTCATTATTATTGCAGCTCCCCATGACGCAGGCTCTCAGGAATTGTGGTGTTAGACGTATCAGGACGTCATAGTCGATCCAGGCTTCTTGACGTGGCCGATTTGCGACGACGGCGACCACTAACTAACTCTGTCGGAGGTTGTCGACTGCGCAGGAGATATCATAGTGCCGCAAGCTAAGCGCAAACACCGGGGCACTCACTCGCCCTAACCTGTTGATTTGGAACCCGAACAATCCGTAAACCTTCTTACCCATTCACGGATAGAATATGTATCTGTTAATATTTTCTAACTACATAAACCAGCACAGGGACCGAGTGTTTATCTTAAATTGTACAGTAGATAACGTACCTACTGTGTCACCCAGAACAGTGTTACAACATTGCGTCCTGATACATCAGTTCTTAAGTCTCATTTGCCCAGTGATTGAGCTATCTGTGCCCTTTAGTTCGAAACACAGTCATATTTGGAGAGCACAGTTTCACAGCACAATAACTGGCCCCACGGTGGTACTTACCTAGACGGATTCCTGCCATCAGTACAAACGAAATTTATATTTGGTAAAAAATAAATCATTTAATTTCGTTTCAGTAGTGTAGCAGTAGTGGTACAGTATGTTACAGTTACTGTATTCTTTGACTTTTTTTATTTTTATTTTTTTCTGTTACTTATCGAAAATGGTCGGTAATGAACATATAGCTGATATGAAGCATCGACGCTCTAAGAAGTCTGCAGTATGTGACCATGTCCTGGATCATCCCAACCATTACATCTGATTTGATAGACCACAAATCCTTGCAAAAGAATACCGATTTCTATCAAGGACGATTCGCGAAGCTATTGAAATGAAAAAACATCCTAATTTCAATAGAGTAGATGGTTGGGTACTACCACCGGCTTGGGATCCTTTTAATAATAAAATTAAATCAAAAACCAAGCACACCACTGCAAGACACAGTAAGCTCTTTCTGCGTAGATCGGACCAAAAATAATAATTTAAAGCTGAAGGTACTCCGGGTTGACTATGACATCAGGACATCTGACACCTCAGTCCCCCCGTGACCAGTGGGTGCTGTAAAGCGCTCGAAACATCGGGTTTATAAATAGTTTCAAATTAAACGCGATAAAATCCGTAAATATTTGTTTTATTTAAATGTGAAGTTATTTGATTTCGGATTAAAAAAAATACCCTAACATAATTAATAGATTAGTAGTAGCTATTGCGTTTCCTATTGTATTGGTATTTATGATTGTATCACACTGTCACACAACTAATCGTAGACAAAGTCTTGAAAACACACAGCAACATACTATGCCGTCAACCTTCTTAGATAAATTCCGTAAAAAAACTATTTAAATTTGTAGTATTCGCGTAAATATAAGAAACCATTAAATTAACGACAATTTTTTGCTCGTCCACCGCCTACGCAGTTCACATTTATTCCTTGTAATGCCTCTGTCATTTCATGTATCGGTACCCGGGACGGTCGAGGTCCCCACGACATCATACGAGATTTCTAATATTCATTTCCAATACACTTCATCAAAATCGCTGGACACGTTTCCATCAATCAATTACAAACACGAGCTGCTTTAATCGTTCAAACCGTTCAGTAACGCCAGCTACTGTCATGTTAACAATGGCATGTAGTGCAATTTGTTGTTGAGTAGCAATATTATATAATATTAAAAACACTATCTAAATACAAAATTTCATTAAAATCGGAAAAGCCGTCTCTGAGAATCAATTTACATACGAGTACATACATTCATATATACAAGAATGTACTTTTCACTCTTCTAATTTTCACCATAACAAGGGATTGACTGGTAGAGAATGCCACCAGGCATCAAGTCCACCCATTGTAGCCTTTAGCTTAAGGTGTCAGCAATAAAGGATAAATAAATAAGAATGTGTGTAGCGGTTTAAGAGAATCTACCACCCCATCACATCCCGTGGGTGTCGTTAAAGTCGACAGAGGGAAAATTAAAACCAGGAGATGGACAGCAGCATCTTCCAGGAACGTCTGAATAAATAAACTGCGGATGCCAACCCGACCGCCAAGCGTGGCAACTGTGGCAAAATCCTCCCAAAATGAGAGCTATAAACTTTTGTGGCAATGCATGGAGGAGCCCTACGTTCAGCAGTGGACTAGAGATAGGCTAAAATGATGGAATGATGATACAAGAATTCTCTAAAAGTATAAAATAGAAGAATAACAACTGAGTACAAGTGACAGAAGTGTAACTTCTTATATTTATAAGAAATTTGATTAGAGTAATGATAAATAAATATGAATTAATTAATTAATCCTGTTTATCTAACTTTAATTAATTAATAAATAAATATTAATTGATTACAAAAACGATATTGGGCCGGAAATTTCGACCCAATTTCACCATTGTGTCTCCCCCCCCCCCCCTTCAACTCTCTGTACGTTGGGTACAATCTATTCGTTAACTTAGCAACTTTGCAAGGCTTCTTTTAGTGTTGCCATATTTTTTTAGCGTTACCATATTTTTTAGCAGAAAGAGCTAACTGTGTCTTGAAGTCTTGCAGTGGTATGCTTGGTTTTTGATTTAATCCCAAGCTAGTGGTAGTACCCAACCATCTTCTCTATTAAAATTAGAATGTTTTTTTTTTATTTCAATAGCCTCACGAATCATCCGTGGCAGGAAACGGTGTTCTCTTGCGAGGATTTGTGGTCTATCAAATCTGATATTATGGTTGGGATGATCCAGATCATAGGTCACAGACTATCCTTCCTTACCTTTTTCCTTTATATTTTGCGTCAGGAACTCTTAAATTCGATACAGAATTTTTTTTTTTATTTTCATTTTATTTCAATTTATGCTTGTTTAAAGCTCTTATGAACGTCAAAATCTACACCGGTTCAAAAAATGACCTTCTCAGAGAAGAACCAATAAATAATTTTACTCTCATCGCGTAAAAAGAAGCTACACTTCTAGAAGAATATTCGGATGTGAAATTCGCGATACAAATTGTTAGCAGCCCAGTTTAACCCCATACAGCTATCTCGCTAAGAGGGATGAGTACAAACAAACGGCGCGTTGAACCGAAAAATGCAAACAGTGTTTGGGGCACCACCGCGTTACGACACAAAGAGGACGTTGCGCCGATGCGACGGATCAATAACGCTGGAAGGACTTTTAGTAGCGCCCTTTCGATTTTTTACAGCGATGTCCCACAGTAGGATTTCTCCTGAGTCGTGGGTGCGTTTTACATACATAAATTCCACATGCACAAATACCCAGTCCGGAACAACTATATGTAGGTCATACAAGTATTTGCCCCGTGTGGGAATCGAACCCGCGACCCGAGGCGCCGAAATCAAGGGCTTAACTACTGCCCTCTAAATCTACGCCCTGCAGTAGGATTTCAGTATCATGGGTGCGTTTTACAGACGTAGTATACCCATAGCCCGAAATATACCCGAAAACATACAATTTGTGTTTTTCACAAATGTCGGCATCGGCTGAGCTTCGAACCCAGGACCCACGGAGAAGTCAGGTGCTCTGACCATCAGACCACGCGTAAGTCTTTGACGACATATATTTCACATGCGACCGCGGAGCCATGATTTTTTTTCATACGAGCATAACTTTCACCTGATGGTAATAGCAACATCTGCCCATAACAAGTGCTGTGTCACTCAGTACATTTCTGTGTGACACCACACTGCGCCCGTCACCCTGAGACATCAGTTCTTAAGACTCATATGCCCAGTGATTACGTTACCTCTCAGCGCCTTTCAAACCGAAACACAGTAATGCTTGCAAACTACTACTTCATGGCAGAATGACTGGCAATGGGGTGTTGCCTACCTTCGACGGATTCCTGAATAGAAATCCTACCACCTGCCTACCTACCTTGTGCTCAGAGAAATCATGTGTGTTTAAAAACAAGCTCCTCCCGAGTAGGAATCTCGCAGCGTAGGAATTAGCTTCTATGTCTACTATGCCACGCGATCTTTGCATACCAAACAGCTCTGATTCAACGGCTCCTTTAGCGCAGTAACTAAGAGAACTGTTCTGTGAGTCGCGTGTTCGATGGTGCCGCACCGAGGAAATATTTGTATGGATAGTATATAGGATATACACTTACTTTACGTTTTTCAACTTTAGAAAGATCGTAAGTCCCACACTTAAATACTGATATGGAAACGAGCAAAATATTCACCTGATGGTAAGTGCAACGTCTGCCCAGTGATTACGCTAGCTCTCAGTATCCTTCAAACCGTAACACAGTAATGCTTTCACACTACTGCTTCACGACAGAATAACTGTCCCCGGGGTGGTACCTACTTAGACGGATTCCTGCTTAGGAATCCTACCACCTATGAATGAATTAACGGAAGAATAATATACCAAATTCTCAAGCACAGCTACTTCTGCTAGAATAAACCTAAGTGGCACTGTTTTTCAGGCTTGTTTTCTCAGTAGCTAATAAATAAATATATCAGTAGTTATATTTTACTGATGGTAGCATTTTAGTGCAGGGATCCGCCTAGTGGTACGTACACCACCAGTCATTCTGCTGTCAAGCAGTAGTTAGACCTCCACAGTTTTTCGGTTCGAACGGAACACTAATAAATAATATTTCTTTTATACCTCAATCCTATTTACTTTCCCTAAGTCTTCATAAAAATCCATCATACTTACGTCCTTCTTATGTTCTATAATCCTTCTCCTTGCGTCGTATGAATGTTCTTACTTTTTGGTTGCTCTTTTATGTTCTTGTATATGTATTTTATATTATGTATGTAAGTATTGTGTATGTTTTATTAATTTGCTTACAGTCTTAACCCTTTCTAACTGGTCCTAATATTATCTGCAACGCGGTTACTTGGTAGAGATCGATTGTAAGCGATAAGGCTGCCAATTGAACCTTTAATGTTAGCATTTTCTGTTTTCTGCATTTTTCTATTTTCGTTTTACAATGTACAATAAAGTATATTTCATTTCATTCATAATTACAGCGCACATGAGACTTAAGAAATGATGTCGCTAGTGACGAACGCAGTGTGCTTTTTCACAGAAGGTTCTGTAAGACATCGCAATCGCACTGTTATGGTCACTTAGCAGTTGTCACAAGGTGAAGCACTTGGTCGTCTTGTCAAGTACAGTCTTTAAAAAATAAATAATAGTTTAAAAAAACTAAAAAACACGCTTTTATAGAAAATCCAACTAAAAAATTGAAAATAAATTTTAATAGCTTTGGATTAAGATTAGTGTAAATAAGAAATAAATGTATATTATTGGAAAAAAGCGTAGGATGCATGTATAGTGTCAATAAAATGTATAAAACTATTGATTTTTTTTAAACTATTATTTTTAGTTGGATTTTCTATAAAAGCGTGTTTTTTTAGTTTTTTAAGTTGTTATTTATTTTGTTACAAACAAATTTGAGACGATGGCCTCTATAACAGGTAATATATTAGCGCCATCTATTGAGTAATTTAGTTGGATTTTCTATAAAAGCGTGTTTTTTAGTTTTTTTAAACCATTATTTTTATTTTTTTAGTCGAATTATTGCATTGTCATCGGTCTTTGACAGGTGTGCAAAATTTGAATTAAATCTGATCGTTCAAAGTAGGAGAAAATCGAGCCCTAAGGAGTCGGTTACAAACAAACATACAAACAAACATACAAGTGAATCTAATATAAAGCGTGTAAAAATTGTTTTAAACATTGAAAGAAAGAAAAAGAAAGAATGAAATCTTTATTTGCTGCCTCAAACATAGGCAGGGTTGTTACATTCAAAAGCCTAAACAATAAAAAGGCCAAAGAAAGGAATTAAAAATATAATATTAAATAAAAGAAAATAAGAATATTATAATATAAATATAATATCCGTACCTTCATATTGCCCACGCTACAGTATAACGCAACAAAATGGTCAAAGGTGCAAGTTTTCAGCACAGTCCAGCCACAAACTTGGGTTTGTAGCACTCGGACTATTTTTATGTATTTCATCTTTATATTTAAGGTTATAAACAGAAAAAGTACCATTCGTTAAAAGACCGGAACATAGCGATGGACTAAAAAAGATACACCACGCAGACACAAGTCACATCCAGTTTCTTTTACTCTCTGTTTTGTCCATTTCCTATCCAACGTCGGAGTTTCATAACTATACAATTACCCTGCATTTAAATTGAATCCTTATTATAATTGACATGTACGAAAAGGTAATAAAAAAAATTAAAAAAAAACAAAGCAGTGGAAGCAGAAAGTGTTAGTCTTTGAAAAAATATATTTTATCAGGATATTTGTTATAATGAGATATGTCAAGGATAAAAGGAAAATGTAAGGATCTTCTTTGAACTTATGGTATAAAGAATAAGTATTAGGAAATTAATAAATCTTGAATAAAAAATTTAGTCTATTTTATTACTATGAATACCCCGGCGACATCTTATCATAGTGTCGTAAGTAATATTTGCGGCACTGCTTGATCCCTACATTTTATTCGGTTTTAGCACAATTTTACTATTTATATTTTTTAAATGCAAGAGGAGTCAACTAGGTTTCCCAGCCATTGCAGTGGCGCCTGTAATGGGTTATTACAATAATAAATTATTATTGAATTGTATGTATTTCTTCAACCCAACAATTTGAAATTTACCAATACATATACTCGAGGTACTGAGTAGGTAAATGAAAAAGATTTTTTTTCGTTTTTCAACACTTTTTCGATAAACTTATATATCACACACAATATTATTCTATTCCTTACAGGTAAAACTTAAAAATGACTAGTGCATTAACCTGAAATTCACACAGATTATAGATTTACAGCTTACACTAACTTAGTATTTGTCTGATCATTATATCTTAAAAACCTTTTGGTTTAACAATAAGAAAAATACTTACAAAACTAAACGCCGGTTAGTTTGAATTGAAAGAAATCCATCCATACTAATAACAAAAATACTTACAAAACTTATTAATGCAAAAATATATATATAGTGTAAAAATACTTATAAATGCTTCGTAGGCTCCGTTGGCGCAGTGGCTAACCCCTAGGCTTTCGATTCCCGCACGGGACAAATATTTGTATAGCCTACATATAATTGTTCCGGATCTGGGTGTTTGTGCATGCGAAATTTATGTCTGTAAAACGCACCCACGACACATGAGACTCCAGAGACAACCTACTGTGGGGCAAAAAAATGCGACTAAATCTCTGTCCCTCTATGTGTTTGTTACCTTTTCACGACTCAACCCTTGAACTGATCTTGACGAAATTCAGCACAGACATAGCTTGCATCCTGGTGACGGACGGTATTTTAAAAACCTTAATCCACGCGAAAGTTGTTGCGGGATTCAGCTAAGAAGGGCCAGTTATTCTGCTGTGAAGCAGTAGTGTGCAAGTATTACTGTGTTTCGGTTTGAAGGGCACTGTGAGCTAGCGTAATCACTGGGCATGTGAGACTTAAGAACTGATGTCTCAGGGTGATGGGCACAGTGACGTGTCACACAGAAATGTTCTGGGTGGCACAGCATTTGTTATGGGCAGACGTTGCACTTAACATCAGATGAACGTTTTGCTCGTTTAACCATTTTCTCCAATAATAAAAAAAAAGAAGTTGAGTAAGAAGTAAGTTAAGAATAAAGATAATAAATGTGTAACACAATGTATCTCGCTTAAAACAGTTCGTTTCGTTTAGTAACTCTGCCGTAAACTGTTATATTAGGGGCAGTAAAAAGTCGCCAATATTGTCTACGCTTTGCTTACTATGCCCTCGTAAACGTAGCGCCCGCGCTGAATACAAAATGCCGGCTCCACTTGCTCACAAGTCGTCGACGCCTAAATAGTAGTATAGAATAGAATTTTTTTTTTTATTCAATGAAGATCATTTACACAATACTTATTGAAAGTAATTTTTTCTTTTTTTTAAGTACGCAAAAAATACCCTGTCCTGGGAAGAACCAGCAAGAAACCCATCGGGATTCTTTTTTCAGTCATTTTTTAAAATAATGTACGATAACATCAGTATTATAAAGATGTAGATATAGCTTGGCGGCGATCACCTCATTCCCAGGGGTTATTATCATCTATGTATTCTTTAATATTATAATAACCCTTTTTATGAAGTTTTTGAAGTTTTAATATCTTTGCGCGGAACCCTAATTATTTTACTAAAATTAAAGTAGCCTAAGTCACCCTCTATAATATTAGCTATCTGTCAGTGAAAGTCCTGTCGAAATTGGTGCAGCCGTTTCGGAGAATAGCCGGAACAAAGAGACAGACAGACGGAAAAAATTCAAACATTGTTTATTTCGTCTATGTACCGTATGTACTTTCATAAGCATTGAGTGAAACGCTGTTATTTCGTTGTAACAAACGGACACTTCAATTTTATTTATTTGTATAGATTTTGAATTTGTAAAACGCGACGTAACGTATTTTAAGGACATATTGATCGAATCCAAAATAAATTATTTATTTTATTATTTAATTACAGTAAGCCACTCGTGTCCTTTGTTGGAATTAAAAACTTGGGAGTCTGTATAATATGAAATGTATTATGTTGAATAATTTTTAAACTTGGTAACAATATTACGAGTATAATGAATCAATCCTACAATTATCCTACTCTTGGTACTCTGCATTCGTCTCATTCTCTCGAAGTTTAGTTTTGTAAAAGATTCACTTCTACAGCGTCTTCCATGGGTGTGGTATCTGCCTACCCCTTGTATGGCAAAACGGCGTGACTGTGTGTATGTATGTATACTTTGTGAGTAAAACCTTCTATATGCACACACATATTAAAAATCCGAAAGTGTGTTCGTTATTAATTTTTTTTTAATTTTATTTATTTCTTCTCACAATATACTAATAACTATGTACACTTTATAAAAGTATTAAACATTCGAATACTGTGGGAGACTGGTGCCTAAACTAGGCTTTGCGCCTGTATTTCAGGACACCAGGTCTCCGCTCCTAGGAGTCATTACAATACTTTAAATGTTTATATATTGTGTTTTAACTCTAGCTTAAGATTATATAAGGTAGTGTTAGTATAATTTAATTGTGTGTGCGTGTGTGTGTGTGTGTGTGTGTGCATGTGTATCTGTGTGTGTGTAATTGTATGCTGTTGTTAAGTACAAGTACTCGTATGTATGTAAGGTGTGGTGTCGCGGTAGGAGTGACAGAAGTATGACATGTACAAATTTTTATTTAGTTGGTTTGTTTGTCCGTCGTTCACGTTTCAACGGAGTGACCGATCGACCTGAGGCTACTTTTTATCCCGGAATTGATGATTCCTGAGTGATATTAATGTTTTCTTTATTCGATAGAGTGACGAAACGAGCGAAGCGTTCACCTGATGTAAAGTGGAGCGTCTAATATTTCTGTGTGACACCACACTGCGCCCGTCACCCTGAGACATCAGCTCTTAAGTCTCATATGCCCAGTGATTACGTTGGCTCTCAGTGCCCTTCAAACCGGAACACAGTAATGTTTGCGCACTACTGCTTCACGGCAGAATAACCGGCCCTGGGGTGGTACTTACCTAGGCGGATTCTTGCATAAGAATCCTACCACCGGTTAAAATGTACCTTACCTTCTTTGAAGTGTAGTGAAAACACGCGCGAGTATCCTGTTAGATGCTGTATCCTGCTGTGAACTCGATCATAGATCTATCTATATACTATACTACCTGTAGTATCATGGGTATAGACATAAGGCGCTGGTATTTCAACATATACTCGTACTAGGTACATTGTTTCCTTTGACGTTGCAAATTAATAATGGCTGACTGTACGCATAGTTATTAAAGATTGTCGTTATCCTATTATATAATAATAATAAAATAATAATTAAACATTTAATTCAAGTAACACAGACTCATTTTGTTAGTACTACAATCTAATTTTCTATGTTAGTCCTTAACTTTAACTTCATTATTTGAGATGCGAGTCATCGCTGCGCCACTCCGCTACAAATAGCGCAGCAATGACTCACATATTTGCAGTCTAACCTGCTACAAATCATCCTTAGGATGCCATTGGTACTGCCTCGCAGTCTGCGCACCAGCGATCCTAATATAATATATATATGTATCTTGTCCGTCGTTTTATTTCATAACGCTG
Source organism: Luehdorfia chinensis (assembly GCA_019845155.1). Lineage (NCBI taxonomy): Eukaryota > Metazoa > Arthropoda > Insecta > Lepidoptera > Papilionidae > Luehdorfia > Luehdorfia chinensis. Next base: position 2,150,599 of record JAHVAK010000142.1, on the reverse strand, counting down.
TCTGTCTGTCGGGATAGCTGAAGAGTTTAACCTTGGTTGCAATCCCAAACAGTTGCGCTTTGCACACATTATAAGGTTTCCGTCCATCGTTTATGGGTTCCGTACTAAGACCGGAACCCTTATAATTTCATCCTGTCCGTCTATCTGTATTTCATTTGGAGACTTGCACTATATTGATGAAATTTTGATCGAAGGTGTTTTTTTATGAATCGCTATACGATAGTGGAGTGAACTTACGAAAAACATAAGGCTTGCAAACCATCCTTGTAAATAAGTGATTAAAAAAAGTGTCGGGGACCGAGCGATCGCATTAACATTTCATAGAAAGCTAGTGCACCAAGTTCGAAATTTTAAGTGCTGATTTACCACGTGCTCAGCGGTGATGGTACACATCGTGGGGAGCCCTGCACGTCTGATAAAAAAAATTCTACCATGAAGTACGTCTACCCGCATTCGAGCAGCGTGGCGGACTTTTCCCGGCTCCAAAACCCAGAAATGAGAGGAGGACCTGTGCTCAGCAGTGGGACATTTATAAGCTGTTATTAACTTTTATATATTAAAATTTACAGAAACTGTAAAGTGTCATTATTATGTTAGTTTAAAGGGCCGGTCGTATTCCGTCACGTTTTGCTATCATGCATGTTTCGACACGAGTTTCTTTTCCCGCTTTGCAAGGGTTCGGCTAAGCGCCCTCAGCGCTCGGCCAACTTTCAATCCGGCGATGCTGTGAAAGCCTTCGGTATAACAATGACCAACGGTCCTAAAAAAAGGGAACCGGGCAATAGCAATTTTAGTAAAGCTGATGTAAGAGAAGGAATTAAGATTTTTTATTATGAACAACTAGCTGAAGCACGCGACTACGGCTGCGTGGTTTCAGGTCTTTATAAATACCATGAGAACTCTTTGATTCTTGATCTCCAGAATGCCAGCTATCTCTGTGCTGAATTTCGTCAATATCGGTCCGACGATTAAAGCGTAAAAAGTTAACAAAAACAAACAGAGGGACATAGACAGCGACTTTTGCATTAATATTATTAAGTATAGACAGTATATGGTATTATTTTTTATTTATTTTTTCTGCTATAGAGTGATGAAACGAGCAAAACGTTCACCTGATGGTAACTGCAACGTTTGCCCACAACAAATGGCGTGTCACCCAGAATATTTCTGTGTGACACCAGACTCTGCGCCCGTCACCCTGAGACATCAGTTCTTAAGTCTCATAATAATATGCTCCAGTGATTACGCTAGCTCACAGTGCCCTTCAAACCGAAAAACAGTAATGTTTGCACACTACTGCTTCACGGCAGAATAACTGGCCCTGGGGTGGTACCTACCTAGACGGATTCCTGCATAGCAATCCTACCACCAGTTAAGTATGGATGCCCCACAGAATTTCTCCTGTATCGTGGGTGCGTTTTACAGACATAACACAACAACACAACCGCACCCGAAAACCAACAATTCGCGTTTCTACAAATGTTTGCCCGACCAGGATTCGAATTCAAGACCCGCGGCCTTGCGGTTGTTGAATGGAAATAAAAGACAAAGTTGGATCTGACATCAAAGATGGCAATTTTTTGTCACAATAGACGAATAGGTGAGAGAAGCGCGTCACAACACGGCATACCTGTACCTTGTATATCTCGGAGGGTAGACGTCAATGACCCAGGGGTTTATTTTTAACTCGCGGCCGCGCGCAGTCTCTGTATGGCGGCATGTAATACCTAAATATTACCGCCCCTGTTTATACTATTACAACACCTATTATAGATACTAGGGCTCCGAAAACATTCTCATTGCACGTATACAAAAAAACCACCTCATACTATAATCCCATAATAAGAATCTGTAGACTGTATAATGAAATTGTTGAGAAAAGCAGACATATTAATATTTTTGTTAATAATCATAGGACTTTTAAAGATTGTATAAAAAAGATAATATAGGTTAAGTTACTTCTGTAGTCAATAAATATATAAGAAAATCTTTAAAATATGTTTACGCGATATAATTAAATAAGTTGTGTATACATCTAAGTGGAGCGCAATACAGTGTAAAACTAAGCTTACTCATTGTAAATCTTCGCTCATTTTTTTAATTGTAATCTGTTTGTCTACTTAATAAATAAATAAATAAATATTAAAATGAAACTGGTAATATATACCACCAGCTTGGAATCCAATAATAAATAAAATTAAATCTAAAACCAAGCATACCACTGCAAGACTTCAAGACACAGTTAGCTCTTTCTGCGTAGGTCGGACCAAAAATAATAATTAAAAGCTGAAGGTACCCCGGGTTAACTATGAAATCAGAACATCTGTCATCTCAGTCCTCCCGTGACCCTGGGTGCTGTAAAGCACTCGAAACGTCTTGTTATAAATAGTAAAAAAAAATATACGCCATAAAATCCGTAAAATTACTTTCATTTAAATGTGTAGTGTTTCGCGTAAATATAAGAAATCATTAAATAAATAATTAAATAATAAATACTGTGACCATATTTGATAATATTCGTGGACTTTGTTTCATTGAGTTGAGCAGCACTCTGTTACAATTGTAATGTTGGATACTTTCTATCGCGATCGGCAGGTTCAGAACTGACTTCGAATAGGATAAGTAAATTAAAAAGTTGAAACGTTTCTAAATGATATGTATAACACATTCATACATACATACATAAGATCACGAATGTATCCCATAAGGGGTAGTCAGAGACTGGGCACTCACCGCAAAAAAAGATGACTGCCACAATCCACGTTTCACCAAAACGATATAATGCACTTGGTGTGATAGGTGGTCAGCCCATCGCCACCATGCGCCGTTGAGTGCACAGTGCAGTTTAATTCCTTACTCGCCTTTTACGAGATCAATTGGATGAGATGGAGTGGTAGTATTCTATTAACGAGCCGCCACCACACGTTCATAACCGACAAAAGTGAGAACGGAGTGATAACCATAACTTGTACGGGTAGATATGCGTTTTTTTTACGTCCTGAGATAGAAAGTACTCTGTGTCCGATTCCAAGCTGCGAGCTATCTCTGTGCGAAATTTCGTTAAGATCGGTTCAGCGGTTGAACAGTGAAATCTAACAAACAGAGGCCCAGAGAGAGTTACTTTCGCATTTTTAATATTAAGATGGATTACTCCTCGATTATTTCAGCGAATAGATCTGACTATGCATGCATAGAGTCGTGCTTTGTTCCCATTGCGGTAGGCGGCGACCACGTCTTACCAGTAGCTACGATCATGACACATCTTTCGCGTTTAACGTGGCCTTTTCTTAAAACGACTTCGATCTGATCGTAATACGTTACCCTATGACGATTCTTATCGGGGTGGGCGGGTCATACTATAACATATACAATACTAGCTGATGCCCGCGACTTTGGTCGCGTAAGATATATAGGTTTTTATATATCCCGTGGGAACTTTTTCGTTTTCGGGGACATAAAGCATCCTATTTCTGTTTCCAGGATGCAAACTATCTCTGTGTTAAATTTCATCATGATCGGCTCAGCGGTAGAGCCGTGAAAAGGTTACAAACAGACAGAGGGATAGAGAGAGTTACTTTCGCATTTATAATATAGTATGGATGTTAATTATAGTATATAAATCTTAGTTATTATTAATTTATTGATTAAGCAACATAACACTCATATTAACTTTTTTTAATTGGATACTGTGAAGAAATGAGCAAAACGTTCACCTGATGGTAAGTGCAACGTATGCCCATAACAAATGCTGTGTCACCCAGAACTTTTCTGTGTGACACCACACTGCACCGGTCACCCTGAGGCATGAGTTCTTAAGTCTCATATGAGCGTGATGTGTGAATCACTGGGTGATTACGCTCCCTCAAAGTGCCTGATGAAAGTGATGAAAAGACGGATTCCTGCATAGGAATCCTTACCACCAGTAATATACATATGTTTGTGTGTGTGAGGGAAAGCGGGAGGGGTCGCAGCGTAATAAGACTTTTAAACATATTAAGTAAAAGTTATCTATCTGAAATAAATGTTGTTAATATTAAATGAAATTTTTTGAGTACTCAGATCGAATCTCAACTGAACGCAATGTTTGTGGATAACATAAATTTTTGGGTTTTTTGTGTCAATATACGTCGTGTCTTTTGACGACCGCGTGGCCTAGTGGTCAGAGTACCTGACTTCTAAGTCGCGGGTCCTGGGTTCGAATCCAAGCCGGAGCCGACATTTGTGCTAAAACATAAATTGTTGGTTTTCGGGTCTGGTTGTGTTGTGATTGTCCCCGTGTTTCGGACACTGCATTCTAGCCTACCTCCGATCTTATCGCCTCTGTGTTTGCGAGTACACTTGTGGCACTATAATATCTCCTGCGCAGTTGATGGCTCTCGACGGTAGTCGGAAGTTGTCGCCGTGGTCGAAATCGGCAAGGAGTCATCATCACGTAGTGTCTTTTAACAAACGCGAACAACTTAGGTTCGGTTTTACTAAAATTAATATCAATAAAATTGTAGAAGGCAACTTCACCGCGTCCACGGCGGTGACGTAACGAAACCCATGTCAGACGGACGTGACGTACTCTCACTGCCATGGGAAAAGAATGACACAAGTCCCAGGTTACAGTTTATTTATTTCCGTACCTAATGGATAGTATGATTGAAATTGAAACTTTCTCTGATCGCTATATATAATTCATCTTTATATTTATTTATTTGTTCGGAACTTGTTTGCGCCGTGCGGTGGCATGCTTAAGATAATCTACCACCCCATCTCATCCCGTGGGTGTCGTTAAGGTCGACAGAGGGAAAATATAAAATCAGGAGATGGGCAGCAGCATCTTACTGGAACATCTGAATAAATAAACTGCTTTTGCCAACCCGCCTGCGAAGCGTGGCGACTATCGGAAAAATCCCCCCAAAATAAGAGCTACTAACTTGTGGGAGGATAATGACGATGATTGTTTGGAAAACTTACAGCGAGCTTCGAAAAATATTAAAATTAAGTATAAATAATATAAATGGCCTTCTCATTTAAAAGTTTCACCGCCAAACATTGAACCAGTAAAGAAAACATTTGTCGGTAGTATATAATATATTACAACAGGTAACACACACACACGCACTCACACACGCACTCTCTCTCTCTCTCTCACACACACACACACACTCACACACACACACACACTCACTCACACACACACACACACACACACACACACACACACACACACACTCACACACTCACACTCACACACACAGAGACAGAGAGAGAGAGAGACTCTCACACACACACACACACACACACACACACACACACACACACACACACACACACACACACACACACACACACACACACACACACACACACACACACACACACACACACACACACACACACACACACACACACACACACACACACACACACACACACACACACACACACACACACACACACACACACACACACACACACACACACACACACACACACACACACACACACACACACACACACACACACACACACACAGCTCAACGGTGGCATTTGCTAATTTAAAAATAAATATCATTTTTTTTTAAATTAGCAAATGCCACCGCTATGCGCCTAGGGATGTAACATCGTTCTTAAAAAAGTCGATGTTGGGAAACATCGATGTTTCCACGACAAACATCCATGCTTTCATTTTCTCATCCATCACTCTCACACGACTTCAAACGTGGATAGTTTTAAGAAACATAAAGGAACTAGATTCACATATTCCATACAAATGTAAGTATGTAGGTATACCTATTACGTACCTAAACTACAAAATATACCAATCATAACAGTGTTTAACCCAAAACCTTAGCTACCTTCCAATTAACTAGACCACAAACAACAAAATTAAAAACAGTTTTAGTAAATATACAAATACACCATTAGTAAGTACACTAGCTTCCTAGTGCACTTCAGACCGATACACATGCTTATACTCCACTATATGACGGCAGAATAAATATATATAGTAATGTAACTAATAAATTCTATTCTATTATATACTTGAATAATTTCTTAACTGTATTTCCGATGATTCGCTGGCGCGCTTTTAAGTACATCGGTCTATGTTTGCGAGCTGCTAACGCCGTATTGAATGGGTAACCGCTGTCCGTTACGAGATTAAACAGTCATCGTTTAGCTGTTTGCTTTTTAACTACCACATATCTTCATGATGGTTCACACGTATGGTTTAAGTTAAATGTGAGGCCACACTTGTTGAGAGTTCATCTTGGAAAATGCTTACACAATTAATTTTACTTCACACTTATATTAAACTAGGTCGTCGTCCGCAGGAATATAGGTTTTTTTTTAAATATACCATGGTAACTGTTTGATTTTCCGGAATGAAAAGAAAATATTCTTCGTCTACGTCCGTCTCCAGAATGCGAATCATCCATTCGCGTTATCACTCTGTTCTTACAAAAGTGAGAACAGAGTGATAACCATAACTTGTCCGGGTAGATATAGGTTTTTTTAACATGCTGTGATAGAAAGTACCCTGTGTCCGATTCCAAGATGCAAGCTATCTCTGTGCCAAATTTCGTAAAGATCGGTTCAGCGGTTGAACCGTTAAAAGGCAACAAACAGACATAGGGACAGAGAGCGTTACTTTCGCATTTATAATATTAGGATGGATTTAATGTTTTATTAAAATGTATTGCAATATGTTTACACAGTTTACCTATGTATTATACATGTGTACGACGACCGCGTGGCCTAGTGGTCAGAGTACGTGACTTCTAAGCCGCGGGTCCTGGGTTCGAATCACAGCCGGAGCCAAGAAATATTTAGATGTTGTGTATATAGTTCGCATCTCAGAAACTTTCATAGCGTGATTATGGAATGTATGAGATATATCTTGAGATTCTCACGTGGCGACATAGATGTCGCTATACTTTCACAGGTAGCTGAGATCCCGGGCGATTGCCTTAAATTGTGAAATTTAGTACGCGAGTGACCCGAATTTGAACTCCAGTGAAAACAATCGATAGGAAACCTGTATGTCTGAGAGTCAAAGTCCGCGAATCCGTATTGGAGCAGCGTGGCGGACACTTCCCGGCTCCAAAACCCTCTCCGAAATGAGAGGCCTGAGCAGTGGGACATTTATTGGCGGTTACTTTACTTTTTTTTTACTTTCATAGGTGCAAACAGGTTTACATTTATATAAACATATAAATAGGTGCGTATATTCCTGCCGAATCTTTGAATCCCAGTTCGAATCCCCAGCCGTATTACGGAATATTTAAAGCTGTTGATTTTCGGATCTGTTACACTTTTGGTCACGCGTCTTTCACCCTTCCACTAACCTGTACCGTAAGGTGCGAGGAGTCTGATACTCTGATCTGCTCTACTCTGCTGCTAACGCCGATCATGAAGCGTAATGATTGCAGATCCTTCCAAATTGGGAAGAGACTGTCCAGTATCGGACTGTTAGGACGCTGCTACATGAATTCGGAATTATTCCGAATGAGTGTATTCAATACCATCCTTGTATAGTTTGACTAACATCACGGGCTAACCCACGAACGGACGCGCTTCTTCGACAAATCACGTAAGCGGAAGCTGACGCGCAAGTTCCGGCTAGTCGGTCACGACAACGTCGTGCAGTATGTATTCAATACTCGTTTGCGTTTAACCGCACTCGGGCAACGGTACCTCACCCTTTTCGGGAAATGTTTGATTAACTATCTTTAGCCACTTCTATACCTGTCGCGTAGGGGTCATGGATCTTAGACGTAACGCAACTGACCCTAGTTGACGTCGCTGGTGGTACACAACGTGTTACAGATGGTGACCGCGTAGTTTATTCACTGGGTCGTTGCTGGTAATGTGACAGAAAAACTCGAGATAACATATTCACGTTTGAAGTGAAAAAGAGTTTAAAAACAGTGATTGACGTGTTTCAAAGATATTTTTTTGCTTATTGGTTAGAGTGACGAAACGTTTACTTATATATAGTATATTTATTGATGAAATCCAAACCGAAGCATTTATTTCATACTTTAGTCACCATAAGTCGAGTCATTTGTTGAATTTGAAAATCGAGAGTTTATATAATATGTAGAATAAAATGCGAAATAATTATTAACTTGATTGATAACAATGTATTATTTAATAAACTCTACAACTCCATACTCCAGATAATCAGCACTGGTCTCATTCTCTCGAAGTTCAGTTTTCTGGAGGTTTCTCTTTTACCCCGTGCGAACTGCACACATTTTTTTTTATTTCATAGCAAGCATACGTCTCCAACTCTCTACTTCTTATGACGAAATGGCTATAGACATATTTTCATTGTATCTAATTAAGATCTATGGACCATCCCGCTGGGCTACTTACTGGTTCTTCCCAGGACAGAGGCATTTTTTTGCGAACCAGTGTAGTTTAAAAAAGGAAAAAAAAATGACTTTCATTAAGTATTATGTAAATAATCTATACTGAATAAAAATTTATTCTACTCTATTCTATTTACTTTAAGGAACAGTACTATATTCGGATACATTGAAATTAATTAATTGTTTGGCCTTGTTCATTTTAGGCAAGGAACAAAAAAGGTGTTTCAGTATAACTAGAAAAAGTTGATCGAAATCTATGCAGTTGTTTTTGCGTGATGCGCGCGCAACGGCTGATCTGTATAATTTTATTTGTATAGAAGACTGGCTGTACGCCGCGGTTTCAACTGCGTAAAAAAACCCGATCCCGATCGATGATATACATATATACTTCCCTATATGGAACGGATTACGTTTATTAAAACACCTAGTTTTCATTAATGATTTCTTATATTTACGCGAACACTACACATTTAAATGAAACTAATTTTACGGATTTTATCGCCTTTATTTTTGTTATTTACCGTCGGGTTATACATAACAAAAATAAACGCGATAAAATCCGTAAAATTAGTTTCATTATAAACACCTAGTTTTAATTTTTTTGCGCGGAACCCTATAACTTTTTCTAATATAAAAGTTGCTCAATTTACCCGCTACTTTATCAGCTCAGCTACTTCCGACTGGCATTCGACCCAAGGACCCATGGTAATGTCACTCTGACCACTACGGCAACGAGGTCGTTTATCTTTTTCTGTGCACTACAAGACTGCATATATATGCAGGGACACATTCCGTCCCTATGAACAGTAACGGGAGCGTCCCCTGTCATTTGTGACATATTTAAGCCCCCGACGCGAAAAGGATTAGATAGACTGTAAAGTGCAAAGCCAACAGTTACTGTGAGTGAAGATTCATGCATTTACATGTTACTTGTTAACCGTGTTGTTAGTCCGTGGTAGCTGAGGGGCCTTGTGCTCGCCTTTAATTTCATAGTACGCGAGTAAGCTGGGTTCGATTCCCGGTGCCAGCACCTCTATAATTGTTCAACAATTTTAAGCGCTGATTTACCACGCTGATTTACACTTAGCGGTGAATGAAAACATCGTGAGGAAACCTGCGAACATGCTAAGTCTGCCAACCCGCATTGGAGCAGCGTGGCCGACTATTCCCAGCTCCAAAACCCTGTCAGAAATGAGAGGAGGCCTGTGCTCAGCCTGTGAGCCGTGGTAGCTCAGGGGCTAAGCGCTTTAAATTTCATAGTACGCGAGTGACCTGCGTTCGATTCCCGGTGCCGGCACCACTAAAATTGTTAATTGCAATTTTAACGTGCTGAATTTGCGGTGAAGGAAAACATCGTGGGGAAACCTGCATGTCTGAGAAATAAAAAATTTTTCGAAGACATGTGAAGTCCGCCAACCCGCATTGGAGCAGCGTGGCGGATATTTCCTAGGCTCCAAAACCCTCTCAGGAATGAGAGGAGGCCTGTGCTCAGCAGTGGGACATTTATAGGCTGAAACTTTACTTTATCTGTGAACGTCCCGACAAAATCGGTCCAGCCGAGTCGGAGGTTAGCCGGAACAGACAAACAGACAGACAGACAGACATTTTTCATAAGCATTGAGTGAAAAGCTGTTGTTTGGTTACTTACGTAAAAATGCATTGTTTCGAACAGTAACTGTTTGAATTCACTTGAAAGAACCAATACAGCTTTAGGAGGAATATGAATCATTAAGAGTGTTGTAGATGGGTAAGTTATAAACTGTATCTTGTGTATTTTTCGGACCAGCTATAAATTATACAGTGAGTTAAATCTATCCTGATTTTTGTTAATCGGCGATCGAGAATGAACACGATATTGATGGGTGTTGCATCCACATATCTGTTACAAACAACATTATATGGAATCAGATGAAACATTGAATATTTGCGTTCATACTGACAATAGAATCATCATCATCATCTTCACACCAAGTGCATTATATTGTTTTGGTGAAACGTGGATTGTGACAGTCATCTGTTTTTGCAGTGAGTGCCCAGTCTCTGACTACCCCTTATGGGATACTGTCGTGATCTTATGTATGTATGTATTTTCATATTACTCATTGAACGAATTTTTTTTGTGCCGATGTACGCAAAACGAGCTTACAGTGTTTTGAAGATTTAATTTTATTAATTATAGGATTCCGAACCGATGGCAGTACCCCACCATCAACTGTATGTATGTATACTGACAATATCAATCACAAAATAGACTGTCATTTGTTTACATTCATACTGTCAATGCCAAGCACGTAACAGTATCTGATCAAACAGTCACACAGTGTTTAAAATATTGCCAACAAATAACCACTAAAACTTTAATCAAGTACAAACTTAAAATGTTTATGAATTACGAACTTCGATTAGAAAGAAAGAAAGAAAATAACTTTATTCGATGCTACGCTCAATACAAACACATAAAAACAAACAATTAACACAACATAAAAAACCAACAATTAACAATAAAAAAGTATTTAAAATTATGTTGGATTGCAGCAACGAAAAGGATCCGACTCAGCATTATGCTACAGCAAAATTGCCGCAGCGCTGTTATTCTGTCGGCACCACTAATGTAAAACCTACGATTACTGAGGTGCACCTGGTATAATTTTATATGTCACTAGATATTGCCCTGCGGTTTCACCCGCGTAAAAAGCCGACCCCGATCATATATACTTCATTTTTTAATCGGATTTTGGATATTTTTTTGCGCGGATAACCTAATTATTTTACTAAAATTAAAGAACCCATGTCACCCTCTATAATATTAGCTATCTGTTGGTGAAAGTCCTGTCGAAATTGGTTCCAGCCGTTTCGGAGATTTGCCGGAACTAACTGACAGACAGACAGACAAAAATTTTAAAAATTGCTTTTTTCGTATAAGTACCGTATATACTTTCATAAGCATTGAGTAAAAAGATGTTATTTCGTTATTACAAATGGACACTTCAATTTTATTTATTTGTATAGATACAATCACGTGGCAGATAAGCGCTTTCTTATGCCATAACCGAATCTACAATTAATACTGCACATCATATCGTAACAAACGGATCTGTGCCGACAAGGAGAGGGGACACTGTTTCAGTGCCCCGCCATCCGGTCTAAATATAACCGGGTGGGGCACGGTGGGGGAGGTATGGAGGAGGGGTAGGACATCGACCCTGGCAGCCCAGACCTTGTTCCGGAAGGAACGAGGCCCATTCCCATCATTGTGCGCGGCCAATGTTCCGCAGTACAATTTTTTAATCGACCACTGACGACGGGCCGGTTTATAGATTCGACAACTGCGGACATTTTGCGGTATACTTAATCGGGTGTCGAGTGTGACAGTATTTTTATTCCTCAGACATGCAGGTTTCCTCACGATGTTTTCCTTCACCGCCGAGCACGTGGTAAATCAGCACTTAAAATTGCAATTAACAATTTTAGTGGTGCCGGCACCGGGAATCGAACCCAGGTCACTCGCGTACTATGAAATTTAAAGCGAGCGCCTAGCCCCTGAGCTACCACGGCTTTTATGGATTACAGTCTTTGGAATTTGCGTAGTCGGCTTCATTATTGCTGTACTCGTATAAGTGATTCTAGTGAATATAGACATGTATCTCGCACATATCTGATTGGTAATTTGTCTATGCTTACGGCTGAAGAGAATCTACCACCCCATATCATACCGTGGGTGTCGTAAAAGTCGACAGAGGGAAATGAAAACCAAGAGATAGGCAGCAGCGCCTTCCTGAAACATCTGAATAAATAATCTGCGGTTGCCAACCCGCCTGCCAGGCAACTATGGCAAAATCTCCCCAAAAAAGGTGGCAATGTATGGGGGAGGCCTATGTTCAGCAGTGAACTAGTGACAGTTGTTATTTGTGGATAGGAGCTCCATTTTCCGACATAAATTGCACATATACTAACACCCAGATTCGTAACAACTTTCTGTATTCCATACAAATATTTTTCCCGTGCGAGAATCGAACCCGCGTCTCAAAACGCAGATGCTCTTCGATTGACTGCCCAAGTGAGCCGCCTGAGAAAACTTAACAACTGTTGGTCATTTCCTTGATGTTGCCGTAATGGGCAAACTACGCGACCGCGTCGCCTAGTGGTCATAGTACCTGACTACCACGCCGCGGGTCCTGGGTTTTAATCCCAGCAGGAGCCAGCATTTGTGTAAAAACACAAATTGTGGGTTCTCGGATCTTGTTGTGTCGTGATTGTCCTTGTGTCTCAGACACTGCATCCTAGTCTACCTCCGATCTTATCGCACCGTTACAACGGGCTCGGCTAGGTTGGTACCAATGTAAGTGCCCCTGTGTTCGCGCGTAAACCTGTGGCACTATAATATCTACTGCGCAGTTGATGTGATGAGTGGTAATTTAGTGAAATTATCTCGGTAATTTATAACTATATATATAATTTATAACTTATATAATTTATATCCCGTAGCATTTTTACGAGCGTTTCGTGGCTGGTAAAAAATCGTTTTTGTAGTGTTTTTGTATCATAAGATGATGTGCAGCTATTTTCGCCTACAAAAACAGCTTCCGAACAGTGTCCGAAGCTATCAACTGCTCAGGAGATATTATAGTGCCACACCGAGGCGGCCAGTCGTTCTTAACTACATTATTTATTATTGCAACCCGAAACCCAAAAATTTTTTTTTTCTTTTTCAAAAACGAAGCCCCACAGTAGGATTTTCTCCTGTATCGTGGGTGCGTTTTACAAACATACATTTCACATGCACAACACAACCAGACCCGAAAAGCAACAATTTGTGTTTTTGCACAAATGTTGCCTCCGGCTGGGAATCGAACCCAGGACCGGTGGTGCAGGAGTCAGGTACGCTAACCACTACGCCACGCGGTCGACGAAATTGTTGTTAATGAACAAACTTTGGCTCCTGCTGGTATACTAACCTAGGACCCGTGACGATGTGGCGAGTTATCCTGACCTGTAGATCACGTGGTCGTCAGTTATCGCCATTCATATGCGATAAGATATATACGAGTATCATATGCTGATATGTTAAATCTCGCAAATGTTATTTAAAGTCACGAGGCACCGGAATTTAACAAAACAGCATATTGCCCGTATACATTTTTTTTTTATTGTATAAAGTGATGAAACGAGCAAAACGTTCACCTGATGGTAAGTGCAACGTCTGCCCATAACAAATGCTGTGTCACCCAGAACATTTCTGTGTGACACCTCACTGTGCCCATCACGCTAAGACATCAGTTCTTAAGTCTCATATGCCCAGTGATTACGCTAGCTCTCAGTGCCCTTCAAACCGAAACACAATAATGTATGCACACTACTTTTCACCGCAGAATAACTGGCCCTGGGGTAGGTACCTACCTAGACGGATTCCTGCATAGGAATCCTACCAGCAGCGAAGTACATCAAGATAGCAGTCTCATCCATAAACATCATCACAATAGTTTCAAATTAAGCCAAGTGAAGTACCGAAACGATACAGATCTGAACCTAAGGAATATATTTCCGCGAGGTCGGCGAGACTGCATTGTAGCGAGGGGACCTCAAAACATGCAAAGTTATGCGTATCGATAACTCCGTCGTTGAGTGACAGATTGAGGGGCGAGATTGCAGTTTGCACTACAATAACAACGAAAATAACAAAGACATCGGATGCGAACTCTGGCCTTTAGACTTCTTTGTCACTCCTTCACTTTTCACAGTTTTCGTCGTAACGACTCAATCAGACTGTATGATATGTGAACATCGGAATTTTTTGATGACGTTTCCTAGTAAAATAAGGTTCCTGTATCCTTGTTTTCTGGTGGTAGGTGCGGTGGCGGCTTGAGAGAATCTACCACCCCATCTCATCCCGTGGGTGTCGTGAAAGTCGGCAGACGGGAAAATAAAAATCATGAGACGGGCAGCTGCATCTTCCTGGAATATCTGAATATACTGCGGTTGCCAACCCGCCTGCCAATCGTAGCAACTATGGCAAAATCCCCCAAAATGAGGCCTACAAACTTATGTGGCAATCTTTGGGGGAGGCCTACGTTCAGCAGTGGACTAGATAGGCTGAAATGATGATGATTATGATTTTTTCAATTGGCCTAAAATGGGCGATAGAACGTTTTTCGCTATTGCAAAATTTCAAAAGAAAATAGAACAATAGCCGAGCTTATGGCGTAGGGATGGCGTCCAGGTGGGCCCGACCGGAGCGTCGATCGATCATCCTAATTTTCGGAGTACTCCGACAGCGTCGGATATTTTTAGCCGTTGACGAATACATATTTAATCACCCCATTACGATTTTAACGAGGTAGATCCGGTTAAATGTAAAAATTGCTTATCTATACAAACAATTAAAATTGAAGTGACTGTATTAAAAAAAAATATATTTTTACTCAATACTTATGAAAGTATATACGACACTCATAAGAAAAAAAAAATTTTTAATTTTTTTATCTGTCTGTCTGTTTGTTCCCGCTAATCTCCGAAACGTCTGGACCGATTTTGATTTTTGACATGACTTTCACTGACAGCTAATATTATGGCCGGTAACTTAGGCTACTTTAATTTTAGAAAAATAATCAGGGTTCCGCGCAAAATAATAAAACCTCGAAATCCGAATCAAGTAGGGAAGGATATATGTATATCGGGGTCGGCTTTTTTAACAGGGTAAGTAACTTCAGTTAAATATAATTTTCACACATTAGGTTGTTAAGAAGTAAAAGGAATACACATTAATCTGATCTCCAATGAGTTAAGTTACTCATTAAAGAAAATTACTTACATATAGTCACGCCTCTTAACCCATTTAAGGGGTAGGCAGAGGCTACACATGTAGCCCACTTGTCGCCCCCGCTTGAAAGGAGGTATGACGGGTGGCGAACCACGTCGCCGCAATGTTGGTACAACAGATATTTGTGATTAATAAAAACCAGGAGATGGGCAGCGGCATCTTCCTGTAAGATCTGAATTAATAAACCGCGGTTGCCAACCCGCCCGCCAAGCGTAGCAACTACGGCAAAGCTCCCCAAAATGAGAGCTACAAACTTGTGGCAATCTATGGGGGAGGCCTATGTTCAGCAGTGGACTAGTGATAGGCTGAAATGATGATGATGGAGAATTTTTAAAAGCATTTTTTCACATCACGAAAATATATTTCAAGATATTGATGGTAAATTTATTAGTCTGCATGCTTTTTAGTTTGCATATCTCATAATGTCGGCATAGTTAATAAACAATTTTTTTTAAATGTAGTTTTAGAAGATTCATTTGATGGATTTTATCTTCATTATTACACAACAGGAACCCAGGGTGTTTCGGTTTAAAGGGCAGTGAGAGCTAGCGTAATCACTGGGCATATAAGACCTAAGGACTGATGCCTCCGGGTGACGGGCGCGGTGTGGTGTGAAATGTTCTGGGTGACACAGCATTCGTTATGGGCAGACGTTGCACTTACCATCAGGTCAACGTTTTGCTCGTTTCCTCACTTTATCAAATTAAAAAAAAACATGTCTGTTGCGCTCATGATATAGGAGAAATTCTAGCATGTTGTTATTTCTTTTAAAGTAAATCGTGTAGGTACTTTCATATTAGACAAATCTAAAACGTTAGCTTCAGCCTATCGGAAAATCTATAGCGGAGCCGTGATTGAGTCCTGCCCTAAGCAGGATTTCCTTCACGGTTCGGAGCCGGGACAGGACAATGCAATTTAAGACAATACGGAACGCCCGGCAGCGGCTGCGAGGGCCGATCAGCGCAACGCCGAGCGTACAATTGCAATACTAGTTTGTAGTGTGCGCTTTGTTCCCTCGCTGTTAAAGCATTTCTAACTACTGACTAGTTTGATTCAGTATTGTGGCGCGTTGCTTAAGTTTCAGAGTAGTTTTAAGTCACGTGTGCTATATTATTTTTATATTATTACATACCAGCTTTGCCACTCAGTTTCACCCGCGTAATAGACCGTACGGAATTACCTCTGACCCGACCATTCACAGTCCGGACCTCGGAAATGTCCGGTTCTCAGCGTGCGGCTACTTAGACCCCGATTTCACCGATCGCTTTGGAAGCCAAGTTTAATAAGACCACGTTTTACTGAACTTAGTTCAAATGTATCATTCGAAGTCGGTTTCCGTCTAACCGATTTCACCGGCTCCATTTTGATCGCGTTCAGAAAAACGAAGTTTACGTGAAATATCGTCACAATCTGAAACAAAAACTCGATGTATTTATTATTCTGCGACATCAAACAGCCTGTTTTTATGCATAAGACACATACGTATGCAAACAATAAACAAAACGTATTAAAAATATTTATTGTGTTTACATAGTTGGGCAATTGACAATGACAGCTCTCTAAACTCGTTTAAAGAGCTGAAGGTCGAAAATTGGGCGTTCAGAATTTGAACCGCGTTAAGCTTTAATCGCGTTCAGTTGATGTTGGTGAAATGCAAACAGTAGCATTGAACTCAGTTAAACGCTTAAACTTCGTTCAGCTTGAACTGATCGCGTTTAGATTCAACGGTGAAATGAAAATGATGTAATATATACTCGTATTATTGATATTAATCAAAGCAAGGGAATATAATGAAGAAAAGAGTACGTACTTATTTAAATAATTTAACTTCTTTAAGAAGTTGGTTCGTGAATCTGTTAGTTTTGAGAGAACGTCCACCTCTTCATATACCGCACTCCAACACTTTTTACTGGTGGTAGGATTCCTATGCAGGAGTCCGTCTAGGTAGGTACCACCCCAGTGCCAGTTATTCTACCGTCAAGCAGTAGTGCGCAAACATTACTGTGTTTCGGTTTGAAGGGCACTAAGAGCTAGCGTAATCACTGGGCATATGAGACTTAAGAACCTATGTCTCAGGGTGATGGGCACAGTGTGGTGTCACACAGAAGTTTTATGGGTGGCGCAGCATTTGTTATGGGCAGACGTTGCACTTACCATCAGGTGAACGTTTTGCTCGTTTCATCACTTTTTGGAATCAAAAAAACTAAAGGAACATCTTCATGATACGTGGTAGTAAGTCTTTGAATGCGGTCGAACAAAAGTTTGCGATGTGTGTTGTGTGTGAGTGATGATCTTGATGTATTTTGCACACCAACAGCAACTGTTAGACGTAAACTAGCACAAAACTATTTTGCTTCGAAGTAATTCCTCGTATAGATTCGTACTTCTGCTTAAATTTACATATTAGAAAGAAGCCGTGTGGTGGCGGCTCGTTAAAAGAATACTACCACTCCATCTCATCCAATGGATCTCGTAAAAGGCGAGTAAGGAATTAACTGCACTGTGCACCCAACAGCGCATGGTGGCGATGGGCTCACCACCTATCACACCAAGTGCATTATATTGTTTTGGTGAAATGTGGACTGTGGCAGTCAATCTGTTTTTGCAGTGAGTGCCCAGTCTCTGACTACCCCTTATGGGATACAGCCGTGATCTTATGTATGTATGTATGTATTAGAAAGATAAATTAAGTATTAGTATATAATAATACATATTACAATAGTAAGATATACTAATTATAAGTAGTATGAATATAAAACCTAGTTATCTCAACATTATTGTTTAAAGTTTAGGTATCAAGTTAAGTTGTTTGGTATAAGGTATTGAGTCACTTATTTGTGCTCCTCTTCTATAAAAATTGTTATTACATTATGGCACTTTAGGTCATTTTGTATTCAGTTTTATTTTATTTTTATTTGTAAAACGACTGTTTGTTGCCTCAACAAATAAATAAATTAAAATAAATATTAATATCAATTATGTTTATTGGTTGGCGCTATGTAATTTATCCAACAAACTATACGTCGAGCTACTATGCTACACAGAAATGTTCTGAGTAACACAGCATCTCTTATGGGCAGACGTTGAACTTACCATCAGGTGAACGTTTTAGTCGTCTCGTCACTTTATCAAATAAAAAAATACTTATAATTAGATATATCTAATTTAATCGGATAATAATATCCTTATTTATTTATTTTCTTTCGTTTGTCTTTATTGCTGCCTCATCAAACTCTCTCCGCTCCATGGGTGACTGGGAGAAAATGCCTAAAGGCATTAAGTCCGTCCTTTGTATCCTTTTAAGTGTAAAGTAATAAAGGTTTAAAATAAATAAATAAATAAATAAAATATCCCCCTAAACAACTGTACTGTTTTCGTTTTACGACACAACGTGTTGCAAAATAAAAGTTAAGGGAAGTTAAGGGGTGCGTGGCTCCACGTGTGTATAAAGAAGGGGTTCGGAGGGGACAAACAAGACCTTCGTGACGAGGCTAACGAACCGGCGGCGGATTTTGGCAACCGCCCGCCGCTTATTATGCACGCACTTGTCTTCCGGGGCGTGGTCCACTCCGCGGTACACCGAGTCTACGATGACGTATTCAGCATAGCACGTTATATCGATCTTTCTTACGCTGCACAAAACAGTCGGATTATTTACAAAATACCGATCTTTGTTTTTTTTTTATTGGAGCCAGTGACGAAGTAAAACGTTCACCCAATGGTAAGTGCAATGTCTGCCTTCCGTGTTACCATACTGTGTCCGTCATCCTGAGACATCAGTTCTTAAGTCTCATATGCCCAGTGATTACGCTAGCTCTCAGTGCCCTTTAAACCGTAACACAGTAATGTTTGCACACTACCGCTTCACGGCAGAATAACTGGCAATGGGGTGGTACCTGCCTAGACGGATTCCTGCATAGGAATCCTACCACCAGTAAATCGTATGAAGCTATGCCGCGTACGAGGTTCGTATCCCAGCCGACGCCAACTTGATAATGCCTCGTTTTCAGATGAAACACTAAAGTATTTGTTTTTTCTTAAATATAGTTTTTATAGATTAATAGAATCAGGCGTTACTTTTCAGAATTCCATTGTAATAAAGGAAAGAAAGTTAATTTGCTAAGATCCGGATGCAAAATATAAAATGGTGTATATTACCTAGCTTTGGACAGCACCGCCCGTCCTCCTGGTACCGCCACTACCACGTGTACCACGAGTCCACACCACTTGATAATGCCTCGTTTTGAGGTGAAACACTTGTCGTGTTCTCGACTTCAGAGGTGTGTATTGCTTAGTGGTAGTGTTGCAGTGGTGGAGGGTATCTGGTGGCAGCCCCCGGCGGCGGTATTGGTTTGCTTGTGCATGCTGTTGAGGGAGGGCGGGCGGTGCCGTTCTGAAACTAGGTAATGCACACCATTTTAAATTTTACTTTATTCTGTGTTGAAATTAGGATGTTCATTAATTTCAATGGCCTCGCGGATGTGAAGTCCGCCAACTAGATTTGGAGTATCGTGTGAACAGATCTTACGAACATTGACTCCTAAATGTGTAAACGGGCTGGTGCTGTTTTTCTCTATACAGACTTAGGGCGGATTTCAGCGTTGAAACTAAACACGATCAGTTCAAGTTGAACGAAGTTTAAGCGTTTAACTGAGTTCAATGCTACTGTTTGCATTTCAGCAACATCAACTGAACGCGATTAAAGCTAAACGCGGTTAAAATTCTGAACGCCCAATTTTCGACGTTCAGCTCTTTAAACGCGCTTAGAGAGCTGCCATTGTCAATTGCACAACTATGTAAACACAATAAATATTTTTGATACGTTATGTTTATTGTTTGCATACCTATGTGTCTTATGCATAAAAACAGGCTGTTTGATGTCGCAAAATAATAAATACATCGAGTTTTTGTTTTTCTGAACGCGATCAAAATGGAGCCGGTGAAATCGGTTAGACGAAAACAGAGTTCAAATGATACATTTGAACTAAGTTCATTAAAACGTGGTTTTATTACACTTGGTTTCCAAAGCGATCGGTGAAATCGGGTCTAAAACATAACAATAACTTCCGTGCGGAGGCGTGGCTGGGCAGCTTATCGTATCACAAAGCCTATATCTTCGATTAGCAGGTAAGTAATAATTTTCAGTGTTTGCTATCTTTTTTAAACGGGAACGGCAGAGCTCCGCTCGGCGTTTGTAAACAAATTAGTTAGTCGCTGCATCCGGACGCCGCGCGCTAAATTGTTAACGTATGACGATGCGGAGATCTGGCGTGATGCATCTCGGGTGTTTTTATGGGAGCGTTAAGCGCTGTTAAAAGAAAGGTGTCTTCGGTTACCCTCATTTTTAAAACATCATTTCAAAAATTATTACAAATTTGTACACGATGAAAGAGGGTTTTTTATTGGAGGTGCCGAAATGAACAAAACGTTAACCCGGTGGTAAGTGCAACGTCTGCCAATAACTAATGCTGTGTCACCACGAACATTTCTGTGCGACACCACACTGCGCCCTTCACTACGAGACATCAGTTTTTAAGTCCCATATGTCCAGTGATTACACTAGCTCATAGTGTCCTTCAAACCGAAACAGTAATGTTTGCACACTACTGCTTCAAGGCAGAATAACTGACCCCTGGGCGGTACCTACCTAGACGGATTCCTGCATAGGAATTCAATCCCCATTAGATTGTCTAACACCAGCCAACATACAGTCCTTGAGAATTCGCAAAGAAATTAGACTTAAAACAGATCATATTTTAAGATATTTTACTGGTCTTATTATTCCTATGCATTAATCCATGTAGGTAGGGATTACCTGAGGTGCCAGTTATTATGCCATCGAGCAGTAGTGTACAAACGTTACTGTGTTTCGGTATGAAGGGCACTGGTAGCTAGTGTAATTACTGAGCATTGAGTGTACATACATACATAAGATCACGACTGTATCCCATAAGGGGTAGTCAGAGACTGGGTACTCACTGCAAAAGCAGATGACTGCCGCAATCCACGTTTCACCAAAAGAATATAATGCACTTGGTGTGATAGGTGGTGAGCCCATCGCCGCCATGCGCTATTGGGTGCACAGTGCAGTTCCTTACTCGCCTTTTACGAGATCCATTGGATGAGATGGAGTGGTAGTATTCTTTTAACGAGTGCAGTGTAGTGTCACACAAAAATGTTGTGGATGGCACAGCATTTGCAGACGTTGCATTTATCACCAGGTTAACAGTTAGCTCGTCTCATCACTATATTCCATAAAAATATAATTACATTATTTTGTGAAAATTAAGGCTCCAATATATTGTCGGCTCGGTTGGCGCAGTGGTTAAGCGGTTGACTTCTGCGCCGCGGGTCGCGGGTTCGATTCCCGCACGGGACAAATATTTGTATGACCTACAGATAGTTGTTCCGGGTCTGGGTGTTTGTGCATGTGGAATTTATGTATGTAAAACGCACCCACGACACAGGGGAAATCCTACTTTGGGCATCGTTTATTTAAAGACAATAAAATATATATAAATATATATATATGTATATATATCGGCAGTCACTCATTCAATGGCGTAGTGAAATGAAGCAACGTCCATTTATCAAATTAAAGATAATATACATATTACGTTTGTCCAACCAATGTCAATTACGTAATGCATCTCATGTGGTCCCTTTGTGTCAATAGTAAGTTAGTAAATGTAATTACTAGATGCGATCTCAAGATACTATCAAAGCATATAGCGTACGATTTGATTGCTTGGGAGCCCTAGGCCCTTAATAATATCGCCCTTCGTGTAATATTAAATATTATGTATGCATATTATGTACAATAAGTATTTACTTTATGAGGGGGTGGTGTGGTGGGTGACAGAATATGGCAAAAACAACCGTCACTTTTCGAGTTCGCGCGAAAACATCATCACTGAGACGACAATGACCACACATACAACCGTGTAAGACGAGCAAAGCGTTTATCTGCCCATAACTAATGTTGTCACATCAATAAAATATTATGTGTTACACCACACTGCGCCCATCTCCCAGAGACATCAGTTCTTCAGTCTAATACACCCAGTAATTAAACTAGCTCTCAGTGCCCTTCAGACCAAAACATATTAATGTTAGCATGCTACCGCTTCACGGCAGAATAACTGACCTTGCGGTGGTACCCACCTAGACGGAATCCTGCATAGAAATCCTACCACCAGTAAATACTTCGTAATAACTTAACGTAAACGTCAGCATTAATACTTTCAGTACGCTACGTAAAGTAATTTCTTATTATAACAGCGTTCAAAACATCAATTAACCGGCTTATTACTCGTAGCTACAAATTATCACTAAGAGCTCAAGCCACCGAATTTCATGGTGTATTAATCCGATTAAATCAGTGTTCAATTATGACAATCAATTTTCAAGTGGATTATTGTCTATTAGATATAAATTGAATATCTATTGATAGATTCTCTGATCGCATTTATACCTAAATAATCGTATTCGGCTATCGTTCACAAAACAGTTGTAAGACTTTTACTGTCCAAGCTATAATCCTTTGGGACGCCCTTCCCAACGACAAGGCATCACCAAATAAGAACTCTTTTATAAGACTGGTCCGTTATTAATTTGTAGGGAAAAATATGAATTGACGAATTCGTATTTTTATTTGATCCGCCTTGTAATTTTGCTTTCGTTTTATTTATTGTATTTTCTTATCTATATGTGTTCGATGTAATTTATCTATGTATATACGTATTATGTGTTTATTTATATATATTTTTTTTATTTCATAAAAGTGATGGAACAAGCAAAACATTCACCTGATGGTAAGTGCAACGTCTGCCCATAACAAATGCTGTGTCACCCAGAAAATTGCTGTGTGACACCACACTGCGCCCGTCACCCTGAGACATCAGTTCTTAAGTCTCATATGCCCAGTGATTACGCTAGCCCACAGTGCCCTTCGAACCGAAACACGGTAATGTTTGCACACTATTGCTTCACGGCAGAATAACTGGCCCTGGGGTTGGTACCTACCTAGATGGATTCCTGCATAGGAATCCTACCACCAGTAAATTTATATGTTTATACATCTTGCTTATTTTTTTGTCGGCTCGGTTGGCGCAGCGGTTAAGCCTTTGACTTGAGCGCCGCGGGTCGCGGGTTCGATTCCCGCCCGGCACAAATATTTGTGTGGCCTTCAGATGGTTGTTCCGGATTTGGGTGTTTGTGCATGTGGAAAATATGTATGTTAAACGCACCAACGACGCAGGAGAAATCCTACTGTGGAGCATCGTTTTAAAAAAATATATGTAGTAATTAATGTTTACATTAGTATATTTTTTAGTAATAGTTCACACCTGTCTTGTATTTTTCGCTATCAGCCAGGGTTGGCTGGCAGAGAATGCCATAAGACATTACATTATACATTAATCACTTTCATAGACTCAAATTTTATAAAAAAATAATTAAAAATTAAAATACGAGTAACAACATTCAATAACGATTTCTTATATTTACGCGAACACTTCACATTTAAATGAAACTAATTTTACGGATTTTGTCGCGTTTAATTTTGTTATTTATAACAACACCCATTTACAGCACCCATGGTCACGGGGGGACTGAGGTGACAGATGTCCCGATGTCATAGTTAACC
This sequence comes from Luehdorfia chinensis, assembly GCA_019845155.1. Lineage (NCBI taxonomy): Eukaryota > Metazoa > Arthropoda > Insecta > Lepidoptera > Papilionidae > Luehdorfia > Luehdorfia chinensis. The sequence goes on along the minus strand of JAHVAK010000142.1, from coordinate 2,126,769 downwards.
CGGAGTACCTTCAGCTTTTAATTATTATTTGAGGTCCGATCTACGCAGAAAGAGCTAACTGTGTCTTGAAGTCTTGCAGTGGTATGCTTTTTGACTTAATTTTATTAATAATAGGATCCCAAGCTGGTGGTAATACCCAACCATCTTCTCTATTAAAATTAGGATGTTTTTTAATTTCAATAGCCTCGCGAATCATCCTTGGTAGGAATCGGTGTTCTTTTGCAAGGATTTGTGGTTTATCAAAACTGATGTAATGGTTAGGATGATCCAGAACATGGTCACAGACTGCAGAGTTCCTGGAGCGGCGATGCTTCACATCAGCTATATGTAAAAGAACATATAGCTGACTATAATATCTCCTGCGCAGTTGATGGCTCTCGACAGTATTCGGAAGTTGTCGCCGTGATCGAGATCGGCTAGGAGAACACAGTAGTAGTAGTATTGTTTGCTATGCCTAGTGGCAGTGTTGTAGTGGTGAAGGGTATCTGGTGGCGGTTCCCTGTAGCGGGATTAGTTTGCTTGGGCACGCTAAAGTAGGTAATACAACATTTTTTAAATTTTACACGCGGATCTTAGCCAATTAGCTTTCTTTCCATCATTCTACTTACTTATTTCGTCTGTCTATCGAATCGGTCACAAACTTTCTGTTTTCTGCCCTATTAAGCAAGACTTTTCTGTCTATCATCTGTCTAGGTTTGCATGGTTTTTCATATGATGTGGTCGAAGTTACTGGTGGTAGGACTCCTACGCAGGAATCCGTCTAGGTTGGTACCACACCAGGGCCAGTTATTCTGCCGTGAAGCAGTTGTGTGCAAACATTACTGTGTTTCGGTTTGAAGGGCACTGTGAGCTAGCGTAATCACTGGGCATTTGAGACTTAAGAACTGATGTCTCTGGGTGACGGGCGCAGTGTGGTGTCACACAGAAATATTCTGGGTTGCTGTTCATGACAGCATTTGTTGTGGGCGGACGTTGCACTTACCATCAGGTGAACGTATTGCTCGTTTCGTCACTTTATACAATAAAAAAAAAAGTTAGACCGACGAAGTTAGTGCGAAGTTTAGTAGCAAATGGCGATAGTCGTTCGATTATAATTCTTTGGCGAGAGATTCATTCTTAATGTACTGTCTACGACTATCTCAAGAAACGACACAAGTTGGATACTTGAGTGACGTGGTCGTCTTAACAACGTCAATTTGATTTAAGACTGCCGCTTTGACGGGCCAAGTCTCCGACGTTTAGAAGCAAATGGCGTCTCCATTCATCGAGTCTCATCGCGAGTATATTTACTCGTCAGCTATATCAGCAGCAGTATCTTTGCCAGCTGCGCCGGATATAATAACGGTGTGTTTTCGGTACAGACAAATATACTATGTAACGCTTAGCTTCCATTATACATTGCGTTTCAACATTTGTTTAACTTTAATAAAAATACCTAGGTATATAAAATTGTACAACTCTCACCGTTTTCACATTTAAAGCTTCGTTCGTCAAAGCGTGTGTACTAACTTCAACGTAATTTGTCGACCCGCCATTTTCACGGAACAGCGCGCCAAATTAATGCGACAGTGGCGTCACCTGGCCGCGGACCACGCTGAGTGTTGCCATGTAACGTATATCTGCCGCACTAATTATCCACGGACGTACGTGTCCCATCCCAAACTGTTATGCGATGTTTCGACAGTTTCAATCCAATCATCTCTCTACTTATGTGATGCCGTATATCATAGGAAAACATAAAAATAAGCAACAAATGAGAATAAACGTTTTTCAAAAGATTAACATCGTATTTTGCACATCAAAATCAGTTTGATGAAAAAAACAATAACTACACTTACAATGTCATACATGTTATTAATAAAATTTGAAACAAATAAATGTGAATTCACCTAAATATTACTGACTGTTAAACAACTGGTCAGTTAATAAACAACTATTAATTAATCGATTATTATTATTATTATAATATAATAATGATAATTGACGACCGCGACGACAGAGTACCTGACTTCTAAGCCGCGGGTCCTGGATTCGAATCCCAGCCGGAGCCAACATTTGTGCTAAAACATAAATTGTTGGTTTTCGGGTCTGGTTGTGTTGTGATTGTTCCCGTGTTTCTGACACTGCATCCTAGCCTACCTCCGATCTTATCACATCAGCGTTACATCCGGCGCAGGTAGGTGTTTGCGCGTACACTTGTGGCACTATAATATCTCCTGCGCAGTTGATGGCTCTCGACGGTAGTCTAAAGTTGTCGCCGTGGTCGAAATCGGCTAGGAGAACATCATCAGATATTAATTAAAAATAAAAGAAACATTGTAAGAAATCGTTTCTGGAAACTCGAAAGCGCCCAATGAAGTTTCACTTCAAAAACAATATTCTTTGCGTTAAATATTTTATTATGAAACGCAACAAACACAAAAACGGTGATCTTTCGTCATGTAGAATATTAAATCGTGGTTAAGTGTAAGTCGTTTTGCGACTTTTACATCCTATTTCCTAAATCTCCTGGTCGTCGATCGATTGCGAAATAACCATGTTATCATCATACATACATACATACTACCTACTACGACTGTATCCCATAAAGGGTAGTCAGAGACTGGGCACTCACTGCAAAAACAGATGACTGCCACAATCCACGTTTCACCAAAAGTGTGATAGGTGGTGAGCCCATCGCCACCATGCGCTGTTGGGTGCACAGTGCAGTTTAATTCCTTACTCGGCTTTTACGAGATCCAATGGATGAGATGGAGTGGTAGTATTCTTTTAACGAGCCGCCACCACACGGCTACAATCTTTATAATAATATCATTAATGTAAGTTTGTATGTTTGTTTGTTTGTCATTCAAACACGCTCAAAGGGCTGAAGGAATTTTAACGAAATTTGGTTTCATGTCGTGTTCGAAATTGTCCGAAGCTTGGCCCTTCTCAACGGGTTCATTCGCCGGGACCTTGAGTTGCGTTGAGTAAGGCTAAATATACCCTGGGGTCCTGTTCTTCAGACCGTCCTTTGTGCGGACCAGCCAGCCAGGTGGGCCTCGCTTGGGGAGGCCCAGCCAGCTTACGTGGTGACTGGCGTTAGTGATCTGCCGGATACTAAGCTTCGGCATGGTCAATTTTCATGTTGTTGTTGTTCGTTTTCCTATGCGGCTGAGTAGTTCGCGCGATTGGCGTGTACTGTCGGGAGGTTGAGAGCGCAGCGGTTCGATATAAGTCGGATGATCATACTATGTAGAACAGGTATCTCGAACGAGGTGTGATGCGAGTCGCCATACAAATGCGTCTAGGTTTCTCCCTTTTGTCTCTTCGTAGTAGTGTTGCGCACTATTCATGGAGTGCCGACAACATTTTGTCGTGTAAAATGTTATAGGATTTATATACAATTTATTTACTCTTAAATAAAAAATATCAATTAAATTTTAATAAACGGGAAAAACCAATATGCTATAAATTATCCAGACCAGTGTGATGCTGCATTAGATAAACATACAGTCACACCTTCTTTCTTATTGGGGTAGGAGACCTATTATTCCACTTGTTACGATACTCACACACATCTTTCGCTTCTTCGACTTTCATGAGTGTTTTCATATGAGCTCATTGGTTGCGGGTATTCATGACGTGGCCATTCCTTGATGCATCTTCGATCTGATCATGCTATGTTTGTCTACTTCTATTTAATATACTTAATAGAATCAGGCGCTTACTTTGCGGGAATTCCGATTACTACTCGGCGGTTGACTACCGTAGAGTCAATATAACTTGATAATGCCTCGTTTTGAGGTGAAACACGTGTCGTGTTCTCGACTTCAGTGGTGTGTATTGCCTAGTGGTAGTGTTGTAGTGGTGGAGGGTATCAGGTGGCGGCTCCCGGTGGCGGTATTGGTTTTCTTGTGCACGCTGTTGAGGGAGAACGGTGCTCTCCAAACTAGGTAACACACCATTTTACATTTTGCATGTGGATATTAGCAAATTTACTTTATCTCTTTACTACTTCTATTTATCTACGATCTACGTCATTCACACTCCCCTCACAAATCTGTGTGGTCAATCTTTTTTCATCATATTTTTTACCCAGCACTTGCAAATCTTTTGCCTAACAAATACATGGTGTTATAATATTTATATATTTATGTAATGATTTCTTATATTTATGCGAATATTACACATTAAGTAAGCTCTAAATTTTAAAGATTTTCAGGAAGGCACTACATATATTTTCTCAAATGTCTCTTATATTAAAAAAAGATCGCCCAATTTCAGCACATTCATCAATCATTCAATATCAGACTGTACAAAGTTCATCGCTCGTTTTACGCCACTCCCATATGGAAGAGCTATACCGCAACCGCCACGAGAATAAGTAATCGGACTACCAGACAACTTTGGTCGCCAGGGGTACACACTTTGGATCTTCATATTGGTTATTACCCCAGCTTCCATATGTTGAAATTCGCGACATGTTTTCTAGCTTCGCCCTTTCCCTTAGTCAACTATTACAACAACCACGGGACGATATGAATCATCATTCAGCGGACATGTTTTTTTTTTATTGTATAAAGTGACGAAATAAGCAAAACGTTCACCTAATGGTAAGTGCAACGTCCGCCCACAACAAATGCTGTGCCACCCTGAGACATAAGTTCTTAAGTCTCAAACGCCAAATGCTAGCTGACAGTGCCCTTCAAACCGAAACACAATAATGCTTGCACACTTCTGCTTCACGGCAGAATAACTGGCCCTGGGGTGGTACCTACCTAAACGGATTCGTGCATAGGAATCCTACCACCAGTAATATTTAATAGTTACCCATAGTTGTCTGGCAAAGTAGAATAGTACTCTTTCCTACCGAGGTGCCGTACGGTGTGTAAGGTATTGCACTGGCAACCTTTATTCGTGTAGAATAACACTGTAATATGCAATGCTGTCGCCATAGTACTCGAGGGAACGCAACGGTGGTACTGGTGGTAGGATTCCTATGCAGGAATCCGTCTAGGTAGGTCACCCCAGGGCCAGTTATTCTGCCGTGAAGCAGTAGTGTGCAAACATTACTGTGTTTCGGTCTGAAGGGCACTGAGAGCTAGCGTAATAACTGGGCATATGACACTTAAGAACTTATGTCTCGGGGTGATGGACACAGTGTGGTGTCACACAGAAATTTTCTGGGCGACACAGCAACTGTTATGGGCAGACGTCGCACTTACCATCAGGTGAACGTTTTGCTCGTTTCGTCACTTTATACAATAAAAAAAAAACAACGGAGTGTAATTTTTTCCCGCGGGGGAAAGCGGGCTACTCGTGAGGCCCCTGCCCACGTGACTTATTAAATTTAAAGTTCACAATCGCGATTTCATACGAATTATTAACTAGCAAAATACGTCAGTGGAAGCGAAGCTTAAAAAAAAAGAAAGGGGATAATCCCACTGTTAAATTGGACGCGAAAAATGTTCACGCCGGTGATTGGAAAACGTTTCTCCTAAGCGGCAACTGTATGACGAGATATGGTTAAAAATTTATTCCGACGCATACCCTATGAATACTGTCAAAGCGAATGTAATTCAATTGCTTAAAAAAATGCTCGCACGGGAAAAATCTACCGCCATTTTCGAATATCGTTATTTTGATACAATTGGACGTTTTATGGACAGAATGTTTTTATTTATTTATTTATACATACATACATACATACATACATACATACATACATACAGTCACGCCTCTTTCCCATAAGGGTAGGCAGAGACCATATCTTTCCACTTGCTACGATCCTGACACACATCTTTAGCTTCTTCTACTTTCATTAGCGTTTTCACACACGCTCGTCGGTTGCGGGTACTTTTAACGTGACCTTTCCTCAAAAGTTCACCGATCTGATTGTGATACGTACGCCTAGGTCGACCCCTACCGGCTTTTCCATTCACACTTGCCTCATAAATCTGTTTCGTCAATCTCCTTTCATTCATCCTCTCTACGTGTCCAAACCATCTAGGCATGCCTTTCTCTATCTTTTTCACTACATCTTCAACCACACCGCAACGTTCCCTTATCACGCTGTTTCTCACTTTGTCAATCAGAGTTACTCCAGCTATACTTCTCAGACTTCTCATTTCCACAGCGTTAATCCTACTTTCATGCTTCTTCTGCCAGACCCAGCATTATTTATATAACTTTGTAAATATGCGTAAATAAATGTACATAGGCCGGACTTCATGCCTGAGGCATTCCGAGATTGAAAGAGGTAAGTGCAGTTATATGACATAGAAAAATAAAGAAAAATGTGCATATACATATATATATATATATATACATGCATATAAAAATACTAATACACACTTTTTTAGTGGTGGTAGGATTCTTATGCAGGAATCCGTCTAGGTAGGTACCACCCCAGGGCCAGTTATTCTGCCGTGAAGCAGTAGTGTGCAAACATTACTGTGTTTCGGTCTGAAGGGCACTGTGAGCTAGCGTAATCACTGGGCTGGAGACTTAAGAACTAATGTCTCAAGGTGACGGGCGCAGTGTGACGCTACACAGAAATATTCTGAGTAACACAGCATCTGTTATGGGCAGCCGATGCACTTACCATCAGGTGAACGTTTTGCTCGTCCCGTAACTTTATGAAATAAAAAAAAATATAAATATATACATATAAAATTAATAATTAAAATAATAATTTTTCCTATTGCTTATGTTTATAATTTCTTAATTGTCGTAGTTCACTGTCCTCTTACGTTGTTTACTAACTAAATGAAGGCCGATGTCTCGATTTAAAAAGGGATTGTTTAATATTATTCTCATTACAAAAAAAGAGACATTGATGGCAAAAGAGAGACATTTTTGTCTACTGTTATAACTAAAATTGTATATTTGACAACCGCGTGACCTAGTGGTCAGAGTACCTGGCTTCTAAGCCGCGGGTCCTGGGTTCGAATCCCAGCCGGAGCTAACATTTGTGCCTAAAAACATAAATTGTTGGTTTTCGGGTCTGGGTGTGTTGTGTTTGTCCCCGTGTTTCTGACACTGCATCCCAGCCTACCTCCGATCTTATCGCATCAGCGTTACATCGGGCGCGTGTAGGTTGGGACGAGTGAGTGCCTCTGTGTTTGCACGTACACTTGTGGCACTATAATATCTCCTGCGCATTTGATGGCTCTCGACGGTAGTCTGAAGTGGTCGCCGTGGTCGAAATCGGCTAGGAGAACATCATCATAACTAAAATACTCTCCGAGTCTAATAACGCTGGTCTTCTCAACAGTGCAAAACCTCTAAACGACTAAAGAACAAAAAGTTAAATAATACATCAGTATTACAAATTACTAGTGACACGCGGCTAACGTGCGCTTCACTATTGCGTTCATTGTTTCTAAGCTTTTGCTCACCTCCCAAAGGTTGGCAGGCGTGCTGATGCCGCCGCACTATTTAAAAGGCCTACATCATGTGCGGAGCCAAACGTTGTGCACGGGCAGGTGGTGCAGGCGATCAATACCGCCCCGGCCCGCGGTGTTGCCCGCCCCGCCACCCGCCGTAATAAAACACGGTAAGGCTCCGCGCATACTTACGACATTAAGTAAACTGTCCCATTATAGTCACCAAAAGTAACAGACTATAAATATCCCACTGCTGAGCACAGGCCTCCTCTGATTTTAGGGAGGGTTTTGAAGTCGAGCCGTGTGATGGCGATTTTAAAGAATCTACCACCCCTTCTCATTTCGTGGGTGTCGTAAAAGTCGACAGAGGGTCGATAAAAACCAGGAAGACTTTTGTCGGCAACTCGAAAAGTTGTAATGTCTGTGTATATTTGGAGTTTTGGTGTTTAACTATTGATAGTTTATTATACAGCAAGTGCTCTTGAAAGTGTACAGCGATTGGAATATTCAATTCAAGACCAAAATAGTGCTTTTCGTCACCATCAGTCCAGCAAATGTTCAGTAAAAGTAAACTATCATTTTATCATGTCGATCAAAATAAAGTCAATTTTGAAGTCTTGCTGCTTGAAGATTGTAAACTTGGGTATGTTACTTGACACTGGAAAATAGTTGATGACTGTTTCCATTAATAAATAAATAAATAGAAACCAGGAGATGGACAGCAGCATCTTTCTAGAGCATCTGAATAAATAAACTGCGGTCGCCAACCCGCCTGCCAAGCGTGGCAACTATGGCAAAATCCCCCCAAATTGAGAGCTACTAACTTTTGTTGCAATCTATGGGGGAGGCCTAAGTTCAGCAGTGGACTAGTGCTAAGCTGAAGTGATGTGATGAATGATGAAGTCGAGTGTTCTCGTATTATTTAATTCCTCAGACATGCAGGTGTCCACACGATGTTTTCGTTCACCGCTGAGCACGTGGTAAGTCAGCACTTTAAATTGTAGAACAATTTCAGAGGTGCCGGCACCGGGAATGGAAGTCAAGTCACTTGCGTTGAGTGAAATTTACGTTCCTGAGCTACCACGGCTCTCTATATTCGCTAAGACCCGATTTCCACCGATCGCTCTGGAAACCAAGTTTAATGAAATCACGTTTTACTGAACTGACTTCAAATGTATCATTTCATCTCGGTTTTCGTCTAACCGATTTCACCGGCTCCATTTTGATCGCGTTTAGTAAAACGAAGTTTACATGAAATATCGTCACAATCTAAAACAAAAAGACTTATTTCGTATTTTGCGACATCCAACAGCCTGTTTTTATGCATAGGTTACATAGGTGTGCAAACAATAAATAACACGAATTAAAAATAATCTTTGTGTTTACATAGTTGTGCAATTGACAATGACAGCTCTCTAAACGCGTTTAAAGAGCTGAACGTCGAAAATTGGGCGTTCAGAATTTGAACCGCGTTTGGCATTGACTGCGTTCAGTTGATGTTGGTGAAATGCAAACAGAAGCATTGAACTCAGTTAAACGCTTAAACTTCGTTTTTCTTGAACTGATCGCGTTTAGTTTCAACGGTGAAATCCGCCCTAAGAGTAATTACAGACTAATACAAACATTAGAGCCTTTTAAACCGGCTAACTGTTAAATTAACTAACAAAGCCGGCGCCACCAAAATTGTTGCTCAATTAAAAATAACTCTTCACCTCCTCTCTGTCTCTAAACGAGAGAAGGTCCATGGCCTGCAGCAGAAAATTTATAATCTTTTAACAAAAAAAAATTACAAGTAACCGTTATTACATACGAAATCAACTTAACTCAAATCTCACTCTCAACTCGAGGTTTCTCTACAAATTTTAATAGTAGATAGAGAAAATAGAATATGGATTGATTGTTTGATAGGATGTTCACAGACTTATTTACATTAATATACCAAGAAACCACACTTCGCAATGGATTAAAAACGAGGAAAGCGACAGTTATGGAAAACACTTTCCAATGTGCAGATGCCATGCTACAATGAAGACTCTACATCCACAATCATCATCATCGTCATCATCATTTCAACCTATTACTAGTCCACTGCTGAACATAGGCCTCCCCCAAAGATTGCCGCAAAAGATTGCAGCTCTCATTTTGGGGGGAATATGCCATAGTTGCCTCGCTTGGCAGGCGAATTGGCAACCGCAGTTTATTTATTCAGCTGCCGATCTTCTAATTTTAATTTTCTTTCTGTCGACTTTTACGTCACCCACGGGACGAGATGGTATGGTAGATTTCTCCACAATATTAATTATAATTTCTTTGCTTATAACTCGTATATTTTCACAGTAAACTATAAACGTTAGAAAGGACAAAAAAGGCAGCAGACAAAAATAAGGAAGTTTTACGTGTCGCATAATAGGGCCGTGTTCGACCGCCCTAAATACAATGGAACAGTCATTTGGCTCTGATCTCTTTTATCACAGCACCCGCGGAGTACCATTCTGGTAGCAATTGTTGTCCGCTCACACTTTATGTTTTTATTTACATCGTTGTCATATTGATTGCTTCGGTGGGCAGAATAATTGTATTTTTAATGTAAAGACTGATAAAGTATATGTTTTTTTTTAATATAGTTTTTATAGTTAATAGAATCAGGCGTTACTTTTCAGAAATCCATTGTAATAAAGGAAAGAACGTTAATTTGCTAAGATCCGGATGCAAAATATAAAATGGTGTATATTACCTAGCTTTGGACAGCACCGCCCGCCCTCCTGGTACCGACACTACCACGTGTACCACGAGTCCATACCACATGATAATGCCTCGTTTTGAGGTGAAACACTTGTCGTGGTCTCGATTTCAGTGGTGTACATTGCCTAGTGGTAGTGTTTCAGTGGTAGTGGGTATCTGGTGGCGATTCCCGGTGGCGGTCTTAGTTTGCTCGTTCACGCTACTGTGGCAGGGCGGGCGGTGCTCTTCAAAACTAGGTAATATACACCATTTTATATTTTGCTTGCGGATCTTAACAAATTAACTTTCTTTCCTACATAGTTTTTATTACCGCTATACTACTCATTATTCGTAAGTATATAGTTGTGCATTATTTTAAATACTGCCTTTTAACCATATAAGCGGTAGACAGAGGCCACACACGTAGCCCACTTTTCGCCCCCGTGGGAATAGAGACGTGGCGGATTAAACGGAAAATTCTTACTCCTCATTGCGTTCCCACTAGCAGTATAGTTTATACTGCTGTCAGCATTAGTAATGACAAAATAATTAATAGTAATCTTATAGGCACAATTTATAAAACATATAATTGCTTGATTTTTTTTAATTGGAGGTTGCGACGAAACCAGCAAATGTTCACCTGATGGTACGTGATCGTCACAAAAGGTGTATCACAAAGAACAATTCCATGTGACACCACAATGCGCCTGTAAACCTGAGACATCAGTTCTTAAGTCTCATATGCCCAGTGATTACACCAGCTCTTCAAACAGAAACACAGTAACATTTGCACACTACTGCTTCACGGCAGAATCTTTTTTGGTACCCACCTAGACGGATTCCTGCATTGATTCTCGAAACTGAAAAAAAACTTATGAAAGTTGTTGTGATCTGTTGATCTTTGCCAGTTTGTTTAATATGGTAATTAGCAATACACAACGACTTCTCTAATTCTATCTATACTAATATTTAAAATTCTATTTAAACTTTAAACTTTAAACTAAAAATCTCTTTAATGGATAATGAAGAAATTTTGTTTTATATTTTCGTCTTAATTCTTGTGTTTATTCAACTTTTAATTGATTATTAATGTAAAAAAGTAAAGTTTCAACCTGTAAATGTCCCACTGGTGAGAAAGAAAGAAACAAAAAAACTTTATTCAATACTACAACACAACATACATTAAAAGTTCATAAGATAAGTAAACAATTAGATACGACGTATTACATTTACAAACGGACGTTGGGCTGTAGCAACGAAAAGGCTGTCGACTCAGCATAATGCTATGGCAGTGTTGCCACAGCGGTATGTTCTGTCGATGCCTCAGGTTTACCGAGCAGTTACCGGACATATTATTAACGAATTCCACTCATTTCTTAGAGGGCGGTGCGCGAATCTCTTACACAACACCACATAGTTCTTTAGCATTCTCCTTTTCTTTAAAAGTTTAAAAGTTTAAGTATTTGCTTTGACAATTTTAGACAAAAACTTTTTTACGGCTAGGATGGTGAGTTGGCTAAGCGATTTGATTTCCGCGACAAATATTTGTATGGCCTATAGATAGTAATTCCATGTCTGTTTTTTTAATGTATCTTTCACACCTTCGTCGGAAGTCTCGCGAGCAGTTGGTCCGCGAGTAAGGAATACATCGTCGCTGGTGGCAATGACACGGCGCTCATCCTCGCGACGCCGCCTGCGGTTCAGCTGGACTCCGACCCCTTTTAAACAATAATACTATACCCGACTAACAAAGGGGGACTCGCAGCGATCAAAGGGCCCCTGTTAAGGTGGTTCGAAACCTCGGCTTGGATCGCCGTCGATAAGTGACTGTCGGAGTGTTCGTGAATGTGCAATTTATATCTGTAAAACGCATCCGCAGTACAGACGAAATTCTGGTGTTAGTCATTGATTTTTTAGTTTCATTTGAATAAATAAAACTACAGGCTTAATTTTTACTATCGCTTCCACTATAATAGCACCCATACTTCCATACTGATATTATAAATGCGACATTAAATCTCTCTCTCCCTCTGTCTGTTTGATACCATTTCACGGCTTAACCGTTGATTCGATCTTGACGAAATTTGGCATAGACATAGCTTTCATCCTAAAGACTAACCTATTTCGAAAAATAAAAGAGTTCTATCATCAAAAATCAACAAGTCGCGGTCATCGGCTAATGTTGTCATACACCAGGATTCCAGAGAAGTCTGGTACAATTTACCACGTTTTACCTGTAACCGTTGAAGTCTGTCTGGATGTGTGGATGTCTGGCGTTTGCGTGTAAAGGGCCTAACGAGCGGCAAGCGTTTGTAAACGCCACGCGCGCCGCTCCCGGAATTGTTCGCGGCTAATGGGTGTAACGGGCTCATTGCGCTGCGCCGTCTCCACTCCCAACAATTCGTTTTAATTAAGAGAACTCCAACTTGAATTCTTTGTCTTTCGAAAGGAGCAGACCACTATTAATTTAACACTGAGACCGCATCGCAAGCTGCCTTTTGGCTTTAATTACGAAATATTGCACTCTGTGGTAACGTACTATATAATCTGTGTAAATTAATAGTTTAACACTGAATAATCTGTATATGTTGGATTTGTTGGGTTTGTTTCCACCCCCCCATATATAATATTACTACAATAAAATAAAAAAATAAAAAAACGAAAATAATATTATGAAGAAAATGCATTTTTTCAAATATTTCTGTATGAACGCCATCTACAACGCCATGTGTCACGCGATAGAAATAAAGCTTACATTATTATGCTTGATAGTTCTGCGACAATAAATACTTTCTCTTTTTTTTTGTCTTCATTCATTATTCTCTGACAGCTGATTCTACTGCTCAGTCCTTTCATTAAATATCATTGAGCTAGCTGTGCAGACGGTTGCCCCGATTTATCAGCATTATTTCGAGTTTTCACCAATTTTCATACAGTTTTCGATAGTACTTTCACATCGAAGCCATAACGCAATTAGACTTCACTATATTGACAATCAATCCACTGCAGATAAAGATTACAATACTCTACGTTGCAGCTTAAGAGAATCAGCCGCCCCATCTCATCCCGTGGGTGTCGTAAAAGTCGACAGTGGGAAAATGAAAACCAGGAGATGGGCAGCAGCATCTTCCTGGAACATCTGAATAAATAAACTGCGGTTGCAAACCCGCCTGCCAAGCGTGGCAACTATGGCAAAATCCCTCCAAAATGAGAGCTGCAACCTTTTTGTCTATCTATGGGGGAGGCCTATATTCTGCAGTGGACTTGTGATAGGCTGAAACGACGAAACGACGACGACGTTGCAATGCGCCTTGAATGTTTTGGAAAGACGTGGCGATTACAAAAAAATCCAAGTGTTTTCGACCACAAAATCGTTTCCTTTAACTGTCGTGGTTACAATAGCTCTCAGTGCCCTTCAGACCAAAACCACCCTCAAATCGATCCCTGAGGAACACCCATTTTCACTAAGCAACCTAATGATTTAACACCGTTAAACGCTACTTTTTGCTCTCTATTTGTTAGGTACGATGATAAAAGATCTAGTGAGGCTTCACGAATGCCGTAATACTTTAGTTTACGAATTTAATTATTATGCTCTACACAGTCAAATGCCTTTGTGAGATCACAAAGCACACTGATCGTATCATGAAAATCTTCCGGGGCCTGTAGAACATGCGTAACTAGTTGAACACCGGCACCAGTCCTTCCGTTTGTAAAGCCAAATTGCTTGTCACTTCAAATTGTTAAAAGTAAAAAGATCCAGACTGAAAGGCCTCTAAGATCTTCTGTTTTCTTTCTATTTGGTTTCCCAAAAGCTATTACAATAACTGTAGAGCTAATGTTATTAAATTGAAAGTAAGGAATGTTAATGTTTACATATTCTCCACTAATGCTTCACGGAAGAATAACTGGCACTACGGTGTTATGCTGACACAATCCTAGACGGATTCCTGCATGGAAATGCTACTACCAAAAGTAGTGACTGACTGATTACTGGTGACGGTCCATAACAATTGGAATGTAACACATAAATTTTCACCGTAACGCTCTCGTCAACACGAGACATCGATTCTTCAGTCTCATATGCTCTGTAATTACACTAGCTTCAGTCTGAAACCCCTTCACCGAATCATACTTAATCGTACATATTATAACAGTAATCCATACTAATACTGTAAATGCGACAGTAAGTTTCGCATTTATAATATTAGCATTTCTATCTCCTTCTGTCTGTTTGTTACCTTTTCACGCTTCAACCGCTGAACCGATATTGACGAAATATGGCACAGCGGTAGCTTGCATCCTGGAGACATAGGATACTTTTTGTCCCGGAAAATCAAATAGTTCCCACGGGGTATTTCAACATCCTATATCCACGCAAACGAAGTCTTGCGCATCAGCTAGTAATGTATATGAATGCAAATTTATATTGAGCAACTTTAATAAAATTTTAAAATGTTTTATGCTCAAGGTGAATAATGTTGATGGTTTTTAAAAAAAACCTATACAGTTTATTTGTATTAACGTACTGACTAATCGTAATCAGGAGCAGGGGGCAAACCTTTTTATTTAATACCAGTGTACGCCATGTGGTCGAAATTTATAAAAACGACCTTAATTTATAAAATTTATAAGTTTGAACGTTATTTAGGTTTCAGTAATTATTTGTTGGTTTTCAACTCTATGGCGACAATATCACCTGCGCGTCTGTTTGACCACAGACTTTTATTTGTTTTTCATTGGCAGTATGAACGTAAACAAATGACAGACTATTATGTGATTGACATTGTCAGTATGAACCTAAATAATGAAAGTTTTACTTTTTCAATTTAATGTATGAATTTAATGTAATGCGATCTCTCGCTTCATCTCATCTCCATATAAACGTTGCTGAGCGCAATATGCTTAAAAATTTGTACAAAGTTTTCTCTTCACTTATTAATATCGCATCGTATGCGAGCAATCTTAAATTTAATCACCGTTGCTGTCACAGCTGAAGTAGTAATTTTTAGTTTCAATTTGCCTCGTGCTCGCCGTTGAGGTAAATCGTCAGAAAATCAGTGTGTCCAAGAAATAAAAGATTTCAAGAAGATGATCCCGCTGCGATGGTACAGCGTGGCGGACTCTTTCCGGCTCCAAAATCTTACCATTAGGTGAACAAGTCTAGTGATTTATTTTAAACCGTCTCAATTTTTATTTAATTTATTGTAGAATAGATTATTACCGCGTTTTTACTAACTCGCTTACGTCATCTGTTTGAATCAAATTTAGTAAATGATTTTAAACTTACTTCCCGAGCAGCTAGGGACTTGCTATTAGCATCACGAACATTCCTGTCGAATGGCGAGCTCGATCCTGCCAAGTCATGTTCCACAGTCCGTACTCTAAACCATTAGGCTATTCCTAAACTAATAGATGCGTATACAAGCATGTAAGATTTGAACACGAAATGCGGTGCTTGCCTTGCCACGGCCCTCGTTAAGCTCCGACAATGGAGTAATAAGGGCCCTTTGTACACTTAATGGTGAATAATTAATGAGGCGTGAAGTTAGTCATCGAACTTGAGTGTCCCATAATGTTCTTTGACTTAAAGCTCTTTGATTAACATTTGGTTTAAAAAAAACACTTCGGCCTTCCCGTTGACAAAAGAAAAAGGAAACAAAGAAAGGAGAAAAAAAAGGAAGTTATTTATCTATAGTCAGTGTCACTTCAGTCCGGACGCTGAGGAAATGCGTTCCTGGCAGGTCGTGAGCTAATGGACGTTGTTACTTTAAATTGGCAAAGAATTTAGGAAAAAATATTATTACCGTTTATATGATTTAACGAATAATATAATTCAGAATGGTGTCAACTTACAATAAAATCAATAAATGTCACAATTTCGCGCCAAACTTAATCCTTAATAATGTTATAAATTCGAAACTGAATCAGTCCCTCAGCATGTTTGTAATCATACAACGGTTCAACCGTTGAAGCGATCGCGACGAAATTTGGCAAACAGATGACTTCTGAAGACAAATTAAATAGTTTTCACGGTATATTTGAAAAACCCAGTAAGCATTCCGACCGCTGATTCATGAAACGAGTTAAAAAACATTTATTAACATATTTATTGTATCTCCAGTATCTATACAGAGAATCCAGACGCTTTAGAAGTAGAGTTTAAATACATACCGTATATACGTCACCGTATTTGACTATCGCGTAACGCATTGCCACAAGTCCCGTGTTTGTCCCGTTTTTCGACAATTTAGACAAAATACGGAAACCATTAAAAAAGTATAATCGAAGACTAATGTTAATTTAAGCTAAAAATTGTTACTACGATTACTTCGAATAAAGACTTAGATTTCGAAGTTTTGTTATTTGATTCATTCGATACTTTTGACGCCAACTGCGGTAGAGATCAGAGGGTAGCTGTTGATGAAATTCGTGGTTTGTCTGTCACTACATAACGCTGCGTTTCGTCGTTAAATGGTTAATTATAAAGTTTTTAAATTTCTGTACTCCTGGAAGTTATGGCAACCCTATTTAAATGGGCATTTAAGATCCGTATAGCTATATCCAGGGTTTGTTAAGATCCGCATGCAAAATCTAAAATGGTGTTTATTATTAGTTTTAAAGAGCACCGGCCGCCCGCCCTCCTTCAACAGCGTGCACAAGAAAACCAATACCGCCACCGGGAGCCGCCACCAGATACCCTCCACCACTACAACACTACCACTAGGCAATACACCACTGGAGTCGTGAATCCATCACGTGTTTCGTGTCGTGTGATATTGACTCTACGACAGTCCACCGGCGAGTGATCACTCGCTATTGGTTGTCTTGTGCACGCTGTTGAGGCAGGGCGGGCGGTGCTCTTCAAAACTACGTAATACACACCATTTTACATTTTACATGCGGATCTTAGCAAATTTACGTTCTCTCCTTTAATCACTGTTTATTGGCAACAGGTTTCTTCGGCTTGTTTGGACAGGACAGGTCTTGGAAATAAAACTTTTCTCAGTAGCTCAACACTCCACGTAGCTCATATGCGACGTAAGTGATGCCTATAATTACTCTTTGACATTAATTTGTGCTCGCCAACATGTCGCCCATCGTTATTGTTTACAGAGAGAAGTGCATAAAGTTTTTTTTACACGTTTTTATTAAAACGCTTTCGTGTATGTCTCATCTGAGAAACAGCGTGATAAGGGAACGTTGCGGTGTGGTAGAGGATGTGATGACAAAGATAGAGAAAGGGATGCTTAGATGGTTTGGATACGCAAAGAGGACAATTTGCGTTTTTGCACAAGTGTAGGTTCCGGTTGGAATCCAAGGCCCGTGGCGTAGATGTCGTCACTCGAAATATACGCAGACATAGCAAAATGAAATTAGAAAATACAATCGTCACATTTCGCTTTGCCGCCAAAAGTCCTATCACTTTACTTTTTTTTTTACTAAAGATCGTTGTGTTTAAAAGAGTATTATTTTAACTAGATCAGAAAAAGTCAAATTTTACAGTAAAAGTAAAAAGAAAAGTTTCAGCCTATTAATCTCCCTCTGCTGAGCACAGGACTTCTCTAATTTCTGAGAGGGATTAGGAGCTAGGAAGAATCCGCCACGCTGCTCCAATGCGGGTTGGCGGACTGCAAATGTCTTCGAAATATTTTTTTATTTCTCAGACATGCAGGTTGCCTCACGATGTTTTCCTTCACCGCCGAGCATGTGGTAAAACAGCACTTAAAATTGCAATTAACAATTTTAGTGGTGCTGGTACCGGGATTCGAACCCAGGTCACTCGCGTACTATGAAATTTAAAGCGAGCGCATAGCTCCTGAGCTACCACGTACAGTAACATGTTATAAAAAAAGCAATTATAAAATTAAAATTTTCCTGGAATTTCGTGTTCCAATATAATTAGAGGCTTTCAGATCTCTCCAACTTTCCTCCTAACCGACCAAGTTTAATGACGTTCATTTTAATTTAAATTATTGGCTTAGTCAAATTTAAGAGTAAAATGCGAGTTTAATCAAGTATCACGTACAAAAAAACAAATCCGATTATCTTTTGACTTATTCTTCAAGGAACGTCTTTGCAATTTAACCCCTTTCATCATAGATCAATGAAATGAATTTTTTTTTATTTATTTTGCAGCGGTAGAAATATAAACTTCGTTTGTCAAACGTTTGCAGAACATTTCTGTTTGGCGCCACACTGCACCCGGCACCCTGAAACTTCAGTTCTTAATTCTCATATTCCCAGTAATCACACTCACTATACAGCTCTCAGTGCACATCAGACCGAAACAAAGTGATGTTTGCTCACTACTGCTCCACGGCAGAATAACTGGCACGGCCACCTATCGTGGCGGATCCCTGAACAAAAAAGACAGAAATCCTACGAAGGAAGAAAGTTATTTTGCATTTCCTGTTGCACGGTTATACATAACATTGTAGTGAGAGAAGCCACTTATTGTCACCTGTGGTATCGACCAGATGCAGATTCAGTTCCTTAAAAAAAACGTCATCGCGCAAGGATCCCTCAAACCGATCATCTCGGTTATTTCATTATCGACTCATTTAAGTATGCTGCTACATCTGAAGCTGCCCCGGCTCTGAAATAAGAACCCCTAAGATCAGAGGCCGCTTATTTATAATACTAGAGATACCCAGTTCGCCACATACAGTTTTCAGTTCAGTTCAAAATGAGAGCTACACACTTTTGTAGTATCCTTTGGGAGAGGCCTATATTCAGCAGTGGACTAGTCATAGAAATACCTTTAGAGACACGTTTCTTTCAATACTATCACTTCTCGTTTTTACCGGTCCTCAATCGTTTTACATCATCATCATCATTTCAGCCCATAACAAGTCCACTGCCGACCATGGGCCTCTCCCATAGATTGACGACCTTGTGCCACCTGCATCTGGCAAGTGTTGTCGGTTCTACGAGCTATTAGGTCTGCCATTGCCACTTCAACTTGCAGATCAGGGCAATATCGGCTTAGGAACCTCGAAAATAGTCTTTTCTGTAGCTTGCTGGACGATCTTTTAGCAGACGTAAGTATTCTTAAATATTACCGTAACATCAACATATTATATCAGTGCAATCCTGCGATTGTAGTTAGAGTCGACTAAGTCGCCTTGAAAATCTGTCAGATCGGCTAAGTCGCTTTGAAAGGCTTTCAAAAGGTGGAGAAGGGGGACAGCGTCTAAGGCGACTTTAACAGCAGTCACAAATTCCGTTGCCAAGTGTGATGAGTACGATGTCTTTAACTAGCTTTGCCTCGCGGTATCATCCGCCTATAAGCTGATTGCGCCGTACAGCATGATACCTCGCTGACCTGACCATTCACAGTTCGGCCCATCATGGTAATTTTTAGATCGCAGCGTACGACTCCTTAAGACTGCGACATGAAGTTTTATCATCTGGAACCTTTCACAGTAAACCAGCTATCTAATGCAAAAATATTTTTTTCAAATCAGGCTAGTGTTTCCTGAGATTAGCGCGTTCAAACATACAAACTCTCCGTCTTTATTATAGTAAGAAGATTACGTTTACTGCCTCAATGAAAGTTAATTGATGCAATAGTAATTACACATTCGAACAAAATTCGAATATTTTGCACGAGGGTAAAGTAAATATGAGAGCTCTTACCGCTAAAGCGTATAATATTTCCATTTCAATTTTTCCATAACAGCTTGCGTATAAAAGTGCACGAAACTCATAAAAATGAAATGAATACAAAAATTTATTCTTCAACGTAAGACATATAAATTTTGTTTGTCGAACGTCATTTTTTACAATCTACCACCGTTTCGTATCCTCTTTTTCGTTATTTTTTTTTAATTTAGTCAAAAGTACATTATAAATAAATTTACAAACAACAGTCTCATAGAAAACCAAAGCACGCTCTATGACAAAATGTTAGACAAGATTCAATAACAAATAAATAAATGCATTGCTAACTCGAGCAGATTCAGCGTGAATCTCGTACTTACTGCAAGACAAATGTTGAGTTTTAGTGATTTTATATAGCGGAGGAATTACGGGCGGAGGCCTTTGTGAAGTTAAAATATGCGTCAGCACGCACTGCGAACATGATCCGACATGTTGTGCATGTGGCATGCATGTACATGCCTGATAGTGCTGGACTCGCGTCGAAGTCATATCAACTGATTACTTTGTACGGTTTTATAAGTAATAAAGTGAGAATTAAAAATACAATTGTTTGTTTTCGGGTCTGTATCTAAAATGCACCCACGATACAGGAGAAACCCTACCGTGATCCTTCGTTTTTTATTTAAAAAAAATCTTATAAAATAAAAATAAAAAATTACTAACTTCAAGTTAAAAAAAAGAATGCTAAGTTAAGGTTATAATAATTGATGGTCGCCATTGCGGTGACAATGGCGACCATTGTAAAACGATTGTGAAACCATCGTTACATTTCGGATTCTCTTATTATCATTTGCTACTAAAAATAATTTAAAATTTAAACGTCATAATATTTATATTTTTAAAATTTTAATGGCTACACTGGTTAGATTCCTACCTACCACTGTTAAACGAGGCCGTTGTCATACGATTAAAAATGTAGCAGCATAGGAATATAACAACAATCTTTATTGAGTGATAATGGTATGGTATCATAATCGTTTTTCTTATAAAATAGAATTGGGGTGAACGTTTTGTTCGTTTCGCCACTTTTTAAATTAAAAGTTTTTAAGTTAAAAGTTTGTTTAGAGGAGGATTTGCCGTAATCGAAACGCTTGGCAGACGGATTGGCAATCGCAAACACTTCTGCCTGTCACCAATCTGATTAATCTAATTCTGGCCTAATAGAGTTATTTATTCCGATATCAACGAACACAAAACACGAAACAAAGGAAGGAACAATCAACGATTGGTTGAACGCTGACCGATTTTCCATCACAGCTACAAATTCCGATTACTGAAGGAAGCCACCCGTGAATTTTTTTTCTGTACAGACAGACTAAAGCGACGCTTAAGCCGTGTGTTAGCGGCCTAAGAGAATCTACCATCCTATCACATCCCGCGAGTGTCGCAAAAGTCGACAGATGGAAAATTAAAACCAGGAAATGAGCAGGATCTTCCTGGAACAACTGAATAAATAAACTGCGGTTGCCAACGCGCCTTCCAAGCGTCGTAACTATGGCAAAATCCCTTCATAATGAGAGCTACAAACTTTTGTCTCAAACTATGAGTCCACTGCTGATCACAGGTCTCCCACCTGTGATCAGCAGTGGACTAGTCACTGGCTGAAATGATGATGATGATAGCGACGCTGCTGTTCGCGCTAATTTGGAAGCGTTTTAGACACAGAATTTCAGTATGAATAAAAAAATGTTTATTGTCATCATTGATATACAAAAACCAAAGACACGCTGTTCCATACAAAAATCATTACTTCAAAGATCATCGATCATTAAAACATTAGAAAACATTCACATTTCAGATGTAAACAAAGTAAATGAGACGTTTTTCTTAAAAACTACAATCGATAGACTTTTAATAGGAAATAGAAAACCAGTAGATAATACACTTGACACGATAAAAAAAAACCCGGTCTCGATACGTCATAATTTTTTTCGGAAGTTACCGTGACCACATACCTAAAAAAAATCCGGACGTCCACGTCAAATTTTATTAAACTGTTTTTTTTTTCAAAGTAGCAATATTGGATGATTTTTCAAAATAATTTGAATTAATTAAAGTGTTTTCTTGATATGAGTCTATACAAATTAGCATATAACTGCTATAATTCTGATAGAGGCATTTGAAGAGCGCCTAATCGCTTGACCTTGACATGTCGGGTGTAAAGCACTATCTCACGCCGCTTAGCGCCATGAGACGTACCATAAAGTCAAAGATAACAATTTCAGATTACATACATACATACAGTCACGCCTCTTTCCCATAGGGGTAGGCAGAGACCACATCTTTCCACTTGCTACGATCCTGACACACATCTTTAGCTTCTTCTACTTTCATTATCGTTTTCACACACGCTCGTCGGTTGCGGGTACTTTTAACGTGACCTTTCCTCAAAAGTTCACCGATCTGATTGTGATACGTACGCCTAGGTCGACCCTTACCGGCTTTTCCATTCACACTTGCCTCATAAATCTGTTTCGTCAATCTCCTTTCATTCATCCTCTCTACGTGTCCAAATCATCTAAGCATGCCTTTCTCTATCTTTTTCACTTCATCTTCTTTCAGATTAAATAAACACAAATTTAATCTTATGCCCATAACTTGAATTAGCTTTTTAAATTAAATCAAATATCTTTCCACGACGTTTAGAATAATGTTGTTACTGTTGACACGGCTGACGTTATGCTAATCGAAATGAGCGCTTTGGGCGCTCTTTTTTGATGACATTTTTGTGTCGCTGACTTTATATCAATGATTGTCATTTGCTCTTTCATTTTATTCTGTACAAGCTGATGTTAAATATCACGTGGGAACTATTTGGTTTTGCGGGATGAAAATCATATGTCCGTCTTCAGGATGCAAGCTATCTCCCTGCCAAATTTCGTCGAGATCGGTTAAACGGTTGAACCGTGAAAAAGTATAGGAAAGCAAGTTAATTTGCTAAGATACGTATGCAAAATATTAAATAGTGAATATTACCTAATTTTTGCAGAGCACCGCCCGCCCTCGCTCAGTAGCGTGCACAAGTAAACTAACACCGCCACCAGGAACCGCCACCAGATACCCTCCACCACTACGATACTGCCGCTAGGCAATATACACCACTGAAGCCGAGAACACGACACGTGTTTCGCCCCAAAACAAGTCATTATCAAGTGTCATAGACTCTACGACAGACAGCCGCCGAGACGGCTCGGCAAATTAACTTCCTTTCCTACAAAATAATTTCCGCAAAGTAACGTCTGATTCTATTACATACATACATACATACAGTAACGCCTCTGTCCCATTGGGGTAAGCGGAGACTACATCTTTCCACTTGCTAGGATCCTGAGACACGTCTTTCTCTTCTTCTACTTTCATTACCGTTTTCATACACGCTCGTCGGTTGCTGATTCTATTAACCGTGAAAAGGTAACAAACAGAGAGAACTCTCTGTTTGTTAACAGTTGTTAACTCTCTAGTCTAGTCTGGTTGTTAACTCTCTCCGAGTTACTTTCGCATTAATAATATTATAAGTATGGATCCATATCCATTTTACTTTACAATTTTTAATAAATATAATTACCGTTATTCTTTTTTTTCTTTTATAGATTAAATGGTATTGTAATTGTTCATAACAAATGCTGTATCCCAGATTATCTGTGTGGCATCACACTGCCCTCGTCATCCTAAACATCAGTTCTAAGTCTCACATTGTGAAATTACTATTTATCAGTGCCCTTCAGACCGAAACAGTAATGTTTGTACATCGAAGTTTCTCGGCAGAATAAGTGGTCCTGCGGTGGTACCTACATAGTATAGGAATCCTACCACCAGAATTTCTTATAAGGTAAGCATGTAAGAAATTCTCGTGGTAGGGTTCTTACAAGGTGTAATCTTATAAGAAATTCTAGCAAATATAGAGCACTTAGAAATATAAATAACAAACTAAAATTCATAATTAGTTTGTGTGCAGGGCAAGCAGTAATTTGAATAGAGTCTTAAAAGATGTAGATTTTGTCATCTTTAACTGTAATATTGCCTCTGTGTATCGACAAATATTATCGACATATTTTGCATAATTATCGCCTGGTTTACTTTCTTTTTCTGTTATCTGTATTTAGATGAACTAATAATGTACTTCTTTAGTATGTATAAACTAAAAGATATTAAGTTAATCTAGTAAGACGTTTGTGTTTTAACTTAAGTAATAACTTTTTGTTATACTATTTTTATTATGCCAGTTACCCGACTTCACAGAGTCAGTAACTGTTTTATGGGGCAATGTATACGTTTTTATAACAAAATCCCAGAAAGTGCTAAAAGTCTTTCAATCAAAATGTTTAAATTTTATATTAAACAAAGACTTCATAAAAAGGGTTATTATAATATTAAAGAATACATAGATGATGATAACCCCTGGGAATGAGGTGATCGCCGCCAAGCCATTTCTACATCTTTATAATACTGCTGTTATTGTACATTATTTTAAAAATGACTAAAAAAAAAGCCCGCTGGGTATCTTACTGGTTCTTCCCAGGACAGAGGCATTTTTGCGAACCAGTGTAGTTTAAAAAAAGAAAAAAAATGACTTTCAATAAGTAAATAATCGTTTTCTTAAAAAGAAAAAAAAATCTATATTGAATAAAAATTTATTCTATTCTATTCTATTCTATTTATAAGCGAACACCTGTAATTGGCTAGCAGTTTTCCTATTTTATAAGTTTCTATGTTATTTCATTCAGCTGTTGGTTTTCCATGAAACTAAAATAAAATTAAACATGCAACACAAACATGGGATAATGCAAAAATGTAAAAGAAATTTGCTGGTATAAAACATTTGATTCAATCACACAGCATCTGGTATTAATGTCAAATCAAAGTACTAAAACGTGCTTGTACATTGATTGGAGTACCAGCCGATTTAAAGCCACGGCCGGTGACTTCAGCCCGTGCGCGCCGAGACTTCAGCTGACAAATTAAAATCCGGCGCCTACGCTGAACAAACAATTAGACAGCTAACTGATGTTGAACTGAACAGTTCGGTAAGTCGTTTTCGCAGTCATGTTTACCGCAGCGCTATCTGCATTTTGTTTGAAATTTAATTATTATTTTTGTGCAAGTAGTGATGGGGAGTCGGCATAGTCCAACTAAGCGTCAACAAACATTTTACTGGTGGTGGGACGCAGGACTCCGAGTAGGTTGGTACCATCAGTGACAGTTGTTCTGCCGCCAAGCAATGTGCGAACACCACTCTTTCGGATTGATGCTTGTAATATAGCCTTTTATTCAGATCAACTTAATGTTCTTTCACATTTAACCACCCCAGGGCCAGTTATTCTGCCGTGAAGCAGTAGTGTGCAAACATTCCTGTGTTTCGGTTTGAAGGGCACTGTGAGCTAAGGCAATCACTGGGCATATGAGACTTAAGAACTTATATCTCAGGGTGATGGGCACAGAGAGGTGTCACACAGAAATGTTATGGGCAGACGTTGCACTTACCATCAGGTGAACGTTTTGCTCGTTTCATCACTTTCAGCAATAAAAAAAGCAAGAAACAAATATTAGTCTAGTATTTTTTCCTTGCCTCTGATCTGTTTTCCAGTGGGCAAAGGCCTCCTCCAATCTTTTCCATTCGTGTCTTTCTTGAGCCACTCTGTTCCACATCACTCCTGCCACTTGTCTGATGTCGTCATCCCACCTTTTCTGTGTTTTCCTTTTACCTTTTCTGGGGTACCACCGTGTCACAATTTTACTCCATTTGTCTTGTCCTCTTATCATGATTGATGCTATTGAAATATAAATAATAAGGACCAATTTCTCATGGAGACGGCGCATTATGGTGCCACTGACATGTTCTGGGTGACACAGAATTTGTTATAGATAGACGTTGTACTTAAAGAGGTGAACGATTGGCTCGTCTCGTCGCGGCACTGTTCGTCCCAAGTTCTGGGTGACTCATGATCGACTCTGGTCAACCAACATGGGATAGTGGCGGTCCACTAAATCCCTGTAAAGCGGCACCCATACGCCTATTGGAGGAATCCGTCTAGGTAGGTACCACCCCAGGGCCAGTTATTCTGCCGTGAAGCAGTAGTGTGCAAACATTAATGTGCTTCGGTTTGAAGGGCACTGTGGGCTAGCGTAATCACTGGGCATTTGAGACTTAAGAAGTGATGTCTCAGGGTGACGGGCGCAGTTTGGTGCCACACAGAATTATTCTGGGTGACACAGTATTTTTTGTGGGCGGACGTTGCACTTACCATCTGGTGAACGTTTTGCTCGTTTCGTCACTTTATATTATATAATAAAAAAATTAAAAAAAAAATTAAACAAAATTATTTGAATATTTAGATTAGAATTGTTAATTACAATTTTAAGTGCCGATTTACCGCGTGGTCGGCGGTGAAGGAAAAAATCGCGAGGAAACCTGCATGTCTGAGAAGTAACACCGCCAACCTGCATAGGCAGCTTTGCGGATTCTTCCTAGCTGCAAAACCCTCTCAGAAACATTTATAGGCTCAAACTTTACTTTTTTTTATAATCCGTTTATTAGGCGCATCACTCACTAAGCTATAACGACCGTTGCGGCGGTCGGGTATCGCAAATTAATTCTCAGTGGGCCCATATTATAATATTAAACTAGCCCAGCGATTTCGCCGGCGTAAAATAACGTGCATCATAATGTATGATGAAATAATGCGCTGTACGGCATAGTACCTCGCGGACCAAAGCATTCACAGATCGCAACTTCTCTGTAATGTTTGGTTCTCAGTTTACGGCTCGTTATGATGATAGCTCAAAGTTTTATATCCTTAAACATACCTCATTATTCGGATCTAATGCAAAGAGAAATTTTCAAATCGGATTTGTATTTCTTGTTATTGGTATGTTCAAACATACAAACTCTCCGACTTTATTTTAGTGGTCCGATATAACAATTTACGATATTTAAGTCATATTTTTATGGTAGAAAGCGACAAGACGAGCAAATTGTTCATTCGAGGGTAAGTGCAACGTCACGCAGAGCTTTTTTTAATGGCGACGCACTGCGCACGTGACCCGAATACATCAGTTCTTAAGTCTACATCCAAATCCCAAAAAAAACAACAAAATAAAAATGCAATTAATTACTTGTATTATGTAAATAGAATGTGTTATCTTTATTTATATAATTCTTCTGTGCGTGTGTATGTCACTGAACTCCTCCTAAACGTCTGGACCGATGTTGATGATTTTTTTTGTGGGTGTTTGCGGGGTTCCCTGGATTGTTTAGATTCAGAATTGGACCCGGTAGGTAGCGCTGCGATAGACTTCTTGGAAAATGAAAAAGTCACTCGGTGTATAGTTTATCGATAATTCGAATATCGTAAAATCGTGTGCTGAATCTGTCAACAGCAGGCAAGCCAACGTTGGCTAGTATTCTCATAATTGTTCTAAAATGAACGTCCTTTAAGATGTTAAGCAAACAATTTTGCTTGCTAAAAGTACTTTAAAAACAACTCTAGCGGTACTCGGTCACTAATAACCTATTTCAGATTCTATCAAAACAGTTTTGATATTTTCGCACTCAACTTTTCTCCTCTACGACTTTGTGAGGCGAATTATAATTTCCATCGCAAAACTCGTTTGCAATATGCGGTGAGCTATAATGGAATCTATGTTCAGTGGCATGTCTAAACTTTGCAACGCTGCAGGTGAAATGCGGACTAGCTAAGTCCCTCAGTTTCCCTCACAAAATAAGCCCACCACATGATTGCGCCGTAAGGCATGGTACCTCGCTGACCTGAGCATTCGCAGTTCGGGTCTTCTTAGTAGTGTTTGATCTTACAGTGCGCAGCTCCCTAAATCTGTAACATAAAACCTTGCCCAGTAAACGGGCTACGTTATGCAAAGAATATTTTTCGAATCGGATAAGTATTTCCTGAGAATAACACATTCAAACATACAAACTTATCATGATCATCATCATCTCAGCCTGTCACTAGTCCACTGCTGAACATAGGCCTCCCCAATTCCAAAATAAAAAAAGTTTGCCACAAAAGTTAGTAGCTCCAATTTTGGAGGGATTTTGCCATAGTTGCCCCGCTTCGCAGGCTGTTTGGCAGCCGCAGTTTTTCTATTCAAATGTTCCAGGAAGATGCTCCTGCCCTTCTCCTGCTGCCCTTCTCCTGCTGCCTTTCTCCAGCTGCTGCCATTTTCCCTCTGTCGACGCTTACGACACCCAAGAGATGAGATGGTATGGTAGATTCTCTTCAGCCACCACACGGCCAAACTTAACAACTTTATTTTAGTAGTAAAATTACCATCCATCCATTCCATCGACTTGATGGATGCATGTGGTACAACACGTTAAAATATGTGAATAGCTTTAATACGTACGCACAGACAAACTGAAGTCGCTAGTGTTATAATTTACGATGTAATATTTTTTGCAGTGAACGTTAATAATTTATCATCGATATGTTTACTTGAGAGTACTAAGACAACGACGTAGTGATGGGAAAAAGAAATACGACTGAAATAAACAAGCAATAGAGACGCCATTGGATATTCCGTCACCGTGTTCAATTTAATCATGCTGCAGCGATGTAAATTCAGTGGCACGTTCCGCCATCTGTCATGGCTGTCGCCACATAACATGCCTTCGGAAATTAGTTCGCAGCGTCAAATGACGAGACACTTGAAGGATCCGTATTACTATTTCAAAAATTGAGGACGTTCTCGTCTAGATATATTTTTTGCTCGTATGTTCGGGCATAACTTCTTTGTTTTTGAACCGATTAAATTTTTTTGTTTTTAGAAATGGGTAATCGTAACCAATATAAATTAAAGAAATAAATAAAGACTTGGCGACAGCTCGAAAAATGGCAGCAGTGTTTTTATTTAATTTTGTAAGTTCTGTGTATATTTGGAGTTTTGATGTTTAATAATGAAAGTGTAAAGTGATTGAAAAATTCAATTCAAGACCAAAATTGTTCTTTTCGTTTTGTCACCATTATTCCAGCAAATCTTCAGTAAAAGTCAACAATCAATTTACTGTCGTTCAAAATTTTGAAGTCCTGCTGCTTGAAGATTGTGTACTTGGATATGTTACTTGACACTGGAATACAGTTTAGGACTGTTTCGATTAATAAATAAATAAAATTAACAAATCCATAAAACAGTCAAATCATTAATTTCGATTTAGGTTTTTTGAAGATCCTATGAACTTCACAGATCTACAAAAACTTACCAACACGCAGTAGGTACCTTAATTTTTATTATATTTCGAATCTCTTACCTATCCACCAATAATTTTATCGCACGATCTTATACTTCTGTCATCAAGTCTATGATGATGATTCCTGGCCGATTTCGACCACGGCGACAACTTCCGAATATTGCCAGGAGCTATCAACTGCGCAGGAGATATTATAGTGCCACAAGAGTAGGCGCAAACTCTCACTAGTCACCCTACCCCTGGCCTATGTGTCGCTGATGCGATAAGATCAGGCACGCTAGGATGCAGTGTCAGAAACACGCTGACAATCACAACGCAACCAGACCCGAGAACCGGCAATTTATGTTTCAACACAAATGCTGGCTCCGGCTGGGATTCGAACCCAGGACCCGCGTCGTAGGCAGGTACTCTGACCACAAAGCCACGCGGTCTAGATTCATATAAACAATGCAAAACGGGGTTTGTTCGCGTGCAAGACAAAAAGACAAAAATACGGCGACTAATAAAACGATTTGGCAGGGAGCCTTCAAAATCGTCAGAAAACACCGGCGTTACTGGTCATTTTACAATTTCTGAGTCACCTTATAAAAGCCCTGGTAGCTCAGGTGCCTGGTGCCTTTAATTTCATAGTACGCGAGTAACCTGGATTCAATCCCCGGTGCCAGCACCTCTAAATTTGTTATACAATTTTAAGTGCTGATTTACCACGTGCTTAGCGGTGAAGGAAAATATCGTGAGGAAACCTGCGTCTTCGAGGAATAGAAATATTTCTTTTGAAGTCCGCCAACCCGCATTGGAGCAGCGTGGCGGACTATTCCCAGCTCCAAAACCATCTCAGAAATTAGAGGGGGCCTGTGCTCAGCAGTGGGACATTTATAGGCTGTTATTTTACTTTTTTTATAATATACCTGATATATTTCTAGGATACAATGACAATATTTTGATATTCTCGTGTTTTAACTAGAATATTTTAAGTTATAAGACGCGTCGGGAGAAACAGTCGTTCAGAAGCTATTATCGTTGCTTTTAAAGTTATCGTCCTGAGTTGTCCGATGAAGCGGTAAAAGCCATGAAGGCTAACACTTGGTGGTAGGATATCTAAGCAGGAATCCATTTAGGTATCGCCGCAGGGTCAGTTATTCGGCCGTGAAAACATTACTGTGTTTCGGTCTAATTACCACTGAGAGCCAGTGTAATTACTGCTCATATGAGACTCAAGAAGTGATGTTTCAGGGTGACGGGCGGTATGGTGTCACGCAGAAATGTTGTGGGTGACACAGCATTAGTTATGGGCAGTGTAGTATACTCTAAGTTGGTATATAATAGGTAGATAATATATAATACATATTTATAACACTAATTAGATATTGGCTCACAGCACATATCTGTCTCAATGCCCCTCTCACACCGTGAAGCGCGTAGTCATTGCTTGAGACGACAGAACTAAACCTACATATATATGAGTTTATACCTGCTTATTCGTCAAAGTTCGTTATGAATGACTGTACACTACAGGCAGACGTTTCGCTTACCATCAGGTGGACGTTTTGCTCGTTTCATCACTTCATTATATAAAAGGAAATTAAAAAAAAACAACGTAATTCTCATTCAATTGGTTTTTAAAATGAAAATTCTTCAGGCGCTCACAGCAAAGTAAACTAGCTTATAAATTGAAGAGATTACTTCGCTTTTCGAGTCTCATAAAACACTTGCAAGTTCATTTACTCACTTCAAAGGCGCCTTTGCTTCATTAAGTCAATTTGAAAAATGTGCATCATCAACTGCTGGCAATATCACAAAATATTAAATTAACACATTTTCTATGTAAGAATATAATTAAATGTAAATATTTCAAATATAATTTAATATAGTTTTTGATGACGTTCTCCTAGCCGATTTCGACCACGGCGATAACTTCCGAATACTGTCGAGAGCCATCAACTGCGCAGGAGATATTATAGTGCCACAAGTGTACGCGCAAACACAGAGGCACTCGCTCGTCCCAACCTACCCGCGCCCGATGTAACGCTGATGCGATAAGCTCGGAGGTAGGCTAGGATGCAGTGTCAGAAACACGGGGACAATCACAACACAACCAGACCCGAAAACCAACAATTTGTGTTTTAGCACAAATGTTGGCTCCGGCTGGGAATCGAACCCAGGACCCGAGGCGTAGAAGTCGGGTACTCTGACCACTACGCCACGCGGTCGTCAAACGTAAATATATGTATACAATATAATTTAATATAGTAATTAGAATCAAGTGTGCAAGCATTACTGTGTTACGGTTTGAAGGGCACTGTGAGCTAGCGTAATCACTGGGCGTTTGAAACTTAAGAACTGATGTCTGAGGGTGACGGGCGCAGTGTGGTGTCACACAGAAATATTCTAAGTGACACAGCATTTCTTGTGGGCGGACGTTGCACTTACCATCAGGTGAACGTTTTGCTCGTTTCGTCACTTTATACAATAAAAAAAGAAGAGAGATCAAACACCATTAGAACCAGGAGAAGCGTTCCGTGTTTCGAACCCGTGGTGGCAAATGCTGGTCACATCTGTCGCAGAGGTGACCGTCGCTGGAGCAGGCAAGTCATAGAGTGGAGAACGCAGTTAGACAAACGTAGTGAGGGACGCCACTTGGCAAAATGGGTTGACGATTTCCGTTAACCCGAAAATCTGGCTAAATGAAGTTTATTGGGAGGGGTCTATGTACAGCAACGGACTGCCGCAGACCAACGATGATGATATTTAAAGTCTGGCGTATTCTCAATAATAAGGTTGAAGACAAATAAAGACCGAAAAATTCAACCCTATTGAAATACTATCAATATTCGCTTTATTAACGTTTACAGGTAAGGGCTACGATATTACCGAAACACAGTAATGTTTGCACACTACTACTGAGCCGTGGTAGCTCAGGGGCCGGGTGCTCGCCTTTAACTTCATAATACGCGAGTAACCTGGGTTCGATCGCCGGTGCCAGCACCTCTAAAATTGTTCTAAAATTTTAAGTGCTGATTTACCACGTGCTCAGCGGTGAAGGAAAACATCGTGAGGAAACCTGCATATCCGAGGAATAGAAATATTTCGAGGAAGTCCGCCAACCCGCATTGGAGCAGCGTGGCGGACTGTTCCCCGCTCCAAAAACCCTCTCAGAATTGAGAGGAGGCCTGTGCTCAGGAGTGGGACATTTATAGGCTGTTACTTTACTTTTTCTACAACGACGTAACTGGCCCTGGACTGGTACCTACTTGGATGGATTCTTGCATAGGAATCCCACTACCTGTAAATACCAAAACAAATATGGTGAACTCTCACAAAAAGCTATTTTAAGACAAATAAACGAAACGCGGCTTTGTGATTTATAGCAATCGTAACGAGCCATTCGCTGGTGCACGTTCCCCAGTTTCAAATTTAGCTTTTAAAGCTTAGTATTGAACGGTTGGCGAATGTCTAACTCTGTGACCGTGATATTTGCTATGTTAAATGCGACTCTGGTCGATGTTATTTTTGCTTTGAAAGAAAGAAAGAAAGAAAGAAAGAAAGAAAACATTTATTGCGGAAATACGCCACAGACACAAATACATAAAAAATTAGGCACTAGACATACAAGCCGTGTGGTGGCGGCTTAAGAGAATCTACCACCCCATCTCATCCCGTGGGTGTCGTAAAAGTCGACAGAGGGAAAATGAAAACCAAAAGATGGGCCGCAGCATCATTCTGGAACATCTGAAGAAATAAACTGCGGTTGCCAACCCGCCTGCCAAGCGTGGCAACTATGGCAAATCCCCCCCAAAATGAGAGCTACAAACTTTTGTGGCAATCTGTGGGGGAGGCCTATGTTCAGCAGTGGACTAGTGATAGGCTGAAAAGAAGAAGAAGAAGAAGAAGAAGACATACAAGTAAACAATGTATTTACAGACAAACAGAAAGAAACATTAAACATCATCACAAAACTGAACATTTAACAAAACTCGTGTACAAAAATATTGTCACGTGTGTCGTGGCGCATTGAGCAAACGGGCCTCACTCAGCTTAATGCCGCAGTCGAGACTACAGCGCTGGTTTTCTGTGAGCCAGAGCGGCGAGGGACGTGCTTTGCAAAGGGCCGTGTGGGTTATTCACAATCTCGGTTACGGTGTCTTTTAAGCCGCGTTTTTATTTAGTGTTCCGAACAGTTTTGAGCCGTAGTAGGTGAACTGCTGGGAGTTTAGAATAGCACCGAGGTGTCTTAAGAAGGGACTAAGGTATGATCAGCCTTTATTCGTACTGAATAATAAATCCTACTTCTCCGTCTTATCTTAAAGATAACTTCCAATTTCTTTATTCGACTCATGATCGAATTCGATTAGTATTTCCACAGCGTCATACTGGATTTTTCAACTCTTCTATCACAGTTCAGGTTACACTCCTATGGAATGCCCTTACTGATACTATCAGGAATGCACCCAACAAAAACGCCTTCAAAAAGCTTCTCAGAGAATGTTATTTGGAGGCAAACTGATATTTTAATTTCACTTCTTATTTTGTTTATATATGTATTATTTGTGTATTATATTTATTGTTTGTATAAATGTACTCTTATCTATGTTGATTTTGTGTATATTGATATTGGTTATTTATATAATTAGATAATTATTATCTAATAGTATTTATATATTCACACCAGACTTATTTTTTGCTTATTTGCACCTCCCATCATTTTTCTAGTCTCTCAGGGTTGACTGGCAGAGAATGCCTCTAGGCGTTAAGTCCGCCCATTGTATTCTTTAGATTAAGGTGTTTCAATAAAGATTAAATAAATAAATAAATAAAATAAATAAATAAAGTAATATGCAATGCTGTCACTGTACAGCTCGTGAGAACGCAATGGCTAGTACGAATTTTTTGCCTGGTACCAAAATGGCGGCGTCGTGGCTCGTCACCCGTCGCGTCTCGATGAAAGTGAACTACGTGTGTGGTCGCTGCCTGGGGAAAAGGCGTGATTGTATGTATATATGTAACAGTTCTGAGCAAACAATCGTTTTTTCAAACACTGTGTTTTACAAACACTTGCGCGAGTTCAGTTAACAATCGGTTGGACTCGGCGAACGATAACTCGTTCGTTCTTTCATTGAGTGAGCGTTCGCTCGACGTTAGACTTGTTTTCGGATGGCTCCCGATCTTTTTTGATCTTTCTTGTTGCCGCTAGCGGTTTTTCCGGACCGATATGACTTAGGGTCTCGCCGGCAACGCACCCGCGACTCCCCTGGGGTGTTGCGGATGTTCATGGGCGGCGGTGATCACCTAACATCAGGTGAGCCGCTTGCTCGTTTGCCCCCTCTTCTAAAAAAAAAAAATCATTGCAACCAATGCAGCCCATAATGTTTTCACTAGTCGCAGGCGAACTGGCGAACTTTTGTTTAGAACTAGTGATGGTTGCGTCACTGTAGTAAAAGCAGATGTTTTTCGTTTTGAGCAAACATCGGCAGAACAACCGAAAATTTCCTCAGATCAAAATGTTTGTACGACAGGGTAGCTGACATGTAATTAGTTGAATAGAATAGAATAGAATAGAATAAATTTTTATTCAGTATAGATTATTTACATAATACTTTTTGAAAGTCATTTTTTTTCTTTTTTTAAACTACACTGGTTCGCAAAATGCCTCTGTCCTGGGAAGAACCAGTTAGAAACCCAGCGGGCTTTTTTTAAGTCATTTTTAAAATAATGTACAATAACAGCAGTATTATAAAGATGTAGAAATGGCTTGGCGGCGATCACCTCATTCCCAGGGGTTATCATCATCTATGTATTCTTTAATATTATAATAACCCTTTTTATGAAGTCTTTGTTTAATATAAAAATTAAACTTTGTGATTGAACGACTTTTAGAACTTTCTGGGATTTTGTTGTAAAAACGTATGCATTTCCCCATAAAAGAGTTACTGACTCTGCGAAGTCGGGTAACTGGCATAATTAATTTGTGCTTGTTCCTGGTATTCACATTATGAACATCACTTTTTTTTTTAATTACTAATTACATCACCAGACTATACTTTCCATCATCAAGAAGCAGATTATTTTATTTTTTGTTTTTCTGATTATGATCTCTTGGCCGGTTTACGAACATGGCGACAACTTCTGTATTCAACAAAATACTGTGGGAAGCTATCAGCTGCGCAGGAAATATAATAGTGCCACAAGTGTGTGCGCAAAGCATGTGATAAGATCGGAGGTAGACAAGGATACTGGTGGTAGGATTCCTATGCAGGAAACCGTCTACGTAGGTACCACCCCAGGGCCAGTTATTCTGCCGTGAAGCAGTAGTGTGCAAGTATTGCTGTGTTTCGGTTTGAAGGGCACTGTGAGCTAGCGTAATCACTGGGCATTTGAGACTTAAGAACTGATGTCTCAGGGTGACGGGCGCAGTGTGGTGTCACACAGAAATATTCTGGGTGACACAGCATTTGTTGTGGGCAAACGTTGCAGTAACCATCACGTGAACGTTTTGCTCGTTTCGTCACTTTATACAGTAAAAAAAATCCAAACTACAAAAAAAAACAATTTGTGTCTTCCACAAATGTCAGGTCAGGTCTTGTTAGTCTTGTTTCTTTCACCTTAAAAAAATGGTACTTCCGACTAGCATTCGACCCAAGGACCCATGGCATTGTCACTCTGACGACTGGGCAACGAGATCGTTAATCTTTTTCTGTGCACGACTGACGGGAGCGTCCCCTATCATTTGTGACATATTTAAGCCCCCGACGCGAAAAGGATTAGATAGATGTAAAGTGCAAAGCCAACAGTTACTGTGAGTGAAGATTCATGCATTTACATGTTACTTGTTAACCGTGTTGTTAGTCGTGGTAGCTCAGGCGCCTGGTGCTCGCCTTCAATTTCATAGTAAGCGAGTAACCTGGGTTCGATCCTCGGTGCTGATCCTCTAAAATTGTTCTACAATTTTAAGTGCTGATTTACTACTAGCTTAGCGGGGAAGGAAAACGTGAGGAAACCTGCATGTCCGAGGAATAGAAATATTTCGAGGACATGTGAATTCCGCCAAACCGCATTGGAGTAGCGTGGCGGATTGTTCTTAGCTCCAAAACCCTCTCTGAAATGAGAGGAGGCCTATGCTCAGCAGTGGGACATTTATAGGCTGAAACTTTGCTTTTTTTTTGTTAATATTTAAAAGAATTTTCACATATAAACACCGTCCAACAAGATGGAAGGCGTGAATAAATTATACGATTTACAGAGTTGATGTAACAAATACACCCACGTTAAGGCGAGCCGAGCGAGCTATTCCGCAACTTTTAACGTGGGCGTTATCTAGCTCGGGTAATGAAGCAACCGTTTTATCCAGAGAAAATTGTATGCGAAATGTCAAATCTCTTTAAATCTTTCCTCTCGGCAGCTGTCGGTCGAGTAGTAGAGTAGTAGAGCCAATAACACTTGATAATGCCTCGTCTTGATGTGAAACACGTGCCGTGTTCTCGATTACAGTGGTGTGTATTGCCTAGTAACAGTGTCGTAGTGGTGGAGGGTATCTGATGGCGGTTCCCGGTGACGGTGTTAGTTTGCTGGTGCACGCTATTGTGGAATGGCGAGTGGTTCACTTCAAAACTAGGTATTAAACACCATTTTATAATCTGCATGCGGATCTTAGCAAATTAACATTCTATCGCTATTATAATGGATTAACGCCTGATTCTATTAACTAAATCTCTTCGTGATGTTCTCCTAGCCGATTTCGACCACGGCGACAACTTCCGAATACTGTCGAGAGCCATCAACTGCGCAGGAGATATTATAGTGCCACAAGTATACCCGCAAAAACAGTCCCACGCAAAAAACAGAGGCACTCGCTCGTCCCAACCTACCCGCGCCCGATGTAATGCTGATGCGATAAGATCGGAGGTAGGCTAGGATGCAGTGTCAGAAACACGGGGACAATCACAACACAACCAGACCCGAAAACCAACAATTTGTGTTTTAGCACAAACGTTGGCTCCGGCTGGGAATCGAACCCAGGACCCGCGGCGTAGAAGACAGGTACTCTGACCACTAGGCCACTTTAATAATAATAATAACTCACTGAATCAATCCAGCAAAATGGTACACACGATATAAAAGAAAAAAGTAACACAATAGAAATAATTATTACCTTAAGCCTATAGTAAATTTAAAAAGAAAACTTGCGATGCTGGATCGATATGGCTTCAGCTCATCACTATGTTGGCAAAAAGCCAACGCTGGTATTCTGCTGACACCTCTAGGTGTCAGCAGAATACCTTCCGTGTGTCAATGGCAGAATTTACTATGCAGTTCATAAAGCAATCACCTATCGAAAGAATATAAAAAGAAAAAAATAGTAAGTACCGTGTGTTAGAAAGCAAAGATTAAAATTAAATAGGACAAGACATTATACAATATATCAAGATAATACCTATGACAAGATAATATATTTATTTACGATTATTATTTAACTTATTTAAAACACAGCAGGAGCTGCTATCAAATGTCATATTGTATGTATTGGTATATTAGAGAAAGGACCGTGTGGTGGCGGCTCGTTGAAAGAATACTACCACTCCATCTCATCCAATGGATCTCGTAAAAGGCGAGTAAGGAATTAAACTGCACTGTGCACCGAACAGCGTGCAGCATGGTGGCGATGGGCTCACCACCTATCACACCAAGTGCATTATATTGATTTGGTGAAACGTGGATTGTGGCAGTCATCTGTTTTTGCAGTGAGTGCCCAGTCTCTGACTACCTCTTATGGGATACAGTCGTGATCTTATGTATGTATGTATGTAGAGAAAGTGACGAGACGAACAAAACGTTCACCCGATGATTACTACAAGTGTTATTGCGTTCTCAAGTCTCTTATGTCCTTATCAATTACACTAGCGATCAGTGCTCTTCAACCCGAAATATTGTATTGTTTTTCCACGCTACTTATTCACGGCAGAATCACAGGTCCTGCGGTGGTACCCACCTAGACGGATTAACCACATAGGAATCCTACCACCAGTAGGTATATTGTAGTCAGCTTGGTCCATAGAACCAACATTTCTATATATGACCCCAGAACAAATATATATATATATATATATATTTGTTCTGGGGTCATTCTTTTCGTTCTAATGTCATATTATTATAAATTGTCAAAAACACATATAGATACTACAACCTAAGTCACGCTGTCGTCGAAAAAAAAGTAGATAATATCTGTCATACGAAAACGAGCCTTATTACCCGTACCTCCTTACGTGATCATTGTAATCGGACGGTACGTCATGCACCTGCGACTTGTCGACGCGAAACCTTTTCAAAGGCACGTTTTTCTCTAAAACCATTCTATATTTAAAACCATTCCGGTCACGTCCGATCTTGTCTGCTACCCATTCACAGACAGACGGACATCTCGTGTCATACTTCTCTAGTCAGCTCACTTTCTAATCGTACAGTGCGTAAGAATTAGCTTATCAGCGATCACGCTCCGAGAAATTACGAACCTGAGCGAATATATAACATCGTATACACTAGGGTTGCCAACCATACTTTAATATTGTTAATAGAATCGAGCGTTAATCTGCGAAAATCCAACACAATGAAGGAACGTATTGCCTACTCTTTAAAGCGGTGCTCTTCAAAAACTCGCCCTCCCGCAACAGCATGCAGCAAACTAATACCACCACCGAGAACCACCACCACATACCCTCCATCACTACAACACTACCAAAAGGCAACACACTAGAGAAGTCGACAACACGTGTTTCGCCTCAAAACAAGGTATTATCAAGTGATCCTGACTCTACGACAGACAGCCGTCGTGTTGTGTAGTTTCGTGTTCTCGACATCAGTACACCATTGTTTTTTTTTATTGGATAAGGCGACGAAACGTGCGAAACGTTCACCTGAGGTTATGTGCAATGCCTGCCCATAGCGAATGCTGTGTCGCCTAGAAAATTTCTGTGTGATACCACAATGCGCCCGTCACTCTGTGACATGAGTTCTTATATCTCATATGCCCAGTGAGTACGCTAGCTCACAGTGCCCTTCAAACCGCAACACAGTAATTCTTGCACACTACTGCTTCACGGCAGAATAACTGGCCCTGGGGTGGTATCTACCTAGACAGTTTACCGCATAGAAATCCTACCAACAGTAGGATTGTTTAGTAGTTGTTGAGTATTACAGTGCCGGCGACCGCGACACCCAGCGATCAGAGTAAAAAAAAAAGTAGAAGTCGGGTACCGCTACTTTTTTTCATTTCCTTTTTTTATACGATATATATAGTTCGGTCATCGTTTTTTTTTTAAACTTATTTAATTTCTCCACGGACAGCCGGATAAATTACGGACAGCTATTTCGATACGGACTCAAGAGTCTTTAGCTAGTAAAGTTGTCTCGAATTCGATCCAGATATGTCATATGACATCACTGATATGTTGGCCGCCACAACGGCAAGTAAGCCTTAAAGGGATATATCTTTTTTTTTTAATTAGTCGTCGTTCGTCGCTTCAGCCTATCAATAGTCCACTGCTGAGCATAGGCCTCCCCCATAGATTGCTACAAAAGTTTGTAGCTCTCGTTTTAGGGAGATTTTGCCATAGTTGCCACGCTTGGCAGACGGGTTGGCAACCGCAGTTTATTTATGATGATGTTCCAGCAAGATGCTGCTGCCCATCTCCTGGTTTTCATTTTCCCTCTGTCGACTTTTACGACACCCACGGGATGAGATGGGGTGGTAGATTCTCTTAGACCGCTACCACACGGCAGTTTAATTAGTGTCACACTAGAATTCCCTTATACTTTTACTGACATAATCAACAGCAAATGTACGAACAGTCACGAGGTTAGAGAGGCTCATAGCTCAGAAGCAAATCCCGTAGCCGCCACGTCAACCTATCAGTTAATCTACATTCAAAACCCTGGAGTATCTTCAATTTGTTTGTCAAGAATTTCAGTCGTGAGGTACCAGTAATGAACCATAATATTATAAGTCACCGTGTGGTAGCGGCCTAAGAGAATCTACCACCCCAACCACCCCATCTCATCCCGTGGGTGTCGTACAAGTCGACAGAGGGAAAATGAAAACCAGGAGATGGGCAGCAGCATCTTCCTGAAACATCTGAATAAATAAACTGCGGTTGCCAACCCGTCTGCCAAGCGTGGCAACTATGGCAAAATCCCCCCAAAACGAGAGCTACAAACTTTTGTGGCAATCTATGGGGGAGGCCTACGTTCGGCAGTGGACTATTGATAGGCTGAAACGACGATTATAAGTCATGCTGTTTTATCCTTACCGTAGTCTCTTCTGTTAATTGTTAATCTCAGTATACATACTGTTTTGATGTCAACTCTGATCTGTTTGGTTTATGTATTATGAATTACTTTAAATTTGGAATGTCAATTTTGTTTGATCAGATTGAATTTATCATATTTTATTAAAAAAATCCGTGATAATCAGTAGAAGAAGTAACATGTGAAGTTATCTGACATAACTTTTGTATTTTATATACATTTCATAATGATTAGGTTTCATCAAAAGTAAATTCAAAAATAATAAGTAATAGTAAGTTAAAATAAATAGTTTTCTTATCAGTCCCTAAGTGTCTTTTTGATTTGAAAGTGATCCCATTAGCCACATCTACCATTCAAGATCTTCAACATGGTAACGGGCGATCTTGATACAAGTATCGAAAAGTCATTCTTGTGATTGGTGTTGGGTAGCCAATGATTGCTTCCCACAATTCCTCATGCATAAGATAGTTACGCATTTTAAATTTCCACGTACTATACCCGTCTCTATTATGTAGGGTGAAATAGAGGAACTACGCATACCTCGTTCATTTGTCTCCATTTGGGTTCGCGATCTCCAAACAACTATACACCCATTACTTTTCAATAAAGAAATACTATATATATAATTGAACTATTCTCGTGCTGATAACGATTTGTTGTAATTTTGTAGTAGTAAAATATGAAAAGACGTGTTTTTTTTTGTTTTATTGTATATAGTGACGAAACGAGCAAAACGTTCACCTGATGGTAAGTGCACCGTCCGCCCACAACAAAGGCTGTGTCACCCAGAATATTTCTGTGTGACACCACACTGCGCCCGTCACCCTGAGACATATCAGTTCTTAAGTCTCAAATGCCCAGTGAGTAACGCAAGCTCACCGTGCCCTTCAAACCGAAACACAGTAATGCTTGCACACTACTGCTTCACGGCAGAATAACTGGCCCCGGGGTGGTACCTACCTAGACGGATTCCTGCACAGGAATCCTACCACCAGTAAAATTTATTTCAGTCTGTTTATTATTTGAAGTATATGGTAACCTAGTAACGTTGAATGATTGGAAGAATTTTGAATACTAAAGACAATATAAAGCCAGTATTATTAAAAAAATTGGCAACGGGTCATATAGATTAATCACTCGAGTCAGCCTTGCAGCGACGGGCACGTTGCCGATAACAGCTTTATTGGAATTATTTACTATCAACTAGCGGCATATAAATATTACAATGTACCTTTATTGTTTTATAGACGGCCTTGTCCCCGTCCAAGATTGCAAAACAACCTAAACCAAAAATATGTACATAAAAGGAAAAATCATGTACTAATTTTTGTTTATGTGTCGTTATTTATTTATTTTACTAGCTGTTTCCCGAGGTTTCACATACATACATACATAAGATGACGACTGTATCCCATAAGGGGTAGTCAGAGACTGGGCACTCACTGCAAAAACAGATGACTGCCACAATCCACGTTTCACCAAAACAATATAATGCACTTGGTGTGATAGGTGGTGAGCCCATCGCCACCATGCGCTGTTGGGTGCACAGTGCAGTTTAATTCCTTACTCGCTTTTTACGAGATCCATTGGATGAGATGGAGTGGTAGTATTCTTTTAACGAGCCGACACCACACGAGATTTCACCCGCGTAAAAAAGTCGACCCCGATCGATGATATACGTATAAAGTTATGTATTTGAATCGGATTATTGGGTTTTCATGTTTTTTGCGCGGAACTCTAATTTTTTTTCTAAAAGTAAGGTAGCCACAGTTACCCGCTATTATATGAGCTATCTGTCAGTGAAAGTCCCGTCAAAATCGATCCACCCGTTTCGGAAATGAGCCGGAACAAACGGACACGCAGACAAAAAAAATTTCGTATAAGTACCGTATTTACTGAGTGTGAGTAAAAAGCTATTATTATGTCATTACAAACGGACACTTCAATTTTATTTATTTGTATAGATAATCAATTAGGCAATATTGTTTTGCTTTATTGCTTAAAAAAAAACGATAGGTCACTGTAGGATTTCATGTGTAAAGTCAGTTTTACAAACATAAATTGCACGTAGATCGGAAAAGACGAAATTTGTGTTTGGCGCTAATGTTAGCGCCGGCTGGGATTCGAACCCAGGGTCCGCGGCGTGAAAGCTAGTTACACTGACCCCTAAGCCACAGGATAGTCATGTAATATAAAAGTCAAAGGCGTTAGGAAGCACACTTCAGGTCGAAGTTGTACAGGAATGTCTGTTCGGTTCGCTCGATTTTGTGTCTGGCTGTCAGTGCTCAATACCGGCGGTGTTGAAGCACCGCCGGTATTGAGCATACACGATTGACGTCCACGTCCCTTCCGTATTACAGTTTTCGCTTTTCGTCTACCGGTGAAGAGGTGAAATACTGTGAATTTGTAACTGGCAAACGATTTCCGGATTTTTCTGTCATGCAAAAAAAGAATGTAGGAAAGGAAGTTTTTTCGACTCTCGTTTCGTCCTTTTCTTCCTATGCAGGAATCCTTCTAGGTAGGTACCACCCAAGGACCAGTTATTCTGCTGTGAAGCAGTAGTGTGCAAACATCGCTGCGTTTCGGTCTGAAGGGCACTGAGAGCTAGTGTAATCACTGGGCACATGAGACTTAAGAACTGACGTTTCAGAGAGACGGGCGCAGTGTGGTGCCACACAGAAACATTTTAGATTTGACACAACCTTAGTATGGACGTTGCACTTACCATTAGGTGAAAGTTTCGCTCATCTCGGCCATTTAGCCAATAAAAAAATATACACTAATTTCACTTCACATATGAAGAAAGCTAAAACTGACTATTAAAGCAAGAAACGACAGCGACCAGACGCTGAGGATGTCATAAACTTCCCCGCGCAAACAAATCGTCGAACATCTCAAAAGTTAATGGTACAAATACTTACTATTCGTAGATATTTGCACGGCCATATTTTCGCTACTCACCCGCATCAGGTGATTCTGTAACCGTTTCTGATTGCGGCACCTACGGAATGAGAGAAGTTTGCAAACTTGGCTCCAAGCTACCGTCCAAAGGAAAAGTGGAAAAGTTGTCGACTTTAATTTCGCGACGAAGTTATTTAATTCTTAAAATTTCAACGTTTTATGGTAAATAGTGAAAAAAATGGGAAAATTATTGATGATTTCTTATATTTACAAATACTATATCATCATTTCAGCCTAGCACTAGTCCACTGCTTGAACATCCCCCATGGATTGCCACAAAAGTTTGTAGCTCATTTCGAAGGGATTTTGCAACAGTCGCCACGCTTGGCAGGCGAGGTGGAAACCACAGTTTATTTATTCAGACGTTCCAGAAAGATGCTGCTGCCCATCATCCGGTATTAATTTTCCCTCTGTCGACTTTTACAACACCCACGGGATGAGGTACCCACCTCTATATTCCACGGTATATTCTCTAAACTCCACCACACGGCAAAATACTATAAACACTAAATAAAATCAGATTCCTAATTTCAATAGAAAAACTGGCTGGGTACTACTTCCAGATCCGAATCCTACGAAAATAACATTAAATCCAATGCCAGGCTAACCTTTGCAAGACGTCAAAAAACTTTAGGCTTTGCGTTGTTCGAATCAAATTGTTCATTAAAAAAAGGTACCCATATTAACTGGGCATTTGAGACTTAAGAACTGATGTCTCAGGGTGACGGGCGCAGTGTGGTGTCACACAGAAATATTCTGGGTGACACACCATTTGTTTTGGGCAAACGTTGCAGTTACCATCCGGTGAACCTTCTGCTCGTTTCGTCACTTTATACAGTACAAAAAAAAAACTATGACATCAAGAGGTCTGACGCGAAACATCGAGGTTGAATATTAAAATGGAACGTGATAAAATTTTGTTTTATTCATGCTATTTGATGATGTGATGATGTTCTCCTAGCCGATTTCGACCACGGCGACAACTTCCGAATACTGTCAAGAGCCATCAACTGCGCAGGAGATGTTATAGTGCCACAAGTGTACGCGCAAACACAGAGGCACTCACCCGTCCCAACCTACCCGCGCCCGATGTAACGCTGATGCGATAAGATCGGAGGTAGGCTGGGATAAAGTGTCAGAAACACGGGGACAATCACAACACAACCAGACCCGAAAACCAACAATTTGTGTTTTAGCACAAATGTTGGCTCTGGCTGGGATTGGAACCCAGGACCCGCGGCTTAGAAGTCAGGTACACTGTCCACTAGTCCCCGCGGTCGTCATGCTATATATTTACTGCATGAATATATATTTCCCCCGCATAATTTGACTCGCGACAGTATGCACTCTGTACTCTACTTGAGTGGTATTCTTGGAGAATAAGACCTAACTGCATTTATATAAATTGCACTTTGCATTTTATATAAGCTTTACCAGACTAATATTTTTACTGCCTTCGCGTAGAAATAGTTTCAGCTTCAAACGCCACTGTGCGCTTTCACAATTATCTGCTATTCTTTCAAGTTGGCTTCCTCGCTATCACCGAGATTCTATAGACCTTTTTTAAATTATGTGGAGTGCAATTTGCTTTCTTATACATAGTAAATGAGTTACGGTAGACATAAACAAAAAAGAGTTTTTCCTGTTAAACACTATACGTACTTCACGCGCCTAAAATAATCCGACCATATGATTGCTCCGTACATCTTGCTAACCTAAGCATTCACAGTTCGTAC
The DNA here is from genome assembly GCA_019845155.1 of Luehdorfia chinensis. Classification (NCBI taxonomy): domain Eukaryota; kingdom Metazoa; phylum Arthropoda; class Insecta; order Lepidoptera; family Papilionidae; genus Luehdorfia; species Luehdorfia chinensis. The sequence goes on along the minus strand of JAHVAK010000142.1, from coordinate 2,081,818 downwards.
CATCTCAGTAACGTCTGTTCTCGGCGTACCAGCATCTTTAAGCGGTAGCATAAAGATTTATAATCTAAAACTCTCCTCAATAAACAGGCTATCTAATGCGGGAAATAATTTTCAAATCGGATATGTATTTCCAGAGTTTAAAGCATTCAAACATACAAACTCCCCAGCGTCATTATAGACTAGCTGTGCCCGGCTTTTCCACCCGCCGTTTAGCTTAAAATAAATCTCTCTAAGGGCCATAGCGTGATGTTATATATCATATAGCCTTCCTCGATAAATGGGCTATCCCAAACTAAAATATTTTTTCTATTTGAACCAGTAGTTCCTGAGATTAGCGCGCTCAACCAAACAAAGTGTTCAGAATTATAATATTAGTATAGATAAGGAATAGATGAAAAAAAAACCGAAATAAAATTTTCTAAACCACTTATGAGCCGTGGCAGCTCAGGGGCTGGGTGCTCGCCTACAATTTCATAGTACGCGAGTTACCTGAGTTCGGGCCCCGGTGCCAGCATTTATAAATTGTTGTGCAATTTTTAGTGCATTTGCCAAGTGCTCAGCGGTGAAGGAAAACATCGTGAGGAAACCTGCATGTCCGAGGAATAGAAGTATTCCGAGGACATGTGAAGTCCGCCAACCCGCTTTGGAGCAGCGTGGCGGATTCTTTCTAGCTCTAAAACCCTCTCAGAAATGAGAGGAGGCTTGTGCTCAGCAGTGGGACATGTATAGGCTGAAACTTTACTTTTTTTTTAAATATTAAATGTGATGTTCTTCTAGTCGATTTCGACCACGGCGACAACTTCCGAATACTGTCGAGAGCCATCAACTGCGCAGGAGATATTATAGTGCCACAAGTGTACGCGCAAACACAGAGGCACTCGCTCGTCCCAACCTACCCGCGCCCGATGTAACGCTGATGCGATAAGATCGGAGGTAGGCTAGGATGCAGTGTCAGAAACACGGGGACATTCACAACACAACCAGACCCGAAAACCAACAATTTGTGTTTTAGCACAAACGTTGGCTCCCGGTGGGATTCAAACCCAGGACCCGCGGCGCAGAAGTCAGGTACTCTGACCACTAGGCCACGCGGTAATAATATAACAACAGCAATCATAGAGTTAATGGCAGCAGACAATCAGTCTTGCTTAATTGTCCCTTTAAGCAATGCATGCGTTATCTCTAACAATTCATAGCAAACATGTTGGTTATTTCATTCCATTAGTCAGTTTGGATTAATTGATTCAATTTAATTAAATCGATTGATTTAACAGCCGTGTGGTGGCGGCTCGTTAAAAGAATACTACCACTCCATCTCATCCATTGGATCTCGTAAAAGGCGAGTAAGGAATTAAACTGCACTGTGCACCCAACAGCGCATGGTGGCGATGGGCTCACCACCTATCACACCAAGTGCATTATATTGTTTTGGTAAAACGCGGATTGTGGCAGTCATCTGCTTTTGCAGTGAGTACCCTGTCTCTGACTACCCCTTATGGGATACAGTCGTGATCTTATGTATGTATGTATGTATGATTGATTAACAATGACTTAAACTAAGTTTATATTCCTCGTAATTTGTACGTTCATAATGTCCTCCCGCCGTTGACGACCACAGCGCCATCTTCAGATTACTTGAGGAAATCAACAACTTGCGCAATCATACAGCGCTTGAGCTGCAAGCACGGGCACAGTGTTACTGGTGGTAGGATTCTTATACAAGAATCCGTCTAGGTAGGTTCCAACCACCACAGAGCCATATACTCTGCCGTGAAGCAGTGGTGTACAAACATTACTGTGTTTCGGTCTGAAGAGTACAAGGAGCTAGTGCAACCACTGAACATATGAAGACTTAGAGGTGAGAGTTATTCTGCCGTGAAGCAGTAGTGTTGAAACATTACTGTGTTTTGGTCTGAAGGGCACTGAGAGCTAGCGTAATCACTGGGCATTTGAGACTTAAGAACTTATGTCTCAAGGTGACGGGCGCAGTGTGGTGCTACACAGAAATATTCTGAGTAGTTACACTTACCATCAGGTGAACGATTTGCTGGCCTCTTCACTTTATGAAATAATAAAAAAAAAACTTAGAAGTGATGTCTCAGGGGAACGGCTGCAGAGTGGAGCCACACAGAAATGTTAATGTTCTAGTTACGAGTAACAGCAATTGTTGTGGGCAGATGTTACACTTAATATCAGGTGAACGTGTTGCTCGTCTCGTCATTTCCTGCTATAAAAAAAAAACTAAAACACATCAAAACGCATTGGTCGAAAGCCGAAGATATTTTGTAAAAAAAAAATACATATTATGAATAATAACAAAAGATATAAAAGGAATGAATGGAAGCAGCGTTGCCCGCGATCAATGAGTTCCTCATCATTCATTTACTCGTATCTAGCAGTTATCACGGCGGGCGTATTGTCCGTGTGTTCGCGTTAAACGAACAATTATGTGGAGTGGCGGACGGCAGCTGTGGCTTGCGTAATTGCTTCTCCGAAGACTGTTGCTGATAAGCGTCGCCATGCCGCTTCACATGTTTGTACGGCGACCATTACGTGCCAAAGTTTGCTTAATGATATTGTCTAAAACTGTTCCGATTGATTGACTAACACAAATGTGCAGAGATTAAATTGTTGTTCATGGGTGTAAGTAGAATAGTAGACATATATAAAAAATACATTTCTTAAAACAAAAATCATATTCTTGTTACATACAGCTCATACAGGAATGCGTCTAGGTAGGTACCACCGCATTGCCGGATAATCTGCCGTGAAGCAGTAATGCGCAAACTTTGCTGTGTTTCGGTCTGAAGGACACTGAGAGTTAGTGTAATCTGGGCATATGAGACGTAAGAACTGACGTCGCAGGTGGAAGGGCTCAGTGTGGTACCACACAGAAATATTCTGACGTTGCACTTACCACCAAGTGACGTTTTGCTCGTCTCGTCCCTACCGCCAATAATAGAAAATAGATTTTCCAAATTTTAGCTCAATCGGACATTGGTTGCAAAAAAGTTACTCGACTTCACAGAGTCAGTAACTCTTTCATCGGGCAATGTACTCGTATACGTTTTTACAACAAAATCCCAGAAAGTGCACATAGTCTTTCAATCAAAAAGTTCAAACTATTTGTTAAACACAGACTTTTTAAGAAGGGTTATTATAATATTAAGAAATACATGGATGATGATAATCCTTGGGAATGAGGTGATCGCTGCCAAGCTATTTCTATATCTTTATGTATATTATTTTAAAAATGACAGAAAAAAAAATCCCGCTGGGCTTCTTATTGGTTCTTCACAGGACAGAGGCATTTCTTTGCGAACCTGAGTAACTTAAAAAATTACTTTCAATGAGTATTATGTAAATGTAAATGATCTATATTGAATAAAAAAAAATCTATTCTATTCTATTTTAAGAGGTTGAGTTACGTTGCAATAAAGGTAAACATGCACGTCACCCTCAGACAACAGTTCTTAAATCTCATATGCCCAGTATTTACTCTAGCTCTCAGTCGCCTTAAGACTGAATCACAGTAATGTTTGCACTTTACTGCTTCGCGACCGCGTGGCCTAGTGGTCAGAGTACCTGACTTCTAAGCCGCGAGTCCTGGGTTCGAATCCAGCCGGAGCCAACATTTGTACTAAAACATAAATTGTTGGTATTCGGGTCTGGTGGTGTTGTGATTGTCCCTGTGTTTCTGACTGCATCCTAGCCTACCTCCGATCTTATCGCATCAGCGTTACATCGGGCGCGGGTAGGTTGGGACGAGTGAGTGCCTCTGTGTTTGCGCGTACACTTGTGGCACTATAATATCTCCTGCGCAGTTGATGGCTCTCGACAGCAATCGGCAGTTGTCGCCGTGGTCGAAATCGGCTAGGAGAACATCACCACTGCTTCGCGGCAGAATCATTTTTGGAGTATTATGTAAATATATCTATGTTTATAGCTTAAAGTGAAGCTGGGAGAAAGATCTATCAAATTTATTTATTTACTAGTCTTATCTCTTCTCTGTACATTTGTGCACTCCATGTTTTCAGTAAAGTAGAGAGTGATCGTCGCGGCAGCTCAGGGGCTAAACGCTCGCTTAAAATTTCATAGTACGCGAGTGACCTGCGTTCTATTCCCGGTGCCGGCACCACTAAAATTGTTAATTGCAATTTTAAGTGCTGATTTACCAAAACTGCATGTCTGAGAAATAAAAAAAAAATTTCGACGACTTGTGAAGTCCGCCAACCCGCATTGGAGTAGCGTGGCGGATTCTTCCCGGCTTTTAAAACCCTCTCGGAAATGAGAGGAGGCCTGTACTCGGCAGTGGGACTTTTATAGGCTGTAACTTTACTTTTTTTTTTAGAGAGTGTTATAAGATCGGGACAAATGTCTCGTCTGATTTTTTTTTTAGTATTTAATCACTTTTAATTGTGAAATAAACATAAAGCGCTATCAAAAATCTCAAGATATACAAATTCAATTATATTCTCTATGCTGCTTAATGTGAAATCGCAGTGCGTGAGTTCCACCAGCATGGCATTTGATTAATCTGTATTAGAAACGGCATATGTGTAATTTACATCGGAAGTAGGCTAGAGTGCAGTGTCAGAGACACTGGAATAATCAGAAACCATACCTTAAAACCAACAATTTGTGTTTATGCACAAAAGTTGATTGGTTTCGGTCGGGATTCGAATTCGACCCGTGACGCGGCCGTCGAAATAAATGCGTATATTAAATCATAATCAACAATGTAGTGAGTTATTTTAATGGTTTTCAATTACCATCAAAACAAATTGCCGAACGTATTTACAGCGCATAAAACTTATACATTTTATGGATATTATGAATGCCGTTCTCTCTTTTTTTGTCTCTACTCTTGACAAAATTTTGGCAACCCTATTTCACAACATGTACATACATGTACATAGATTGTACAGTGTCGTCTATAATGACAAACCTTTAATTTCCGGAAATAATAAATTTGCTTCCACTAGCACCAGTTTCCACTCTTCATTGAATTAATGTATTCTACTGTATTATATATTCTACTTGAGGACCAGATATATGTATATGTTAACTGATATAATTATATCATAAAACAAAATGCTCAAGTCTGCTATGCAGTTATTCATTTGTTATTGAATCTTTTACAACATTTTGTCGTGGAGCGTGCTTTTTTTTTATTGTATAAAGTGATGAAACGAGCAAACGTTCACCTGATGGTAAGTGCAAAGTCTGCCTACAACAAATACTGTGTCTCCCATAAAATCGGTGTGACACCACACTCTGCCCATCACCCTGAGACATAAGTTCTTAAGTCTCATATGCCCAGTGATTACGCTAGCTCACAGTGCCCTTCAAACCGAAACACAGTAATGTTTGTACACTACTGCTTCACGGCAGAATAACTGGCCCTGGGGTGGTACCTACCTAGACGGATTCCTGCTTTGGTTTTCTATGAAACCGTTCTTTGTAAATTTATTTATAACTAGCTGATGCCCGCGACTTCGTTCGCTCGGATATTGGCTTTTTAAATATTCCGTGAGAACATTTGATTTTCAGGGATTAAAAGTGTCCCATGTCCGTCCCTAGACTGCAAGCTATCTCGGTGTCAAATTTCGTCAAGATCGGTTAAGCTATAGAACCGTGAAAAGGTAACAAACAGACAGAGGGACAGAGGGAGTTACTTTCAGATTTATATATTAGTATGGATGTACTTTAATGATTGAATGACTAAGATAAAAAATAAGAGTTTCTTTCAACTGTTTCTTCTGCGTCAGGCGAACCTCATTACGAAACGGTGGTAGATTGTAAAAATGCCGTTTAATAAACGAACATTATGTTTCTTACGTTGAAAAATAATTTTCATTTTCATTTCATTTCATTTCAAAAACCGACTTCGCAGTACCTTTAAAATGCGTTATGCGAATTTAAGAGTTTGATGACTGGTGGTAGGATTCCTATGCAGGAATCCGTCTAGGTAGGTACCACCCTAGTGCCAGTTATTCTGCCGTGAAGCAGTAGTGTGCAAACATTACTGTGTTTCGGTTTGAAGGACACTGTGAGCTAGCGTAATCACTGGGCATATGAGACTTAAGAACTGATGTCTCAGGGTGACGGGCGCATTGTGGTGTCACACTGTTCTGGGTGACATAGCATTTGTTATGGGCAGACGTCGCACTTACCATCAGGTGAACGCTTTGCTCGTTCCGTCACTTTTATTAATTAAAAAAAAAATCGTCTCTCGGAACCCCGACCGATTTATTTTATTTTATTTGATAGAGTAACGAAATCAGCAAATCGTTCACCTGATGGTAAATGCAACGTCTGCCCATAACAAATACTGTGTTACCCAGAACATTACTGTGTGACAGCACAACGCCCGTCACCTTGATACATCAGTTCTTAATCATCAGTGACAAGGCTAGCTTTCAGTGCCCTTTAAACCGAAACACAGTAATGTTTGCACACTACTGCTTCACGACAGAATAACTGGTCCTGCAAAACTTCAGTGCAGTATCTCTAAAATGCGATATTCGAATTTAAAGTTACATGATTTTCTCATGGACCCTACTATCAGAACTTGACCAAATTTATATGAAACCTCCAATACGGTACCCTTTCTAATAAAAATCGGTTGATAAAAAACCAGTTATACCATTAACAAAATATAAATAAATATGTTATGATTTCTAATATGACCTAATATAGGTATATCTTTATATATGTATATATCGTCGTCGTCGTTTCAGCCTATCACAAGTCCACTGCTGAACATAGGCCTCCCCCATAGATAGCCACAAGTTTGTAGCTCACATATTGGAGGGATTTTGCCATAGTTGCCACGCTTGGCAGGCGGGTTGGCAACCGCAGTTTATTTATTCAGATGTTCCAGGAAGATGCTGCTGCCCATCTCCATGTTTGAATTTCCCTCTGTCGACTTTTACGACACCCATGGGATGGGATGGGGTGGTAGATTCTCTTAGGCCGCTACCACACGGCTATATGTATATATATGAATATATATATATATATATATATATATATATATATATATATATAATTTTTCTGTGCGTGTGTATGTCACTGAACTCCTCCTAAACGTCTGGACAGATGTTGATGAATTTTTTTGTGTGTGTTTGTGTGGTTCCCTGGGTGGTTCAGATTCAGAATTGGACCCGGTAAGTGGCGCTGCGATAGAGTAAAGGGAAAATGACAGAAGTCACTCAGTATATAGTTGATCGATAGTTCGAATCGTTTTGTGAATCTGTTAACAGCAGGCAAGCCAACGTTCGTCTGTCGGGTCTGCTAGTATACTATAACAGCCGGACTGAATGATGAAGATATCTGCTGTAATTTTCACTTTTGAAATCTGTTCTTTTCAGTTTCCTTTTTTCTACTTAAAATAAAATCTCGTAAAATTATCATAGATAATAACACCACGAGTACCTACCACTTTTTCTAACCGAAAAACACTGGCACATTTAACGAATTGGTAATCGATTTGAACCATCAAAGGGAAAATTTGAATCGATTCCAATGAAGCCGCAAATTGAGAAAATGGGAAATAGCACGAGTTATTAGGGTCGCCAGGTGGTCTGTAGTCACACGGAGAGTCCGTTCCGTAAAATGAACTCTATAAATGAAATAAATACCATCGAAACTGTAAACATAAATCCCCGTTCCTTGTATCGTATTCGGATATAATTCACTTGTCGTCAGAACGGCCGTAGTTATTTATAACTAACCGTGGTGAGGGTAATTAATAGCTTATATTCATCCACACGCGTGTTCCCCGAAATATATTATGATACACGTGTTTAGATGACTAAGACACCACTTACCCTGTAAGAGATTATTTTTGTATTATAATTAAATTCTTGACCTCAATGAAACAGATTAGATGAGACTAGGTTAACTTACTGTTACAATAAAGCCGGAGAGTTTGTATGTTTGAACGCGAAAATCTCAGTAAATACTAATCTGATTTGAAAAAATATTCTTACATTGCATAGTCCGCTTATTGAGAAAGGGCTTGAGACATTAAAGAGCTGCATACTGACAACCGAACATTACCTAGAAGACTTATTTTACGCGAGTAAAATCGCGCGGCACAGCTAGTGTATACGAGTGAATACGAAGTGACAGTTGTGATAATTTTAGTCGCGTTACATTGAAAACTTAGTATCTCATTGATCCATTAACACATCTCATATTTGTTCATGACACCGTGTCAAACGGAGCTTCGACTGTCCGATAAATATAAAGGGATGCAAACTCTACGTCCATGCAAACGTAGAGCTGGAATTATACTCGATTTTTCATTAGTAGTATCTAGGTGATGTAATATTCGCTTATTACTATATATTGTAAGCGGCAGCGTTGACTGCCGGCCTGCCTGACTTGCCTTTTAGTATCTCTGATCGCAGCGCCTCGGTCGGACGCCGTGCGAACGTTTCAGACGAGAAATTCGCGCCACGTTCTTTCGCGGATATAGTCGAGTCATTTGCTTCGATATTTTTCTGCGTCAGTATTTTTTATTCAACTTTTGCTTTATAAAAATTGTTTAGTAGAGATTTTGTTAATTTGTCTTATTTGTTTTGAGGTTTATTACGGTATCGTGAGTTGATCTTTCGTTTGAATTTAAAAGCAATACTTAGTGTTCGCTTGTTAATGGCGGTGTTATCGTGATTAAGAACTGAACTCTTAGCGACAAATTGCTGTGACAATTTATAACAAATTCGAGTGTTCCCGAGTTGTGTGAAGCGGTTTGATTGCAATGTAGCAGTGCGCCCCAATCGAGGCGCATTCCCGGCCGTCCCCGTTTGATTAGTGCGATCGTCCGGCAACTAGGAAGCCCGTTTCAATCAGCAGCCCCACATCTGTACGAGAGGTAATGCAATAAATAAAATTTCTCGTGTTGTTACACTTGTGTGCTTTATTAGTTTGTGTAATTCGATTTGATTAAGTGGAACGAGGTGCGTTGAACTTCCTTTTTTTATACAAATACATACGTTCGCTGTGAGAGCGTATTCGAATTACGTTTATGGTTACTGGTGCCCGCGATTTAGTCCGCGTCGATATAGGTTTTTTTGTGGGAACTATTCGGTTTTCCTGGATAATAAGTGTCCTGTGTCCTGTGTCCGTTTCCAGGATGCAAGCTATCTCTGTGCCGAATTTCGTTAAGTTCGGTTCAATGGTAACAAACGGACTGAGGGACAGAGAGAGTTACTTCCGCATTTGTATAGTATTAGTATGGATATTTTATCCACTAGCGTTATTCGTGTTTTTATTTAAGGGATTAATTATAACAGGAGAAAATCTTTGACCTGATGGTAGTTGCCACGCCTGCCCGTAAATTTGTGTACCAGAAATTTGAGTTCTCAAGTCTCATATTCTCTGTAGTTTTACTAGCTTTTGTGCAAATTAAAACGGAAGAATTGGTGTTCGCACAATCCTATTATAAATTTACTGGTGGTAGGATTCCTATGCAGGAATCCGTCTAGGTAGATACCACCCCAGGGCCAGTTATTCCGCCGTGAAGCAGTAGTGTGCAAGCATTACTGTGTTTCGGTTTGAAGGGCATTGTGAGCTAGCGTAATCACTTGGCATTTGAGACTTAAGAACTGATGTCTCAGGGTGACGGACGCAGTGAACATTCTGGGTGACACAGCATTTGTTGTGGGCGGACGTTGCACTTACCATCAGGTGAACGTTTCGCTCGTTTCGTCACTTTATACAATATAAAGCAAACGGCGTTGCGGTGATATGATATCAACCTAGGCGGATTCCTGCCCAGGGGTCGTACCGCCAGTTGCCATAAACAGGAGCATTTTCTTTTAATCCTAGAAACGATACATACATACGTTAGAAGGTTGTCAAATCTACAATATAATATCGTATCCTGAAATACTATGTATTAAACTTTAACAAAATATTACGGATTTTATCTGGTTATATTTTTGAACTATTTAACGACATTTCGAGTTCTTTCACAGCACTTATGATCACGGGAGGAGTGAGATGTTAGACATCCTAATGTTTAGTTATCTTATTCCACACACACACACACACACACACACACACACACACACACACACACACACACACACACATTTCAGTCTATCACTAGTCCACTGCTGAACATAGGCCTCCACCATAGATTGCCACAAAAGTTTGTAGCTCTCATATTGGGAGGATTTTGCCATAGTTGCCGCGCTTGCCAGGCGGGTTGGCAACCGCAGTTTATTTATTCAGATGTTCCAGGAAGATGCTGCAGCCCAACTTCTGGTTTTAATTTTCCCTCTGTCGACTTTGACGACACCCACGGGATGAGATGGGGCGGCTGATTCTCTTAAGCTGCAACGTAGAGTATTGTAATCTTTATCTGCAGTGGATGTATTGTCAATATAGTGAAGTCGAATTGCATTATGGCTTCGATGTGAAAGTACAGGGGTGGTGGATTCTCTTAAGCCGCTACCAAACGAGAAAACTAAATTAAATCTAAAGCCTAGAATACCACTGCGAGACTTCATGACACTTTCAGCTCCTTTCGCGTAGATCGGAATAAAACAAATAATTAAATAATGCATTAGGAAGTCTATCTCAGTGCCTTCGTGACCATGGGTGCGTACGTCGGGAAATACATAGTTAACACAAATAGCCGATGTTTGGCATCCGTGTGGTGGCGCCTCGATAAAAGAATACTACCACTCCATCTCATCCAATGGATCTCGTAAAAGGCGAGTAAGGAATTAAACTGCACTGTGCACCCAACAGCGCATGGTGGCGATGGGCTCACCACCTATCACACCAAGTGCATTATATTGTTTTGGTGAAACGTGGATTGTGGCAGTTATCTGTTTTTGCAGTGATTGACCAGTCTCCGACTACCCTTTATGGGGTACAGTCGTGATCTTATATAGGTATGTATGTTTGATATTAATTAATTGGACGCCCGACGAAACGCTACGATGGTCCTTTATATTAATTTCCAAATGGAATTCCTATTGTCTGTTAACTTTATAATAATAGTTAATGTAGACTCAAAATTTCATTGGGCAAATTTCCCGAACCGGCCATTTTGTGTTCGGTGCCAGAAATCATTTTTCGCTTAAGCGTTCAATTGTTTTACATGGCGTTTTTTTTAGGCTGACACCACACCGTAGTCCACTTTAAGACCCAGCAGGGAACGAGTCGTGACGTGTGGCGAGCCACGTCGCCACCATTATTGGTACGAGTCAAAAAATTGTTGCTCACCATTTTGTTTCCAAGAGCAGTGTACTGACGGCATTGGTTATTATGCTATCATTCTGCACGAATGAAGGCTTCGCTGCCTCTTACGACACCTCGGCAGTAAAGTGGTATGTGCTACTCAGACAGACAAAAATAACCTCCCGTCACCAACCTATTTTTTTATAAAGTGACGCGACGAGCAAAACGCTCACTAGAAGTGCAACGTCTGCCCAGAACAAATGCTGTGCCATTCAGAATATTTCTGTGCGACACCACACTGAGCCTGTCACCCTGAGACATCAGTTCTTAAGTCTCTAATGCCCAGCGATTACACTAGCTCTCGTCACACTTTCACTAGTTGTAGTTAGTGTAGTAGGTGGTAGATAGATTCGGGCATAGAAACTACACAACTGGTGTGCATATATGCAAGAATCCGTCTAGGTAGGTACCACCTCAAGGCCAGTTATTGTGCCGTGAAGCAGTAGTGTGCAAACATTACTGTGTTTCGGTTTGAAGGGCACTGTGAGCTCGCGTAATGACGGTGCCTATGAGACTTAACTACTGATGTCTCTGGGTGACGGGACCAGTGGGGTGTCACACAGAAATGTTCTGGATGACACAAAATTTGTTATGAGCTGACGTTGCACTTACCATCAGGTGAACGTTTTGCTCGTTTCGTCATTCATACATACATAAGATCACGACTGTATCTCATAAGAGGTAGTCAGAGACTGGGCACTCACTGCAAAAGCAGATGACTGTCACAATCAACGTGGTGAGCCCATCGCCACCATGCGCTATTAGGTGCACAGTGCAGTTTAATTCCTTACTCGAGATCCATTGGATGAGATGGAGTGGTAGTATTCTTATAACGAGCCGCCACCACACGGCATCCAATTATTCATCCAATAAAAAAATACCACAGGCGGCGTTTTGTGGAATGTAATCGAAAATATGTTCATAACTTCGGTCAAAAAAATAATGAGACGCACGTCTAAGTTGGTCCACTGGGACCAACTTAGACGTTCCATACTATTCATGCCAATAGCTCGAACACTTTCGAGTTATATCTGTTAATACATACTGACGGAATAGGTACTTCCATTTTATATATGTCTAGTACAATGTTTGTGTGATGTTTGCGCGTGTGTACATTCATGATTTGTCACGAGTGTAGGCGAGTTTTTCCGCTATTTTCCCAGCTCACACATTACTCATTCCGTGACGTGACCGGAGCGACTCATCCCAGCAGGTTCGTTATCGTTTTACTATTAATATAGCATCGAACGCGCACTTCACATTGTTGAAGAACTATCAGAACTGAGAGATGGGTTAGCTTTGTAAGACAAAAAATACTTGTAAAGGCATACTTGTATATAGAGTACTCTAGAGTAACCTAAACCCAACTAATTAAGATGGCGCGTTGACCCAAAATGAGTCTTGGCCACCTCATGCTAATTTTCCACCTGGAGGGCCATTTTTATTGGTATTGGGATGCGATGTTTTTTTCCTAACCCACTCGTTTTTTATTTTTTATTGTATAAAGTGACGAAACGAGCAAAACGTTCACCTGATTGTAAGTGCAACGTACGCCCGCAACAAATGCTGTGTCATGCCAGAATATTTCTGTGTGACACCACACTGCGCCCGTCACCCTGAGACATCAGTTCTTAAGTCTCGAATGCTCAGTGATTACGCTAGCTCACAGTGCCCTTCAAACCGAAACACAGTAATGCTTGCACGCTACTAAATGCTGGAAGACTTCGTCCTTTGGTCAGCGAGTCCATCGAACGTAGCCGGTAGCTAGTTAAGGTGCACTACCGCCCTTAACCCTATCTGCCACCCGGAAACGCTTTCCTATACTGTGAGGTCCATCGCAGAATCAGTTATGCAAGGCATTCATTAGACAGCTCAGTTAACGGAGAGGCTAATGGCTTTAGCACTACGGTTCGCGGGTTCCATTACCGTACGTAATATCGACGACTTCTCTTTTTTGTCGTATTATTTTTTCCAATGTGAAATCTGCCAATATTCAGAAATATTTTTTTTTTTTGGAATAAGCAGCAATTATCAATGTTATAATAAACTAGCGGAACTGACAGACGGTCCAGCCTGAACGTCCTATTAGAGAATTCAGCGAATGTTTTTTGATATGCAAACTTTCAATCAACTATAAGATCCGATTTCACCGATCGCTTTGGAAACCAAGTTTAATAAAACCACGTTTTACTTCACTCAGTTGAAATGTATCATTTGATCTCAGTTTTCGTCTATCCGATTTCGCCGGCTCCCTTTTGATCGCGTTCAGAAAATCGAAGTTTACATGAAACATCGTCACAATCTAAAACAAAAAGTCGATGTATTTCGTATTTTGCGACATCAATAGTATAGCTTGCACGGTACTACAGTACTGTTGCGTACTGCACTCGGCAGAATAGCTGGCTCTGCGATGGTACCTACCTAGACGGATTTCTGCATAGGATTTAAATTGTCTAAACTTCATTTAGGATGAATGGTGTTATATTATATAACATATTTTTTAAACCTTATCATACCTGTAGTAATCTAATTACTAAAATAAAAGTTTCTCTAATTAGTATACAAAACTTTAAATAGGATATGAACGTCCCGTTCCGTTTCCCGTATTAAGTCTATTCCACGCAGATCATATACATTATAATTTCTTCGTATACTTTATTGACATATAAAAGTATAAAGTATATAAACGAAACATATTGTATGTTACTTTGTTATGTAATGTGGTTGCCCTAAGGACCCTCAGTATACCTCGTAAAACGGGTAACCGGGGAAAAAGTTCTCGAGAGTACTTCTTGAGCAAACAGGGAGTGCGGCAACCGCACACTTATCTGTGCGACGACGTGCACAGTTTTGGGCAAGTTGATGGATGGAGGTGGCTCTTCGCTTTGTGGCAATCTATGGGGCGGGACTGTGTTCAGAAGTGGACTTGTGATGGGTTATTATAATAATTATGATGATGAGCCGCTTTAATAAATAAAAGCAGATTTTTAGCTATCATGGAGCTAAGGGCTCCAATAATGTTCACTGAAGCAGCGGTGCGTCCGGAAGCTAAGCTGCAGCTTAGCAGAGACTCTAGTTAAGAAGCTCGACGATCTGTTTCGAAGAAGGATTTCCCCTTTTAACTTGTGCAAAGTGCTCGTAATTTATAAAATACAGATCGCTGAAGTTTCTTGGATAATCTAGAGTAATCCACAATTTAATTGAATAACGAAACCTGATAGAGGTTTCGTTTTTACTTAACAAAGTAATTAAAAAAAAGTAACAGCCCATAAATGTTACACCTGCTGAGCACGGGGCCTCCTTTCGGTTGTTAGAGGGTTTATAACTCTTTAATTAGATGTTTAAATTTATACGTGTCACTGCGGATCCCGTCTTTAAGAGTTTAAACGACGCTTTTGTTGTAGTTAAGAGATTATGCAAGCAGTTGTTATTTCAAACTATTTTAGAATGTCATTCTCGTCTCGATCTGTATGTTCACTGGTAGGATTTGAATGCGGGAATCCGCCTAGTAGGTACCACCGTAAAGAAAATTGTTCTGCCATGAAGCGTCAGTGTGCAAACATGGATGTGCTTCGTGCTGACACAGTACAAAGACAAGCGGACAAAGTACTGTCGCAGGGTGACTAGCGCAGTACACAGAAATTGTGATAAAGCATTTGTTATTGGCAGCCGGTGCACTTAACATCGAACGATTGGTTCGTCTCGTCTCTTCGTCCATAAAGAAACCTCTAAACTATTGGGAGACTTAGGCAAGTGGATAAGCGCAGAGATAATCGAACTTCAGACGGTGCTACCGTCCCCGGTCTGTTATATGTTAATTTTTCGCAACCTGACGGAAACCATGAGAATCCCTAAGACGACACCAACGGGATAAAACGGAATGGCAGATCCTATGCTGCACACCAGACCACAAACATTATCAATCATGGAATACAAGGCCGTGGAAGCTTAAGATCGAAAGCGCTCTTTCCGCGCATATGAACGCTGGTGTATCGCGACAGTAAAATTGCCAATTCTGTAGAGTTGACGGGCCGGCCGTTTGCTTTAGATTTCATAGCACGAGTATTACCCGGCTACGATCTCAGGCGGCACCACTAAAGTCATTAATAAAATTTTAAGTGCTGGTTGCCACGGCAACATTGCAGGAAAAATTGCATACCACCAAATACTCCACTAAATAATCCGGCTCCAATACTCTCTAAAAATGAAAGGAGGCCTGTGCCCCGCGGTAAGACATTAATAGGCTGTTACTGCAAAATAAATTTACAATACTAACCACATATCTGCCATGAGAAGAAGCCTACACTCTCGAGGATAGTGGTCAAAGTCAATTAACAATTAAAGACTTACTGACTCATTCTGCGTAGATCGAACCAAAAAAAAGTAAAGTAATGTTTTAGCCTATAAATGTCCCACTGCTGAGCACAGGCCTCCTCTCATTTCTGAGAGGGTTTTGGAGCTGGGAAGAATCCGCCATGCTGCTCCAATGCGGCTGGCGGACTGCACATGTCTTCGAAATATTTTTTATTTCAGAGACATGAAGGTTTCCTCACGATGTTTTCCTTCACCGCCGATCACGTAGTAAATCAGCACTTAAAATTGCAATTAACAATTTTAGTGTTGCCGGCACCGGGAAATGAACCCAAGTCACAGATACTATGAAATTTAAAGCGAGCGCCTAGCCCCTGAGCTACCACGGCACTATAGAGGAGAGTATAATAGTAAATTGCAGAAATGAATTATAATAGAAACTAGCCCTGCTACCTTAACTAGGGTAAGCCGTGTGCCAAAAACCAGTCCGTACATACATACCACGTGCCACGGCTCGACCAAAAATAATAATTAAAAACTCCGGTTTAACTATGACATCAGGACGTCTGTCACCTTAATCCTCCCGTGTCTATGGTGCTGTAAAGCGCCCAAACTACGGTTTATAAATTCGTAAACTTATTAAAAAATAAAGACGTCCAACTATACATATCATACAAAATAAACATAATACGATTGGGTGGCTCTCCGTCAACAATCTGATATCATGCTGATAACTGATAATTCTGATAATAGCATTCTGCTAAAAAGCGACGTCATCCAATTCCATTAATTCCGTTACTGCATATTTATCTAACGACCTGCGTGGCCTAGTGGACAGAGTAACTGACTTCTAAGCCGCGGGTCCTGGGTTCGAACCCCAGCCGGAGCCAACACATTTAGCACAACTAAAACATAAATTGTTGGTTTTCGGGTCTGGTTGTGTTGTCATTGTCCCCGTGTTTCTGATACTGCATCCTAGCCTACCTCCGATCTTATCGCATCAGCGTTACATCGGGCGCGGGTAGGTTGGGACGAGTGAGTGCCTCTGTGTTTGCGCGTACACTTGTGGCACTATAATATCTCCTGCGCAGTTGACGGCTCTCGACAGTAGTCGGCAGTTGTAGCCGTGGTCGAAATCGGCTAGGAGAACATCATTTATCTAACAGTTAGTCTTGAGTTATTCAAACAGACCTTTGATTCGTATCTTTACACCCATAATGGTAATGGTTTTCTTCTTACATTCATAATAGGGCGCAGGGTATTGTTCTTATTGGCTAGAGTTCCTGCTGGGTGGATATTCCGTCAGGAGTTCCACGAGGGTCACTGTTGAGACCTCTCTTATTTATAATATTTATAAATGACATAAAATATTGTTTTAAGCATTCTCATTTTTTTTATACGCAGATGATATGAAAATATTCAATACTTATTATTTATGTAATGAAAATAGCTAATGCAATCATAGACTGTAGCGATTTACTACAAAAATATTAATCAGAGTTCCCTCTTATTCATCTCGGTTATCCAATGTATTTCAAGTGCACTTTACGCATACCAATTATCGTAAAAATATCTTTATTATAAGAGCATGCAGTTTATTTAATGATGCTTGCAAGGACAACCAAATTGATTTATTTTCCAGTTATGTTAATGAGTTGAGTCGCTGGTGGATATGGATATCTCGCACAGAGCCGTGGTAGCTCAGGGGCCTGGTGCTCGCCTTTAATTTCATAGTAAGCGAGTAACCTGGGTTCGATCCCCGGTGCCAGCACCTCTGAAATTGTTCTACAATTTTAAGTGCTGATTTACCACGTGCTTAGCGGTGAAGGAAAACATCGTTAGGAAACCTGCATGTCCGAGGAATAGAAATATTTCGAGGACATGTGAAGTCCGCCAACCCGCATTGGAGCAGCGGGGATTCTTCCTAGCTCCAAAAACCCTCTCAGTAATGAGAGGAGGCCTGTGCTCAGCAGTGGGACATTTATAGGCTGAAACTTTACTTTACTTTACTATGTTAATTCCACTAGGCGTGTCCTTATTAATCAATTTACTGCCAATTACTTTTAAAAATTTACTTTTTTTTCATTTATGTTATGAGCTAGTGAACTCATTGAACTTCATTTTTTACCTTGTCTTTGTATAATTGTGGCAGCTTTTTAATAGCTTCTCTGTATTTAATTTATCACCAAGTACTTTTGTATAGCTATAGGCTTCCCAAAGAAATAAAAAAATAAACAGTTCCGATGTAGGCAGAGTTCCAGTAATGTTACTTTTTAACCCACCCCCGAAATCGAATTTTTCTTAAGACACCAAGCTTTGCTTATCACTTCTATGTGTGGTGGGATTCCTGGTTGGTATCACTGCAATGCCAGTTATTCCGCTATCGAACATTATTCCCGTTGTTCCGTGTGTGTTGTGATTGAACCAGCGACCCGCAGAGCAGAACCCATTGGCTTTGCGCAGCGCTAAACAACTGTACCATTCAATTGCAAACATTAATGTGTTTCGCTCTGAAGGGCACTGAGAGCTAGTGTCATTACTCACATGTTAGTTACACTAGATCTCAGTTAAGAACTGATAGTACTTAAGAATAGCACTTAAGAACGGATGTCTCAGGGTAGCAGGTGCAGTATGGTGCCACACATAAGTGTTGTAACACATCATCAGTCATGGGCAGACGTTTCGCTTACCATCAGCTGAACGTTTTGCTCGTCACGTCACACTCTTCTATAAAAAAAAAGTAATAAAATATTTATTACATCTAAAACTTACGTTTTGAAAGGTTATATGCGGAAAAATTGTTGCTGACAAGGACAATATTAAAGCTTTGAGCGAAGAAAATTCGCTTCTGTCAGGCTAACGTGAGAGGCGACCTAAGATTATGCCGTATTATACGTGCAAGGTTAGGGAGAAAAGTTTTAAGAAAATTTAAATGTAGCACAGGATTGGTGAAACGATATTTGCGTATATTTCACTAAGCTAAAAGGCGATTATATATTCATAAAGAGATTTTCTAAAATCCGCAAGCAAGCAAGTACCTCCAACGTCACTGTAGATGCTGAAAAATGGTTAAAAACTATTACAAGTGTGTAAACACATACATACATATAACACGCCTTTTTCCCATGTAAGGGGTAGGCAGACGCTGCACATGTAGCCCACTTTTCGCTCACGCGGAAAACAAGATGCGACGGGTGGCGAACCAAATCGCCACCGTTTTGGTAAGAGTCAAAAAAAATTCTAACTCTCCGTTGCGTTCCCGCGACCAGTATAGAGACGGCATTGCATATTATGGTGTTAATCTGCACGACTAGAGGCTGTCCGTACAATAAATAGCTTGGTCGCCTCTTACGACACCTCGGTAGGAAAGAGGTAGGTGCTATTGTACTCTGCCGGACCCCTGTCGGTATAATGTGCAAATAAGTCGGTGTTTCGGTCTGTAGGGCAGTGATGGCTAGCGTAATTACTGTGCACATGAGACTTAAGAGCTCATGTCTCAAAGTAACGATCAAAGTGCGGTCCTATGCGCCAGAAACGTTCGCGACACCGACTATGTTATGAGCAGACGTTACAGTACAGTTATTGTACTTACTATCGGGTGAACAGTTTGCAAGTTTTTTTTTATTGTATAAAGTGACGAAACGAGCAAAACGTTCACCTGATGGTAAGTGCAACAATCCACCCACAACAAATGCTGTGTCACCCAGAATTTTTCTGTGTGACACCACACTGCGCCCGTCACCTTGAGACGTCAGTTCTTAAGTCTCATATGCCCACGCTAGCTCACATTGCCCTTCAAACCGAAACACAGTAATGTTTGCACACTACTGCTTCACGGCAGAATAACTGGCCCTGGGGTGGTGCCTACCTAGACGGATTCCCGCATAGGAATCCTACCACCAGTAAGTGGTCTCTGCCTACCGTTTATATGGTAAAAAAGCGTGACTGTATGTAAGTTTATTATCCCTATACGTATATCTCGCCCCGATAGTAAACTATTTGTTCGGAACATCGGCGGCTTAACACTCTAGACTTGCCAGTAGTGTTAACAATTTATGGAAGCGTCCCCAGCTGAAGCCTTTAGACCGGAAGCACGGCTTGCCTATCTCGCGGGGCAGCCCGCGTAATAGGATTTAACGTCGCATCCGAGCGAAACTAGTCGGTATGTTAAGGAAAATGGAGTTCTACTTTATGTTTGTGTTGAATTGAGTTTTTTATACGAATAGTTTGTTGTTGAATAATTTATGGTAAAATAAATATTATTTTCACGTTACTAAAAATTAAACGAAACTATTCAATCGTTTAATTTGTTTAAATTTAAGATGTTTCCATTTTTTTTGCTATATATATATATATATATATATATATATATATATATATATATATATATATATATAGATAATGCCAAGCATGGCAACTATGGCAAAATGGTCCACAAATTGAGAGCTACAAACTTTTGTGGCGATCTATGGGGGAGGCCTATGTTCAGCAATGGACTAATATGGATCACAGGCGAGAGGTTTCCGGCAGAGTAGAATAGCACCTACCTGTTTCCCACCGAGGTGTCGTAAGAGGCGACTAATGTATTGTATGGATAACCTATATTCGTGGAGAATAACACCATAATATGCAATGCTGTCACTATATCGCTCGTGAGAACGCAATGGGTTGAAGGATTTCGTTCGTTCGTTCGGATTCGTACCAAAATGGCGGCGACGTGGTTACCCGTCACGTCTCAGTTCCCTCGAGGGCCAAAAGTGGGCTACGTGAGTGGTCTCTGCGTACGCTTTATATGAGGGAGGCGTGACGGTATGTATGTATATATTTTTAAGACTTTTTTTTTATGTTAGAGGAGGCAAACGAGCAAGCGGCTCACCTGATGGTAAGTGATCACCGCCGCCCATGAACATCTACAATAGCAGAGGAATAGCAGATGCGTTGCCGGCCTTTGAGGAAGGAATAGGCTCTTTTCTTGAAGGTCCCTAAGTCGTATCGGTCCGCAAAAACCGCTGACGGCAGCAGACATTACTATTAGTAATGCTTACTAATATCCCTGTTATCCAGTGAACCATTACGCTAATGGCGCTTAAACTTCACTTAAATTTTTTACCTATAAATCATCCAGCCCACTGCTGAACATACTCGCAGGCCTCCTCCACATTGCCACAAAAGTTTGTGGCTCTCCTTTTTGGGGAATTTCGCCATAGTTGCAACACTTGGCGGGCGGGTCGGCAACCGCAGTTTATTTATTCTGATGTTCCAGGAAGATGCTGCTGCCCATCTCCTAGTTCTTTTTTCCCTTTGTCGACTTTTGCGATACCCACGGGATCAGACAGCGTGGTAGATTCTCTTAAGCCGCCACCACACGCCACTTATAAATGGTTATTAACAATTCTCATTGTGTTATTTGAAAATACGCCTCGAGAAGCGAACCGGACGAGCGCACGAATCGCATCCCCTTTGTCTCAACCTCATCCACAATTCGTCGCACGGATTCAGTTAATTCCCCGTACGCCGTTAGTTTCAGATAACAAAAGAATTAACAGATATCTCTTAATTAAGTACTTCTAATACAAGTAAAAAAATATCCTGATATACGGACTGGTGGTGGCGGCTCGTTAAAAGAATACTACCACTCCATCTCATCCAATGGATCTCGTAAAAGGCGAATAGGAATTAAACTGCACTGTGCACCCAACAGCGCATGGTGGCGATGGGCTCACCACCTATCACACCAAGTGCATTATATTGTTTTGGTGAAACGTGGATTGTGGCAGTCATCTGTTTTGCAGTGAGTGCCCAGTGTCTGACTACCCCTTACGGGATACAGTCGTGATCTTATGTATGACTGGTTTTTGGCACACGGCTTACCCTAGTTAAGGTACCAGGGCTAGTTTATATTATAATTCATTTCTACAATTTACTATTATACTCTCCTCTATAGTGCCGTGGTAGCTCAGGGGCTAGGCGCTCGCTTTAAATTTCATAGTATCTGTGACTTGGGTTCATTTCCCGGTGCCGGTGCCACTAAAATTGTTAATTGCAATTTTAAGTGCTGATTTACCACGAGCCCGGCGGTGAAGGAAAACATCGTGGGGAAACCTGCATGTCTGAGAAATAAAAAATATTTCGAAGACACGTAAAGTCCGCCATCCCGCATTGGAGTGGAGCAGCGTGGCGGATTCTTCCCAGCACCAAAAACCCTCTCAGAAATGAGAAGCGGCCTGTGCTCGGCAGTGGGACATTTATAGGCTGAAACTTTACTTTTTGTTTACTCTCCTCTATGTTGGTCTATTCAAACGTATTTAAATTATATTAAATCTGATGCCTGCGACTTTGTCCGCGTAGGTTTAAGTTGTTAAAAATCCCGCGGGAACCGTTTCATTATCCGAGATAAAAAGTATCCTACGTCCTTCTTCAGGATGCAAGCTATCACTGTACCGAATTTCGCCAACATCGGTACAGCGGTTGAGCCGTGAAAAGGTAACAAACACATAAACACAGAGAGAGTAACTTTCGTATTTATATTATTAGTAAAGATTGTCAACTTATTTGCAGAGAACTATTTTAGTTTTTTTTTTTATATTTAATCTAATTTTTCTATGTACTCGTAAATATAATCTGGGCTTTCAAGAATGTTGAGATCAGCTAAACAAAGCGGCGTGCATAGCTTTTACAATTTCAACAAAATGTTCGGGGTTCCCAACTCGTTTACAGTTTGTTCTTATCTAATGTTAGTTAAAACAAGAATGGCAGTTTAACTCTAAATAGGTTTGAGAAAACATGTTAAAAGAAACAAAGTGAAAAAATAATCTCAAAGGCTGCTACAACACCTTACAACAATAGCGCATCACATTATTAGAATAAGTTCCTTGATCCAGTCCATCTGAGATGCAACAAGCGTTTACGTCCAACGTCGGATCGCTATATAGTCCAATGTCGAGGACAATTTGGGTTTGACGACCGGGCTCGTTAGACCGACCATCCCGTCTGTGTTTTGGATTCTGCAGTATAAACTTATGATGCGCATTTAATGGTTAAAACTGGCCTCATTTTTATCCATAAGAACCAGGTGACAATTACGAGTATGTTGCGTAAGCGCGCTAAATTCGATGAGAGATGATTAGTGGTGATAGTACAAGTGACCTCTTCTACGATCCCCTTTGGAACTGGGCGAGGGCTGCTGGTCAGCAGTGGACTAGTTATGGACTGAAGTGATGATGATAACGAAGTATTGTTGAAAAAGAAAACGAATGCATCCGGAACATATTTTTATGAAAGTTTTTTTTTTAATTCAATAAAAGTGACGGAACGAGCAAAGCGTTCACCTGATGGTAAGTGCAACGTCTGCCCACAACAAATGCTATGTCACCCAGAACAGTGTGACACCACAATGCGCCCGTCACCCTGAGACATCGGTTCTTAAGCCCAGTGATTACGCTAGCTCACAGTGCCCTTCAAACCGAAACACAGTAATGTTTGCACACTACTGCTTCACGGCAGAATAACTGGCACTGGGGGGGGGGGGGGGGGTTACCTACCTATCGAAGTTTGACGAACAAAAACTCAGTCCTGATAGCCATAGACACCAACAAAAAATACAAGTGTGTTATCATCCCTGAAGACTATGTCTGTCTGGTTGTCAGTAGTCGGGTCACCGGTTCTCTTCTCTCGCTATACGAAACGCAGACATTTTACGCTGTTACGTTGATCTGTTACTTTGTGACAGCGTCTGCTTCAGTCGGGCTGTATACTTCCCACGGTATCCTACGTGAAACTTTAGCGTACATTTTTTTTATTGGATAAAGGGATGAAACGAGCGAAACGTTCACCGAATGGTAAGTGCAGCGTCTGCCCATAGCAAATGCTATGTCACACGGAACATAACCTTTGTGACACCACGCCGCGCCCATCACCCTGACACGTCACACTGTTAAGTCTCATATGCCGAGTGTTCGTGTTCGCACACTACTGCTTCACGGCAGTATAACTGGCCCTGTGGTACCCACCTAGACGGCTAGCTGCATAGGAATCTTAACACCAGTAAAATATTTACAGTATCTAAATTGCTTTGTTTTTTTATCTTCGGTGAAAGCTAGCCTTGAGCTATGGTCACACGTCAGACGATCGAAACATCTACGGCGTTCGCCGTGAACGCACTTTCAATTCTCTAATTAACTTTGGCTATCGAGTGCACGAACTTGATCTCAGGTCATACATAGCACGCAAACGCGTGTAAAAGTTGGCCATTGGACGTATGGGTTACAATGGAATTAATATCAAATATTTACAAAGAGCCAGACGCAAAACTACAGCGATGTGTTTAATTTAGTCTTGCTGCGCTGGTGGTATTTTAATAACATACAAATAAAGTTAAAACATCTATTGTTAGATTCCCTTGTGCCACTTGTATAGAAGGCTGTATACACAATGAATTTTGTAACGCAGTTATTCAGAACCTTTTTATTGTATTTAGTGATGGAAAGAGCAAAACGTTCACCTGATGGTTAGTGCAATGTCTGCCCATAGCAAATGCTGTGTTACGCAGGGGATTTCTGTGTGACACTACACTGCGCCCATCACCCTGAGACATCAGGTCTTAAGTCTCATATGCCCAGTGATTATTAATGATCCACCACAAACTTGGATAACTTACTCTGCGCTAGTCAGATTGCTAGGCAATTAAATTTTAAATATAAGATGTGGCGTGTGGTGGCGGCTTTAGAGAATCTACCACCCCATCTTATCCCGTGGGTCGACAGATGGAAAATAAAAACCGGGAGATGTACAAAATAAACTATGGCAAAATCCTCCCAAAATGAGACCTACAAACTTTTGTAGCAATCTATGGAGGAGGCCTATGCTGAGCAGTGGATTAGTGTTAGGCTGAAACGATGATAATAAGATATTGCATAATAAATTACATTGTATAATATGGCATTGAAAACAGACCGGAACCGTTGTAGATTCTGACGTACATAACTGCTTCTAACAAGAAATTTTGACTTGACTTCGCCTTCATATACTGGTATTGTTAGATACCATTATTATCGGAATGATTACAGCTCCGGAAGCCGAGAGCTAAGCACAGACCGCCCTATCCTACCCTCACAGATCGCCACAAAACTTGGTTCCGCGACACCCCCATCCATTGACTTTCCTTTTTTTTTATTAGAGTAAGTGATGAAACGAGCACAACATTCACCTGATTGTAAGTGCAACGTCTGCCCATTAGAAATGCTGTGTCATCCAGAAAATTTCTGTATGACATCTCACTGTGCCCATAAGCCTGAGACATCAGTTCATAAGTCTCATATGCCCAGTGATTACGCTAGCTCACAGTGCCCTTCAAACCGGAACACAGTAATGCTTGCACACTACTGCTTCACGGCCGAATAACTGGCACTGGGATCGTACCTACCTTGCCAGTACGAGGATGCCAACGAATGTTCCGTTCATGGGTTCTACTAGTTATGTTCTTGCTGGTGGTAGGATTCCTATTCAGGAATCCGTCTAGGTAGGCACTGCCCCAGGGCCAGATATTCTGCCGTGAAGCAGTAGTGTGCAAACATAACTGTATATCACTTTGATGTGCTCTGAGACCTAATGTAAGTACTGTGCACATTACATAAGAACTGATGAATCTAATGCCACACAGTAATGTGGAAGATCTTATGTCATGAGCAGATGTTGCACTTACCATCAGGTGAACGTTTTGCTCGTTTCGTCACATTATCACTTAAAAAAAATGTTGCCTGCCTATTGCCACTTCTGCTTGCTGATCCACAAGGCTACGTCTATTACATAGGGTTAAGGCTACGTATATTGTGCGGCCAAATTCATGATTGTGTGTGAATGTTAAGTGGGAGACCTATGTTCAGCAGTTGCCTTGTGGAGGGCTGAAATTATGATGATGTTAATTAATGTAATATATTTAAATGAAACTAATTTTACGGATTTTATCGCGTTTAATTTTTTACTATTTATAATCCGACGTTTCGAGTGCTTTACAGCACCCACGGTCACGGGAGGACTGTGGTGACAGATGTCCTGATGTCATAGTTAACCTGGGGTACCTTCAGCTTTTAATTAATATTTTTGGTCCGATCACCGAAAGAAAAACGCGATAAAATCCGTAAAATTAGTTTCATTTAAATGTGTAGTGTTCGCGTAAATATAAGAAATCATTAATGTAATATACTTAAATATCGAAAACCTTATCACGGTCAATGAATATATTAATTTTATTTGTATGAGACGTTTGATTTTTAAAATCTTAAACTTATAACAATCTCAAATCTTAATTATAGGTGAATAATTGTTTTGACGGTTTCCCCATCACATCCCCATAATTCACAATATTTCGCAAACATTCTATATGCCTTTGCAATCTGATTCGGACAACGTATTACGCTGGATCAGATTTCGTAGGTCGGTAAGCGTTAATTGCCAAATTTTGATTGCTTTGTGCGGGGTCACATGCGTCGGTCGCACTCTCTGACAGCTGGTTCTGGTATTCGTATCTATTGATCACGCTTTCGAATACAGGGTTGTTTAAAAAGCAATTATTTTAAAACTACATACAGAGCGTAGTGCGTTTATTGTAGTGCGTCAAATTTGACGATCGCGTGATCCACGGGTTAACTACATTTGCGCAAAAACACAAATTGTTGGTTCTCAGTTCTCAGTGTGTTATGTATGTGAAATGTATGTCTGTAAAACGCCTTCTCGATACAGGAGAAATCTGAGAGGAAATCTTTATAATATTTCTTTGAAAAGAAAACAAATACTTATATAGGAGTTGCCTGCTTGTTGAGTTATTTAGAGCAAAAATATGTTTCACTGAGCGAACGAAGTTAGGAACAACCTTAAGTTACGACATCAATGAGGGGGGCGTAACGTTCAGGCAACTCTTTACACTGACTGATGTAACAGTCGCCCCTGCTCTTGGGTTGGGGTTTTTTCCATAATAACAAGATTTATCACATTTTTGAGATATCAACAGCTGCATGTTAAATAAATCTCTAAAGAAATCTTAGTAAATATGCCTCTGAAACATTAAACGAAAGAAGACAACTTAAAAAAAAATCTAAGTACGTCCACGACCGTCCCGCGGGGACGACAGACGGTGGGGGGGCAAGGTAACACGTCACACTATTACCCGGCTACACATGTAGTGAAGCGTAGTTAGACGCGCTTCCCTTCCCCGCTACACTACCCACCCCTTCTTGCTTATAGGTTTTTTTTTTATTTCACTAAAGTGACGGAAGGAGCAAAACGTTCACCTGATGGTAAGTGTAACGTCTGCCCATAACAAATGCTGTGTCACCCACAAAATTACTGTGTGACACCACACTGCGCCTGTCACCCTGAGACATCGGTTCTTAAGTCTCATATGCCCAGTGATTACGCTAGCTCTCAGTGCCCTTCAAACCCAAACACAGTAATGTTTGCACAGTACTGCTTCACGGCAAAATAACTGGCCCTGGGGTGGTATCTACCTAAACGGACGGACTACGGGACGGTCGCGTACGAACTTGCCGGACTATAACGGCACAGCGGCTCGTCGCACGACTAGCTTGTCGTATCACGTACACAACACTAACGTATCACAACCATCACGTTAACACGATTCTGGTGCTGGGATTCTTATGCAGGTATCCGTCTATGTGGGTACCACCGCAGTGCCAGTTATTCTGTCTTGAAGCTGTAGAGTAAAAAGTAAAGTAAAGTTTCAGCCTATAAATGTCCCACTGCTGAGCACAGGCCTCCTCTCATGTCTGAGAGAGTTTAGGTGCTAGGAAGAGTCCGCCATGCTGCTTCAATGCGGGTTGGCGGACTTCACATGTCCTCGAAATATTTCTATTTCTCGGACATGCAGGTTTTCTCATGATGCTTTCCTTCACCGCTAAGCACGTGGTAAAATCAGCACTTAAAATTGTAGAACAATTTTAGAGGTGCTAGCACCGGGGATCGAACCCAGGCTACTCGCGTACTATGAAATTAAAGGCGAGCACCAGGCCCCTGTGCTACAGAGCAGTAGAGTGCGAACATTTAATAGTAAACAGTGTCCAGATTCTTCATTCATCAATTTCATTCTTAAGAACACTATCATTATCATATCAGCGTATAACCGCTGAATTAAGGCTCATACATTACTTCAAAAATTTGTAGCTCTAATTTTGGGGGGATTTTGCCATAATTGCCACGCCTCGCAAGCTTGTTGGCAACCGCAGTTTATTTATACAGATGTGCCAGGATCGGCTCCTGCCGATCTCCTGGTTTCATTATCCCTCTGTCGACTCTTAAGACATCCACGGGACGGGATGTGGTGCTAGATCCACCTAAGCCGCCACTACACGGCACTCTAAACTATGAGGTGACTCAACACTGCAGCTGAATGTTCTCGATGATACATCGACTGTTGGGCGCACGTTGGTAGACTTTCATCAATAAAAAAACCACATTGCCTACTTGTCGCTCGCACAGCCGTCACTAACATATTTCTAACGCGTCGCAATCAACGCGCGGACGCACAAACTCCACCCGAAAAACATTTCATCGTATGCTATGGGAAACTAACATCGTATGAAAAAAAACTTTTATATGCAACGTTTTTAAAACGGACTTTAAGTATAAAGTTAATGATTTCTAATATTTTTACAAATACTACATGTCGTACTGCACACATTTAAATTCAAGTTTAGGGATTTTATCGCGTTTAACTGTACTGTTTATAACCCCACGTTTCGAACTCTTTACAGCACCCGTAGTCTTTTTCTTCTTCTTCTTCTTCTTTTAGTTTTGGCCTCTCTTATAAGAATTCTGCCAGTGTCAAGTCAGTCATGGGAGTGACAACTACACCTCAAGTTCAGTCAAGAGAGACAGATAACAGACGTTATGATGACATAATTTTTAGCTTTCAATTATTATTTTTGGTCCGTTCTACGCAGAAGCTTACTGTGTCTTGAAGTCTTGCAGTGGTATGCTTGTTTTTTTAATTAATTTTATTAATAATAGAATCCCGAACCGTCTTCTCTATTGAAATTAGGATGTTTTTTTAATTTCAATAGCCTTGCGAATCATTATTGGTAGGAACCGGTGCTCTTTTGCAAGGATTTGTGGCCTATCAAATCTGATGTAATGGTTGGGGTGATCCAGAACATGGTCATAGACTTCCAGGAGCGTTGATGTTTCACGTCAGCTATATGTTTGTTTATGCTGGTTTTTATTCATCTCTTTGTTTACATAATTCCTCTTGTGTCGTGGTTGCGTTTTACAAACATAAATTTCACATAGTTGTTTTAACAGCTTTATGAACTTGGACAACTATCTGTAGGTCATACAATTATTTATCCCGTGCGAGAATCGAACCAGCGACTCGTTACGCGGAAACTAAGGGCACAGCCACTGCGTTAACTGAGCCTGCGCTTTTAATGTTTGCAAATTATTATAATTGAAGCTGTTCGCTGTTTGTTTTTTTTAAATCGCTTTTAATCCATTTTGTCCATGCCTATTAGTGCTGTAACTCGGCGTAATTAATCGAATATCGATGCGTCGATAAATAAATGAGTAGCCATCGGAAACATTACGGGTAGTAAATCCAATATGTTTGTAGCGTATGCGTCAATGGGTTCGAATTCCGAAAGGTTTTATGCATTACATCGATGGAATTAATGAGCTCCCGTATCTGTTAAGAGCGTTGCCCGCCAATATTGTGGGGCCGATTTTCGACCACGACAATAATTACCGAATACTGTTGTTAGATTTCAAATGCGCAGGATATTACGGCGCATGTGGTCATGCGGTCGACTTATTTCTTTAATTACTTGGCATTAGATAAACAAATTGAGTCTCTAGGGAGGGGGGCAGCTGCCCGTCTTTGCTCCTTGGCGACGCCCTTGACATGGTGTAATAGGTACAAAATATTGCACAAGGGTATCGCACATTTTTTAATTTTACGGTGATCTAAGAAAATAAACTGTGCTTTCATTCTTAGCCTTTAATGCAAATTTTTTTATAGAAGTTAATAGCGACACGAGCAATTCGTTCGCCTGATGGTAAGAGCATCGTCTGCTCGTAACAAATGAAGTGTGACCCAGAACATTTCCATGAGGCACCACACTCCTCCCTTCACTGAGACATCAGTTTTAAAGTCTGTTCTAGGATTCTGCTCAATAACAATGGGGAGGCATCACCGCTTGACCTAGTAGTTACAGTATCTAACTCCTACGTCGCGGGTCCTGGGTTCGAATTCAAGCCGGAGGTAACATGAGTGCATAACACAAATTGTTGGTTTTCGGGTCTGGTTGTGTTGTGCATGTAAAATGTGTGTCTGTAAAACGCGATACACGAGAAATCCTACTGCGGATCTTTTTTTTATATATTACAATAATTAATACATACATTTTCGGTGATGTAATTGCTGTTAGCCTTCTCTTTTACAGCTTCATCGGATACTGTGCTGGTGGTTTGGTTGTTTGGTTTGACCCAAACATAAATAAATAAATAAACACCCCGGTGAGAACCGCCCTGGAACACGGGTGAATCTTGTGTACGCGGTGTGATTATTGACTATTGCGCGCCGCTCTCTACGGCGGTCGCAATAATTAATAATCATACTCTCGTAGTACATCTAGATCTCATACTACAGGAACTTAATTTTTTTTTTAAATTATACTAGCAAATCTATGCATTACTAATATTCCTATTAACCACTTCAAATAAACTTAAAAGCTTGTGCTAGGAGATGGTACACGACAATAGTCGAATGGCGGGCTCGATCCTGCGACGTCATGATTCGTCAGCCCGTACCCTAAAACATTAGGCCATTGTTCAAAGTGCGTTCAAAGTCACGAGTTAACGCCGATTTGCTTTATATGCTGGATACATAACTTTAGGTGTATTTTCCAGCACTCTGTCTACCTACAGTGATTCGCTAATCGTAAATTTGCACCGAATGGTAGGGTTGACACTTCGCATCAAAACAAATATGATTGAAGGTGAAAATGAAATGCAGTAAAATTTGTTAATTATAATATTCCCTGATTTCGTATAAAACATTTTGATGTATATTTATATAACTTATATATATATATATATATATTACAATATTCCTTATCTGTAGAAATAAATATAGTAAATACGGCACTTTTAAGAAACAAAATTTTTAACATTTTCGTCTGTCTGTCTATTTGTTCCGGCTAATCTCCGAAACGGCAGGACCTATTGCGACGGGACTTTCACTGACAGATAGCTGATATTATAGGTTACAACCAATCCTTCCTGACCTAGAATTTCTTCTGCGTCTTGGTTGCTTTTTACCGACAGCACATAACATGGAAAACACAACCAGACCCGGAAACCGACAATATGGTATGGTATAATTTTTCTGGTGGTAGGGATTCCTATGCAGGAATCCGTCTTGGTACGTGCTACCGCAGGGTCTGTTATTCTGCCGCGAAGCAGTAGTATTCAAACATTTCTGTGTTTCAGTCTTAAGGGCACTGAGAGCTAGTGTAATTAGGGGGCATATGACACTGAAGAACTGATGTCATGAGGATATGAGTGAAGCGCCACACCGAAATGTTCAGGGTAACACAGCATTTGTTATAGGGAGACGTCTGCCCATACGAAACACTGTTTCTTGGCGAAAGGATAACTGACTATGGGCCCACCTAGTCAGATTTCTGCATAGGAATCCTACCAACAGTAAACTATATTGCTCTATTATTAAGTACGGGTGACAACCCTACATACATGGCAGCGGTGTTCACGATGTTATCTCTATCCAGAGACAGTGGTAAATGTCGCAGTGAGCGCGGATCGTGAGGTAAATACTTAGTAGCGTCCGTTCCACTGATAATCTCATTTCGAGAATGTCTTTTATGTTATTGTTGGTTGCGTAAGCCGCGCTCGCTTTCCTTCCCGGTTTTGGACCTCGGCAAAAACCGTGGCAATACAGGGCTGCCAACTTACATTACTTTTGTTTTTAATTGCTTTGTCTTTATTTTTCTTGCCGGTTCTTCTCTGAAAAGTTTGTATTTTTCGAACTTTAATTTTTAGAAAAACTATGAACCTTGATATAGAATTTGACAATCATCAGAGCGTTGTAAAGGCTTAAATTGAATAAAGAAATTTTAACTGTGAATTAACGTTGACATTAGACCGTCCCTATGCTCTGTATGTTATATGCCGGTTGGTGTCCGAAAGAGTTGAACATCCCTTTTTTTTTTTTTTATTGTATAAAGTGACGAAACGAGCAAAACGGTCACCTGATGGTAAGTGCAACGTCCGCCCATAACAAATGCTGTGTCGCCCAGAATATTTCTGTGTGACACCACACTGCGCCCGTCACTTTGAGACATCAGTTCTTAAGTCTCAAATGCCCAGTGATTACGCTAGCTCACAGTGCCCTTCGGACCGAAACGCGGTAATGCTTGCACACTACTGCTTCACGGCAGAATAACTGGCCCAGGGGTGGTACCTACCTAGACGGATTCCTGCATAGGAATCCTACCACCAGTAAACTTTCCTATTTCCTATCAAGGTGTCGTAAGAGGCGACTAAGGTATAACACGGAAAATCTTTATTCGTGTAAAATAACACCATAAGATGCAATGCTGAGTAAGAATTTTTGACTCGTACCAAAATGGCGGCGACGTGGTCTCTGCCTACCTTTATATGAGAAAAAGGTGTAACTGTATGTATTTATGTTAAATTGACTATTGAAGTATTTTTTAGCACATGAACTTCCAAGCATATAATAACATTGTTAATAATCACATTTACGAGGTCATGCCACGCGTAAACACATTCGCGCGATACAACGTACGCGATAACACCGCGTTAGCTGGTGCGGGGTCCCAGGTTCACGGCTTACACAAGATATCATTAACACGGCCCTTTTTTTAATTCGGATTTTGACGCTTATCGACGGCATCTCAAGCTGTGGTCTCGCACCTCCTTATAAAGGGCGCTAATGTGTGTCCCGGGGCAGCAGTTTTATAGGTTGTAGCATTCATATGCTGGAATCCCTCTAGATAGGTACCACACCGGGGCCAGTTATTCTGCCGTGAAGCAGTAGTGTGCAAACATTACTGTGTTTCGGTTTGAAGGGCACTGAGAGCTAGCGTAATCACTGGTCATATGATACTTAAGAACTGATGTCGCAGGTTGAGGAGCACATTGTGGTTGTTATGGGCGGACGTTTCGCTTACCATCGGGTGAACCTTTTTGCTCGTTTCGTCACGTTCTTAAATAATAAAAAACCACTGAGATTATTCGCAGGATCGCAAGACTCCACCTTGCGAGTCTTCTAACGAAACACGTTAAAAAATAAAAAGTTACGTGTCTAGTTTAAGTTAATTTATTAAAAATACATTTTTTTTTATTGGATAAAGCGACTCTCAAAACGTCACCTGTTGTTAAGTGCAACGTATTCCCATAACAAATGTGGTGACATCCAGAAAAGTTCTGTGTGGCACCACACTGTCACCCTGAAACAGCAATTCTTAAGTCTCATATATATCTCTCATAGTGACATAACACTAGCTCCCAGTGCCCCAAACACACAAACGTGGTTTGGCAACCGTAACGTCACGTTTCCCGCGAGGGCGAAAAGTGGGCTACTAAGTGGCCTACCCATATATGGGAAAAAGGCGTGAGAGTATTTATGTTACATCCTGAATGTTTTGCCATTTCTTGTTCTAATTACTATCGGAGGTTTATAACTAAGCAATATATATTGTAGTGCCATATCTCTATGTCCTCGTAAACGTCGTTCCCATTCTCCACTGTCCAGATGCGGTAAGCGATAACATCAAACAAAGGGTCTGAGGCGGTTTCAGAGATACGAGACAATCATGCTACATCCAGACCCGTCTAGACGTCCCGATTTTAGCGATTTTACCCGATTTTACTGGTGGTAGGATTCCTATGCAGGAATCCGTCTAGGTAGGTACCACCCTAGGGTCAGTTATTCTGCCGTGAAGCAGTAGTGTGCAAACATTACTGTGTTTCGGTCTGAAGGGCACTCACTGAGAGCTAGCGTAATCACTGGGCATATGACACTTAAGAACTTATGTCTCAGGGTGACGGGCTCAGTGTGGTGCTACACAGAAATATTCTGAGTAACACAGCATCTGTTATGGGCAAACGTTGCACTTACCATCAGGTGAACGTTTTGCTCGTCTCGACACAACGTCCCGAGTTTATCGAGACGTCGCTATTTTAAGCCAAAAATTAAATGTCCCGCGCGCGACAGACTCAGTTCCGCTTTTCGGGAATTACTCGACAATGTGGCGCGGCGGAGGCGTGGGGTGTTACAGGCAAGTGTGTTGAATGGCCGGCCGCCCGACGTAGACGCGTGTAGCTTTTTAGTGAACCGGTTCATAATCATAATTTCAGCCTATCACTAGTCCACTGCTGAACAAAAGCGTCCACCATAGATTGCCACAAAAGTTTGTAGCTCTCATTTCGGGGGGGATATTGCCATAATTGCCACGCTTGGCCGGCGAGTTGGCAACCGCAGTTTTGTTTATAAAGATTTTCGAGGAAGATGCTGGTTTTTATTGTCTGCTCTGTCGACTTTTCAAACACCCACGGGATGAGATGTGTTGGTAGATTCTCTTAAGCTGTCACCATACGGCACTGTTCCGAAACTTCAATGTGTTCAGAATGTTATGGAACATTTCTGTAAATATGTTTCCTTTAGAACCCGAACATTTCACCTCACTGGCGGTCAGTCCGTGTACTCTAATGTTCGTGTTCTATGAACCAAATGCGGGCCTTTTGTTGTTTGAGATTAAGTTATTAATCCTAAAAAGCTCATACGTTTTTTTTCATCGACTGCTTTCGACGTAAAAATCCCGTTTTTATACTCAAAGGGTTTCAAAATCAAAATCCACGCAGACACAATGCAAATTATCAATATAATTTACATATCTATCTATAATATACATGTATCTACGATGTTTTCACTTTATTGTATGCTCTGACATGTATGCAATTTCGCGTCGAATTCTTATTTGAATTCCCTCATCGTCTTAAGATCTGTGCATTTGAATCAGCGCCATCTTTCGTATTTTTCAACGCGTTAATGAAGTCGTCGCAGGTATGTTGCTAACAAACGCAAGATGTCACTACCTGCATAATAATGTATTTTTTATTTGCGTATTATGATTTCTAGTATATTTTGAGGTCTCTTATAACTTGGTGAGGAAAGATGTACGAGGAGATAGGGAATTAGAAAGGAATTAGGCTTTTGGTTTAAATAAACAATTTACCTCTATTTCTGTGACATTAGGGCTTACACTCTCTATAAAAATAAATATTTTTGTTGTTATTGATAACAGATTACTGGCGGTAGGATTCCTATGCAGGAATCTAGGTAGCAGGACGTTAGGTAGATACAACTACAGTGCCAGATATTCCGCCGTACAGCAGTAGTGTGCAATCATAACTATTTCGGTCTGAAAGACTCTCGAGAGCTAGTGTAATCACTGGGCATATGAGACTGAAAAACTGACGTCTCAGGGAGAATGGCGGAGTGTGGTGCCACACAGAAATGTTCTGGATCATCGCATTTGTTATGGGCGGATGTTGCATTTATTTAACCATCGGGTGAACGTCACTTCACTTTCGTAAAAAGTGTACTTGTAAACTAACTTACGTTGATTTGGTATTGCATTGCTTGAACTTTAGAGTATCTACTAAATGATAACTGTAAACAAACAAAACATGTTTGCAGTTCACAGGCGGTAGGAGTGAAAACAGAAAACAAAAATTCGAGAGAATGATAATGCACAGTATCAGGAATAGGATAATTGCAGGGTTGCAATTATTATGATATTGTTACCAAGTTTAAAAATTTATTTACATTTTATTCTACATATTATACACATTACATATTATACAGACTTCAAGTATTCAATTTCAACAAATGACACTAGTGGCTTATGGTAACTAAAGTATTAAATAAAGGTACTATTGGTTTGGATTTTATCCATATACTTATCTTTGAAAAACGGCGTCAACTGCTGTTCTTAATCTTGTTGTCTAATGAGAGCAAAATCTACGAAGACATCGAAGATTTGGACGAATTAAAAAATAAAAATATAATAGAAAACAATGCATACTGTATTCTATATCATTCTCTCGCAGGGTAAATCCCACACATGTATATGTTTGTCTCTTTTTTGTGTCGCTTTTTGTTTTTTTTTTATTTGATAAAGTGATGAAACGAGCAAAGGCGTTCACCTGATGGTAAGCGCAACGCCTACCCATAACAAATGCTGTGTCACCCAGAACATTTCTGAGTGACACCACACTGCGCCCGTCACCTTGAGACAGTTCTTAAGTCTCATATGCCCAGTGATTACGCTAGCTCTCAGTGCCCTTCAAATCGAAACACAGTAATGTTCGCACACTACTACTTCACGGCAAAACAACTGGCACTGGGGTGGTACCTACCTAGACGGATTCCTGCATAGGAATCCTACCACCAGTCATCAAACTCTTAAATTCGCATAACGCATTTTAAAGGTACTGCGAAGTCGGTTTTTGAAATGAAATGAAATGAAAATGAAAATTATTTTTCAACGTAAGAAACATAATGTTCGTTTATTAAACGGCATTTTTACAATCTACCACCGTTTCGTAATGAGGTTCGCCTGACGCAGAAGAAACGGTCGAAAGAAACTCTTATTTTTTATCTTAGTCATTCAATCATTAAAGTACATCCATACTAATATATAAATCTGAAAGTAACTCCCTCTGTCCCTCTGTCTGTTTGTTACCTTTTCACGGTTCTATAGCTTAACCGATCTTCATCTTATCATAGGAACCCTACCACCAGTAGTATTCGTTTAATAGAGTTAGAAATCACAACGATTCGAAAGAATTTATAACTTCAAAAACACATGAATCCTTAAAAACTATCTAAAATACACAGCTAAAACAAAATATATATATATTGTGTTCGTACAAGTGTGTCGGTAAAGACGTGATCATATATTTAAATTAAGTGGATATGAAGTCATTGTCTTCATATCCCCAACCTAAAAATTTAATGAGTCATGTGCTGCACCCAGTTTTAGGGCGAGGGTCGACCCGCTCGCTTGTAGACGCACACAGCTTATGTATTTAATCAATATATCAAATTTGTTACGACGGCGCGCCCTAATGATCCTGTGTTGTACGCCGCGGGTCCTTGGTTTGAATCCGGACTGAAGGCAATCTTGAGCAAAACACAAATTGTTGGTTTTCGGGTGTGGTTGTGTTGTGATTTTACAAGTGTCTTTGACATTGCACTGGTCTATCTCCGATGTTGCATGAGCGTTACATCAGGTGAGGGTAGACTAACGATGTCCGGTTGCCTCTGCGGTTATAAATGTGGCACTATATTATCACCTGCACAGATAGTTCTGTCCCACAGACAGTGGGACAGAGACAGTTACTTTCGCATTTACAACTAGCTGTGCCCTGAGGTTTCAGCAGCGTAGTCGACAGTCCGAGTCCGGCCCGCAGCCTCCCTCGGACGGTCATTAGACGACTTAAAATCAATTTGAGATATTCTAAATCGCGCAAGCACGCAGCGAACGCAGACCTAATTTCGAGGTTTTTGTAGGAGTTTATTTATGAATTTATGTTTGGGTCAAACCACACCTGGCCCGTGAGCACAGTATCCGATGAAGCTGTAAAAGCCAAAAAGGCTAACAGCAATTACATCACCGAATTTATATATATCACCCGCGTAAAAAAGCCGACTCCGTTCAATGATACACATACGTATTTCCCCATTTGAATCGGATTTTGTCGCGGAAACCTAATTACTTTTCTTAAATCCGCTCTAATAAAGTACCAGTCAAAATCGTCCAGCAGTTTTGGAGCCGTTTAACTGGAACATTATATTATAATTATTATTATAATATTTTTATTTTGTTGATTATTAATGCATGGCATTATCAAGACGAGGGCCAGCCCTGTGCCGACACTATGAGCGAGTCGTTCTAAGGTTGCAGCGAGCTCACTTTCATCACACATTTTCGTTTAAACTCATTTCGTAACAACATTCAACAGTTACAGCTTACGTTTTCTGTTTTCGTATAAATCAGCTTCAAGGCTTATATAAAAACTATTCAAATTGTATAATAATAATTTAACCTAAATCTTTTATTGTCAAAATGCAATTCGCCGCATGTTTTTTTGGTTGGTTTGTTGCAAACATCACTGTTTCGGTCTGTAGGGCTTCGAGCAAACTGCCTGTTTGTAGTGCAACGTCCCATAACAAATGCTTCGACCCAGAACATTTCCGTGTGGCACCACACTGCTCTCGTCTGCGACATCGGCTCTTTAATCTCGTGTGTTGAGATTTTAGGGGCAGCGACGCGCCGACATGTCTCATCATCGGGAAATGGAGTGTTGTCGGTTATCGGTGTTCAAACGCAACAATGACATATCATAAGTTGGTACATTGGTCATGTGCCACGGGCATATCTTACTGAAAAGTAAAGTCAAGGGACCCTTATGATAAGACTTCTGTGCTTGTCTGTCTGTTTGTTACGTTGTTGTTAATAAATAGGCGTAAAAGAATATTTGAAATATTTTATTAAAAATAAACAAAGTTATAACTTTAAATGGCTTTCTTAGGGATTAATTAAATGAAGAGCCTTGCGAAAAACGCGGTGCACAGATTTCATTGCATTTGGTTAGTCTTCTTTTATATTTGTTAATCGTATATATGTATATATAAATATATATATATAAAAGTAAAGTAAATAAATAAACAAATACATAATAAATCCGGCAGAGTAGTATCCTGGTTGTAGGATTCCTATGCAAGGAATCCGTCTATGTAGGTACCACCCCTAGGGCCAGTTATTCTGCCGTGAAGCAGTAGTGTGCGAAACATTACTGTGTTTCGGTTTGAACGGACACTGTAGAGCTAGCGTAATCACTGGGCATATGAGACTTATGAACTGATGTCTCAGGGTGACTGGGCGCAGTGTGGTGCCACACAGAAATTCACTACGTAATTGCAATTACCATCAGGTGAACGTTTTGCTCGTTCCGTAACTAATATGAAAAAAAAAAGAGAAGAACAGCACCTACCTCTTTCCTACCGAGGTGTCGTAAGAGGCCGACTAAGCTATTGTACGGACAGCTTTTAATCGTGCAGAATAACACCATAATATGCAATGATATGCTGCCACTAGTACCGAAACGGCATCAGGTGAATGTTTTGCTCGTCTCATTCCATAAAAAAATTTGTTGATGACAGGGTATTTTTTTGTCTGTCTGTATAGAATAGCACATACGTCTTTCCTACCGAAGTGTCGTAAGAGGCGACTAAGGTTTATACCTTATATAGTCTGTGCTATTGTACAATTACGGACAGCCTGTATTCTGCAGAATAATACCATAATATCGAATACTGTCACTATACTGCTAATGGAAACGCGATGTTGTGGAAAAATGGAATGGAACTAACGACCGCGTGGCCTAGATCGTCAGAGTACCTGACTTCTACACCGCGGGTCCTGGGTTCGAATCCCAGCCGGAGCCAACATATGTGCTAAAACATAAATTGTTGGTTTTCCGAGTCTGGTTGTGTTGTGTTTGTCCCCGTGTTTCTGACACTGCATCCTAGCCTACCTCCGATCTTATCGCATCAGCGTTACATCGGACGCGGGTAGGAGGAGTGCCAGAGTGCCTCTGTGTTTGCGCGTACACTTGTGGCACTATAATATCTCCTGCGCAGTTGATCGCTCTCGACAGTATTCGGAAGTTGTGGCCGTGGTCGAAATCGGCTAGGAGAACATCATCATAATCATCATCAATCGAAACGCAATGGGGAGTCAGAATTTTTTGACTAGTACCAAAATGGCGTCGTAACGTCACCTCTCGTTTCCCGCGGGCGGGCGAAAAGTGGACAACGTATGTGGCCTCTGCTTACCACTTATACTGGGAAAAAGATGTGACTGTATGTATGCGTTGCCAGTTTTAATTTAAAAGGATTACTCCTGCGTCGTGGGTTTCACAGAGAACAATATCACATGCTCAACACAACCAGACCCGAAAACTACCAATTTGTGCGTTTGCACAAATGTTAGCGCCGGTTGGGATTCGAACCCGGGATCCGCGACGAAGAAGTCGGGTAGTCTGATCACTAGGCCACGCGCTCGTCAAAATTTGAGAGCACACACTGAAGCGCATTCAGTGAAAAAGCGAGCTTAAAGCGAGTTTAAAGCGAGCGCCTAGCCCCTGAGCTACCACAATGTGCTGCACGTTAATATATTTTTTTATATCATGAAAGAGAGTACAGCTAACTAACATTGTGACCCCGCGAGCTAATACAAAAAATATTACCGAAATTAAACTCACTTCTCAAAAAGGTTCGCCATCTCTGATTTAGAACAACGTCGACTATTCCGCGCTGGGAGAACTTGCAATGTCAGCTTCGTCATTCCATGATTATTTTATCCATATTTAAAAGCTTAGACGCATTCGGTTGTGAACATACATACATACATACATAAGATCACGACTGCATCCCATAAGGGGTAGTCAGAGACTGGGCACTCACTGCAAAAACCGATGACTGCCACAATCCACGTTTCACCAAAACAATATAATGCACTTGGTGTGACAGGTGGTGAGCCCGTCGCCACCATGCGCTGTTGGGTGCACAGTGCAGTTTAATTCCTAACTCGCCTTTTACGAGATCCATTGGATGAGATGGAGTGGTAGTATTCTTTTATCGAGCCGCCACCACACGGTTTCGGTTGTGAACTTACGGGACAATCATTTCTTTCCACCCTCATATTGTCAACGAAACCTTTCAAAGGATAATAAGCAAAATATAGTGATTCAAATCTATTAAATTATGCATTAAACAATTATTGCTTTAGTCAGGGATTTCATATCCTCTATTCAATAGTAACGATTCAGCTAAGAAAATTCGAGTATTTATACATAACAAAGCACAACAACAAAGTTGTTGTAACGTAAACTATATTAAAGATGCCTGCAAAGAGTACATAAGTAATGGCTGAAACAATGACATAAAAATTGTGTGTTTAATAGATAGCCAATAACAATGTAGCAATAGTGACAGGCACCACGTCATACCTTGTCCTTTCGCGCCCGAAAAAGACAATCACAGATAATAAAAGAAAATGTGTTGCTATTACAAAAGATCTCCGGGCACGTGTTCATTTCTTTATTTAACGCTTTTGTGAAACGTTCCCTCTCCAGCGCACGACCACTGGCATTGTAAAGAACACAGCCGAGATAACATTATTACACGTCTTACATTATTGATGCTCCGAATGGTTTTATGGACTTGATATAGAAGTAAGTTGTGTATTTACTGAGGTGTACGAAGACCGATACTTTGGCAGTTCAACCGAAAATTTTGTCCCAATTGTAACCGTTTATTACCCGTTGAATATCAAAGTCAATCAGTCATCTCCTCCGGATTGATGTCGACATTTTTAAGTTCTAACGAGACGACATGCACAAATTATATATATATATATATATATATATATACATACATACATACATACATAAGATCACGACTGTATCCCATAAGGGGTAGTCAGAGACTGGGCACTCACTGCAAAAACCGATGACTGCCACAATCCACGTTTCACCAAAACAATATAATGCACTTGGTGTGATAGGTGGTGAGCCCATCGCCACCATGCGCTGTTGGGTGCACAGTGCAGTTTAATTCCTTACTCGCCTTTTACGAGATCCATTGGATGAGATGGAGTGGTAGTATTCTTTTAACGAGCCGCCACCACACGGCTATATATATTTAACGGAGAAAATGACGAGACGAGCAATACGTTCAACTGATGGTAAGTGCAACGTCTGCCCGTAACAAATGATTTGACACAAAGAACAATTCTGTGTCACACCACACTACGCCCATCACCCTGAAACATCAGTTCTTATATATACACTAGCTCGCAGTGCCCTTCAGACCGTAACATATTAATGTTTGCACACTGTTGTTTCACGACAGAATAACTGCAGCGGTCCTAGGCGCATTTCTGAATATAAATCCTAAGCTGGAGTCCGTCGGGACAAAGTAAATCAACATTTGTTCCGAATTCAAGCTCGTACAGTTTGAATATTTTCCTTAGGGACGTTGAGAGACTAACATAGAGATACATCAATATCTTGTTACATCAAACAAATGACAGACGAGCGAGTAATCTTCCCAGTAGGCGTGCATACCTAATAATGTACAAGAACCTACGAATGCAAGAAGATACTAGATAAGATGTTTTTGCCTCCCAGAAGGGAGTTCGTCAAAATATGTTGTGAAATGAAATGAAAATTATTTATTTTTACATATATACTTACCTATTTGAAACGAATTTTGGGATTTCATTTTTTTTTAAACATAATTATTTTTCTAAAATCTAAGTAGGTAAAAGTCCCGTCAAAATCGCTCCAGCCGTTTCAGAGATTAAACGGAGCAACACAGACATACAGACAGACGAACATTAAAAAAAAAATTCTCATCAGTACCGTATTTGCTTACATCAGCACCCTCCGAGTTGAAAGCTGTTATTTTATTATTAAAAACAGACACTTCAATTTTATTTATTTTATATATGTCCATCGAAGCTGAATTGCACCAGATTATAAATATGTTTGTTTGCTTCTTTCGAAGTTAATTTCGCGTGTTGCAGATGGCGCTAGTGGAGGAGACGGGCGCGGGCGCCGCCGAAGACCCGGAGGCGCTCCTCAACGAGTGGCTCGGCGAGCTCACCGTTCTCACAGCGGTCAGTGACAAAATCAATTACTAATAATAATAAATAATATGACAGTCATAATAATAGTCGCCTGCCAAAAATAAAAGGTTTTGTTTATGTATTTTTTTTTGTAGTAGAAAATTACGAAACGAGCAAAGCGTTCACGATGGTAAGTGCTACGTCCGCCCACAAAAAAGGTTGTGTCACTCCGAATATTTCTGTG
Source organism: Luehdorfia chinensis (assembly GCA_019845155.1). Classification (NCBI taxonomy): domain Eukaryota; kingdom Metazoa; phylum Arthropoda; class Insecta; order Lepidoptera; family Papilionidae; genus Luehdorfia; species Luehdorfia chinensis. The sequence goes on along the minus strand of JAHVAK010000142.1, from coordinate 2,039,245 downwards.
TGACACCACACTGCGTCCGTCACCTTGAAACATCAGTTCTTAAGTCTCAAATGCCCAGTGATTACGCTAGCTCACAGTGCCATTCAAACCGAAACACAGTAATGTTTGCACACTACTGCTTCACGGCAGAATAACTGGCCCTGGGGTGGTACCTACTAGGCGGATTACTGCTTTGGTTTTCTATGGAACCGTTCTTTGTAAATTTATTTATACATACATAAGATCACGACTGTAACCCATATGAGGTAGTCAGAGACTGGGCACTCACTGCAAAAATAGATGACTGCCACAATCCACGTTTCACCAAAACAATATAATGCACTTGGTGTGATAGGTGGTGAGCCCATCGCCATCATGCGCTGTTGGGTGCACACTGCAGTTTAATTCCTTACTCGCCTTTTACAAGATCCATTGGATGAGGTGAACTGATAGTATTCTTTTATGGGCCGCCACCACACGGCTTATTAATTTATTTATAATGTACTTTAATGATTGAATGACTAAGCTAAAAAAATAACAAAAATGAAGATATCTACGGAGTTTCTTTAGACTGTTTCTTCTACGTCAGGGGACGACTAAACAGAAACGCGACCGAACGCAAACGTCGCCCGCGAAACATGCTAGACGACACGGACGTCTCAGCACTCCCTGACCACGATACCGTCAGTCACGATCCAGGCTACACTGTACACACAGTCAATAGCTTTAATATAACACGCACCACGACGCGCGACCGCCGTAGAGAGCGGCGCGCAATAGTCAATAATCACACCGCGTACACACTATTCACCCGTGTTCCAGGGCGGTTCTCACCGCCCAGAGTTACCGACACACAAGTCGACAGTCCGAATGGACGCCCGCAGCCTCCCTAGAACGGTCATTAGATGACTTAAAATATTTAAGATTTTCGAAATCGCGAAAGCACGCAGCGAACGCGACACAGTCCGAATTTCGAGGTTTTTGTAGGAGTTTTTATTTATTTATTTATGTTTGGGTCAAACCAAACCTGGCACGCGGGCCCCGAGCCCGCGAGCATAGTATCCGATGAAGCTGTAAAAGCTGAGAAGGCTAACAGCAATTACATCACCGAAAATATATATACGTCAGGGGAACCTCATTACGAAATGGTGGTAGATTGTAAAAATGACGTTTGATAAACGAATATTACATTTCTTACGTTGAAAAATAATTTTCATATTCATAGCATTGGAATCCTACCATCTATAGTATATAATATAGTATTGTGTTTAGTATATATCTCATTTATTTTATCGTATCTTATATTATTATCTATGCCTTTATATATTTATATCTCAACCAGAACCAGAAGAGAAAATAAAAGAAGTACCCATAATAATAATAATAGCTGGTTACTGGACATTTAAGACGTAAGAACTGATGACTCAGGGTAACGAGCGCAGTGTGGTGCTACACGGAAATGCTCTGGGTGTCAGAAATGCCATCGGTGAACGATTTAGACTCGTGTTACGGGAAAGATTAAGATGAAGAAATGATAAATTCATAAAAAGTATTATTTATTTTCCTTTCAAACGTTTTCACCTTGATTAATACAGACCCACACACAAGGAGTATTAAAAGACTTTGCCCACACACTATGCTAAGCCCGTCCTGTGGGAGTAATTTATGGATTACCTATTAAAATTTTCACTTTCGGTAGTAACTACGGCTGCAGACTAATATACGAGTACCAAAAGCAGAACAAAATAACTTCATCGCTATTGAGCAAAATGCAATAGTAACAGTAACGGTAAGTAGCTTTTTAAATAAAAGTGTAATCAGGTGTATGTTCGTCCGCGGATGCGTGCGTGCGTACGTTTTTTTTTATTGCATAAAGTGATGAAACGTGCAAAACGTTCACCTGATGGTAAGTGCAACGTCTGCCCATAACAAATGCTGTGCCACCCAGAAAATTTCTGTGTGACACTACACTGTGCCCATCACCCTGAGACATAGGTTCTTAAGTCTCATATGCCCAGTGATTACGCTAGCTCTCAGTGCCCTTCAAACCGAAACACAGTAATGTTTGCACACTACTGCTTCACGGTAGAATAACTGGCCCTGGGGTGGTACCTACCCAGACGGACTCCTCCGTAGTTGGAGTGAATGTGGGCATTGTAAGTGATTATTTTGATTATTTTCATTGTACAATGTGTAACATGTATATATTAGACATGCGGTTCCATCCAAAACATTTCTCTGTGGCACCACACTGCCCACGTAACCATGCGACATAAATTCTTAATTCTCACATTCCCAGTAATTACACTATCCCTCAGTACCCTTCAGACCGAAACAGTAATGTCGGTACACTACTGCTTCACGCAGAATATCTCGCTCCGCGGTAGTACCTAACTAGACGTTATTTATGTATTTAGGTTATATATGTATTTACGTTATTTATGTATTCATGATATTTATGTATTTATGTACTTACTTACCATCATGAGCACAGTATCCGATGAAGCTGTAAAAGCCAAAAAGGCTAACAGCAATTACATCACCGAAATTATATATAACTAGACGAATTCCTGCATAGGAGCCCAGAGTGGCTCTATCGCGCAATGCATGTGCCAGTGGGTAGAACACGCCAAATCCTGAACCAACAACATAACTTCCCGAAACTTCTTGTGTATGGTGAGAAATTTTTCATCTGTTTATTAGTGTTTATTATCTGTTATATGACGAAATGGACGAAAACATTACAGGTGCTAATGCCATTAACTGTATTAAGAAGAGAGGCATTAATTAAATCTGTGAAACTCTGTAAAAAAAAACACGCGGGGGCTCCGGGCGCGGTACGGAGGCCCACGTGCAAGCGCAGCCGGCCGGCAGGTGCGCCTGGCATATGCGGGAAGTTGAGCCATAATGCGACCGCTTCGTTCCTTAGGGCTTCGAAACACGTCACGTTTTTCGATAACACGACAATCGAAAAATGTTATCACCTCTCTAGTAATATATGATTGATTGACAAATCTGGAATCATCATCATTTCATCACGCAAAAGTACTTATAATTATAATGACGGCCTTTATTACCAATCAGTTAAGCAACATGCCAAGTACAACATGCAACATGCCAAGTACAACATGCAACATGCCAAGTACAACATCCATACTAATACTGAAACTAATAATATATAAATGCGAAAGTAACTCTCTCTGTCCGTCTGTCAGTTTGTAACCTTTTCACGGTTCAACCGCTGAACCGATCTTGACGAAATTTCGCACAGTGATAGCTTGCATACTGAGAACGGAGATAGGATACTTTTCATTACGGAAAATGAAATAGTTCCCACGGGACATTTAAAATACCTTTTCCCACGCGGACGAAGTCGCGGGTGTCAACTAGTTGAGTATAAATTAATGTTGTATAATATATTTTTTAATGTATTGAACACCGGTAATTATTGATTGTCTTGCTTTAGTGCATAGGTCTTTCCACAATAATCTCTCTCTCGCTTTTCTCATCCAAGTTCAAAGTGGAAGTCAAAATTTCTTTCTTCATTCTAAGTTTGTTTAAAGCTCTTTTGAACGTCAAAATCTACAATGGTTCGAAAAATGACCTCAGAGAAGAACCGGCAAGAAACTCTTGAGTCTATCTTTTTTCAATGCCATGTTACATAATATCATTAATAAATTACAACATAAATTTAATAGCCAGGGGGTTTGCAAGTGCAGAGTATGAGTTACTTCCACAATATTCGAGTATATTTTTCTCTAATTTGTTTTGTTAAATAAATTAATGTTTTTCGGTTATACGCGTTATCCAATGCAAAAATATTTTTTAATCGGATCAGTATTTCCTGAAATTAGCGCGTTCATACATACATGCTTTATTGTAGTAGTAAGATTTTCTAACTCACCATACACGTGGTATTACCACCATACTATGGTACCTACCTAGACGGATTCCTATGCAGGAATCCGTCTAGGTAAGTACCACCCCATGGCCCGTTAATCTGCCGTGAAGCAGTAGTGTGCATTACTGTGTTTCGGTCACACGGGCACTGAGAGCTAGCGTAATCACTGGGCATATGAGACCTATGAACTTATGTGTCGATGCGACGGGCGCATAGTGGTGCTACACAGAAATATTCTGAGTAACACAGCATCTGTTATGGGCAGACGTTGCACTTACCATCATGTGAACGGTTTACTCGTCTCGTCACTTTATCAATTAAAAAAGAAAAATAAACACGGAATTATTTTGTCCTAACTACATCCTTTGATTGTCGCAATATATCTATTTGCATGACTGGATTTTAAAAGCAATCAAAAACTACACGGTACATTTTCGCCTATACTTTTAAAATAATAACTAAATTAAAAAAATACTTTTAAATTTATTCTCCTACTGCCGCGCTAAGAGTCATTTAACGATTACTAAGACACTGCCTTAGTATTGCTATATTAAAAAAATGCTAAGCAGTTGTTGCTTTTCCTTTCTCACGTTCATTTGTTCCTACATCACTAGTGCGTTTTACAGACACAAATTCCACATGCACAGCATAACCAGACCCGAAACCGACAAATTGTGTTTTTGCGCATTGTTGGCTTCGGCTGGGACTCGAACACGGGACCCGCGGATACAGGAGAACTCTTACTGTTGAGCATCGTTTTCCAAAAAATTAACATGGCACATGGCTTCAGAGGTACAGTAGGTAGAGTTCATCTCCCAAAACGTGTAAAATGCTTCATACAAAACAGAATACATTACGATTTATATATTTTGAATGTCACACATCTCTGCACATTGAATAACTTCTGAAATTCCAAAAGCCATTCGAATTTAACAATCGGAAAGCTTATAAAATAGTAAAAGTTTGAAATTCAATTTAATTATCGGGTATCGCAGCCCGTCGTGTGCAGGTGGCCTTAATGCCGTTCTATTAACGTCCAGCCGCAGCACAAGCCGCCATTTATTTGTAAGGTTTCAGAATATAGAACAGATTACAATGTAATGAAATTTCCATTGTAAAGTTTCCATAAACGTAAAACATATAGTAAAAGGGGTTATTTATCTATGTCATCAGGATTTCGCTTGTACTATCATATATAAGCATTTTTAATGAAATTAGGTGCAGTAGTAAAGTACTGCGATCACCACCCTAAGACATCAGATCTAAAATACCATATGCCTTACCACCAGGTGGATGTTATGCTCGTCTCGTCCGTTTCACCAATAAAAAAAAATTGTTATCAGTTCCATTCAAACCGAAACACAATTGTTTGCACACTGCCAACACTACAAACGTAATGTTGTTAACTTTTGACTTATTACGCTAGACTAAATTAATCACATTAATATTTATAATCTATGCAACTCATATCAAGTTCAAGCAGATTTCGATGTTCGTTCAGACAGATGGTGAAGGCATTCTAATTATCTATACTGATGACGTAAATGCACATTTCAAGGTTGGAAATTGGGTTGATAGGCATGGACGTAAATGGGTATAGATAAGTAAGAAAATTATTAAACGTATCGGCTATATAAAACATCTGCATTCATTTCAAAATCGTATACTATTGACAGAATTTCTTTCTCAAATGTGAACTCTTATCCCTATGTAATATCTATATCTTAACACGCGAAGAGAAAACTTGGTACATAATTGTAAGAGCATGGCGCCCACGATGGAGTGTGAGATTTGGCATAGTTAAAGTTTGTATGGAGAAGAAGCTAGGAAGCTAAAATTTTTATATAACTAGCTAGAGATCGCGACTAAGTCCTCGTGGATTTAGGTTTTTTTTTAAATACCGTGCGTTGGCGGCTTAAGACAATCTACCAACCCATCTCATCTCATGGGTGTCGTAAAAGCCGACAGTGGGAACTAAAACCAGAACATGGGCAGCAGCATGATTTTGGAAAATCCGAATAAGAAACAGATCAAATCTTTGGTTATGTTCAGCAGTGGACTAGTGATAGGCTGAAATGATGATGGTGATGATGTACTAATAAGGCGTTAGTTTGCTGAAATAAATTACAGTAAAGGACAGAAACAAAGTAAACAGGTTAAGATATAAATTGGTGCGTATGTGTGTGTATAACCTCTTCGACTTGGCCAATACATACTATTTTTAGTTTGTATGCGGATCTTGGCAAATTAACTTACTTTTCTTTTCAGATATCGTTATCCTCATAAATAAATACAAATGTCAATTTACATAATTCGAACCTGTCGCCCATCTCAACAATTACGAGCGCGATTGTATGCAAAACCCCTGTTCCGTTCCAATATTAGTTTTGCTATATTTAGACGCGAGATAAAACAAAAAAGGAGACAATTTCCGTTCGTAGTGTTTGCCGATGCGATAATATATAAACAGATGCGTACGCAACAGTAATGGCGTGCGGCGCAACGTTCCGTTTTTTCCGAGAGTTTTTCTGAATGTAAAAATCATTCGCAGCTGCTCCCCGGGCTCGGTGCCTCGAAAAAACTTGCTCTAAGCGATAGGCATTAATGCGGGCCTTTATACATCGACTGTATCTATATTGACGTATTCAATTTTGACAATTAGTATAATATATGCAAATTTTTGTGTATTTATAAATTATTAAAATGCCGTGTGACGTAAGAGTATCGACCATCACGAAAATTAAAACAAGAAAATGCAGAGCAGTATGATTCTGGAACATCTGAATAAACAAACTGCAGTTGCCTATCCGCCTGCCAAGCGTGGCAACGATGGCAAGATCCCCCCAAAATGAGAGCTACAAACTTGTGGTCTATGGGAAAGCCCTATGTTCAGCAGATGACTAGTGATAGACTGAAACGACTATACAAATTATAATGATGCTGTTCGACAAATGACATCCATCGCACGTATATTGTATTTGTTATAGACGAGCGGGAGGCCTATTGGTTACAGTTTTTTTTTTAAAAAAACGAAGCCCCACAGTAGGATTTCCTCCTGTATCGTGGGTGCGTTTTACAAACATACATTTCACATGCACAACACAATCAGACCCGAAAAGCAACAATTTGTGTTTTTGTACAAATGTTGCCTCCGGCTGGGAATCGAACCCAGGACCGGTGGCGCAGAAGTCAGGTACGCGAACCACTACGCCACGCGGTCGACGAATAGTACTTGACTTCTACACCGCAGGTACGGTTCGAGTCCCAGCCGAAGCCAACATTTGTGAAAAAATCAGAAATTGTTGGTTTTCGGGTCTGGTTGTTTTAAATGAACTTTAATATATTTTAATAATATACTTTTATACTTATTATTAAGATACATTTTCTGTTTGCTGCACAACGTAGCGGTCACCGTTGGTATTACCTTGACGACCGCGTGACTCAGTGGTCAGAGTACCCGACTTCTAAGCCGCGGGTCCTGGGTTTGAATCCCACCGGGAGCCAACATTTGTGCTAAAACACAAATTGTTGGTTTTCGGGTCTGGTTGTGTTGTGATTGTCCCCGTGTTTCTGACATTGCATCCTAGCCTACCTCCGATCTTAACGCATCAGCGTTACATCGGGCGCGGGTAGGTTGGGACGAGTGAGTGCCTCCGTGTTTGCGCGTACACTTGTGGCACTATAATATCTCCTGCGCAGTTGATGGCTCTCGACAGTAGTCGGAAGTTGTCGCCGTGGTCGAAATCGGCTAGGAGAACATCATCATCATACCTTCCCGTCCTATGTGAGTAGACCCGTTCGCGGCACGTGCACGAACCTCCGTTCGCCGATTTATAACGCGCCGAAGTAATGTTAGATACGTGATTTTAACTCACGGACGCGTACCATCCCCCTTTCTGAGCGTAAAATACTTAAAGCAATAGACGGCACATGGAAAAAATTTCTTTCTTTTCTTAAAAAAAACATCAGGAGGTCTATTGCGTAAGTGGTGGTGGTAAAGGATGTCTTTTCAGGAATCCGTTTAGGTAGGTACCACCTCATGTTAATGTGGCGTGAAGTAGTAGTGTGCAAACGTTACTGTGTTTCGATCTGAAGGGCACTGAGAGCTAGTGTAATCGCTGGGTATATGCGACTTAAGAACTGTCAAGGAGTGATAGGCGCGGTATGTCACACAGAAATTTTGCTGGGTGGCACTGCGTGTGTTATGGGCAGACGTTGCACTTACCATCAGGTGAACGGTTTGATCGTCTCGCTTCATTGCATTAAAAAAAGTGGTAGGTTCAGAGATCGGTTTTATTTTGGGCTCTGAACCTCATTCATTGGTTAATGGGATCAAATGCAACCGATCCGGAAACCTACCAGAGATACAGAATAGACATCTCTTCTCTCTATAGTATCTTAGGGTCTATTACGATAATCGAAAAAGTTTCGGCTGACGGATCGCACATTTCCTACCGCGATATCACCAATTCACGATTCACTAAACATTCATTCTTCTTCAAACTCAAAATGGTTTCTAGGAGACCGCAAGCGACTGTCGTGTAGGTTACATACCATAAATGTCCCACTGGACCTCTTAGACCAAACTCTAGGAAAGTTTTAGCGCCGGTGTGTTTGCTATGCTGCCACAATGATTTTTTTATAAGAGATCGCGACGAGACCCAAAACGGTCATGTTTATACATACAACGTCTGCCCATAGCATACCATCCAGAATCGCAACTTACCATATGGTGAAATCGTAGTTGAGTATCACTGTCGTGATCTTATGTATGTATGTTAAAAGTCGACAGGGTGAAATTGAAAACCAGGAGATGGGCAGCAGCATCTTCCTGAAACATGTTAATAAATAAACTGCGGTTGCCAACCCGACCACCAACTATGGCAAAATCCCCCAAAATGAGAGCTACTAGGTTTTGTGGTAATCTATGGGGGAGGAATATGTTTAGTTTTAGTGGACTGAATAGACTGAAAAGATGAAGATGATGAAACTGACATGTCATCTGCAGTCGTCAACAGCAATAGAAAAGACAATAATGTATGGTAAATGTACGGTCGGTACTGTCATTTCAGCTTTACAATTTTATTTTTAAAAAAAATGTATATGAAATTTAAAAGCTAGTTTTAAAACGAAAACATTATTCAAAAGCACTTCATACCGCGCGCATAAATCTTTTATAAGTATTCATTAACGACTTCTTGAGTCATAGAAGTAGTAAGTTGTAAGTCTACTTCAAAAACAATCTTGAAGAACATGGCCGAATTAATGAAGGAAAGAAAGTTCATTTGCTAAGATCCGCATGAAAAATATAAAATGGTGTATACTACCTACTACTACCTACTAGATCAAGTGATATTGTTCCTACGACTGTCGTAGAGTCAATATCACTTGATAATGCCTCGTTTTGAGGTGAAACACGTGTCGTGTTCTCCACTTCAGTGGTGTGTATTGTGTATTGATAGTGTTCTAGTGGTGGAGGGTATCTGGTGGTAGACATTATATTTATCGGAACAACATAATCATGCTGAAGTATCATATATCGGCAATTTGGTTAAGATAGGTCTATGACACGATTATGAATATACGAGAATATCTTTTTTTTTTTGAACAGTCGTATAATTTCATTATATGTTTCATAGGCCTAACGAGAGTTATCGTGGGTATACTAAGAGACTTTTTTTTATGATTAATACCATTATTTTATTTTAAAAATATCTTTATACTAGCGGACCCGACAGACGTTGTCCTGCCCAGACGTTGCATTGCCTGCTGTTAACAGATTCAGCAAACGATATTCGAATTATCGATAAACTATGTATATACTGAGTGACTTTTGTCATTTTCCTAGAAGTATGTCGCAGCGCCGCCTACCGGGTCCAATTCTGAATCTAAACCATCCGGGGAACCACACAAACACACACAAAAAAATCATCAACATCGGTCCTGACCTTTAGGACTCGTATCTGTAAAGATTAATTTGACCGTTACTTCTGTAAGCAATACTCTAAGGAGAAGCGCAATAAATATATTCATATTTTATACATACATATGTACATACAGTCGTGCTTTTTTTCTGTATAAGAGGTAGGTAAGACCACACCCGTAGCCTACTTTTCGCCACGACGCCGCCATTTTGGTACGGGTCAAAAAGTTCTTGCCCATCATTGCGTTCCTACAAGTAGTATAGTGACAGTATTCCATATTATGATATTTTTCTGATCGAATAAAGGCTGTCCGTACAATTGCTTAGTCACCTCTTACGACACCTCGGTAAAAAAAAAGGTAGGTGCTGTTCTGCTCTGCCGGACACCTATCGGCATATTAAATTGATGACGATTAAATATGCGTTGTAATATCAATGCCTAATTCTTAATCATAAAAAGAAATTATGACATTAGTTTTTTTTTTTTAATAATAACGTATCGCGGTTGCGTATTTTACAGACATAAATTTCACATCACAACCAGACCCGAATAGCAACAATTTGTTTTACAAATTTTGGGCTCCGGCTGAGATTCGAACCCAGGACCGGCGGCGTAGAAGTCAGGTACGGCGACCACTACGCCATGCGCTCGTCAAATATGCCTTATTATTATATATTATATGCCTTATTGTGTAGCCAATCGCGTACACAACCACCGATGCCGAGAACAAAAAGCTATACAAATTGGTTCCGGTGCGGAAATCGAAAATGAGATTCGCAGCTTGATAGCGGATATATTCATAACCCGCTACCCAATGTGTTTTGTTCGTATCACATTGTAAAGCTTAGAAGTGGATGTAGAACCACTTAAACTTAATATACACCTATAATAAATCTTATAAATGGACATATAATGTCCTAATTCGGACAACACGTGACGCACTGCCCTCGTCGCCCTGAGACACTCTGTAATTACACGAGCTCTCAGTGCCCTTTCGGACCGAAGCACAGTAATTTGCAGACTACTACTACACGGCAGACAAACCGGCACCGCGATGGTACCTCCCTAAACAGATTCCTGCATCGGAATACCACCAGTATGTTTTATTGTCCTCTCAAAAATGATCGCGGAGGTGTGATCAGTGCCCACTGTCTCACATTTTGGTGCATTTGGATTTCTGAACATAATAAATACGTGACAAATTTCATAGTTACATTCATAATAATTTAACGACAGTTTGCATGATCCCACCTGATGGTAAGTATGTAGTTTTTGATGGTGATCACACTAGCTTAGGAAAAGCCTATTCACTGTATTCTTGATTACACCCACATGGTAATCGCATGGTGGCGATGGGCTCACCACCTATCACACCAAGTGCATTATATTGTTTTGGTGAAACGTGGATTGTGGCGGTCATCTGTTTTTGCAGTGAGTGCCCAGTCTCTGACTACCCCTTATAGGACACAGTCGTGATATTGTGTATGTATGTATGTAATTGGACGGGAAGACTGATGCAGACCAATTACTCCAGTCCTTTGCTGTGCGCATTATGAACGACGAAGCAAAACGCTTCGTCCGAATGCATGGTATGTCCACAACAAAAGGATGGAAATCCACCGTTCGTCTTGTCTGATGACGGAAAGGTGTTTCCGTCATACAAGTATACAGCTAAGTGCAGTCTTACTGAATGTACATCGCACGGTTTAGTCACAAGTCGAATAACCACGAGCACTCTGAACCTATAAATAAATAAAGCCATCAACAACAAGCAAAAGCAACCTAGGGCCTAGGGCCTTTGCTCATCAGAAAACATGCGATGGGCTAAAATGATGACGAAGATGACTATTTACTATAATAAAAAAAACAACAGAAATGTCTTAAAATGAGTTGCCTCGTACAGTTCTCGTAGCAACTACCGAGGCCCGAAGTTATAGATTGCCCGAATAGTTTCTGTTCGCAAAATGAATATTGTTTCCAAGCTGGCCTCGGTTCGCCGCAGTAATGCGCCTGAGGGCACAATACTCAATTCTTTTTTCATTTCTTTAAAATGAGTTTTTGAAAGTTTTCGGTAGATTGGTATTTTCTTGCAAAGTGAATGTATAACTACGAAATCGTGAGAAATTCAATCTCGGTCTTGAATATTTTTGTTATAAAAAAATATACCGGTACGTAGGGTGACGAAAATGTCAAATACATTTCTTTTTATTTAAAAAAAATAGTTAATAAAAAATAATTTAGTAAAGTGGATAGGTTTAATATGTTTAAATTCTGCTAATACTTTTTTGATCATAGCCTTCGTATAAAAACCAATTAAGATCGCCGCCTTTAAAACCTCCGCTGCGTTTAGAAGCGCCATATAATTTATTACTTTGTCGACAATATGGCGGCTGTTGTTTACCCCTTCGTGTTTTTAAATGAAAAATGTATGAAACACATGCACATGGTATACGCAGATAAGTATATTATTTTAGCTGTAAATAGACTATAACTACTAGACTCTGCTCACTGTTTCCATCGAGTCAAATTTAGAATTTTACCTTCTATTTATTAAGAACTGATGTAATACTGTAACGTAATGGGATCTCTTAACAGGCATAACCTTTCTTTTATTAAACTTTTACTATGAAATTACGAATCGGTTCCATTGTTGTAAGCCAACCGAAGGTCAAGTTAACTGTTTTTCCATTAATTAAAATAAAATAAAATTTAGAAGGCAATTAATGCTGCCTGAAAACAAAATTATGCACCTACAATGTTGCCACTAAAATACTATTATTATAATAATACATTACTCTGTCTATCTATCTACATATCTCATATTTTTTAGTTTTCAAACAATAATCTGAAAAAAAAATCAAAAAATACCTCTGTCACGGACAGAACCTTCTAGAAACCCAGCGGGCAGTTTTCTTACTTTTCTTTTCTTGTCATAAATAGCTTGTGAGAACCACTCAGGTGTTTATTATCGCATATGTATAATTTAATATATCAATAACACTTTTAATAAATAAACGTTATTAACTTTTTGGTAGCACTCTTTGGGATACTGTAGTAAAAGCGTAATCTTTGTAAATAAGTTACTGATTTATTAAAAACATTTAAAGGAATTATAACAAAGATTTTCAAGTTTCGGGGAACAAGTATCATTTATTCATTAATTGCAACAATGTTAACTTTAACAAAAGATATTCGCAAAACGGCTCTAATAGGCTTTCACAAGAACGGATTACATGTAAATGAATAATAACAAATGTCAGAATGAAGGATGTTTTGTAGACGTAAAGACGTATCAAATTCGCAACTCAATCGCTGTACAATAAGGTAATATTAAAACTTTATCGTAAGCGTAAAAACCTTTTAACCGTTAAACCTTTGTTGAAGAAGCAGGCCATCCAACATTGATAACCCAATTCGTATTCGCAGGGGGGGTAAAAACGTCAGATCAATTTTCGTTAGAATTAGTGGGAATTATTGTGTAAAATATAATCGTATTGTTTTTGTTGTTGTCTTTATTCGAATCTATGTTCGAACTGAATATTTGCTAGAAATTATTGCTTTTAAGTCAGGTGTATTTCAATCTTTCTGAACTCTGAGACTGCATCCGTATCTCCTGACGCTATATATATATATATATATATATATATATATATATATATATATATATATATATATATATATATATATATATATATATAAGTTTAATATAACCATTTTCTTTACAGGACAGTATTACAAAATACTATATTTATGAAATCAGCACTTATAATTGATCGTATCCTGATCATTAATGTTTCATGACTAAAAACGAAATATATATTTATAATTATAATATTTCATTGGCTTTCAGACGAATTGTCCTGTCATAAATACATCCGAAATACTTATGCAGAAAGTCGACTAAATTTAATTTACTTTTGGATTGAAGCCAAACAACAGCACCACGCAATGTGCATGTCCAGAATGTTCTCTTATTACAAGCACCCCACTGTTAGAGCAGCTCATTGCCCCGCCCGCACCCATCACGCGTCTAACTTGGATGCAGGGTCGCGCGACAACAGTGGGCGACATTGTTAAATAATTAAATATTATAGGAAGGGCCCCGTGCGGGTGTGACTTGGTAATAGGACTACCACGCTTCACCGGAATTGTCCTTAGTCCTATCAAAATAACACCACTAAATCACAAAGCGATAAAGAACAGAACGTGTTGTTTCCGTCTGTTATTAAAACGCTTTTATTAGTTTGATCTATAAGTATTTTTTTGTAGGAGAAAGAGACGAGACGAGCAAACGGTCACCTAAGTGTAACGCCTGCCCATAAAAATTCTGTATCACCCTTAACGTTTCTCTGTGGCACCACACTGCGCCCGTCCCAAAGTCTCATTGACCAATAAATACACTAGCCTCTCGGTGCCCTTTATACCGAAACACTTCTCTCTCTAATGTTTCCGTATCACCACTTCACGGCAGAGTAACTGATCTCGAGGTGGTAACTAACTAGACGAATTTCTGCGTAGGTATCCTACCACCAATAAACCAGTATGTAATGAAATATTCCAGTTCAAAATTCACCCAGTTCCAGACGACCGCATAAATTAAAATATTACACGTTTTAAAGACCGATGACAGTACGATAATCATGAATTTGACCTGATTCTCTCACCAGAATCATCAGTTCATTGGTGCATTGGTGATTTTTTTACTTCCTCAAAAATCGATCCTTAAAATCCCAAAATTCGATTCAAGTAGGTAAGTATATATATATATATATATATATATATATACAAATCATCAATCGGAGTCGGCTTTTTTACGCGGGGGAACCTCGCTCCACCACCCACCTTTAAACCTCGGAGCTCAGCTAGTCAATAAAAGCTTGTAACACAAATGTGTTTAAGTCTTACTTAAAAATCACTTCAGTAGTTCAAGAGATAAATGCAAACGAACACAACATACTTTTTTAGATAAACTGTTGTTATATCTGTATGTGTCCGGCAGAATAGGATCCTACATAGGAATCCTACCACTGTTGATGATTTGATATTATTGCATAAAGTGATGAAACGAGCAAAACGTTCACCTGATGGTAAGTGTAACGTCTGCCCATAACAAATGCTGTGTCACCCAGTAAATTTCTGTGTGACACTACACTGTGCCCATCACCCTGAGACATAGGTTCTTTAGTCTCATATGCCCAGTGATTACGATAGCTCACAGTGCCCTTCAAACCGAAACACAGTAATGTTTGCACACTACTGTTTCACGGTAGAATAACTGGCCCTAGGGTGGTACCTACCTAGACCCTCCAATCGAGACCATTCACAAAATGTGGTCACCCTATTTGCATATGTCTAGCACGCCAGATGCGCGGCGGCTTGTATGCGTACCATTATTAATACGTCACTTCAACATTCTCATTCTCGACCATTTACATAACACGTTACGCTATGGAACGGGCATTAAAATCTAAACATAAGCCGTAATGAGGAAAGGTAACTAAGTGATGATTTGATAGAAATAGTATTATATTTAAACAAAGTAATTATGCGGATTTTATTTTATTGCCTGACGTTTCGGGCGCTTTACAGCGTATATACGAGTATATCACGGGTGCCGTGTGGTGGCGGCTCGTTTAAAGAATACTACCACTCCATCTTATCCAATGGATCTCGTAAAAGGCGAGTAAGGAAGAAAACTGCACTGTGCACCCAACAGCGCATGGTGGCGATGGGCTCACCACCTATCACACCAAGTGCATTATATTGTTTTGGTGAAACGTGGATTGTGGCAGTTATCTGTTTTTGCAGTGAGTGCCCAGTCTCTGACTTCCCCTTATGGGATACAGTCGTGATCTTATGTATGTATGTTCTCGACCCGCGGAAAAAGGAGACCGAGGCACGTCCTCGAGGACCCTGACGACGCGACCACTATTGCCCAAGCGCTCTACTCAACACTACACAAACACCCATTATCACCATCATACCGCCCCCGTCGTCGGCGTGGGCGTATCAGACAAAGTTATTCGCGATACCGCCGCATCTCAGGCCGGTTTTCCCCTAGCAGTAGTGTCATAAACAGAAGCGTCGCTGGAGTTTCTTGCGCCATTTCTTCTCCAGCGGAAACGCATTCCGAATTGGTGGTAAACTTATCTAATAATAATCATGGTATTAATAATTATAGTAGTAGTAATATTGCCCTCCCGATTGCAGTAACTGACCGAGCCGAGACCGGCCCCCTTGGGCACCCTCGAGTCTGTTACTCTCGCGAACAGGATGACGGTCCAAGCCGAGGTCCCCTCTCGGGGGCCCTTGCGCCAGTCATCCATAAATAAAGGTTTCGGCTAAGCGCCCTCAGCGCTATGCCACCTTTCAATCCGGCGAAGCTGTAAAAGCCTTCGGGCTAACAGTGACCATCAGTCCTAAAAAAAAAAAAAAAAAAAAAAAAAAAAGTATGTATGTATGTATGTATCACGGGTGAAATAAAAACCGTAAAATTAGTTATATCAAATGTTTGATATTCGCCTAAATATAAAAAATCAATAGTATTTTAGTTAAATAAAGGCGGTAGGAGGAAAAAGCGCTGGTTGTTCCTAGGACAAAAGCACTGTGTGCGAACCAGGATCAGTTTAAAAAAATGCGTCTTCTAAATAATCTACGCTACATAAAAACAATTCTAAGCTGTAACTGTCTTAAGATCGCAATTATTTTTTTAATAAAATCATGCCTCGCAGTAGGATTTCTCCTATATCGTGGGTGCGTTTTACAGACACACATTTCACCAACAACTTGTGTTTTTGCACAAATGTTGGCTACTACTTGGTTCGAATCCCAGCCGGAGCAAACTATTGTGCTAAAACATAAATTGTTGGTTTTCGGGTCTGGTTGTGTTGTGGTTGTCCCCGTGTTTCTGACACTGCATCTTAGCCTACCTCCGATCTTATCGCATCAGCGTTACATCGGGCGCGGGTTGGGACGAGTGAGTGCCTCTGTGTTTGCGCGTACACTTGTGACACTGGTCGAAATCGGCTAGGAGAACATCAATCGGCAAAGATGGGGAAAGGGATGCTTAGATGGTTTTTTATGATTTCCACCAGGGGGTACACCGTCCCTGGTGGCCGTTTATTGACTAATAGGTACACGGTTTACATTTGTACATAGAACCGTTTATTTCTAATGTTCCACGGAAAGAAATACCATCGCATCCCTGCTATTTGATACTGAGATGTTATGGATATTCTTAGTTTCGAAAAAGTATTTTTTGTTATGTTTTAACTATAATTAAGTTTATTATTTATTAGTAGTAAGAAAAAGTTATACAAAATAAATTATATTGCAAAATTATAGCGTATACAAAATAAAGTAAACCATATTTAGGACAATTTTTAAATCTATTTATTAACCTATCTTAATGCTAATTTTATAACTAGTTATTATTTATTATACTACTGTGATTAAGGCTAAGTTATTACATACATACATACAATCACGCCTCTTTCTCATTGGGGTAGGCGGAGACCACATCTTTCCACTTGCTCCGATCCTGACACACATCTTTAGCTTCTACTTTCATTAGCGTTTTCACACACGCTCGTCGGTTGCGGGTACTTTTAACGTGACCTTTCCACAAAAGTTCACCGATCTGATTCTGATACGTACGCCTAGGTCGACCCTTACCGGCTTTCCCATTCACACTTGCCTCATAAATCTGTTTCGTCAATCTCCTATCATTCATCCTCTCTACGTGTCCAAATCATCTGAGCATCCCTTTCTCTATCATTGTCACTACGTCTTCAACCACACCGCAACGTTCCCTTATCACGCTGTTTCTCACTTTGTCAGTCAGAGTTATAATAACATAATAAAATAAAATTCAATTCTAGATCAGTCGTTTTGCAAGGATTTTTTTTTATACATGTGCTATAAGAAGTGAGTGTATACATTTAAGTTGATGCTAGAATTAGATGTTTTAGTACATAATATTAGTGGCATAAAACTGATATCTTAAATCAACTGCTAATCTATCTTAATGCTAGTATTTCATCATCATCATCATCATCATTTCAGCCTATTACAGTCCACTGTTGAACATAGGCCTCCCCCATAGATTACAACAAAACACGGTCCTGAGCCACCTGCATCCATCGACTTCCCGCAAAACCATGCAGGTCGTCGCTCCATCTAGTGGTGGGTCGTACGCTGCGTTTGCCGGTACGAGGTTGCCACTCGAGAACCTTTCTTCTCCAACGGTTGTCAGTTCTACGAGCTATATGGCCGGCCCATTGCCCAAGCCGGATTCCGAAAAGGCTTTAGTACCATAGACCACATACATACCCTTCGCCAGATTGTATAAAAGACCGATGAGTACAATCTCCCGCTATGTCTGGCGTATGTGGACTATAAGAAAGCCTTTCATTCCGTCGAAATTTGGGCGGTGCTACGGTGGCTTCAGCGGTGCCGAATTGACTGTCGGTATATCGATGTGCTGCAGTGCTAGTATTTAATAGTTAGAAATTGTTAAATTTCTTAAGTCTATTTACAATAATTTCAGTAAAACTAATGAAGGAGCTCATGTGCAAGCATTACTGTGTTGCGGTTTGAATGGCACTGTGAGCTAGAGTAATCACTGGGCATTTGAGACTAAAGAACTGATGTCTCAGGGTGACAGGCGCAGTGTGGTGTCACACAGAAATATTCCGGGTGACACAGCATTTGTTGTGGGTGGACGTTGCACTTACCATCAGGTGAACGTTTAGCTCGTTTCGTCACTTGATTCAAGAAAAAAAAAGAAAGGAACTTGCTTTCTCATGAGCTCGATCATTTTATAGGAAGGCACACCGGCGTTGTTGCAGATCGTTTCGTGATCGTATCTCGCGGAGCAAAACGCGGGGCACTGTTGCATTAAGTGTTCGATGGTCTGTGAAGCAGAGCCATCATATGGACTTTTCGTCCCTAGTGATTTTAATCGATTGCGATAAGATCGGAGGTAGGCTAGGATGCAGTGTTAGAAACACGGGGACAATCACAACACAACCAGACCCGAAAACCAACGATTTATGTTTTAGCACAAATGTTTTTCGAATTTCGAACCCAGGACCCGAGGCCTAGAAGTCAGGTACTCTGACCACTAGGCCACGCGTTCGTCAGCTAAAAAGCAACTTCTCGTCTAAGATGCCCCCCAGATATTTCATTTCCGGTGAGAAGCTGAGGTCATAATGATTCTGGCAGACTTGACGTTCGGAGTAAAGGCGATCATTTTAGTTTTTATGGGGCTGAAATTCAGCTTAACGCTGGTCCCCCACTCGGCTATCTTAGAGAGAGCCTGGTTGGTAATACTCTGAAGACCGCCCACGCTCTCAGCCGTCACTGCCAGTAGCACGTCGTCCGCGAAAGCCTGCATGTGGCAACCCGCTGGAAGCTCCATGTCCGGGAGCTTATCCAGGATGATGTTCCACAGCACTGGACCGTCGACTTTTACGACACCCACGGGATGGGATGGGGTGGTTGATTCTCTTAGGCCGCTACCACACACGTAAGTCTTTGACATTGTATATTTTATTCATCACCGCGAGGCCTTGCCGTCAGAGAAAGCATGTGTATTTAAACTTCTATACTTTACTTATTTGCCTATTTTTTCTTTTTGGTCTTCGCTCGAGGACTCGCTTTCTCCATCACTTAAACTCTCGCAGGTTTGTCAATGTTACGATCACCTTCTCTGTTCCTCCCTGTCGAACACCACTGTCCACGATTCGGTACACTGGTGGTAGGATTCTTATGCAGGAATCCGTCTAGGTAGGTACCACCCCAGGGCCAGTTATTCTGCCGTGAAGCAGTAGTGTGCAAGCATTACTGTGTTCGGGGCAAATATTTGTATGGCCTACCGGTCTGGATGCGTATGTATGTGCAATTTATGTCCGTAAAACGGACCCAACACCGGAGAAATCCTAGCGTGGAGCTTTGCAAGTTTAGAAATTAAAAAACGCTGGACACGAACATTGTACTTCTCTTCTTTAAGAAATATACTCGTAGAATTAAGTTCAACGTTAACTCACAGCTTGACTTGGCTAAGCTAAAAGAATGACTGGGCAACATTAGGGAGCTACATCATAATTTTTACGACCAAACTCTTTGACCTGGACGTCTTAACTCTTATTACGTATGGTATTTTTTTATTGTATAAAGTGACGAAACGAGAGAAACGTTCACCTGATAGTAAGTGCAACGTCCGCCCACGACAAATGCTGTGTCACCCAGAAAATTTCTGTGTCACACCACACTGCGCCCGTCACCCTGAGACATCAGTTCTTAAGTCTCAAATGTCCAGTGATTACGCTAGCTCACAGTGCCCTTCAAACCGAAACACAGTATGTTTTCACACTACTGCTTCAAGGCAGAATAACTGGCCCTGGGGTGGTACCCAAAAATATGTCATGTCCAATTATCATCAAGTAATTATAGTCAAACTTGCCAATGCAATTCCCTAGAGGAATATCGGAAAACACCATACGTATCAAGCGGAACCCACGATGGCCCATACTACATTTTCTTCGGTACCTTGAGCACGTTTCCACCGATTAAATTGCACATGTACAACACCAGATCCTGGAATTAGAACGCAGGACCCGCGGCCTAGCAGTCTCTTACCATTAGGCTAAGATGTTGTAAATAACCGTGTTTTTTTTTATTTGCAAAAAGTGACGGAACGAGCAGAACATTCACCTGATGGTAAGTGCAACGTCTGCCCATAACAAATGCTGTGTCCCCAGAACATTTCTGTGTGACACCACACTGCGCCCGTCACCCTGAGACATCAGTCCTAAAGTCTCATATTCCCAGTGATTATAACGCTAGCTCTCAGTGCCCTTGAAACCGAAACACAGTAATATTTCACATTACAGCTTCACGGCAGAATAACTGGCCCTGGGGTGGTACCTACCTAGACGGGTTCCGGCATAGGAATCCTGCCATCTTGTGTTGGCGGCTTAAGAGAATCTACCACCCAATCTCATGTGGGTGTCGTAAAAGTCGACAGAAGGATAATTAAAACCAGAAGATGGGCAGCAGCATCATCCTGGGACATCCGAATAAATAAACTGCCAACCGCAACCCGCCTGCCAAGAGTGGCAACTAAGGAAAAATCCCCCCAAAATGTGAGCTACAAACTTTTGTGGCAATCTATGGGGGAGGCCTATGTTCAGCAGTGGACTAGTGACAGGCTGAAACGGTGGCGGTGGTGGTAGTAAATAAGTTGTAAACAATATATTTGCGTTGTCCGATTATTACTAGCTGTATTTACTTTCTATATCTTTAAATATGAGATAGATCCGCCCGCGAACTTCAAGATGAAAAAGCCCAAAGTTTTCCTTCATGGTCAACGAACGAAACGAGAACAAAAGCAAGAAGCACGAATACAGAACGCAATCTATTATCATGTTAGCACAGTTCGCCGCCAGTAATCTAGCTGCGGTCCAATAAGTGTGGTAAATAAACGGTTTCCGCGCGCGAACACAGTGTTTTGAAGCCGGCGATCTGGTAAAATTGCAGTCTATGCGACACGCAATGGGCAGGTGCGCATCGCTTACCTCTTAAATCGTTCAAATTATTTGTTACACGACGTGGCGCCATGCCATCCCCATACAAGCCCCATATGGACGACAGGGTCATATACGGCCATGATAGCATCATCATCTTTTAATCTTTGATGTTAACAATTAGGGTCGACCACGACGCTCAAAACGTTTACGAAAATTTTACAGCACAGCAATTGTCGGAATAATTAGGAATAACCATTTTGAAAAATGTCAGACCGGAGAAGGGAGCATCTAAGGGTTTTGGTAATGCAGTCGCCAATCTGTCAGCTAAGTGTGGTGATTACACAAACAAAGAGAAGAAAGAAAGAAACATACATTTATTTAGCAGCATATATATAATGTATGCTGCTATATAAATGTATGTTTCTTTCTTTCTTCTCTTTATTTATACATAATTCTGCCTAAATTAAATTAATATGCTGATCTGATTGTTTACTTCTAATGTATATTGTGTTGTACTATTGAATAAAGTTTTTTCTTTTCTTTTTCTAATCCAGAGTAAGTACAATCTTCAGTAAAGACACAATTATTAACATTTACTAAATATAGAACTACGGCAGCAAAAAGGCATGCGATTCAGCATTATGCTGCAGCGGCATAACTGCAGCGCTGTTATTCTGTCGGTGCCCTTAACCAGAAACAGCTCAAGGCCAGCCATCATACATTTTAAAAGGCAACCATGTGTGACCATGTTCTGGATCATCCCAACCATTATATCAGATTTGATAGACCACAAATCCTAGCAAAAGAACATCGATTCCTACCAAGGATGATTCCCGAGGCTATTGAAATTTAAAAACATCCTAATTTCAATAGGGAAGATGGTTGGGTATTACCACTGGCTTGGGATCCTATTATTAATAAAATTAAATCAAAAACCAAGCATACCACTGCAAGGCTTCAAGGCACAGTAAGCTCGTTCTGCGTAGATCGGACTAAAAATAATAATTAAAAGCTGATGGTACCCCGGGTTAACTATGACATCGGGACAACTGTCACCTCAGTCCCCCCGTGACCATCGGTGCTGTAAAGCGCCCGAAACGTCGGGTTAAAAATGGTTAAAAATAGTTATAAATTAAACGCGATAAAATCCGTAAAAATTGTTTTATTTAAAAGGCAACTAGAAATGAAAAAACAGAAAAGAACAAGGTGAAATTAAGACAAAAAAAAACAATTTCGTAGGAACTAAAAAAAATAGGAAAATGGCACTGATATGTTTTTAACTAATTTTATATTATATTTTGCAAGGAAAAAAGATCCCTCAGTTTCTTGCAGATGTTATTTTCCGAACCTTTGTAGATTTTGATATTCATAAGATTAATTAAACAAGCCTACATTGAATAAAGAAGTTGTATATATATTTAGGTAGTTTCTAAAAGAACGATGAACAAAGTACGCAACGAATAGACGAACTAATACCCTTAGAGTAGACTGATGAATAATAGGAGACCTGTTGGGATAATGATTTTTTTGCATTTGTAAAGTACATACACTGTGATGGGAGAAACAAAAGAGCAGTACATTTCGTGGACTATTGACGAAAAATATGACGGATGATGGCGGCGATGATCGTTTTGACGTAGGGGAAGCTGAAGAATGGGAGTGGAAACGAGAATTGTCGAAATCCTATCTCGAAACAGAGCATACCAATGCAATTTTCGGAAATCAATTTTCGGAATGACTTTTTTTTTATTGTATAAAGTGATGGAACGAGCAAAACGCTCACCTGATGGTAAGTGCAACGTCTGCCCATAACAAGAGATATAGGTTCTCAAATCTCATTTGTAAAACGCACCCACGATACAGGAGAAAATCCTAGTGTGGGACTTCGTTTTTTAAAAAAAAAAAAAATATGCCCAGTGATTACGCTAGCTCACAGTGCCCTTCAAACCGAAACACAGTAATGTTTGCACACTACTGCTTCACGGCAGAATAACTGGCCCTGGGCTGGTACCTACCTAGATGGATTCCTGCATAGGAACCCTACCACCAGAACTTTGCCGAGATGTTGAAAAATAGCTGCGGCCAGAATCAAAAACAACAAGCTGGTGCTACTACCACTTCCAATTTTCGTGATTGTAGTATCGAAATTCAATGGCTGCCTGCCACTAGTAAAGGATGAAGAGCAGACGATGAATTTTCCCTGACCCATCGACCACGGCGACTACTACCGATTGACGTCGGAAGTTATTAACTGCGTAGAAGATATTTCAGGGGGACTCACTCGTCCTGACCTACCCGTGCCTAATGCGATAAGACCAGTGATGAAGAAGATGCGGTGTCAAAGACATAAGAACAATCACAACGTTTTTCGACAAATGTTGGCTCCGGCTGGAATACCCAGTATCCGCGACGTGGTATTCTAACCACTAACACATGCACGAGCAAGTAAATCGATTTATTTCTACATTTTAATCAAATACGAGCAACTAAATCGATTTTTTTTTTCTAGTTTTTAATCAAACAATAAGATCAGTGAAAACCCGCGTAAAAGAACATATAGCTGATGTGAAGCATCGTCGCTCCAGGAAGTCTGCAGTCTGTGACCATGTCCTGGATCATCCCAATCATTATATCAGATTTGATAAACCACAAATCCTCGCAAAAGAACACCGTTTCCTATCAAGGATCATTCGCGAGGCTATTGAAATTAAAAAACATTCCAATTTTAATAGAGAAGATGGTTGGGTACTACCATCAGCTTGGGATCCAATTATTAATAAAATTAAATTAAAAGCCAAGCATACCACTGACGACTTGCAGATACAGTTAGCTCTTTCTGTGTAGATCGAACCAAAAATAATAATTAACGGCTGAAGGTATTTCGAGTGAACTATAACATGGGGACACCAGTCACCTCAGTCCTCCCGTGACCATGGCTGCTGTAAAGCAATCGAAACTTCGGATTATAAATAGTAAAATTAAACGATATAAAATCTGTAAAATTAATTTCATTTAAATACATTTTAATGTTATGCATCTCAATGTATTTAATACGGTCGTTGTGAACCCAACAACAAACCAACAAATTTCTGGCTTATTTCAATTGTAGCACAATCTGCCTTCTGCCTTTATAACAAGAGCTTGCACTAGATGTATAATAATCATAATATAAAAGGGAAACCAGAATTGTGAATTACACGAATAGACTACGCAACTAAAAATAGCATATAAACAAACGCTAGTAAATTCTTGTTTAAACTGTACTAATATAATAACGTTATTCGAGGAGCCTTTAACACATCATGCAGCTATGCAACCGGTCCTTGGCGCGAAATGTTTATATTGCGCGCTGCGTACGCTGACGGGCGCCCGAAATAACGGTTTCATTTATAATGAGTCTGAATTGCACCTGTTTTTTGTTTTCCGTACTCTCTAAGTTATACATATTTTTTTTTTCATATTATTAAAAATAAAACATGAAACTTTACACAACTGCAGCACAGTCTTCATGCCATTATTTTTTTTTTAAATTTTCCATATTTACAAAAGCAAAAAGCAAATGAGTCGTAATCTTTCTGCCACTGAATTGTTAAAATTTATTAATCGAAGCAAGGTACGGCCGACTATCCTTTTCACCTTCATTATTTACACTTGGTGGATCTAATAATGCAATAATGTCATCATACTTCTCAATTTTTATAATTATTTGCCAGTTTATGATGGACGTTTTCATAAAGGTACCGATGAACAATAGAAAAGATTATTCATCTAATCTATATCTCTACTAAGAAAATGCCGCCAGTTCTGCTACACTAAAAAAATTGTCATAAACTAATTGCTCATAATCAGTCTGTAATTATTAATATAACAACATCTATTAGAAGTCCCTTTACCAGTCCATTTATATCCTAAACCCATCTAAAGATCACACATTTTTCGAAATGGTTCGTTAACTATCTGCCAGAAGGCTTAAGATTTTTCCAGATATTTTCCTTAGTTCCCTTTTAACTAAAAATATTTATTTTTATTTTATTGATTTATTAATGGAAACAGTCATACTATTTTCCAGTGTCAAGTAACATATCCAAGTACACAATCTTCCAGCAGCAAGACTTCAAAATTTCGATCGACAGTAAAATGATAGTTGACTTTTACTGAAGATTTGCCGGACTGATGGAGACCAAACGAAAGGCACATTTTTGGTCTTGAATTGAATTTTCCAATCACCGTTCACTTTCAGGAGCACTTGCTGCATAATAAACTATCAATATTGAACTTCAAAACTCCAAATATACACAGTAGTTACAAAATTAAATAAAAACAGTACTGCCACTTTTCGTGATGTCGCCAAAAGTCTTACTAAAAATAACCAATGCTTTCTCCTAAAATATAACATGTAATACTTAAAAAAAACAGATTAAACATTTTGTTTCATTCCAAAAATTCAGAGATGACTGTGACAGTTACTTAATCACATTTATTTTGAACATTTCACAAATTGTCTCAGTCGATAACGAGCTATATATTAAGTTCCATACCAGGTTGCAGCCAGCTGCCATATACTGATCGTCGCTCCACCTGGCCGGGGACTACCTGTAGTGTCGACTTTCCTTTCGCTGATGCATACGCAGTCTCAACTCAAGGGCACATTGATTATTGAACACAATCTGCCTCGTAGTTTATTCTGTTTGTTAGTGTGATACAAATATATTCTCGATATTTCTAAATTAAGTTTTACATGTATGTTCTGTTTGCAAACTTATTTTGGCATTCAGTGCCGTCTGGTGTCTATACAAATAAATATAATTGTAGTGTCTGTTTGTAATAACAAAATAACAACTTTTTATTCAATGATTATGAAATTTTTGTCTGTCTGTCTGTTTGTTCCGGCTAATCTCCGAAACGGCTGGACCTATTTTGAAGGCACATTCACTGACAGATAGCTTACTACTTTAATTTTAGAAAAATAATTAGGGTTCCGCACAATAAAATTAAAACCTCAAAATCCGATTCAAATAGGGAAATATATAGACTAGAATAAATTTTTATTCAACATAGATTATTTACATAATACTTATTGAAAGTAATTTTTTTCAAACCACTATATATGTAAATTATTGATCGAGGCCGGCTTTTTTACGCGGGCGAAGCCGCGGAGCTCAACTAGTTTGTAATATATCCTTCTGTGAATCAAGATACTTCATCAAATAAAAAACGGCCACTTTTTGTTGTAGATTGGACTTCTTTTGTTATATCTACAGATTGAATTTCCGTTACGTTTTTCTGATAAGTATAAATAGAATTCGATGTCTCATTTTTCTATGATTACTTCTCAGCTTAGCTTACATAGAAAAGTAAAAAGTATACGAAACAAAATTCAATCAACGATTCAGTAACTGAGTCTTTAGACTCGACCAAACCAAACATTTTAAGGGACAGACTAAACAAAGACTTTTTGAACTTTACATATCTGTTCATTTTAATGAGTTCTTTGGATTGTTGTAATATTTACTTTTCGTCTAGGCTAAGTGTAGAAAGTCTAACAATAACAGGTTAAAAAGTTATACTTTATTTATTTACAAAATTAAATTTCGAACGGACGCGGAACATTATTCAGCAGCGCTGCTTTTGCAGTTCTCATTCATAATATACTATAATATGTATAATAATATAAATTCATAAACTAACGGTCGCCCTGTGCTCGAAAATCGACCTTAATTCCTAAAATGTTTAAGTCTGAACGTTATTGAAGTTTGAGTAATTATTTGTTGGCAACGTTTTAAAATTCTATGGCGACAATATCGACTCTGTTCGACTGTTTGGCCACAGACTAAACAAAGGACCGACAGTTATGGGATTGACATTGTCAATATGAACGTTTCTGCACTAATACAGGATGTCCGTGAAATACATTAGTCGCATAAAAAAAGTGGATACGAAGACGTGGTTCGCCACCCATCACGCCTCCTCTCCGGAGGGGGCGAAAGTGGGCTATATGTGATACCTCATAAATGGGAAAAGGCGTGATTGTATGTATGTATATAAATTTTCGCTTCATTGCTTCTTCTCCATACAATCTTTAACTATGCTTAATCTAGCACTCACAATATCACAATATGCATAAAAACAAAGTGTTATCTTCACATATTATAATATATAGAAAATTTGAACGGAGATTGGCGTGTATTCAAATGTGCGATCATACAATAAACTTAATCCAACTCTGACACTGGACTAAATGGAAAAAAAAACAATTTGTGTTTACTTAATCGGAATTTGTGATCTATGTCTTTTTTTTATGTGTTGATCGATCGAGGACGCTTTTAGAAGTATCAATGGCGTAGACTCCTGCATTGAAGTCTCTTATGAAGTCATAAGATAGATTAGTTTTGATAATATCAGGATCATTTGTGCAAACGCAATTGTTTGTGATTGTTCCCGTGTCTCCGATAAAGCGTCCCGGTCTACCTCTCTAATCTTACCGCATTAGCGTTATACGAAAGGTTTTGACCAGTGAATGCCCGTGTTTGCGCGTGCATTTGTGGCACTATAATATCTCTTATGCAGTTCATAGCTTCTCTCAGTATTCGGAAGATGTCGCCGTGGTAAAAAATCGGACTGGAGCACATATCTCTACAATCGTTATTTTTACAAATTTGAGACCATTTGTTTATTTTAAATGTAATTTGAATGAAAAAAATTCGTATGACAGAAACTCAGTTATGTGCTCAGTTGATGACGGGAACAGGGACGCCGGCCTCAAATTTCTTAGTAAACAAGAAACCCGGGCTAGAACCCCGGTCGCGACACCACTAGAATTGTAATTGCAATAAATGCGACACACGTCACTTACTAGCTGTCAAAGAAAACATCATGAGGAATCTAAAAACTATTATTTCGAAACTGTTCTTGGTCTGAGCAGAGCAACATGGCGTGTTCTCAACGACTGATTACTACCCTTTATGCAGCTGTCTGACGTTTATCCACACAAATATTGTAAATGCGAAAGTAACTCCCTCTTGTCTTTTTTTTTATTGTATAAAGTGACTAAACGAGCAAAACGTTCACCTGATGGTAAGTGCAACGTCCGCCCACAACAAATGCCGCGTCACCCAGATTATTTCTGCGTGACACCACACTGCGCCCGTCACCCTGAGACATCAGTTCTTAAGTCTCAAATGCCCAGTGATTACGCTAGCTCACAGTGCCCTTCAAACCGAAACACAGTAATGCTTGCACACTACTGATTCACGGCAGAATAACTGGCCCTGGGGTGGTACCTACCTAGACGGATTCCTGCATAGGAATCCTACCACCAGTAAAACATTGTTTGTAACCTTTTCACGGTTCAACCGCTGAACTGATTTGATTGAAATTGAAATTTGGCACAGACAGCATGCCTCCTGAAGACGGATATAAGATACTTTTTATCCTGGAAAATCAAGTACTTGCCACAGAATATTTAAAAAACATAAATTTTTTCATCTATAATTTTAGTAACCTATAATTTTCAAAAATATTTACTGGTTACACAATCAAAATGGACGTCAGTCAGTGTCATATTCTTTATTTTTTTTTAAAGAGCACAGGTGTTCAAACCCAAACTTTTATGCCATTCGAAAGATAAAATCAGAGTGCATAAATAATAATTTAATAGGCACAATGTCAACAATTCACCGCCGAGCGAATTGGAATTACGGTCATTATCTACGCCGAGATCCGACCGTCTCTTCGGTCCATCTGTCCGTCCGGATTGGGCTGCGGCGCAGGTGGTTCGTTAGCACCACCTGTTGATATATTTTTTTGCTTACTTTTTTTCTTACGCGGCATATGGAACGAGAGTGCACTGGAAGCTACGCTGTACCGGAAGTACACGAACACAACCCGCCAAATTGTTATTACGTTTTCCTGGGACTGGTAAAGAATATTGATTGATAGCATTGCTTCCTTATCGCGCCGCTCGAAAGGTACGCACATGTACGAAGTGTATCTAATTCTGTTACAAACTACACAGGTCAGTCACCCGCGTCCTAGATAATCAGCAATTTACACTTTAAAACAATACAACAATAAATTAATACCCCCCTGGAGTAAAAGCTTAAATTTTAGAATATTTGTGATATAGAGACTAGTGCAAGCAATTACTTATATTAGTTTATATGTATGGAAATAAATAAAATTGAAGTGTCTGTTTGTAATAAGAAAACAACAGATTTTAACTCAATGCTCATTAAAGTATACATACTTTAGCACCGTACATGTACGGTGCTAATAAGAAATAAACTATTTAAACAAAATTGTCTGTCTGTCTGCTTGTTCCGGCTAATCTCCGAAACTGCTGGACCGATTTTGACGGGACTTTCACAGACAGATAGCTGATATTATAGCGTGTAACTTAGGCTACTTATATTTTAGAAAAATAATTAGGCTTTAGCGCAAAAAAAGACACAAAATCCGATTCAAATAGAGAAGTATATTATGTATATCATCGCAAAATTTAATTTACTGAAACATTGTAAAAACTAGTCCTTTGACAGTCGATTGACCATCTCAGATTAGCCTGACCTGGTATCCAGACATATGAAGGGAAACACCGCCAAAATGCAAAGCGGTAGGATTTCTATGTAGCATCCGTTTAAATATTTACCACTGCATACATACATATACATAAGATCACGACTGTATCCCATAAGGGGTAGTCAGAGACTGGGCACTCGCTGCAAAAACATATGTCTGCCACAATCCACGTTTCACCAAAACAATATAATGCACTTGGTGTGATAGGTGGTTAGCCCATCGCCACCATGCGCTGTTGGGTGCACAGTGCAGTTTAATTCCTTACTCGCCTTTTACGAGATCCATTGGATGAGATTGAGTGGTAGTATTCTTTTAAGGAGCCGCCACCACACGGTACCACTGCAGTAACAGTTATAATGCCGTCAAGCCGTAGTGTGCAAACATCACTGTGTTTCGGTTTGAACGAGACCTATAGCGAGTTTAATTACCGGCCAGTTCACGAGCGCAGTGTGAAGTAGAATTGTTCTTGGTGACACAGTATTTTTTACGGGCAGGCACACCATCAGGCGAACTATTTGCGAGTCTCGTCACTTTCTTCAATAAAAAAGGCGTTTGTATTAGCCATCGCCAATATAGCGGCCTAGTGAAGCTGTTACAGCATATTTTCGTAACTTGGGAGAGGCTTATGTGCCGTAATGGGCTGACGATGAAAATGTAACGAGTGGAAGCCGTAAGAACCCGCCATTATAATGTTTAATTTTTATTTTAACATGTCACCGTCACACCACGGTCACGGTCATCGTATTATGCATAAACACAAGTGTTACATAACACTCGTACAATCGACGATTAAAAACAACACGTGACAATGAACCCTAATCGAAATATTATTTTTTTATTGACACCGCGATTCGACCATGTGGGAAAGAGAGAGAAAATAAATAGGTAAAGTATTCGAATGTCCATGAAATATCGATACGGTTGTACATTACGAAGAAGAATGAGACATTTACTTTAGAAAAAAAATGCCAGTTTGCGGATATCCATTAAAGTAAAGGACCGTAACAGAGGCATTGTGTCTTTTTGGATCTAAGATCTACATTATTTTAGGCGCGAAAAAGAAGACTTAAATTTCATAGGCGCTCGACCTAGGTTCGATATTCGATGACGACACTAAAATTGGTATTACAATTTTTACATACAGACATACATACAGTCACGCCTTTTCCCCATGTAAAGGGGTAAGCACACGCAACACACTATTCGGCCCCGTGGCAACGAGCGGGTGGCGAACTTCATTGACGACATTTTGAGACAAAAAAAAAAACAATTACACTTTTTAAGTCATGATTTACTACTTGCTCCGAAACGGGAGAAGAGGAAACCTTTATTAGGAAATAATAAAAAAAGCGCGTGCAACTCAGCACACTAACGTTACTCGTCATCATGATTTCAGCCTATCACTAGTCCACTGAACTGAACATAGGCATCCCCCATAGACGGCCTGCCGTGTGGTGGCGGCTTAAGAGAATCTACAACCCCATCTGGTCGCGTGCGTGTCGTAAAAATAGACAGCGGGCAAATGAAAACCAGGAAATGGGCAGCAGCGTCTTCCTGTAACATCTGAATAAATATTCTGCGGTTGCCAACCGGCGTGCCATGCGTGGCGTCTATGCCAAAATCCCCTCGTCACAAATGTGATATTTATACAATAAAAAAAAATCTGTACAGATTATAGACTCTTAATTAATTAATAGATCAATATTAATTATGAATAACAGAAACGTTGCACGAAAACGTTGCAAACTCTCATCGCGCTCAAATAAATTTAACTTCAAAATAGTTTCGACAGTGACGTTGACCAATCCTCAAAAATGATACAATTATATTCATGTTCATTATTATTTCATTAAAGTATCAAAGAAGAATATCGATCAAAGCATGCGTTTTAACATCAGACTGTCGAATCTGGTATCGGCGGGTGCGTGGGCCAATCGGGGTGCCGCACAAACAGGCGGGGGCTCACCACGCTGAGGGGAAGTTAAAGGCAGGAACTTTGCGATGCAAATAAAAGCTAAATTCGCTTAGACCGCTAACGGCGCTGAATTATTATTAATTCGCGTAGCAATGTGCTATATTTATTCAGTTTAGCGTGCATTACACAAATTATGTGTCACCCGTTCCCAAGTTGTAAGAGCCGACCCCGCAGCTTGTATATACTTTTGAAAAAAAGTAATCATTAATTGTGTATTAATATTCGTATAATATGAATATTCAGTTAATACACAAATAACAATATAAGTACATGTTATTTGTGTATGTTGTATTTAATATTTTTTTATAGCTGTTTGAATTCATCTTTAGCTAATAAGTATACTCGATTTTGTTGTAAATACATATTGGTAATCTGTGAAGTTAAGAATCTATTTTTTTTTTCATTGTCCTTTTGGCTACGATGATTAATAAAAAAAAATTAGTCATTTCGAATAACCATTCAAAAGTACTTTAAGTATTTAAGTTTCATTCGGTTCCGTGCTTCAATTAGGCGTTCTACTGCTGTTAGAGCAGGTATTTACGGTTTGTTGCATTTGAAAAAAAAAACACAAACATTAAGTTTGAATCTCCTGCAGTGGTTAAGACAATTTCGGAATCAACACGTGCACGATCACGAAACTAGTCCGCACCATAGATCCCATAGTAAGTTTTATGTCCGCACTCTGCAGCCCGCAGCGGTACGCGCCCGGTCGCGGGGACAGTTTTGCCGCACTCCGCCGCCCCTCTTAGTCCCCCCCACCCCTCCTTAGCCAGCACTACCGCTCGCCCGCACCGCTCATTTCGTAATGTAACTTAGCCAGTTTAGTTTAGTTGCACTCGAGACGGCGAATACCGTAAACGTTTCGACACTTCGCGCCGCAACTTCTTTGTTCTGTTATATTTAAAACGATTGTGAAAACGAAAGTTTTACAAATATTGTCATCGGCGAAGTGAATGGGCGAGGTCACCCGCCAATGTTTATACAGTCATCGTAACCGTAGGCCGCGCAGACTCCGAACGCCGCGAGTGGGATAACTCAAATCCTCAACGCACAGGATAACAAGTTTTCGCTTCTACTTCGCTCCCAGCGAATTCCAGTGTAAATGAACGCTGACAATTTGTGTGAATATGACGAACTAGCAAGGACAGTTGACGGGGTTCGGCCGGCCTTTTGGCACACTTGGCTGTGGACGGTGAGTCACCTTTTGGTGCGATGTAAACAGAAAAATGGACGTGCGACTCGAAACTAGTAAGTGGCATCGCGGCGGATTCCTCTCTACACTGAACAGAAGTTTCCGCCTGGCTAGCGGGAGGTCTAGGAGCGTTAATAGTTCACCAGTTGAGAGCAAGAACATTGAACAAAGTTTGGATATGTCAACTGCGGTAAGTAGCGCGCCTTACAACTTTTATTTACTTCACGGTTAACCTTGTTTGCTCATTTACTTTTCAAACGAAAACTTAAATTGCTTTTTTTGTCGTTTAAAAAATTAATGTAGGTCTTTATGATCTGACTGAAAAAGTCTACCGTGTAAAAGTTTTAAAAAGTTTTTATTTGCGCGGCTAAATTTAATACTTTTTACTTAAGTTTCGTTTTACTGATTAAAGGTTTGAAATGAAAGTAAATATTTCCACAAAAAGTTTATAATTCATACATAAAGTAAAATTCATATTTTAAATGTCAATAAACCACAAAACCGAATTCGGTAACTATCTACGAATCGTTGTATAAAATGCATACTAAATTAGTCGTGGCCCAAGCTGACAAAACTTTGGCGTGAAGACAATGCATTCCCGTTTACTTTATGGGATGTCGACGTTGGCCTGACCATTAATTCTTAATCACAAAGG
The DNA here is from genome assembly GCA_019845155.1 of Luehdorfia chinensis. Taxonomy (NCBI): domain Eukaryota; kingdom Metazoa; phylum Arthropoda; class Insecta; order Lepidoptera; family Papilionidae; genus Luehdorfia; species Luehdorfia chinensis. Next base: position 2,005,511 of record JAHVAK010000142.1, on the reverse strand, counting down.
GTTACACACTACATTTATATGCATGACGCGCTCATTTATGGCCGGGATTAATATCCAGGACATAACATAATTTAATGTATTATAATCTAGTACTTTAAAATACAAAATTAATTACAATACTGTTCATAATTTATTACTATAACATTGAGATGACTTATTTTGCCAATAATTTTGTTTAACTATAATACTATATCATACAACTGTCAATACAAATGTACCTTTCCCTATAATCCCTATTTTAATAATATTTCATATTTTAATTGTGCTTCATTACAGTAACATATAATAATGTAAACAATTATAAAGTTTTTATTTTATCAAATATTCATGGTCAATATTATGAACAATCATAATAACATTGTGAATAGTTTTTTCTGTAACCGCTACCAAAAGCAAATTTAATAATGGAACAGCATTTAGATTACCCCTTTAAACAAATCTGTCCTTCTGCACACTTCTGAAAAATATGAATCACTCCACATTTACACTCAATATGCTTAAGATCCTTCTCTTCTGTTGCATCACTTAATATAGTATCAATTGTATTTACACATTATTTCAAGCCCCCTTCTGAACATAGATCTCCATCCTAGATTGCCACAAACCAAGGCCCTAGACAACTACATCCACTCATTAACACATTTTCACACCACTCTTTATTATAAAACCATATTTTTTTATTTATTGAAACTAAAAGACTTATGATCTTGATATTGTAAAATTATGTATCAACCATGCTTTGATTCTAATATTTAGGAAGTTCTTCGGCAGAATTAACATTGAACACATTAGCCTTCATAATTCTTAGTTAAAAAAAAATAGAAAATATACTTAGCATTATTATCTTCATGTGGCTAATCAGTAAAAACAATAATATTGTCTATGTCACTTGCACTATTAAATCATTCTATAAAAAAAAATGTTAAATTGTCTATGTATTGAAATTATTCCAAATTACTTCCTGTACCATTATTTGCTATTTATGGATATAGTTTAATGTTATTTAAGCTGTTTAATGATTTTTTTATGCGAAAGTAATTTACTTTTAATCTCTTAACCATGACATTGTCTTGAAGGTTAGTATCTGGTGTCTGTAAGTTATTCAGTTGTCATAAATAACACAATTCCCCCAAAAAATGTAGCAGAAAACAATTGTTGATTTAATCTATACAAATTAATAAAATCTGTTTATAACAAGAAAATAACAGCTTTTTACTCAATGCTTATGAAAGTATATACAATACTCATAAGAAAAAAAAAACAAGTTTTAAAGTGTTTGTCTGTCTGTCTGTCTGTTTGTTCCAGCTAATCTCTGACAGATAGCTGATATTATAGCGGGAACCTTTGCTACTTTAATTTTATAAAAATGATTAGTGTTCCGCCCAAACAAATTAATACACCAAAATCCGAATCAAATAGGCAAGTATATATGTATGTCATCGATCGGAGTCGGCTTTTTTACGCGAGTGAAACCAGCTAGTTAATAATATAACGCATTGGCATCTAATTAAAGGGAACTGTGATGAACAGTTCTCGTAATGAATGGAGAAAGTTCTTTACTGGTGGTAGGATTCCTATGTAGAAATTCATTTAGGTATGGGTACCACTGCATGGCCAGTAATTTTATCGCGAGGCAGTGATGTCCTTCTGTCCGATTTCGACCACGGCGACAACTTCCGAATATTGTCGGGAACTATCAACGGCGCAGGAGATATTATAGTGCCACAAGTGTACGCGCAAACACAGGCACTCGCTCGTTCCAACCACCCTAGGCAGATGTAACGCTGATGCGATAAGATAAGAGGCAACCTAGGATGCAGTGTCAGAAATACGGGGACAATCACAACACAACCAGACCCGAAAACCAACAATTTGTGTTTTAGCATAAATGTTTGCTCCGGCTGGGATAAAACCCGGTACCCGCGTACAATTCAGGTACTCTAAGACCCGATTTCACGGATCGCTTTGGAAACCAAGTATAATAAAACCACGTCTTACTGAACTTAGTTCAAATGTATCATTTGAACTCTGTTTTCGTCTAACCGATTTCACCGGCTCCATTTTGATCGCGTCCAGAAAAACGTGGTTTACGTGAAATATCGTCACAATCTAAAACAAAAACTCGATGTATTTATTATTTTGCGACATCAAACAGCCTGTTTTTATGCATAAGACACATAGGTATGCAAACAATAAACAAAACGTATTAAAAATATTTATTGTGTTTATATAGTTGTGCAATTGACAATGACAGCTCTCTAAACGCGTTTAAAGAGCTGAACCTCGAAAATTAGGCGTTCAGAATTTGAACCGCGTTTAGCTTTAATCGCGTTCAGTTGATGCTGGTGAAATGCAAACAGTAGCATTGAACTCAGTTAAACGCTTAAACTTCGTTCAGCTTGAACTGATCGCGTTTTGTTTCAACGGTGAAATCCGCCCTAAAGGACCGTGTTAGAAAGTTTAATTACTGGGCATAAAGGGACTTAAAAATGGATGTTAAACACAATGATCTGATGCACCGAATTTACCAATGTAAAGTCCTGAGTGACAGCACTGTTATGGGCAGGCATGGCACTAAACATCAGGTTATTATTCTTGCATACTCTTCACTTCCATAAAAAACCCTATAGTAGTCGGGGTAAATTCCGGGCGTAGGTGTTAAATTTAATAGTATGCGAGTGACCTGAGTTCAATCCCTGATGCCGAAACCTACAAAATTGATCTGTAATTTTAAATGCTCATTTACCACGTGCTCGGCGGTGAAGGAAAACATCGTGAGGAAACCGGCATGTCAGAGAATTAATAATTTTCGAGGACGTGAAGTCCGCCAATCCGCATTGGGGCAGCGTGGCGGACCCTCCCCGGCTCCAAAAACCCTCTCAGAAATGAGAGGAGGCCTGTGCTCAGCAGTGGAAAAGCTGTCACTTTAATAATAAGCATTACTGTGTAACTCGCACTCGGTACTGGCAACAAAATGCCGGCGATGCCCTTTATATGGAAAAAAGGTGTGACTGTATGTATGTACTGTGTAATTGTATTTATATGCAGTTTTCTTTCCAATTCCAGGGTCTTAATTCCACAAACGATGCTTCCTCGGCACTAAGGCCGCTCGAGATTGTCGCGCCCCGAATTGACACCTACCGATTCTCGATGGCGAACCTGGAGGAGACGCAGGATGCGGATCTCGACGCCATTCTCGGTGAACTCTGCGCTCTGGACTCAGAGTATGACGAGGAATTGTCCAGGGTGTCTACTGGTAAGTTTATCAGAATTCACACTATCGCTTTAGGGTTACATAATCACTGGTGGTGGGATTTCTATGCAAGAATCCTTATAAGTGGGTACCACCACAGTTCCATTTATTATGCCGTGTAGCAGTGTGTTAACATGACTGTCGGTTTGAAAGTAAGTTATGAACTCATGTCGCAGTGAGACGAGCGCAGAGTGGTTCCACACAGAAATGATCTGGGTGACAAAGCATTTGTTATGGGCAGACGTTGCACTTAAACAAACATATGAAATATCAAATAAAGTGTGTTTGTAATGTCAAAATAATAACATATGAAAAGTGTATACGGTACTTATAAGAATATTTTTTTTCAATGTTCGTGTCTATCTGTTTGTTCCGGCTAATCTTCGAAACGGCTGCACCGATTTTGATGGGACTTCCACTGGCTGGTAGCTGATATTATAAGAAGTAGTAAAAAATAATTAGGGTTCCGCGCTTAATAATTAACCCAACATTACCGGGAAAGGCCGAACTGATAATGGTCAGATAAGCGAAGTACTAAGCCGTACGGCGCAATCACGTGGTCGGCTCATTTTACGCGAGTGAAACCGCGTCGCACAATTAGTCACATAAAAATTAAAAAAAATAGTCAAAAAAAAATTAAATGGTGGTAGGATTCGTATGCAGGAGTCCGTCTAGGTAGGTACCACCCCAGGGCCAGTTATTCTGCCGTGAAGCAGTAGTGTGCAAACATTAATGTGTTTCGGTTTGAAGGGCACTATGAGCGTAATCACTGGGCATATGAGACATAAGAACCTATGTCTCAGGATGATGGGAACAATGTAGTGTCACACAGAAATATTCAGGGTGGCACAGCATTTGTTATGGGCAGACGTTGCACTTACCATCAGGTGAACGTAATGCTCGTTTCATCACTTTATGCAATAAAAAAAATATAGCGATGCAGAGCGTACATGGACGTTAGTGTTAGCTGTCCGTACGACTTATATAACCTAATTAAATTCCCACGCGGTCACATAAAAACGGAAGATCACGTGCGTTTGATCTATACGTACCCCAGATGAACTTGACATTTTGAATGTTTTATTGCATCTCAATACAGCTTCAACCTTCGCAGATTATATCAACTATGTATTTATGCAGACAATAGTGGACTTAGACATTTGGGAACCGAATACGTTTTCCGTACTTTTACATGATAACAGAACTCGACCCGTTGGGAGCCGCACTGTCATAACATATGGGAGATATATATATATATACATAAGAAAATAAATCGAAGTGAATCGAATAAGCGAATCGTGTTTGTTTGTTATAACAAAAAAAAAACAGATTTTTACTCAATGCTTATGCTGTACTCATATGAAAAATCAATTGTTAAAATGTTTGCCTGTCCGTTTGTTCCGGCTAATCTCAGAAACGCTGGACCGATATTGACAGGACTTTCACTGACAGGTAACTGATGTTATAGAGGTTAACTTAGGCTACATTAATTTCAGAAAGGCAATTAGAGCTCCGCGCAAAAAAATAAAACGTAAGCGGACGGAAGATGAAACGGAAGTATATATGTATATCATCGCTCGGGATCGACTTTATTACGCGGGTAAAAACGCAGGGCACAGCTAGTTATTTATAAAATGACTAAAAATAATAAAAAAAATGCTCGGTGGGTTTCTTGCTAGTTCTTCCCAGAACAGAGGCTTTTATTGTGAACCATTGTGGTTTATTTTATTTTATTTTTTATTTATTTTATAGGTAAAAAAACTGTTTTTATTTACACATACAAAATTAGACACTTCAATTTAACAAAAATCCGTAAAGTTTCCACTGATAGATTAGACAGATAAAAGAAGCGAAAGTAGGTGCAATGAAATGTAATATAATGAAATGAAATGAAAATTATATATTCTTACATACATACATAAGATCACGACTATATCCCATAAGGGGTAGTCAGAGACTGGGCACTCACTGCAAAAACAGATGACTGCCAATACCCACGTTTCACAAAAACAATATAATGCACTTGGTGTGATAGGTGGTGAGCCCATCGCCACCATGCGGTTCCTTACTCGCCTTTTACGAGATCCATTGGATGAGATGGAGTGGTAGTATTCTTTTAACGAGGTGCCACCACACCGCATATATTTATATATTCTTCAACTAAAGAAATATAAATTTCGTTTGTCAAACGCCTCTTTTCTACAATCTACCATCGTTACGTAATGAGGTCCCTCTGACGGAAAAGAAACAGGCGAAAGAAACTCCGTAGGTATCCTCTTTTTTTTTAAATAAATTGCCAATGAACAGTCTCATAGAAAAACAAAGCACGCTCCATGTCAAATGACTAGATTTAATAACAAAGAAAACAAAAAAGCACGGAAAAATATCATCATCATCATTTCAGCCTACCATAGTCCACAGTTGAACATAGCCCTCCCCCATAGATTGCCACAAAACACGGTCCTGAGCCACCTGCATCCATCGACTTCCCGCAAAACCGTGCAGGTCGACGTTCCATCTAGTGGGGGTCGCCCTAAGCTGCGTTTGCCGTTGCGAGGTTGCCACTCGAGAACTTTTCTTCCCCAACGGTTATCGGTTCTACTGGCTATATGGCCGGCGCATGGCCACTTCAGCTTGCTATTCCTTAGGGCTGTGTAGGTTACTCTAGTTCTGCCTCGAATAACATCGTTACGGATTTTATCTCGCAGAGAATAATATGTAACTACACAATGAAGCTAATACAAATTATTAAGTTTTTATAGTGCCGTAAACTTTTTCAGATTCCTCTTTTATTTACCAATACGAGATGTTGTAAATGGTTGTAAACTGCAGGAACGATACAGGAATATGTTACAGGCCTATTTTCTTTTGTTTAAAAGAATACCACTCCATCTCATCCAATGGATCTCGTAAAAGGCGAGTAAGGAATTAAACTGCACTGTGCACCCAACAGCGCATGATGGCGATCGGCTGACCACCTATCACACCAAGTGCATTATATTGTTTTGGTGAAACGTGGATTGTGGCAGTCATCTTTTTTTGCGGTGAGTGCCCAGTCTCTGACTACCCTTTATGGGATACAGTCGTGATCTTATGTATGTATGTAAAAAAATAACGTTCAATAAGTATAATACAATAATCTATATTGAATCAAAAATATTCTATTCTATTTGCCACGCATGACGGTTCGTTATTGTGAACAAAACGTATCCTTATTAGTTTTTATAATTTATTGGAAGGGATTTTGAATAATTCAAGGTTCTTCTATCACCGAATCGGCGAAACATTAAATGTCACAACACCGTGTTTAATTTTCCCTCTGTCGACTTATGACACCCATGGGATGAGATGGGGTGGTAGATTCTCTTAAGCCGCTACCACACGGTACTCGTAATTGCTTGATGGCAAAATAACTGCGGTGGTGCCCATCTAGATGCAATTCCCGCATAGGTGTCCTACCACTGGTGGACTGTAATCGTCTGCGGAAGGCCTTAGTGCGTCGATTCAATGCTTATCGCTTCTTATAATAGAATGCGTACCGATACTGTTACAACAGTACTATAATTGCGCGGCGTCGTGTTCAAAACTATTCCAATCTATACGTATAAGTCACAACACCGTGTTTAAATTTCGGTAAGTTTCACAGTTGAATTATATTGTTGAGCTTGTACCAACGTAGCTCAATTTTTGTCGAACAATGAAATAGCTAATACTGTTAAACGTTAGACGCGCTGTCACAAATTAACTTCTAACTTTCGTGCCGAGGGCAATTGCTTTGTTTCGCTTGCCAGCAAATGTAGCACCTATTGTTTCGTATTCTATTCCAGGTGTACCCGGACACAATACGCCTGCTGCGGAAATAAATGAATGAACACATTTTAATCTGCTTGCCAAGAAATACCTTACTTCCCTCGAAACCATAAACAAAATGTTATACTTAAATGCATATATGGGTTTCAGTAATTTAAGTATTGTATCATCGTTTCAGCCTATCAAAAGTCCACTGTTGAAACTGTCTTCCCCCCTGGAAAACCGCAAAAGTTTGTAGCTCTCATTTTGGAGGGATATTGCCGTAGTTGCCACGCCTGGGTGGCGGGTTGGCAACCGCAGTTTATATATTCAGATGTTCCAGGAAGATGCTGCTGCCCATCTCCTGGTTTTCATTTTCCCTCTGTCGACTTTTACGACACCCACGGGATGAGATGGGGTGGTAGATTCTCTTAGGCCGCCACCACACGCCAAGTATTGTATATTGTATTATAATTATTGCTTAATGATAGTATTCACAAAGTGATTGTAAAATCAAATATAAACAAGCCGAAGCGATAATGGGCCGGCCATATTTTTTATTCGATTTTATTTTATAAGGAAACAGACTCGTAAGCCTTCTCTCGCCCATCAGTGGTCGATATTCGACTGTACTTAATTTTTTTTAGTTTGGTCGTTATTGAGGTTTGCGTAAGTATTTGTTGGCAACATTTTAAAGCCGTCTGGTGGTGGCTTAAGAGAATCTGCCAACCCCATCTCATCCTGTGGGTGTCGTCAAAATCGACAGAGGGAAAATAAAAACCAGGAGATGGGCAGCAGCATCTTCCTGGGACATCTGAATAAATAAACTGCGGTTGCCAACCCGCGCCGCCAAGCGTGGCGACTATGGCGAAATCTCCCCAAATTGAGAGATGCAAACTTTTGTGGCAATACATAAGAGAGGCCATGTTCAGCAGTGGACTAGTGATAGTCTGAAATGATGATGATAATGATGAAATTATTTAACAATACACACAAAAAAATAGACATTTATATTTTAAAGAAATCAGTCAAGTTTCCACTGCGAAAGTAAGGTGCCAGACACCAATTAATAACTGAAGAATATGTAAATAGATAGTTAAGCTAATATAAATAAGCGTAATAAGACAAGGAATTTAAACGAAACTAATTTTACGGATTTTATCGCGTTTAACTATGGGTGATGTAAAGCACTCGAAACGTCGGCTTATAAATAGTAAAATCAAACGCGATAAAATCCATAAAATTAGTTTCGTTTAAATGTGTAGTGTTCGCGTAAATATAAGAAATCATTGTCTTAACAAGGAATTATTGCGTTTTAATAGTGCCGTAAAGTGTCTGTGTCAGATTTCTTATATATATTTACCAATACGATCGTTAAAGAAGAATACCTTGTAGGACGATTAACCGTTGGGGAAGAAAGGTTCGAGTTTCAGTCTCGTACCGGCAAACGCATTTTTTGGGCGACTCCTTAGTATAAGAAGCAACGACCTGCATGGTTTTTCGGGAAATAGATGGATGCATGTGATCCAGGACCGAGCTTTGTGACAGTGCACGGGGAGGCCTATTTTCAGCAGTAGATTTATGATGCGCTAAAAGATGATGATAATTATTCCGCTGTCTAACGAAAGCTGTATGATTCTTCCTCAAGTTCAATTCACAACCAATACACGGCAATTGTTTAACTACAGAACTTTAATACCGTGAGATTTGTATTCATTCTCGATGCATCGATGCCGCCGCAAATAGACGATAGGGTTGTCAACCATACTTTTTAATAAACTCGGGTGCTTCATTTCGGGTGTTATTTTTTTTATGAATGATCTTTGTGGAATTTATTTAATATGGAAAATGAAAATCAACGAAACTTTCTGTCTAACATTCATCACTGAATCAAAAAACTCTCAGGAAAATATTAAAGAAGTTATGATATGCATGAAATACATACATACACTCACGCCTCTTTCCCTTTGGGGTAGAGACCACGGATTTCGACTTGCTACGATCCTGACACATCTTTCGCTTCTTCTACTTTCAAAAAATGGATGGACCAAGTCTCTAATGTTGCAGTCCTCCGGCGTATGAACAAAAAAGTGGAACTTGTCCGTATCAAGAAGCAAAATAAAGTCGCGTGCCTCGGCCACATTTTAAGAAACACGCAGTAAAGGCGTCTGCAAACAATCATGGCGGGCATATCAGGGAAACGGAAGCGAGGGAGGCGCAAAACATCCTGGCCGAGTAACATCGGCGAGTGGACTGAGATCTCTTCATTTCAGTCGGGGAACAACTGCTCGTGCTCGAGTTGGAGGAAGCTTCGGAAGCTGACTTGCAACCTACAGTAATAAGAAAGGCGCCTGAAGAAGAACAATTATTACCTCTGTCATAAATACCAAAATAATAATCATAGTCAACTTTTTTCCAAGTAAATAGAGGCCTACATTTTTTTAAATGCATCCTCGAAACATAGTTCAATTTAGCTCGGTTAGATAAGTTACGCTGTCTAAAAGTTGGCACCCCTAAAGTATTGGATGTTTCAAACGAGCGAAATCCGCATTGGCACAAAAATTCGTTTTGCTTGTTAATTCATCCGAATCCGAGTGTTTTATTGAAAAAGCGCCGCCGCACTGTTTTGGTGTCAAAGAGCCTAATGGATTAGGTCAGTGATGGCGGACCCATGACTCGGGTCAGACGCTGACCCTTGCAGGCTTCTAAATTATCACCCACCAATTATTTTTACTTGTTTCTCATATCGCAAAATATCACAACTGACATTGCATTTTCCAATATAATGAATGTCAGGGGCGATTGCTGACCGGGTATGGTGTCAGTTTTTGACGTCGACCTTCTCACTTCATTTTTATTTTAACACGAAGAAGAAACTTTTTAGATGATATTCTTCCCTCCCCCTTTTCCAAGTGATGCCATTGACTTCATCGTCGTCATCGTTTCAGCCTATCAATAGTCCACTGCTGAACATAGGCCTCCCCCATTGATTGCCACAAAAGTTTGTAGCTCTCGTTTTGGGGGGATTTCGCCATAGTTGCCACGCTTGGCAGACGGGTTGGCAACCGCAGTTTATTTATTCAGATGTTCCAGCAAGATGCTGCTGCCCATCTCCTGGTTTTCATTTTCCCTCTGTCGACTTTTACGACACCCACGGGATGAGATGGGGTGGTAGATTCTCTTAAGCCGCTACCACACGGCATTGACTTAGTTACACACAAAGTGATACCGTTAAAAATTAAGGGCATGGACAGCGAAACGTGACGTCGCAGGATCGAAGCCGCCATTCGAGTATTGTCGTGTACCATCTCCTAGCGCAAGCTTTTAAACTTAGTCGAAGTGGTTAACAGGTATATTAGTAATGTTAATGACATTGCTAGTAAAAAATTAAAAGTAAAGTAACAGCCTATAAATGCCCTGCTGCTGAGCACTGGACTCCTCTCATATCCGACAGTGTGGAGCCGGGAAGAATCCTCCACGCTGCTCCAATGCGAGTTGGCGGACTTCACATGTCCTCGAAATATTTATTATTTCTCATACATGATTTCCTCATGATGTTTTCCTTCACCGCCGGGAACGTGGTAAATCAGCAATTAAATTTGCAATTGACATTTTTTGGTGGTGCCGGCACCGTGAATCGAACCCGAAATCCCCTTTTTACTAAATTTAAAGCAAACTCCTGAGCCACCACATTAGTATTCTTTAAAAAAATCAACTATAATTATTTAGAATTAGAATGTATCTATTCACTAATGATTGTCGACACTGTCCGATAAAACATACATTATCACGTCTCACGGCATCGATGAGGTTTGAATCGCGTTCACAAATGAAAGCTCCTTCGTCTAAGGCATCACGCAGACGGCGGATTTTTACGACGATTATTCATGAATTGGCACAGTAGAATAGCACCTCCCTCTTTCCTACCGAGGTGTCGTAAGAGGCGACTAAGATACTGTACGGACAGCTATTATTCGAGCAGAATAACACCATATGCAATGCTGTCAGTATATTGCTTGTGGGAACGCTACGGAGACTAAGAATTATTGATTCTTACCAAAACGGGCGACGTGTTTCGCCACTCTTTCTCTTTGTTTCCGCGGGGGAAAAAGTGGGCTAAGGGGGTGGTGTCTGCCTATCCCTTATATGGGAACAAGGCGTGACTGTATGTATGACAATTTCGATGAACGTCGACGGCCAATATCAATTTCCAACTAATGTTTCATAGAGGACTAGGTGATGCCCGCGACTTCGTCCGCGTGAATCTAAGTTTTTTAATATCCCGTGAAAACTATTTGATTTTCCGGGATAAAATGTATCCTATGTCGGTCTCTTGGATGCAAGCTATCTCTGTTCCAAATTTCATCCAGATCGGTTCAGCGGTTGAACCGTGAAAAGGTAACAAACAGACAGAGGGGGACAGAGAGTGTTACTTTCGCATAATATTAGTATAGACTAGTATAGATTGTTTCTCGTTCGTATTCATGTATTCAAACTTGTTCTGTCATTCTCGCGGCCAACCGCAATCGGCCACGAGACTGGTCAGTCCGTAGGGTATTTTCTTTCGTTCCTTCACCTGATCGCAAGTGCAACGTCCGGGTATCACCCGGACCATTTGTGTGTGATACCATACGGCGCTCGTCACCCCGAGACGTCAGTTCTTGAGTCTCTTATGCCCAGTACTACTTGCTGACAGTGCCCTTCAGAAGAAAAGTTTAGTACACACAGTAGTTTGAACACTTGCTTGCCCATCTAGATGGATTCCTGCGTAGGTGTCCTACCACTACTGGACTGTAATCGTCTGCGGAAGGCCTTACATAATTCATCATAATCATCATTTCAGTCCATCACCAGTCCACTGCTGAACATAAGCCTCCTCCATAGATTGCCACAAAAGTTTGTAGATCTCCTTATGGGGGATTTCGCCATAGTCGCCTCGCTTGGCAGGCGGGTTGACAACCTCAGCTTTTTTATTCAGATATTCCGTGAAGATGCTGCTTTCCATCTTCTGGTTTTTAATTTTCTCTCTGTCGACTTACGACACTCATAGGATGAGATGGGGTAGTAGATTCTCTTAAGCCGCTACCGGCAATTGATTGATGGCAAAATAACTGCGGCGGTGCCCATCTAGATGAATTCCTCCAAAGGAGTCATACCACTTGTGAACTGTAATCGTCTGCGGAAGGCCTTAGTGCGTCGATGCAATTCTTATCGCTTCTTATAATAGAATGCGTACCGATACTGTTACAACAGTACTAAGATTGCGCGGCGTCGTGTTCAAAACTATTCCAATCTATACGTATAAGTTGTAAGGAAGTGTGATAACGCTATTAATAAAAACGATAGTGCTCACTGGAGCTCGCTTTCTACCTACAAGACGATCGATTACTTTTTAAATTTAAACATTCATTCGTATTCAGTAGGTGCCACAGCAGTGCTAGTTATTCTGCCGTGAAGCAGTAGTGCGCAAACATTACCGCGTTTCGGTTTGAAGGGCACTGAGAGCTAGTGTACTCACTGGGCATATTACTTACTGACTTATGAATTGATGTCTCAGACGGGCGCAGTGTTACACGGAAATGTCCTGGTTGACACAGCATTTATTATGGGCGCTCTTGGTGTCGTACAGAAATTTTCTGGATGACACAGCATTTGTTATGGGCAGACGTTGCTCTTACCATCTCGCACACGGTCGTCTCATTATTTACTTTCATAAAAAAATCGCTCTCACGATGATGGTATTTCTTAACGAAATTTTTATTGCACACTTGACACCGAACTGTTATGGGCAGCCTTGGCAATTATCATGAGCTGAACGACCAAACAACTAAGAAAAAACACCAGCATTCATTCGTCTTCAACTTCCTGTATGCGATCTTAACAGATCGGAACGTATAAAATCTGAGGACGGTTTCAATGCGGTATTGTAGACACGGAAATAATTCGCAGTACATCGATCCGATGTTTGAACTGGTATTTGCTTAAGCTAGATTCGAACCCGGTAGGCAAGTTTTTTTTTATTGCATAATGTGATGAAAGAAGCAAAACGTTCACCTGAAGTGCAACGTCTGCCCATAACAAATGCTGTGTCACCTAGAAAATTTCTATATGACATTACACTGTGCCCGTCACCCTGAAACAAAAGTTCTTAAGTCAGTAAGTAAGAGTTATTACGCTAGCTCTCAGCGCCCTACAAACCGAAACAGTAATGCTTGAACACACTTTGTTTGCACACTACTGCTTCACGGCAGAATAACTTGCCCTGGGGTGATACCTCCCTAGCCCGAATCCTGCATAGGAATCCTACCACTGGTAAAACCTACCAGTGTACCTTTCGCACGATATTGTTATTTTTCCATATGCATAAAGCATTGTAATATTCAAAAGCAAACGAACCTTTTCACCCCTTCATTGACAATTCTAATTTTGTTTCCCCCATTCAGAATACTCGTCGGTGTCCAAAGAGAGGGTTGAGGGCGGCGAGGGCTGCCCGCAGAGGGCGGAGTGCAGCAAGGAGTGCAGTGACGGAGCTCCGGCAATCGCGCGGACCGACTCGCCCGACAATGACTCTGCATTTAGCGACACTGTAAGCAAAAAAAAAACGTTACTTATAAGTTTATCTTGCGACTATTCCGTTCGTTTTATTAGATGAACCTGTATACAATTTGACGTTATGTCTATCTTCTATTTCCCTTTATATTATTATTTATTTATTAATGTAAAGAGTCATAAACTATTTTACAGTGTCAAGTAACATATCCAAGTATACAATCTTCAAGCGGCAAGACTTCAAAATGTTGATCGACAGTAAATTGATAGTTGACTTTTACTGAAGATTTGCTGGACTGATGGCGACAAAACTAAAAACACAATTTTGTTCTTGAATTGAATTTTCCAATGACTGTACACTTTCACGAGCACTCGCTGCGTAATAATCTATCAATATTAAACATCAAAACTCCAAATATACACAGGCATTACAAAATTAAATCAAAACACTATTAATAAGAGAAGAATTACTATACATTAGAATTTCTCCAATATTGCTAGTCTGTTTTACAGATGTAATTTTCGCATGCGCTACACAACCAGACCGAAAAACAACTGGGATTCGAACTCGGGACCTACATACATACATGCATAAGATCACGACTGTATCCCATAAGGGGTATTCAGAGACTGGGCACTCACTGCAAAAACAGATGACTGCCACAATCCACGTTTCACCAAAACAATGTAATGCATTTGGTGTGATAGGTGGTGAGCCCATCGCCACCATGCGCTGTTGGGTGCACAGTGCAGTTTAATTCCTTACTCGCCTTTTACGAGATCCAATGGATGAGATGGAGTGATAGTATTCTTTTAACGAGCCGCCACCACACGGCTATAATGCACACGGCTATAATAAAAATACATAAAGAAAAGTTAATTTGCTATGACATAGTTTTTGGAGAGCACCGTCCGCCCTCTTGCAATAGCGTGCACAAGCGAACTTTTTAACGCCACCAGGATCCAACACTACCATTACAAAATACACATCACCGAAGTCGAGAACACGGCAAACTAACTTTCGTTTCTTTATTATAATGGATTTCCGCATATTAATTACTACAAAAATACTTTATCTAGGATTCCAACCCGCGATGTGTATTGTAACAGTTATAGTGGTTGAAATATGTTATCTGTTTTCAGGTGTCCATGCTTTCAAGCGAGTCGTCTGCTTCGAGCAGCGCCAGCGGAAAGTGTAAAGCATTGAAACTGAACCTTCATCAAAACCAAAAGGTAATTTGTTGCTGTCACCGTTGCATACTACTTATAATTAACGAAAGCAAAAAATTTTTTTTTTCTTTTTAACAAGATTAAAACAAACAGGTATCGTATAAAAAGCTTTTACTTTTAGTAAACAAAAACGTGGTACATGTTTTTGAAACGGACTAATACTGTTAAGTTATTTTAACGGACCTAAAGTATAAAGATATTTCATAATAATTTTGTACCCCACAGACAAAAAGACAGACAGACAAGAAATCGAGTTAATAATGAATTGTCATTCAGTTCAAAGCTATGTTTAAAGTTTCAAGCCTCTAGCCTCTCGAGATGTTAGTTTAAAATCAGTTACTAAATTTAACTCGCAGACATATATGAAAACGTGGTAATATTTTTTTTTATTTCATAGTACGCGGGTTCGATTCCCGGTTCCGGCACCACCGAAATTATTAATTGCAATTTGAAGTGCTGATTTACCACGTGCTCGACGGTGAAGGAGAACGTGAGGAAACCTGCATGTCTGAGAAATAAAATAATATTTCGAAGACATGTGAATTCCGCCAACCCGCATTGGAGCAGCGTGGCTGATTCTTCCTAGCTCCAAAACCCTGAGCCTGTGCTCAGCAGTGGGACATTTATAGGCTGAAACTTTACTTTATTTTATTGGAATTGGCGTGACAACATGAGGTAAAACAAAACTATATAAAACTTAGATTACACTATATACCGAGAAACATGAAATTAATATAATAAATAATGACGTACAGTTTGTTCATTTGACAAAGTGTTTATACTTCAAAAAACATTAAATTGTCTAGTTCGGGGGTTCCCAAACTTTCGCTGCAATAAAACACTTCGCGAGCCCGGCAACGTTTGCAGGGAACATATATCACCATCACCCGCCATTCAATATAAAGTAGAAAATCTTTAAATGTGTACCGGTGTATTTACTTGCTAAATTGTCGCGCAAGACCCGTACAGATTCAACGGAACAATTGTTCCGCGGTACACAGTTTGGGAGCCCCTGGTCTAGTTCTAAGTTGCATCTCAGTTAAACTTAGAACTTAGGCCGTTTAGCTCAAGTGTTCGGCAGAGTAGAATAGCGTCTACCTCTTTCCTACCGAGGTGTCATTAGAGGCAACTAAGGTATTGTATGATCGCTGCCAAGCTATTTCTACATCTTTATAAAACTGCTGTAATTGTATATTTAAAATGATTGGAAAAAAGAAATCCCGCTGGGTTTCTTACTGGTTCTTCCTAGGACAGAGGCATTTCTTTGGAACCATTGTAGCTTAAAAAAAATTACGTTCAATGAGTATTATGTAAATGATCCATATTGAATAAAAAATATTCTATTTTATTCTATTCTGTACGGACAGCTTTTATTCCTGCAGAATAACACCATAATATGCGATGCTGTCACTATACTGCGCGTGGGAATGCAATGGGGAGATTTTTTCGACTCATACCTAAATGGCGGTCACGTGGTTCGCCACCCGTCATGTCTCGCAAAAGAAAAGTGGCCCACATGTGTGGTCTCCGCTCACCCCTTATATGGGAAAGAGGCGTGAATGTGTGTATGGACGAGCCATCCGAACTTTAAGCTTTATTAGGGAGCCTCCATTTCAGGGCGCGATTTTCCAACAGAAAGCCGACAAGATCAAGCTGGCGCTGGAACGGATGCGGGAGGCCAATGTGAAGAAGTTATTCATCAAGGCATTCTCCACTGACGGTTCCTCGAAGAGTCTGCTGGTGGACGAGAAGATGAGCTGCGGCTACGTGACACGTCTCCTCGCTGATAAGAATCACGTGACGATGGAGCCCAAGTGGGCCATAGTCGAGCATTTACCTGATTTGCATATGGGTAAGTTGAAGAGTTAATGATGTGCCCCCCCCCCCCCCCCCCCTGGCCGACTTCTACTACGGTGATATCTGCTTTACGACCCAAAAATAAACGGTTGTGTGATAAACAACTGTTGGTTTTCTGGTTGTGTGATTTTCCACGAGTCTCTCGCACTGCATCTTAACATCCGATCGTCTGCGTGAGCGTTACATTCGGCTCGGGTAGTGGAGAAGTGTGCGCCTCTGTTCTCGTATACTTGCGGCACTATAATATCTTCTGCGCAATTGATAGCTTCCTTATACTACAGTACAACGCCTCTATACGGCACTTAACCAACGGCGACCACAAAACGTTTGAAGCGTCTGAAATAAAATGTTACATTTAAACGACATGAAATCAGAAAGATCGTTATCGCAACTGTCTTCAATCAAAATAGATAATGTAAAAAAAAAAACAAAGTGGTTCAGACGCGGGGGGAGTGAAACCTACAGAAAACGAAACTTCGGGAGAATGAGACGAATGCAGAGTATCATGAGAAGAATAATTGTAGGGTTTATTTATGTTTAAAAAATTATTTTACATGTCGTTCTACATATTACATTACATATTATACAGACTCCAAGTTTTCAATTACAACAAATGACACGAGTGGCTTATGGTAACTAAAGTATGAAATGAATACTTTGGTTTGGATTTGATCAAAAAAAAAAATTAAATAAAACGTCAATTACTTTTTTTTTTATTGCATAAAGCGATGGAACAAGCAAAACGCTCACCTGATGGTTAGTGCAACGTCTACCCATAACAAATGCTGTGTCACCCAGAAAATTTCTCTGTGACACCACACTGTGCCCCATCACCCTGAGACATAGGTTCTTAAGTCTCATATGCCCAGTGATTACGCTAGCTCTCAGTGCCCTTCAGACCGAAACACAGTAATGTTTGCACACTATACTGCTTCACGGCAGAATAACTGGCCCTAGGGTGGTACCTACCTAGAGGAATTTCTGCATAGGAATCCTACCAACTTGTTACTACTTACTATTTTGATCTTGTCGAGATACGAAGGAATCGAAGATTTGGAGGAATTCGAAAAATATAAGTATAATAGGAAACTGTACACTGTGGTCTATATCATTCCATCGCAGACTAATTCCTATCTTTTTATATATAATTATTCTGTGCGTGTATATGTCACTGAACACCTCCTAAACGTCTGGACCGATGTTGGTGAATTTTTTGTGTGTTTGTGTGGTTCCCTGGATGGTTCAGATTCAGAATTGGACCAGGTAGATGGCGCTGCGATAGAGTTGTAGGAAAATGACAAAAATCACTCGGTATATAGTTTATCGATAATTCGAATATGGATAAATCGTTTGCTGAATCTGTTAACAGCAGGCAAGCCAACGTTCGGGCAGGACGACTGTCGGCTCCGCTAGTACATGTATATGTTTGTCTCTTTTTAGCGTCGAGTTTCAAACACAACGTTTGTAAAGTTTTCACTTCAAAAATAGGAATATGTAACAGAGTAAGAACTTTATTATTTACTAACAGAACGAGTGTACGAAGACCACGAGATGCTGGTTGATAATCTGATGCTGTGGACGCGGGATTCCAAAAATAAGATCCTGTTCGCTGAGCGGCCGGAGAAGATATCTCTATTCCAGACTCCGGAGAAGTTCCTTCTGACCGAGGACGACAGAGGTATTGTGATTAATTATGATCTTCAAAAATACTAATATTGTAGTTTGATTGTATGCCACCTAACCTTATTGTCGCAGGTTCGTATCCACCATTTGAATGTTATCATGAATCATCTAACAATCTTTGAAATCTAGTTTTTTTTTATAGGGGTAATGACGGGAAGAGGAAAACGTTCACCTGATGGTAAGTGCAACGTATGCCCGTAACAAATGTGTCATCAAAAATATTTCTGCGTGACACCACACTACGTCCGTCAACCTAAGACATCAGTTCTGAAGTCTCTCATATGCTCAGTAATTACAGCGCCCTTCAGACCAAAACACAATAATGTTTGGACAATTACACAGCGGGCACTGCGGTAGGACCTACCTAGACGGATTTCTGCAAAGGAATCTAGACTATGATACCGCCTTGCTGTTAGGTGAAAGTACAATAAAGTCAGAGAGACGTCGCAGTTTTACGTTAGTAAATCGAAAACTACTAAAGCTATTGGCACGATTGTTACACAAGTTAAAAATGAGGTCTCTTTGTCTTATTTAATATTATTTACACAATTTTTGTAAGCAAAATATGAAGTATTCGTGACAATTGCCTTAGTGTACAATTCGCAAAATTATTGCGAACGCGATTGCGAACGTTAAGAAATATGCGAAAAATCACTATTCGTCACTAAGTTTATACTTCTCTTATTTTTTTTTAATAACTTGCTTAAAGAAATTGTAAAGTCCAAGCGAACGAAAGCGAAATTTTAAACTTTAAGCAAACGCCACTTGCGTTTGCTTAAAGTTTAAAATTCCTAATAGGAATACTATTTCCTATGCAGGAATCCGTCTAGGTAGGTGCCACCGCAGGGCCAGTTATTCTGCCGTGAAGCTGTAGTGTGCAAGCATTACTGTGTTTCTGTCTGAAGGGCACTGTGAGCTAGCGTAATCACTGGGCATATGAGACTTAAGAACTTATGTCTCAGGGCGCAGTTTGGTGCTACACATAAATATTCTGAGTAACACAGCATCTGTTATGGGCAAATGTTGTACTTACCATCAGGTGAACGTTTTGCTCGTCTCGACACATTATCAAATAAAAAAAATAAAAAAGTTGTTACACGCATACTGTTTCACAGACAGATTTCAGCATAGGAAAAAAAATGAAAAAAAATCATAATCCACCCGTTTATGGTGCAATGTTGAAAAAAGGATTGGCATTCAGGATATGCTGGGACTTACGGTACCGTCTCGCCCTGATTTTTAGTGACATCCAATTAGTCCAGCGATTTCCAAACTATTTTGGGCAAGAGAGACCCCTTTTCCAAAAAGAACTGATACCTCCAGACCCCCAAAGCCCAAAAAAATTACTTTATTTAATTATCTTGCACGAACTTGACCACGCTTATTGACTTGGCGAGTTTTTTTTCTCGTACCTACGAACTTGTGCGCGCTTAGCGACTTGTTCAAATTTTTTAAAAGTACAACAATTTTATTTCCTACTAATTTACTCTAATAACAAGTTGGTACACGTAAATCACTGTACAGTATCTAGAAAGTTTCAAATAAGAACTTGTGGTAATAAATAGGGGTCGATTTTTAGTCCTCGTCGACCCCCAAAATACCCCCAAGGGGTCGATGTCGACCACTTGGGGAATCACTGAATGAATCAATGATCCAATTAGTCTAACTAATGAACGGAAAAGTACGTTTTAAAGTTGCCTTCAATGTCGCAATTCCAGGTTGGTCCAGCGAACAGGATGACCATTCGCGACAGGTGATCCTCGAGGAGTTCTTTGGACAAAGCGGTGGAAACTCCTCCATCCCCTCCGTCTCCGGCCACCCCGTTCCGCAGATGGAAGGCTCCCTTTACTTAAAGAGTGACGCAAAGAAAGAGTGGAAGAAATATCGATTCGTTCTTCGGCCATCCGGTTAGTTGATGCAAGCTTGTGCAAACAGTATTTATATATTTCACTTAATGCGGGTAGTTTGAAATTTATGCATTTTTTTAATTTGGTATAAAAGTTTTTTTTAAATAAAATTATGGTTTAAATTGGGCATAGACTACCCCCATTAACAGTGAAGTTGCTGGGCGAAGTGTGGCCACACAACTAGAAGCTTTGCGATTTATGCGAATTTATAACGTCTAATAACCATTTCTTTATTACATTGTCGGTTTGTTCGCACAATAGGCCTGTACTATTCACCGAAAGACAAAGTGAAGACGCTGAAGGAGTTGGTTTGCTTGGCGACTTTCGACACTAACGAGGTGTACATAGGGTTGAACTGGAGGAAGAAGTACAAATCGCCGACCGAGTATTGCTTCGCGATCAAACACCCGCGACTTCAGCAACCGAAGAGTGTCAAGTTCATCAAGTTCCTGTGCGCTGACGATCCGGGCACGCTCGAGAGATGGTTGACGGCCATGCGAATAGCGAAGGTAAGGCTCCATTCCAGTCATTGAACATAGACATATCTTCACGGTGTAATCATTTGCGGGGTGAGCAGAATCTAAACGTGTAAACATATAAGCTATTTTCACTTTTGAATTAGTACGTGTGCGTTCTGACTACCGCGTGGCCTAGCAGTCAGAGTACCTCACTTTTACGGCGTCCGTAAGTTCGATACCCAGCCAGTCAACATATGCTCAAAAACAAATTGTTGCTTTAGGGGTCTGCTTGTGTTGCGTCTCAGAAACACGGAGACAATCTCAGTGTTTCTGAACTGCACCTATGCCTACTTCAAATCTTGTCGCATGAGCGTCATATCGTAAGCACCCGCGTAAGGGCGAGTGAGTGCCCTCTGTGTTTGTACGTACACTTGTGGCACTATAATATCTCCTGCGCAGTTGATAGCTTCAGGCAATATTTACAGTCATGAAAATTATTTATTCATATATTCGATACTAGAAACTTAGGGATGAAACTATTTATTAGATAAAGTATAATAATAGTATTCAGAAGCTGCTACCTGGTCTGGCCTGGTCTTCATTAATATATCTTCTCTCTTTAGAATAGAATAGAATTGTTTTTATTGAATACCAAGATCATTTACATAACACTCATTTAACGTCATTTTTTTAAGCTACACTGGGGTAACAGTCCCAGATGGATTGTTTTTTCAGTCATTTTAAAAATAATATACAATTACAGCAGTATTATAAAGATGTAGAAATGGCTTGCACGTGGTAAATCAGCACTTAAAATTTTAGAACAATTTTAGAGGTGCTGGCACCAGGTATCGAACCCAGGTCACTCGCGTACTATGAAATTAAAGGCGGGCACCCGGCCCCTGAGCTACCACGGACCGGGATGAATCGTTTCAAAGTCTAAATGACAGCGTACACAAATATTTCAGTGTCGCGACGCCCATATCGACCGGCCCAATTACAATGCACGGAAACGTTTGCCCCGCGCTGTCAGGCGGAACCCCTCGTTATCCCACCCCTCATCCACTTATCCTACCCTAAATGACTGTATTTAATTTACGAAATGATAACTTTAGACATTTACCAAAGCAGATTTTCAAATTAGTACGGATTTATACGGATGTTACAGATGTGAGTCAGATGGTCAAAGCAAAATTTATTTATTTATTTGCAATCACATGAAATATGGTATATTAAGTGATGGTAAATTATTCAAATGGCATCACATATTTCGCCATTATTGGCATGTAATGTCAATGTCACTTACAATATGTTAGAGGAAAAAGTTATAGCAACAATATATGGTCAACAATAATCGTGAAAATGTCAAATTTAGGTGGATTCGTATAAAAATCATATTACATTAACTTTTTTTTTTATTTCATAATAGAAAAAGTATGAATAAATTTAGTACAAAGGCACAGCTTATTTCATTTAGAAATTTCTTCCAGCTGGCCTGACACTGGACAGTATAAAAGAGATGAAGACTTAGTGTGCACTTAGCAAAATTACATGACATGACACGTACATTCACACATACATATACATAAACATATACACACACAAATAATAATAAAAATTATTTAATGTCATAAAAACAGTTTTTCTATTAACCAATGTCGGAGCGTGTTTTTAAAATATGTCCTGTGGTAGTTATAAATTTTTATGACATGAAACAACAATTCCTTTTCTATATGGCACCCTTGCATGTTGGTATTTTTGAAATGTGAATGGTCTCTCGGTGTTAGTCGCGAATTTATTTCAACTGTCTCATAAAGTTCCGAATGTGTTTTGACAAAATATCCGACTGACTTGTGAGAGTCTCGGTTGATATACTCGGTTATACTTTGGAACACTTAATATTTGGACAGAGTAACGTTCTGGTACACATTTATCAACAATTCTCACACTCAGTAATTCATTACCAGGGGTGAATGGAATCCGGGAATAGACAACTTTTGAAAAATCCTATTAAACACTACAAGTTCAAAATAATCTGGCAGAGAATGCCTCTAGGCATTAAGTCCGCCGATTGTATTCCTTAGGTTAAGGTGTTACAATTAAGATTAAATAAATAAAATAAATAAGTTCAAAATAATACCCATGAGTTAGTAAAAAGTTTCAGTCTATAAATGTCCCACTACTGAGCACAGGCCTCCTCTCATTTCAGAGAGGGTTTCGGAGCTAGGAAGAATCCGCCGCGCTGCTCCAATGCGGGTTGGCGGACTTCACATATCTTCGAATTTTTTTTTTGTATTCCTCAGACATGCGGGTTTCCTCACGATGTTTTCCTTCACCGCCGAGCACGTGATAAATCAAAATTGCAATTAACAATTTTAGTGGTGCCGGCACCGGGAATCGAACCGAGGTCACTCGCGTACTATGAAATTTAAAGCGATCGCCTAGCCCCTGAGCTACCATGGCTCACCATGAGTTAGTAAGTATCCGATGAAGCTGTAAAAGCCGAGAAGGCTAACAGCAATTACATCACCGAAAATATATATGAGTTAGTATTTATTTATTATTACACCTATAAATGGAAAAAGAAATAATTTTCAATTTCAATTTATAAACGCCACTATAACGCGCCATTATGATCACGTGGCCGCGTTTGACGTCATTGTACAAAAAATAAAACTAAGGATATTATTTGTAAATTTGATTTTGCTAGAATTGTGCTGTGCCTTCTTGCACAACAGAAGTGTTCCCTTCTGTCAATACCCCCACAAAGTTATCATATCCCGGTTAAAACAGATATTCGAAATAAGTTTTTTCAAAATTGCTCGATTGAATGTAAGAGATGTGTAAGCGCGATCAATTTTTTTTTGTTAAGATCATTTCGAAGTAAATTACAAACTTTAAGTTACTTACTTTTTTCTAGTTAAATAAATCCACTGAAACTTAACCTTTTTTGAGGTTATGTTGTTAGAGTAAATATTTATTGAACGATGACGTCACTTCCTCTGTTAGGCGTTTTCAATCACGTGCCCCTCAGATGAAAAATCTTATTTAAACATTTATACCTTTTCCAATATTTATATTGCTTTAGCCTTTTTATCAATATACCAATATTATTAAATAATTAACTTTAATTTTGGAGCATACTGTGAACTCGCGGGTTGATACCATGGCTACCCAAAGCCTACGGAATATTGCCGCCACCTACTACCCTGCAAAGCAGTAATAATTTAATGACGTATACTAATTATAGTTAATAGAATCAGGCGTTACTTTGCGGAAATCCATTAAAGTAGAGTAGAGAAAGTTAATTTGCTAAGATCCGCATGCAAAATGTAAAAGTGGTGTGTATTACCTAGTTTTGAAGAGCACCACCCGCCCTCCCTTAACAGCGTGCACAAGAAAACCAATACCGCCACCAGATACCCTCCACAACTGCAACACTACCACTAGGCAATACACACCACTAAAGTCGAGAAAACAACACGTGTTTCACTCTACTACAATCAGCCGCCGGCAATAGCCCTCCTTTAGTATAAGAATTAAATTAAATTAATAATAATTTCATGAGAAATAAATTATCTGAATCTGTGTCTTTAGATACTGATGCTTACCATTTTTATTTGTGAGTAACAATTAATATCAATGATAAAGAATCTCGCGTAAGTATGTCCGCCCCAGAGCCGGGCCAAAAACAACTCGTACTGTACTCTCTCTCTCTCTCACTCTCACTCACTCTCACTCTCTCTCACACTCTCTCTCTCTCTCTCTCTCTCTCTCTCTCTCTCTCTCTGTGTGTGTGTTTGTGTTAGTACGTGTGTGTGTGTGTTACTATGTGTGACTGTGCCCGTATGTGAGTGCATGCACAAGTAAGGGTATACATATTTAAAATGAATGGAAATTGTTTAATGGACAATGATAAGATGCCTAATCGAAAACCTTTTTTTATGCAAGAATATTTATCTACACCTCATTGTCTCTTCATTTACACTAATTTTTTTATTAACTCGTTATTATCTCGTTTCCTGCGGAGGGGAAAAGTAGGCTACGGGTGTGACCTCTGCCTACTCCTTAGGGAATAAAAGCGTGACTGTATGTATGTCTAGTTCGAAAATCGAAACCTTCTTAGAGAAGAACTGACAAGAAACTCTGGGATCTTTTCTTTCAATGCCATCATTTATTGACGACCACGTGGAATTCTACGTAGCAGGTACTGGGTTCGAGTCCCAACATTAGTGCCAAAACATAAATTGTTGGTTTTATTGTGATTGCCATGCGGTGGCGGCTCGTTAAAAGAATACTACCACTCCATCTCATCCAATGGATCTCGTAAAAGGCGTGTAAGGAATTAAACTGCACTGTGCACCCAACAGCGCATGGTGGCGATGGGCTCACCACCTATCACACCAAGTGCATTATATTGTTTTTGTGAAACGTGGATTGTGGCAGTCATCTGTTTTTGCAGTGAGTGCCTAGTCTCTGACTACCCCTTATGGGATACAGTCGTGATCTTATGTATGTATGTAGGTACATATTATAAAGCAGAGACATTTTGATGAGTACATAAATTGTTAAAAAAAATTAGGTATTTTATTGATCCCGCTAATTGTTAAGTATAATACTCTTATCTCAAAGTACGGATGGTATTATCGGAGCGTCGCTGACACTATACGATACCTATTTTTTCGATACAAATGGTAACGTGTTGAAACTATTTCTGCGGCACTATAATAATGTCGCCGATGTACAAATCAGACCGATCGGTGCGACACTTAACTCGTCATAATAAACAAATCTCCAAATCTTGGCACTCGGCCCCAAGTCACAACGAGGTCATTAAAGTCCACGGTTTACTGAGTAGGTCCATAAAAAGCAAGCAAAGTCGTAGATGTGAAATTATAAGGCCAACCAACCCTCGTTACCCTTTTGCAGCATGGTCGACAGTTGCTGGAGAACTACCGCTCATTGGTGGAGGAGCTGACCCAAGAAGATCTGGATCATCTGGCCCATGCACGCTCCTGCTCTGTTAGTATTTCATACTCAAAAATTATTTAATCTACAACCATTTAATAGCCTCATCTTATCCCGTGGGTGTCTTAAAAGTCGACAGAGGGAAAATGAAAACCGGGAGACGGGCAACAGCATCTTCCTGGAACATCTGAATAAATAATTAGCGTTTACCAACCCGTCTGCCAAGCGTAGCAACTATAGCAGAATTCCCCGACAATGAGAGCTACAAACTATTGTGGCAATCTATGGGGGAGGCCTACATTCAGTAGTGGACTAGTGACAGGCTGAAATGGTGATGATGATGAATCATTTAATCGAAAAATCGACTTCCATACAGCAGCTCCTCCAGCTTATGTTAATTTAAGATGAAGTTTCATGCATCATGGATCCCATCATCAGAACTTGACCAAATTTATAAGGGACCATCCAACAAATAGGTTACGTCCGATCATAACAAAAAACTATACAGATGAATCGCAAAACCTTTTCCTCTTTTGTAGTCGGTTAAAAATATTTGTAATATCATCATTTCAAGCAAGATTAATGTAGTGTATTTTAAAACTCCAAATATTAGTACAGTAGTAAAAATCTGTATTAATCAAAATAAATGTATAAAAAATTACTTTACTAATTCCCAGATATCATCAATCCCGACGAAAACGAACGGAAGTGTCACGGCGGGAGTCAACAGCCCGGCGCAGTCCGCATCCAGCAACGTCAGTGTTGCCAACAGTGACATTAGCAGCGGCAGGTTGGTGTTGCCACTGTTTAACATACTTTTCATAAGATGATAAATTTGATTTATTCGTGTTTATTTGTTATATGTAGAATGCGATCATAGACGTACACGTTTATTTCGTAGCGGAATGGCGAATTTTATACTAATGTGGCTGTAAATTAAAATGCTTTTGTCAATTATGCGAAGCGCGTTTAAGGTGATGCATTATTTTGCGAATTTTATTAATTTTCGTTTCAATAATACTTTGGGATGGAATCGCATATAATTGTAACCATTACATAAAGCCTGGCACGGCATGGTTTCCGACTTACTTCGTGCCAGGCAATGAGGTATTTTTATATATAAACGTTATTTGCAGGCATTCCCGGGCCTCATCGTCAAGTTCCAGCGGCTGTCTCTCCGATGGCGGAACGGCTTCTGAAAGCGCGTTTGACTGCGAGTTCCCTATGGGTAAGACATACGTACAATCAGGCCCCCCACCTGCACCAGGGGTGACACATACACGTGTGAGTGTGTATGTGTCACCCACACACCCACACACACGCACGCACGCACGCACACACACACACACACACACACACACACACACACACACACACACACACAGAGAGAGAGAGAGAGAGAGAGAGAGAGAGAGAGAGAGAGAGAGAGAGAGAGAGAACCGGTCACTAGTCCACTGCTTAACATAGGCGTTAACCATAGATTGCCACAAAGGTTTGTAGCACTCATTTTGGGGGGATTTTGTTAGTTGCCACGCTTGGCAACCGCAGTTTATTTATACAGACGTTCCAGGAAGACGCTGCTGCCCATCTTCTGGTTTTGATTTTACCTCTGTCCACTTTTACGACACCCACGGGATGAGACAAGCGGGGAGCCACTCCGCCGCCATTTTGGTACGAGTCAAAAAATTCTTCCACCCCATTGCGTTCCCACGAGCAGTATAGTGACAGCATTGCATATTACGATGTTATTCTGCACCAATAAAGGCTGTCCGTACAATAGCTCTCGCCTCTTACGACACCTCGGTAGGAAAGAGGTAGGTGCTATTCTACTCTACCAGATACCTATCAGCTTCTCTATCTATTACATTTTAAGTGTTAAATAGTAAATTCCTTTTACCTGTAGTTTAAAAAATACCACAACTAATTCAATATTAATTTCTAATTGACTCGTCCAGCTATCGCGTATAGTCGTATTAGATCAAAAGCTAACTGAAATAAATTCCTCAGGCACGATAAAACGTAAACCTTCAATGAAACCCAACATCCCGTTGACGTGGATGACGAGGCAGCTGAAGGAGATGGCAGAAACTGGTTCGACGCCGGGAGACGACGATCGCGGCGACTGCGGTACGCTCACGAGGCGACCACGACCGCGCGACGATTCGACGCTGAAGCGACATCATGCCGGTTAGTAAATTTGCTTCATTATAATTAATGTAGTCTTGAAGTTACTTGTAACTATTTTAGATACTACTAGACATTCCCCGTGGTTTCGCCCGCGTAAAAAACCCCGATCCATCATATATATCTGTACTCATCGGATTTTGGGTTTTTTTTTGCGCGGTACCCTAATATTTTTTTTAAATTAATGTAGCCTATGTTACCCGCTATAATATCAGCTGTCTGTCAGTGGAAGTTGCATCAAAAGCGGTCCAGCCCTTTCGGTGATTAGCCGGACAATACAATTCCCTGGCCTCATTTTACAAAGTCTAATCCAATATAATTAGGGTTCCCAAAAAAAAAAAAAACCCTAAATCCGATTCAAATAAGGAAGTATATATTTATATCATCGATCGGGGTCGGCTTTTTTACGCGGGTGAAGCCGCGCGGCACAGCTGGTAAATTAATAAAATCCATAATATTGCATAAAAGTATTATTAAATAAGAGGTTATGAATGTATTTCTACGATCCATGTCATATTGCCTTATAGCTGCACTCACTTTAGAAATGTGTGCAGGGAAAAACAGGGTATATAGTCACATAAATTATACATACATACAGTCACGCCCGTTCCCATATAAGGGGTAGGCAAGATACCGCACCCGTAGCCGACCTCTCGGGGGGCGGGTGTGGTACACCATTTTGGTAAAAGTCAAAAAATTCTTACTCCCCATTGCGTTCCCACAAGCAATATAGTGACAGCATTGCATATTATGGTGTTATTCTGCCCATACAATACCTTAGTCGTCTCTTACGACAACTGGGTTGTTATTAAAGAGATAGATGCCATTCTACTCTGCTGGACATCTATTGGCTTTAATAACTTATATGAAGGGTTGGGAAAAATGCATGCTTCATCTTTTCAGCCTGTCACTAGTCCACTGCTGAACATAGGCCTCCCCCATAGATTGCTACAAAAGTTTTGTAGCTCTCATTTTTTTATTCTGATGTTCCAGGAAGACGCTGCTGCCCATCTTCTGGTTGTAATTTTCCCTCTGTCGACTTTTACGACACCCACGGGACGAGATGGGGTGGTAGATTCTCTTAAGCCGCTACAAATGCTTACACACGGCATGCTTACAAATTACAATATACATTTTCGCATGTATTTTAAATCCGCGACTGTTTGACCAGATACCATTATGTGTTTGACATTAGCAGTATGAATGTGAACAAACGACGGACTATTTTGTGATCTGCCATTATTTTTTTTTTATTGTATAAAGTGACGAAACGAGCATAACGTTCACCAGATGGTAAGTGCGACGTTCGCCCACAACAAATGCTGTGTCACCCAGAATATTTCTGTGTGACACCACACTGCGCCCGTCACCCTGAGACATCAGTTCCTAAGTCTCAAAAGCCCAGTGCTTACGCTAGCTCTCAGTGCCCTTCAAACCGAAACAGTAATGCTTGCACACTACTGCTTCACGGCAGAATAACTGGTCCTGGGGTGGTACCTACCTAGACATGGACATGGACATGGATTCCTATGCAGGAATCCATTTGTATTTGTATAAATGTAAATATTCAATGTTATTCAATTGAGTGTAATTGTAAAACATTAGAAAATAAATTTTATATTGCTCGCATCTTCTCCATACAAACTCTAATTTTGCCAAATCTCACACTCCTTGCGCGCAGTATGCTTAAAAAAAGAGGTACAAAGATTTCTCTTCACCTTTTAATATACAGATACGTTAATATTTTTTTATTATTTTATCAACAGATTCAACTGATAATGCGGTATATAGCACGGCCAGTGGCGGACTCCTCACCTCCAGCATAAGTCCAGTGCGCCACGAGCCTCCTCCCTCGTACGGCCATTACGAAAGCATTCCACGAGATGTCTATCGCTCGAGTGTGGAGACCACATCTTCTCTCTATGGCTACACCACCGTATATGACAAAGTTCAGAGACAAGAAGTCGCCAATGTTGAAGATTTACCCCCACCACCTCCAGTAGATACTCCGGATGGCATGTTCAGCTCAACTCTCAGTCTAGACTCCCTTCCTCCACCACCCCCACCACTGGACCCCATAGAAGACATTTGTGGATCACAGCTCAGTCTCCCTCCACCTCCACCAGAGCATACCATGGAAGCCAGCACGGGTAGAGTCCAGGACATTGTCAGTCAACTCACGGCACAACAAATCGAACAAGCAGCCAGAGCTGGTCAATCTAGAAATTCAAGAAACCCAGAACAAACTCGTTCTTTCCCCAGGCAACCATCATTGGACAGTGTCCACTCTGAAGCCTCTAAAACGTCATCTTTGCACTCTGACAAGAGCATTTACGGACAAACAGCTGCTTACGGTGCCTGTCTCGTAGAATTGCAAACAAAGAAACTTAGCAGTCCCTCCATACAGAAGAAACTGATCGATCCAGGCAAAGAGCGTACAGGGTCTGTAAAGAAGGTGAACTTCGCAGATGACTTACCCACATGTTCTGATGGGAAGAAAAACAAAAAGATCTCTTTTAATCTTAAGGAGCCGTCGCCGTCTTCGCCGAGGAAGCCGCTTCCTCCGAAACGCAATGAGAGCACGCGATTGTCGTCACCTAAGAAATTGGCAGATTCCAATAGTAACCCACCCAAAGAATTCCTCAAAGATCTCCAGCGAGTGATGAGGAAGAAGTGGCAAGTAGCGCAAAAGTGTAAACTTGAGCCGGCGACAACTCCCCACGAGGTGCTTGGCTTCCGCGAGTACCCACTTTCAGAAGACTACAAAGAAACTAGTGTCTCAATGTGGGTGCAAGAGCACTATGGCTCCGTAGAGGAACCTTTTTATGAGAATATGTATGGGAGAGACGCACCACCGCGGGAAGAACCAAAGCCTGTAAAGAAACGTCCACCACCAGCACCTCCAAGAAGAAGTGACTCAACTCATTTATCTTCCCACTCACTCTCTTCCACGGCACAGCCTACTGCCTGAAGAGGTAACTCTTAGTGCGAAGTTTGTACCAAGTGATGTTATTTAGTGACTAGATAAACTCCAAAGTACTCTGTATGTTACACTTTATAAATCTTCTATTAGCGGCAGTATTTGCGTTATGTTCGTTGATTTACGCCTTGTATGTGTAGTGTTGTGACTGTAGACAACTAAATTCTATGTAATTGCTCTCTGAGCTGCGTAGTGCGTTTTGTGACTATTCTGAATGATTATGTCTCGTCGAGTTATTCTGACGAGATCTGGGATTATACAGCTGTTGCAAATCCGCCACTGTTTATTCGAAGGTTAGTTAAATTTGAACAATTTTATTGCGATTACGTATGAATATGGCAGAACACAGTTCTGTGGTGTGATCCTAGTGCGACCAAAATCTGTGTAACAAGTTGATCGGGACAAAGAGTAAACAATTTGAAATAACTCAAACGGCGGTGCTATTAAGGAAAAGTATACTAATGTATAAAAGTTTGCGGGTCCACTTGCTTTAGATTGGCTCAAACCTTCAAGCCGTTTAGTTGTATTTATGTGTTTTAAAATTAATGTATTTTATGTTAGCTAATGTAATTTAGCATATTACTGAAGAAAATTATTAATATTTATTTGAAAATTGACTATAACTAAGGCTTGAGCTTATCTTTTACGACAGTTGGAGATACAAGTGAACCTTGAAAAATGTGTTTATGACATGAGTTGGATTTTGTCAATTTTATATTATGTTCCTAGCTAATTATTAACTGAGGTGTCTACCTGTAGCCACAACCCCTCTTTAACATGGAAGTACTATAGAAGAACATTGGAAGTTTAGTAATAATTTTGGTTTCCTATCCTTGCTCTGACGACATAATGAAGCTACTATTGGTAGCTCTGGAGCGGTGGTGGCTAAGAGCCCGGGCGCCAGCCCATTACTGAATTTTAATAAAACTCGAGTTACCCGAGTTCCATCCCAAGTCCCGGCACCTCTAAATTGTTCTGCAGTTTATACTACATTCTCAGTGGTGGAGGAAAAGATCATGAGGAAACCTTCACACCAAGGACATGTGAAGTCCACTAACCTGTTACTTTACTTTTCCCACTACCAGAATACCATGCTGAAAAACCTAACAGCTCAACTTTCTGTCTTATATATAGCACCAAAATCTTACTCGGCATGTCAGAGCCAACTGCTGGTAATTAAGCTGTGTGTCCATTCTCTTCAGAATGTCCGTGAGCCTGCCTTGTCTACCAACATACACGCTTGTCTCAATCAATAAACAATATCCAATAATTAGCAATTAATTAAAATATTACCACCATGTCACATTATAACTTCCAAGTGGGGAAGTGGCTGCAATATCTTGACCATAGTTTAGGTAGGAATTCTATATATGTATTTTGATTGTCTGGTTGGTTTTGTTTGTGCATAGTGAAATTAGCATTTTATGGGATTGTACGTTAAATAATTCTGTTTTTATGTACTGTATTGATTGTATAAAATGGGCTGTGCCATATTAATGTATGTTGCAATATTT
The DNA here is from genome assembly GCA_019845155.1 of Luehdorfia chinensis. NCBI lineage: Eukaryota > Metazoa > Arthropoda > Insecta > Lepidoptera > Papilionidae > Luehdorfia > Luehdorfia chinensis. The sequence continues at coordinate 1,973,139 of JAHVAK010000142.1, read as the reverse complement.
CATTCCTTATTCATGTAAACAACTGATACAATGAATTATTATGACATTTTCATCTCACTTTGGATGTGATCTATTCTCATTGCTTTAAAAATATACATAGAATTTTTGACATTTAACTGTATTCTTCCAAATGTATAAGTTCATTCCATTCCGTTATCATGTCGAACCATGTGAATGTCTCATTACTTTATAGAAAAGTTAGGTAATGATTTTAAATAATAATAACGTAGGAAGTTTTTATATTGATCTCCAATTTTTTTTAGAAATATATACATATATTTCGATAGACCCTAACAAGTTTTACAACACAACCCTTCCACATAAATACCAAGTGATGGATTGCATACTTATAACTTGGCTTTCAAAATACAGGTTAATTATAAGTTACCATAAGAAACTTAGAAAGTATATACAAATATAGTACAGTTTGTTGTAGGCTCCGTTGAATTTTAGGGCTTTTTACACTCATTAAATTTTTCAATTTATGTATACATATATTTTATTTTATTTAAAATGCCCTGATGTACTGAGTCGGCGAGATAGGTACTATTGGGAGGGGTTTAGTATAATTGTTAGAATGTCCATCCAAGCTATCTTCTATTATACCAATAAATAAACTTCAAGACTGAAATATATTTCCCTATATGACAATAAAACGTCGTCCGGAACCCAGCACCGTCACACATATTCACCAGCTAAATTGAATTAATATTAATTTGCCGCGACCGCATAAGAGCCAAACGAAATACTTAATAACAAACGCAACTTCAAACGCAATCAACAATTTTGTTAGTTATAAATATATTACATACCTTTGAATACAGTGAATGCAATAAAACAGAAAATTTGTTAAAGAACTCGATTTTCTTTAGTCACAAAAAGTGAAAGTCTGTAGATCACTCAGTCGCAAATAACACTTATTCAAATACAAATATTTACGTAATCCAAACATTCATACAGAAATAGCAAAAAGTGTTTTAGGTAATTTCCTGTAAATGAACAATTGTGTCAAAGTGACATGACTTTACCAGAACTGTCATAATAGATCTTCTTTTTAAATCATTTAAGACATAATCAAATGTTAACATCTTTACATGCATCACATATGATCGACAAATAAAGGTTATTATTATTATTATTATTTTGGGAAATTAGCTTCCGAGTCGAGCCAGTTTTGCCAATGTCGAGTTATAATTTAATTACAACAAAGACTTAATTTCGATCGACATTAAAATGACTTTTACTAAAGATTTTCTGGACTGATGGAGACAAAACGAAAAGTACGATTTTTGTCTTGAATTTTCCAATCCCTGTCAACCAAACAAAATCAACTATCAATATTAAACATAAAAATTTAATAAAAACACTAATGTCACTTTTCGATTTGGCGCCAAAAGAAGAGTGAAGACTTATTATTATTATTAATGGAAACAGTCGTAAACTAATTTTCCATTGTCAAGTAACATCAAAGTATACACTCTTCAAGCAGCAAGATTTTAAAACTTTGATCGACAGTAAATTGATGTTGACTTTTACTGAAGATTTGCTGTACTGATGCGAGACAAAACGAAAAGCACAATTTTGGTTTTAAATTTAATTCTCTAATCGCTGTACACTTTCAGGAGCACTTGCTGCATAATAAACTATCAATATTAAACATCCAAACTCCAAATATACACAGAAATTACAAAATTAAATAAAAACACTGATGCCACTTTTCGTGTTGGCGCCAAAAGACGAATGAAGGCTTCTTAAGCCGCGTTGAGCGTTTTTTTTTAATTTCACGTGTCTAGTGCGCAGTTAACTGTACATAAATAAAAAAACAAACATCTAATACACTTTTGGCGCCAATTCGAAAAATGAAGGCTGTGTTTTAATTGAATTAAAATATTTGTGTACATTCGAGTTTTCATGTTTAATACTGATAGTGTACTATGCAGCAAATGCTCGTGTGGCTGTTCATCAATAAAAATGTTTAAACAAGTTCGAAATTGTGATTTTCGTTTCGTCTCCTTCAGTTCCATAAATCTTCTGAAAATTCATTTTACTATCGTAGGACTTACAAACTTTGAAATTTAAATTCTATTTACTAAAAATAATGCATTTTCATAAATAATTCAAAAATAAGTGGCATCACTTTGAAACAATGACAAAAAGTTTTGATGGTTGCGCTAGATACAAAAAAAATCTTTCCCTTTTTTTTGGACCGAGTAGATTAGAATGATTTTTCATTAGTGGTTAACACTTACGATAAATATTGTTAGTATCGATGGACATACTCAAGTCTTTCGCTTATTAAATTGCGTATTACATAAACACGTAGTGTACATACTAACAAATCCATCATTTTCGCGTTACCGCAATATTAGCGACGTGCATAGGGCCGATACAACCCCGCTGATAGGTGTGTTTGCTAGCGCGTATTACGTTTGGAGTGCGGCCGATTGAATCTAATTCCAATTTATCGATAAGGAATTTGTTTAAAATGTCTTTGTATACTAGTAATGATTAATATTTATTTATGATATCGCATAATATAAATGTTCTATGTACTGCATAAGAGACTGCCAAATGACTGTTTGAATATTTTATGTCGATGCATCCATTTTAGCTGTGATTCATGTCATATAATTAAATAATAATACTAAAGTAACTACTTAAAGTTGGTAAACAGCGTAGAAGAGTTATTCTAAATTTTCACGTTAGCGTTAAAATATTTGTTGGTGCCGTTTAGTAAATTAACAAGTTAGATTTCAAAGATCCATTAGATTAAAAATTATCGAACAGTTAGGGTATTTGACTGTTCCGATTTTTGTGTAAAGAGACTAGACACTAAAGACGAGTGTTAAACGATGTTGGTTATACAGGTCCACCGTCGATGTAATGTAGTGTGTATGAAACAAAAAATATAGTCGCCTCTCTTTTTATAAAATAAAAGTAAAACTCCGTGTTAATTACGGAATAAAAAAAAATGTCAAATACCCTTTTGTGACGAGCGACTTAGCGTAAGTATGTGTTCCGATGTTCAATGTACTTACATAAATGTTTGTGGAGATCCATTCAATGTTTATTAATGTGAATTCGATGTAACAATCATTAATACGTGTAACAGATCTACATTCCTTGTATGTTAGCTAATGTAGGAACCTTCACAAATCCACGGGTGTTTGTTACAGGAAACAACTGTAATATAAATACGTTTTTCTTTTCCATTGACATTAACATGCTCTATTAGCATCTAATCATTATAGATAATTTTAGATAAAGCTGTATTGGACTACACCTGATTCAAGAAGAGTTTTTTATTCATTAATTCGATGTTGTCAGACTAATGGCGGATTTCAGCGTTGAAAAAAAAACCCGATCAGTTCAAGGTGAACGAAGTTTATACGTTTAACCGTGTTCAATGCTACGGTTTGCATTTCATCAACATCAAATGAACGCAGTTAAATCTAAACGCGATTAATATTCTGAACGCCCAATTTTCGACGTTCAACACTTTAAACGCGTTTATAGAGCTGTCATTGTCAATTGCACAACTATGTAAACAAAAAAAATATTTTTAATTCGTATTGTTTATTGTTTGCATACGTATGATGCCTATGCATAAAAACAGCCTGTTTGATGTCATGAAATACGAAATACATCGAGTTTTCGTTTTAGATTGTGACGATATTTCGTGTAAACTTCGTTTTACTAAACGCGATCAAAATGGAGCTGGTGCAATCAGTTATACGAAAATCGATCAAATTATACATTTGAACTCGTAAAACGTGGTTTTATCAAACTTGGTTTCCAAAGTGTTCGGTGAAATCGGATGTAAAAAAAAGAACCGAACTAATTATTATATTATTTTCTACAATTGAATATGTGTGTTTTATTAATAATGTGTAGCGCAAATATATCTAACCAATTGATACATAATGAGAGACTGGTAAAAGTATAATTTTATGTGCAAAATTAGAATTATGGCTTCCTACTACTGTTTACTCAATACGAGGTTTATTTCCGATTTCTGTGTAGCTAATTTTGTAGATATTTTATATTCGCGTCGCACTGCTAAGAGTACTAGTTTGAATATTCTCAAAGATGCTTTTTATATCTAGTATTAATATTGAAACAGCACGAGTGTATTTAGATTACGTTACACCAGGCCATTAGTAAAGCTGTGTTACCGATCGTCGGAAGTACCAACATGAGAATGTAACATGTGCGGACAGGTTTAGAACCGTACTAATGACGCCTTGTTGAAATGTTCGGGTAATTTCTTAATGTGTGCCGTCGCTACGTTAGTTCGTTTTGCTGCTGCGTTTACATTTACGATATTGTAATGTGCCCTAAGTCCCTGGACGAGATTTTAAAATACCTAAATACTAGCTAGCTTGTACATACTAATAGTTCCGTGGTATACTTTCAAACGTGATGGTACCGTTAGATTACGGGTTCCACATTTTTGTGTCATACACCCTTATCACATACATTTGGAATGATTTTAGTATTTATTTTATGTAATGCATTTATTAGTATCATTAATTATGTTTAAATTGTACAGTGCAAAATAAGTATAATATTAATTTTTTGTATATTTTTTCAAATATATCGAAATTCCAAATAAATTACGTTTTTCATTTATTATTTCCCATGAAATTTTAAAACACATTCAAATCACATAAATTACATTAGTTAAAATTGGTCGTCATAAAGTCTAGTCGCTATTATACTCTGTTCCAATCCAATTTTCTACGAATGTCGACAATGATTCAACTCTTTATTTAGAAATATATTCATTTAATTTAAAAAAAAATACATACATACAGTCACGCCTCGTTCCCGTAGGGGTAGGCAGAGACCACATCTTTCCAGTGGCTACGATCCTAATACACATCTTTAGCTTCTTCTACTTTTATTAGCGTTTTCACACACGCTCGTTTTCCATCTGTCAACTTCTTTCTCGTAGGCCGCCACCACACGTACAATAAATTATACAATACATTTTACATTATATTCGATTTAATTCAAAAGATATTTAAATATAAAATAGTAGACCACAGGTATGACGTAGTTTACTGTCCATAAAGATGCTTATTTTGAGCGCCAAATCCACGGGCGGGTTGTGCTGAACCAGCAGACCACGGGGTAGTAGTAAGTAATAGCCTAGAAACTTCCCAAAGCTGCACTTCGTTTCGAAGCCTAGAGACTCTCATGTCTTCGAAATATTTTAATTCTGAAGGAAAAGAAGTTAATTTGCTAAGATCCGCAATCGATATATAAAATGGTGTATATTACCTGGTTTTTGAAGAGCACCACCCGTCCTCTCACTGTAGATTACACAAGCAAACTAACACCGCCACCAGATCCTCCAACACTCCATTAAGCAATATACATTACTGAAGTCGAGACCACGACACGTATTTCACCTCAAAACGAGGCATTGTCAAGTGTTACTGCCGCCAAACCACTCGGCGCCGATTTCCGCCAAATAATTTTCCAATGAGACACACTATTATATTAATCAAGAAACATGAAGGTAAACTTGAATTTGGAATACATATTCGTTATATATATTCATTCATTATCATTATATTCATATTCATTATATACATTTTTTCATTCATTAACATCATATTCATTATATTTACTCGTAAACATATCTAATTTTTGGCGGATGAATGTGAAAACGGTATCGCTACCCGCCCGTTCGGGGGGGGGGGGGGGGAGTTGTATATAGAGTTCGCATCTCAAAAATTAGCGCTATATTGGACCAATGGACGTATGAAATATTTCTTGAGGTTCTCATGTGGCGACATAGATATCGCTTCATATTTTTAAAACTTGTAACAACGTGCCAGCATTTCATAGATTACACTTTTCGTTTAAAAATTACTGAGTGACTTTGTCCAGTCAATATCCATTAACCATATTCACTACAATTTGAGCGAATATCGAATGTTCAGGTAATTTTGGCTATGTGGGGTGCTATCTTTAAAAATATGTACAAGTACGTTATTGGTGACAGGTCTGCTGACATTACGTCAATATATTATGTCTGATTATAATTAGTATTGCTATGTTCGTTAAAGCTTTTTGAATTGCCTTTTCAATGGATTATATATTTTAAATACACACTATGGACGGCGAAGGTACGACATTTATGATTTTTGTAACATAATAACATTAATATCACTTCACAGGAGAATAAAACCGCGTTATAAATATTTCGACTATATTTATCAACTTCAGCCGAACTTCTTAATTAAAAACTGAAAAAAATATAGCTTGTGTGGTCCCGTCTTCAGAATATCCGGAACGTAACCGATAATATCGATTTTTCGCATTTTGTGCCAGCACCTCTAAAATTGTAATTAAGTGCTGATTTAGTGCTTAGCGGTGAAGTAAATCATCGTGAGGAAACCTGCATGTCTGAGGAATAAAATTATTTCGAAGACACGTGGAGTCCTCCAACCCGCATTGGAACAGCGTGGCGGACTTTGCCCGGCTCCAAAACCCTCTCAGAAATTAGAGCAGGCCTGTTGCTCAGCATTGGGAAATTTATAGGCTGTAACTTGTTACAAAGTACTTCGAAGCCCTAAGGACCTCTTACGACACCTCGGTAGGAAAGAGGTAGGTGCTATTCTACTCCACAGGACACCTATCAAACATATCGTCATATGACGTGATATCATTATTATCCCATCACAGCCGATCGCGACCACTTCTGAACAAACACGCGATCTTTCGCAGTTATATCATCAAAGTTGCTACGCATAGGTTAAAAAACGCTTTAAAAACAGTTTATTTAGCTCTTCGAGGAAGATGTGATCTCCTAGGTTTTTTCCTTTCTCGTCATTTAAGACTACCACGAGACGAGATGATTGGTAAATTATGTTTTTTATGTTCATACTATCCATACTATAATATTATAAATGCGAAAGTAACTCTCTTTGTCCCTCTGTCTGTTTGTTACCTTTTTACGGCTGAACCGCTGAACTGAACTTCGCGAAATTTGGCACAGAGAGAGAGAGATTGCATCCTGGAGACGGTCATAGAATACTGTTTATTCCGGAAAATCAATAAATTCCCACGGGATATTAATAAAACCCATATCCACGAGGACAAAGTCGCGGGCATCAGCCAGTTAGTTATACATAAATTATGCAATATATTGGGCCTCTTTGGAGAGCGTGGAAATTGTTCGGGCGAATAGTCACATGCTATTGGATTCAGCGGTTCGGTAACTGCCATGTCAGAGGCGAAATATGTGGATTACTGGGTACTCTTGCCATCATAGACCATTAAACATAAGATGTCACAAGACTTGGATCACGGTCGGTTTTTTTTATTGTAGAAAGTGACGAAACGAGCAAAACGTTCACCTGATGGTAAGGGCAACGTCCGCCCACAACAAATGCTATGTCACCCAGAATACTTCTGTGTGACACCACAATGCGCCCGTCACCCTGAGACATCAGTTCTTAAGTCTCTAATGCCCAGTGATTACGCTAGCTCACAGTGCCCTTCAAACCGAAACACGGCAATGCTTGCACACTACTGCTTCACGGCAGCAGCTATACTGCCGTGAAGCCCTGTGGTGGTACCTACCTAGACGGATTCCTGCATAGAAATCCTACCACCAGTAAAATTATCTCTGTCTGAATGAATCTGTTTAATTCGGTTCTTATTTTACTTCGTCTGTATTTATGCAGACGATTGCGAGTGCTCGAAGCTGCTCAATGAGTTAAACTGGTATAAGTTCCGAAAGTATCGCGCCAGTCCGGGCGTCCTAGCCCTCGAGGATTGGCGTCGGGATCCATTCATCTGGCTGCACTACGTCGAGAGCAACGATGGCATGCAGCTCGCGGACTACGTGTTAAGGTGACTTCATACCGGACAGTGCTTAAGAGAATGTCCCATCTTGTATGGTGTCGTAAAAGTCGACAGAGGAAAAATTAAAACCAGGAAATGGACGGCAGCATTTTACTGGAACATCTGAATAAATAAACTTGACAGCTGCCCGCCGCCTGTTCAGCAGTGGACTAGTATAGGCTGAAATGATGATGATGGTATCTAGATTTCAGCGGTGATAATACCTATTCGCGTACTTTAAAGTGATGAGATGCCTTTCAGGCTCGGTAAAAGCGAACATCTGCAGGCAAATTTAAAAGAAACTAATTTTATGGATTTTATCGCGTTTAATTTTAATATTTATAACCCGACTTTTCGAGCGCTTTACAGCACCCATGGTCACGGGAGGACTGAGGTGACAGATGTCCTGATGTCATAGTTAACCAGGACTGTCTTCAGCTTTTAATACGCAGAAAGAGCTTACTGTGGTGTGCTTGTTTGTTGATTTAATTTTATTAATTATAGGATCCCAAGCCCATACCCAACCATCTTCTCTATTAAAATTAGAATGTTTTTTTAATCTCAATAGCCTTACGAATCATCATTGGTAGGAATCCGTGTTCTTTTGCGAGGATTTGTGGTTCATCAAATCCGATGCAATGGTTGGGATGATCCGGAACATGGTCTGTTGACTGCAGACTTCCTGGAGTGACGGTGCTACACATCTGCTATATGTTCTTTTCTCGAAACATCGGGTTATAAATAGTAAAATTAAAGGGGATAAAACCCGAAAAATTAGTTTCATTTAAATGTGTGTTGTTCTTGTAGAAATCATTATCTGCGGGCAAAATCCATAAGACATCTGACAGAAACTGGAAGCGCGTTTCCCGACCTGTGGCTGAAAAGTGACCCATGTTCAGTAATAAGCAGTCGAATTTCAAATGCCTAATATTTTCTATATCACTTTTCCATTAATAATCTGTACAAGTTCCTAAATGGAGTCTTTGTTTTGTTAAGTGGGTGAACATTAAAACATTTTTTTAATGAGTAAGGACGAGACGAGCAAAACGCCTACCTGATGGTGATTGTTTGCCCATAACAAATGCTGTGTCACCCAGAACATTTCAATATTATAAATGTGAAAGTAACTCCCTCTGTCCCTCTCTCTGTTATTTTTTTACGGCACAGCCCTTAAACCAAGAGAGGGTTTTTGGAGCTAGGAAGAATCCGCCACGCTGCTCCAATGCGGGTTGGCGGACTTCACATGTCTTCGAAATATTTTTTATTTCTGAGACATGCAGGTTTCCTCACATGATTTTCACCTCACGATGTTTTCCTTCACCGCCGAGCACGTGGTAAATCAGCACTTAAAATTGCAATTAACAATTTTAGTGGTGCCGGCACGGGGGGAATCGAACCCAGGTCACTCGCGTACTATGAAAATTAAAGCGAGCGCCTAGCCCCTGAGCTACCACGGCTCGTTAGATAGCAGTACCTTAACATTATATGCAATGCGATATTTGTAAACGAAAACCAAAGTAGTAATAATAGTTTGCCTATTGCGATCGAAAATAAACAGTAATAAACAAAGTTTAAACAATGTATGTAACCATGTTGGCCGTTTGGTGGCGGCTCGTTAAAAGAATACTACCACTCCATCTCATCCAATGGATCTCATAAAAGACGAGTAAGGAATTAAACTGCACTGTGCACCCAACAGCGCATGGTGGCGATGGGCTCACCACCTATCACACCAAGTGCATTATATTGTTTTGGTGAAACGTGGATTGTGGCAGTCATATGTTTTTACAGTGAGTGCCCAGTCTCTGACTACCCCTTATGGGATACAGTCGTGATCTTATGTATATGTATGTATGTAACCATGATATGTTTTTTTCTTCGATACCTGCTTAAGCAAATAATAAAATTTTCTATAACATACATACTCGTAAATATAACCTGAATGTCCGTTCCTTTCTTTGTTGCTTATTAATAACTATCTGTGCCCGCGGTTTCACCCGCCGTTTAATTTAAAAAAAATTGATGCTAAATAACCTATAGCCTTCCTCGATAAGTGGGCTATTCAACACTAAAAAAATGTTTTAATTCGAACCAGTTGTTCCTGATATTATAGCGTTCAACCAAACAAACTATTCAGCTTAATAATATTAGTATAGAATAATTGTTTATAATCTGATTCAGTATATTATAACGTTGAGAAACTAACTTCTAAAAGCGACTAGAAATTATTTACCCGACTACAGCAATTTTTATGTGTGTGAAGACAAAAACGGGTCAAGTTACCAACTTTGTTCAGGGCCAGCGACACTTGCTTCTGGTCAATCCAGGACGTGCAGCGCTATTTCCGGGGACAACTGCACTGCGAGCAGGTGCTCTTTACCTGCCAATACCCCAACCTCTGCTTACCAACGCCCATTGGACAACACTCCTGGAAGTCTAATACTGCGCTCAAACGACCACCTGCTACATATCTTAAGGAGTTACATAGATCTTTGGAAATTACGCTAAAGGTTAATAGAATTTTCAATTAAAGTAGGGACAGATGTTTTTTTTATTTTGTTAACCTATGGGAGAAGTTTACTGGTGATAGGATTCCTATGCAGGAATCCGTCTAGGTAGGTACCAACCCAGGGCCAGTTATTCTGCCGTGAAGCAGTAGTGTGCAAGCATTACTGTGTTTCGGTTTGAAGGGCACTGTGGGCTAGCGTAATCACTGGGCATTTGAGACTTAAGAACTGATGTCTCAGGGTGACGGGCGCAGTGTGGTGTCACACAGAAATATTCTGGGTGACACAGCATTTGTTGTGGGCGGACGTTGCACTTACCATCAGGTGAACGTTTTGCTCGTTTCGTCGCTTTATACAATAAAAAAAAAGTAAGCGATCTGAAAATAATTGAGGCCCGTGTACAAATAGTAAAGAAAAGTAGATATCAGTTTCTCTTTAACAACAACTTAAACTCACTAGTAATTACTTAAAATTAAAGTAAAACTTTGCGCCGTTCGGCACATTTTATAGCATAAAAACCAACGTGGCGCCATTTTGGTAAGAGTGAAGAGATTCTTACCCTCCATTGCGTTATCACGAGCAGTATTGTGACAGCATTGCATTTTCTGGTATTATTCTGCACGAATGATGATGTGATGTTGTGTTCTCCTAGCCGATTTCGACCACGGCGACAACTTCCGACTACTGTCGAGAGCGATCAACTGCGCAGGAGATATTATAGTGCCACAAGTGTACGCGCAAACACAGAGGCACTCACTCGTCCCAACCTACACGCGCCCGATGTAACGCTGACGCGATAAGATCGGAGGTAGGCTAGGATGCAGTGTCAGAAACACGGGGACAAACAGAACACAACCAGACCCGAAAACCAACAGTTTATGTTTTAGCACAAATCTTGGCTCCGGCTGGGATTCGAACCCAGGACCGGCGGCTTAGAAGTCAGGTACTCTGACCACTAGGCCACGCGGTCGTCACGCAATTCTGCACGAATGAAGGCTGTCCGTACAATACCTTAGTCGCCTCTTACGACACCTCGGTAAGGGAGAGGTAGTTGCTAATTTTAATTTTTTTTATTGTATGAAGTGACGAAACGCTTAAAACGATGACAAATGCTGTGTCACCCAAAACATTTCCGTGTGACACCACATTGCGCTCGTCACCCTGAGACATCAGTTCTAAGGTCTCATACGGCAAGTGATTACACTAGCTCTCAGTGTCCTATGCAGGTATCCGTGTAGGTAGGTAGCCACCACAGTACCAATTATTCTGCCGTGAAACAGTAGTGTGCAAGTATTACCGTATGAAGGCACTGTGAGTTAGTGTAATCACTGGGCATATGAGACTTAAGAACTGATGATAAGACTGATGGTATTACACAGAAATGAACTTTTTGCTCGTTTCGTCACTTTCTCCAATAAGAAAAACGATTAGATTGAAATGCAATTATTTATACGCATTGTTCGTGTGAGCGATGTGTGTGGTGTATTTATCCGTAAATGTTTTTAAACCTTTACTATTTTACAAAGAATCGTGTGTGTACAAGGAGGCAGTTTTTCACCTTAGAAAATGGAGGCGGCGCAAGCACAGATGGACCGGCTGATTGTGTGCGACCAACTGATTAAAATTGATCTCATGGATCATTTCAAAAGGAAGACTTTCTTTTGCACCCTCTTAAATATCTTAAGGTAGGAATGAGATTATAAAAGAAATCTAAATAGATTGTGTGGTTCTGTAGTAGCGGCTTAAGAGAATCTACCACCCCATCTCGTCCCGTGGGTGTCGTAAAAGTCGACAGAGGGAAAATTAAAACCAGAAAATGGGCAGCAGCATCTTCCTGTACATCAGAATAAATAAGCTGCGGTTGCCAACCCGCCTGCCCAGCGTGGCAACTATGGCAAAATTCCCCCCAAAATGAGAGCTACAAACTTTTGTAGCAATCTATGGGGAAGGCCTATGTTCAGCAGTGGACTAGTGACAGGCTGAAATGATGATGATGATGAAATAAATTGTAAAGATCTTTTACGTTTTCTGCCTAAAGGAAATCAATTTGATCAGCATCAATTTCTACATAGTCATCATTTTAGTCCACTGTTGAACATAGGCCTTCCCCAAAGATAGCCACAAAACTCGGCAATTATTCAATTTCTAGTAATTTTTTGGCAAATATTAGCTTTACAATATATTCTTTAATTATTTTTACATGTTGTTTGTAAAAATAATTAAAGAATAAATTGTAAAGCTAGCTGCTGTTTATGTTCATTCCCACAGTGGCCATACCAATACCATACCAGTGGCAATACCATGGGTGCTGTAAAGCACTCGAAACGTCGGGTTATAAATAGTAAAACATTAAACGCGATAAAATCCGTAAAATTAGTTTCATTTAAACATACCAATGGTTTTACCAATACAGTACCTATGGTTAACTGCTTAGAAGGAATGAGATGGGGCGGTGGATTCTCTTAGGTTGCCACCACTCGGCACACATATATACAATTTATACAAAGGGCGGCTATATAGCTCGTAGAACCGATAACAGCTGGAGATGAAAGGTTCTGGAGTGGCTACCTCGTACCGGCAAACGTTTTTTAGTGCGACCCACCACTAGATGGACGGGTTTGGCGGGAAGAGTACGGAAAGCAGGTGGTTCGGGGCATTGATATACTAAAACCCAAGATACACAGTTTTATACAAAAATCACTTCAAAAAGCGTCCTCGATCGAACAACACATAAATATAAAGAAAATGATCACAAATTCCTAGCAAATATGCATAAATTTTATCTTATAACCCGCCACATAAAGTGGCTTTTCAAATCAATGAAGGAAAGAAAGTCAATTTGCTAAGATCCGCATGCAAAATATAAAATAGTGAATATTACCTAGTTTTATGAAGAGCGCCGCCCGCCCTCACAGTAGCGTGCACGAGCAAAGTAATACGGCCACCGGAAACCACCACCAACACTACAACACTACCAATAGGCAATATACACCACTGAAGTCAAGACCACGACACGTGTTAACATCAAAACGAGCCAATATCATGTGATATAGACTCTACAACAGTCACTGGGCGGCTGACTGTTCTCGATAAGTTTCTTTACAAATTCATCTCTCACACCTTGCTCTTGCAGATTCTAGCTGTAGAACACTAATAGGTTCATGCAAACGATGCCGCCATTGCTGTGTTAGACAGTCGGGCATACCGCGGTACTCGGGCATACATTTTCTTTCTCAATCTTTCATCTACAATCACAAAATCAATCATACTTCTCCGGATTCCTTCTTCTCTAATATGTGCTCTGAGTGGATTTTTTTATGGTCGAACATAGCTAGAGTAAAAGCAAAGAATATCGATTACAACTACGGTACTAGTAAATAGTAAAAGTTCTGTAATGACTACCTAGGAACGGAGATCTGGTGTCCTGAAATACAGGCCCAAAGCCCAGTTTAGGCAGCAGTCCACCACACTATGCGAATGTGTAATACTTTTATAAAATGTTTCAAGTTATGTGATGATTGTATTGTGGGAAGAAATAAATAAATAATTATTATTATTACTTGTATTGGAGAGGCCTATGTTCAGCAGTGGACTAGTGACGAAAAACGTCCACACACTGAGCTCATCCCCCTGAGACACCTCCTAAGTCTCATATGCCCAGTAATTACACTAGCTCTCTGTGCCCTTCAGACTGTAATGTTTGCAGATAGTATTGCCTTGCGGTGGTATCTACCTAGACGGATTCCTGCATAATAATCCTACCACCAGGTTAAGGAATCCTACCATCAGGTATTATTAAAGTCAGTAATAAAGATGTTACCCTGTAAAATCAAAAGTCATTTAGGCTTTTGGCGCTAACTCGCAAAGTGGCAATAGTGTTTTTATTTAATTTTTTAAATTCTGTGTATATTTGGAGTTTTGATGTTTAATATTGATAGTTTATTATGCAGCAAGTGCTCCTGAAAATGTACAGTGATTGGAAAATTCAATTCAAGACCAAAATTGTGCTTTCGTTTTGTCTCCATCAGTCCAGTGAATTTTCAGTAAAGGTTAACTATCAATTTACTCTCGATTAAAATTTTGAAGTCTTGCTGCTTGAAGATTGTGTACTTGGATATGTTACTTGACACTGTAAGATATTTTATGACTGTTTCCATTAATAAATAAATAATAATAATAAGTCATTTAGCCATGTGTATTAACCAATAACTAGTGGTCGCGTAGTTAGGTCGTAGTAGTTTGACCAAAAACTATTATGTGTTTGACATTGGCAGTATTAGCGTAGACAAACGACAGACTAATATGTGAATGACATTGACAGTATGAACGTAAATAATGAATGTTTTATTTTATTCAATTTAATGTATTTGTAACACATTATTTTCTCGATACTTTTACCATAGAAACTAACTATGAGAAATCTTACCCTCTTTCTTGCGCGCAATATGCTTAGAAATGGGATCTAAGTTTTCTCTTCACGTATTAATATATAGATATATTGCAAGTTTTCAGGACAGCCTACAGTTGGTTTCCTTCGAGAATCTCCGTTGCTCGCGGCTGGAGGGCGTGCGTCTGATCCAGCAACTAGCCTGCTTCAACGCGCACTCGCTCAAGTACTTGTTTCTCTGGCAGTTCGTTCGCTCCGACGAGAACCCGATACTTGTTAACTACAGCTACATAACTGGTACGTTGTGGGTGACAACTCCATCGACGTAAGATTTTGTATGAGGTAAGGTTAGACCAGAAGTTCTCAAATTATCGGCCATCCTAAAGCTTATCAAGACGTTTAGTCTGTGACAAGACTAGTTCCTAAGTCTCATATGCCCAGTAATTACACTAGCTTGTTTGAACACTACTGGTTCATGGCAGAATAGATGGCCCCGAGGTGGTATATACCTAGATAGGTAGGATTCCTTATAGTAATCCTAACACTATTACCAGTGTTCTGCCATACGAAAATACCGATTTTGTCCGAGTCAAAGCATTGTTTAAACTTTAGCGCATGCTGCCGCGGCCACAAGTGTCAGCTTCGTCATCACTTTGTTTTCCTAATTGGGAAAACAAAGTGATGACGAAACTCCATCTTTCAGCTCGAAGAGCACCACACTCGACTCATCCATCACAATTATAGCGAGTGGAAATGGATAGGGAGTGAGTAAATGGAGTAAGACAGTTATTATTGGGAAAGTACTTCTGACTTTTTCTAATAAACAGATGCCTCGCCAATTATGAATTTCTAAGCTGGTACTAGTCTAAGTACCATCATTATTTACCATATTGCAAACACTGTGAAAACTCTAAATTACGTACCACACTACTACTTGAATACTAAATAGTGGCTATCACTGAGTCTGGTAGAATTATTGCAAGCATTTGAGGTTGGATATAGGCTGTGAGTAGGTGAACTATGCAGGTTACCTCCAAAAGCAACTGCTCTGAAAATACTTTAGAAAACGTCATGTTGCCGACCGTAAGGAACGTTTACCCAGTAAATGTGCTTCCTCAATTTTACTATTTACAAGATTGCTGTCGATTTCATATGGATAGGTGACCCATCGACTGGTTCGGCTGATCAGATCGCCTGCTGAGAGGCTTGGGAGTCTATGCGGGGTACGGATATCTGTTTGCGACTTGTTGGTTTAATGATTGAATGAACCACCAGTAAATTGCTTTCAATTGTTGACTATACATAAAACAGTGTGTTTTTGCGTCGCTTAATTGACTGTCGTTTTAGATTCTGTTTTTCTTGTTTGTTATTTCCTTAAGCGAATTATTTGTGAAGTTTATTTGTAAACTAGTACTGTAACCAAAGAGAATATAATGACATTATCGCACACCTGAGCCGTGTGGTGGCGGCCTAAGAGAATCTACCACCCCATTTCATGCCGTGGGTGTCGTAAAAGTCGACTGAGGGAAAATTAAGTACCAGGAGATGGGCGGCATCATTTTCCTGGTGGTAGGATTCCTATGTAGGAATCCGTCCAGATAGTTACCACCCCAGGGCCAGTTATTCTGCCGTGAGGCAGTAGTGTGCAAAAATTACTGTGTTTCGGTTTGAAGGGCACTGAGAGCTAGCGTAATCACTGGCATATGAGACTTATGAACAGATATCTCAGAGTGACGGGCGCAGTGTGGTGCCACATATAAATGTTCTGGGTGACTCAGCATTTGTTATAAGCAGACGTTCCACTTACCATCAGGTGAACGTATTGATCGTTTCGTCACTTTCATGAAATAAAAAAAAACATCTGAATAAATAGACTGCGTTTGCCAATCCGCCTGCTTGGCAACTATGGCAGAATCTCTCCAAAATGAGAGCTACAAACTTGTGGCTATCTATGGGGGAGGCCTAGTTCGGCAGTGGACTTCTGAGGGGCTTGTGTTGACGACGACGACGATCGCACACCTATCAAATGTCAATTGCGGTTTGAAATTCGTCAAATATTAAACTGAGTGAAGCGGATCCCTTCACATTCTTCTCCTTTTTTGATTCTGGCAATTAGCTACCATACTTTCATTCCGATTGACAGTAAAACGATAGTTGAATTTTACTGAAGATTTGCTGGATTGATGAAAGATGATAAAGATGAAGATTTGCTGGACTGGTGGAGACAAAACGAAAAGTATAATTTTGATCTTGAATTGAATTTTCCAGTCACTGCACACTGTCATGAAAACTTGCTGCATAATAAACTATCAATATGAAACATCAAAACTAAAATATACACAGAAATTACAAAATTGAATAAAAACACCAACGCCACTTTGACAGTTGGCGCCAAAAGTACGAGCGCGATCTTAAATGTAATGAACATTTACAACTATACACATTTTGTTTTTTTTTGATAAAAAAAATATTACAATTCCACACAATTATTTTTAATCTATACTGGCCTTTAGAAGCTGTTACCATAGCAACAGTACCATAACAACGTTTGTAAATAACGTACAGCAATGACGACGGATGAAGAGAAATTCCGATTGGCAAAACTATTGCAAGACATACTCGTAGAAGTCCCCGAGAACAGGCTACCAGAACGGTGCCAGAGACTGCTAAAAGATGTTGACCAAAAATTGGAACTTGAAGTGGAAGCGGAGGCTGAAAGGTCAGAGGGAGATCTGCAATACGAAAATCCGTACGTTCCAGATAAAGGTCTGTTGGAAGACAACGAGAGGAAACTGCGCGAACTGATGTATGAAGAGAAACGGTTTGTTTTAGTTTACTTAGGTATATATTTATTAGACTTTGGTTCCTCGGTGTTTTATGAATGTAATAGATATAAATGAAACTAATTTTACGGATATTATCGCGTTTAATTTTAATATTTTTGACCCGTTTCGAGTGCTTTACAACACCCATGATCACGGTAGATCGGACCAAGAATAATAATGAAAAGCTGTTTTATTAGAATTATTGAGTGTTCCGTTATTTATTTTACCGTCAATTTTACTATGCAATTAATCTATGCAAAATAATGCTTGCATTGGGATTTCGTCCACCCCCAGTTACGTGTCCTTATGATAATATCACATTTCTTTCAATCAGTTAACTTAAAACACGCTTTATAGTATGAATGGCGTTTGCAGAACCATAGAGGAAACCGTCGAGGATACGCTTACAGACCCGATGAGACCCTGGCGCACTAACTCCAGCAAGGAGAAGTTGCTTCGAATCGACCGCGATTTGAAAAGGCACCTCGAGCGGTCTACAGATATGATTGCTCCGTTAAATGACGGAGACATGCGGGATCTGGTGAAAACTTGTCAGGGGGATACCAAGTCGCGTGCCGTTGGCGCCGACCGCCTGCGCGAAACTGTGGATGCGGCACGGAAAAACCTACCCAATTTTCAGTATCGGAAGGTTGATAACACGACCGCCACTGCGATTCTTCCTGAAGCTCACGAGCCGAAGGGTCACGAGGCAGGTCGTGGCGATGGAAATGCTATTTAATTCTACAAATATATTTTAATGTGTAATTACTATTCATTATTGAATATATATAAACGATTTCAAAAAAAATTAGTTTATTTATTAAGAGTTCACTATGCGTAGTAGTACGTGCTGGTAGTTAATTAACAGTGGTAGGATTTATATCGTAAGCAAACGGCTTAGAAAGATGAACTGTATCGCTCTGACAGTGTAAAAATTACAAGAGTCGATGCCTCGCCAGTGTAGTTAAGCAATTAAACGCTACTAATTACTAATTTTATTATATAATGTATTCATCTGCCTTTTTTAGTGTGCATTCATTCACATAATATATTTACTCATAAGTTTCATTTGAAACAATTGTCAAACAATTTCCAAATTACTATTCATTATTGAATATATATAAACGATTTCAAAAAACATACCATATTTATTAAGTGTTCACTGTAAAGTAATAGACGTGCTAGTAGTTACTTAATAGTGGTAGGTTTTATACTACACGAGTCGATGCCTCGCTAGTGTAGTTCAGCAATTAAACGTGCTACTAATTACTAATTTTATTATATAATGTATTAATTTGCCTTTTATAGTCTGCATTCATTCACATAAATGTAATATATTTACTCATAAGTTTCATTTGAAACAATTGTCAAACAATTTCCTAATTACTATTCATTATTGAATATATATAAACGATTTCAAAAAACATAGCATATTTATTAAGTGTTCACTGTAAAGTAATAGTACGTGCTAGTAGTTACTTAATAGTGGTAGGTTTTATACTACACGAGTCGATGCCTCGCTAGTGTAGTTCAGCAATTAAACGTGCTACTAATTACTAATTTTATTATATAATGTATTCATTTGCCTTTTTTAGTGTGCATTCATTCACATAAATGTAATATATTTACTCAGTTTCATTTGAAACAATTCTCAAACAATTTCCTAATTATGTACGCTTCATTTGTATTTAAATTTGTTACTATTGACAATAAATAAAATATGTAAAAAATACTCGGTGATATTATAACTATATTCCTAATTCAGTTTGCTTTTCCCACGTGACTATTTCATGAAGTATCTAATTACTTATGAGAAGGAACAGAAAACTACATGTAACATGATTTTGATCAAACGTTTGTGGAGCTACAAGTCGTTCTTAATTATATGGCCATCACTGTAAATTCTCATTCAAGATACCTGGGTATTGCTATTTCTATTATAAAAAAGTCAATATTTTATACATAAAACAATCCTTCATAATAAAAGTTCATTAGTATTAATGTTTGTTGTCTTGTTTTATATATATTTTTTTTTAAAATAAGAAAAATATGAACTATTTATGACAATTAGATTCGCAAAATATTCGCACGATTTTTGCGAATACGAATATTCGTTACATCACTAGTCATCACCTAACTTCCACGTACGTCAAACGTACCTGCTGTATCGTTGGTACAGTTTGGTTTGAAAAAAAATTATAGCTTCCGATAGTATACGGAACCGAGGTCAATTGGCCGTGAAGACATCACCTTGGAGTCAGGTGAAGATTGCGAATAATTCCAGGCAGCGGTGAATACACGCCGCGGCCAGGGACCGTTCAGTGTTTCCTGCGAAGTCTCGCCGAGTTGAGGAACTTGCGGGTGCTTGCACTGCAGTATGGTCACATTGCGGACGGTACGGGCTGCGCTCTAATCTCCTTGCTGCCGGTCCTCAAGAGACCTCACTTCAGATTACAGGTCTGTCCATAGCCACTGTCTTTTATGCCAGTTATGGTAAATAAGAAACTATATACAATGGGTCATAAATTAAGTGTAAGATTTTTTTTTGATAAAGTGACGAAACGAGCAAAACGTTCACCTGATGGTAAGTGCAACGTCCGCCCACAACAAAGCCTGTGTCACCCAGAATACTTCTGTGTGACACCACAATGCGCCCGTCACCTTGAGACATAGGTTCTTAAGTCTCAAATGCCCAGTGATTACGCTAGCTCATAGTGCCCTTCAAACCGAAACACAGCAATGCTTGCACACTACTGCTTCAAGGCAGAATAACTGCCTAAAATATGCCTATGTATGTATTAAGAATAATATGAAATATTTATGTCAGATTTTTTAAGTGAGTATAAAAATATTATGTTAATGGATTTGTATAGATGTATGGATTTCTAAGTTATGTAATGTTACTCTTCGACGACTCTTCCAGGCTCCAAAACCCTCTTAGAAATTAGAGGTGGGCGGTGGACATTTACAGGCTGTAACTTTACATTTTTTAGGTTTTTTTTGGAATTACCTTTGTGTTAAATTCTGCTAAAACACAACTGGATAAAATTATGTTTCATCTTGGAGTCATTTTATTTTTATGTTAAATTGCAATTTCATTACATTCAGCTTCTTTGCGGCGAGGAGCATACTCCGGGTCGAGTAGATCCATCTCGCGGCGGCGGCGGGAACGGTGTCCCGGACCCTGCGTGGCGTCGCGTCTCTATCGCCTGTCCAGATCTCTACTTAGTTATGGTTTTCTGTAAGATTCATTTATTACAGTAAATAAAAAAAATGGATCCAACGGAAATAATACCGAAAAATATAGTCAAATCCGAATGATAGAAAACCAGTTCGGTACTTTATACGGTTAAATTAGAATTCAAAATTAAATCCTTACGATTAAGCTCTGTTTATTAATTGATCAATACGAATACTGTTTTGTATAAAAGGTATAAGATATTATTTTTATTGTTACCCAGAGCCACTATGGTCCATTCGTTCTCTGTTGTTGTTACATCTGATCGCTAATAGATGCCGTCCCGAGCGCTCTACGCGAATGCGAAAACAACACGACAATATTAATGGCAGACTACGAGTGCTCTGGAAAAAATTATGGCTGACTGAATTTTAATTTTATTTTTGTCGCCGTGTGGTGGCGGCTCGTTAAAAGAATACTACCACTCCATCTCATCCAGTGGATCTCGTAAAAGGCGAGTAAGGAATTAAACTGCACTGTGCACCCAACAGCACATGGTGGAGATGGAATCACCACCTATCACACCAAGTGCATTATATTGTTTTGGTGAAACGTGGATTGTGGCAGTCATCTGTTTTTGCAGTGAGTGCCCAGTCTCTGACTACCCCTTATGGGATACAGTCGTGATCTTATGTATGTATGTATGTATGTATTTTTTTTATCTATAAAGTGCCGAAACGAGCAAAACGTTCACCTGATGGTAGGTGAAACGTCTGCGAATAACAAATGCTGTGTCACCCCGAGCATTTCGGTATGGCCACACTGCGCCCGCCGCCGTCAGACATCAGTTCTTAAGTCTCACATGCCTCTCAGACCGAAACACAGTAAAGTCTGCGGACTACTGCTTCACAGCAGAATAATTGGCCTGGGGTGGTACCTACCTAGATGGATTCCTGCATAGGAATCTTACCACCAGTATGAAGAAACTCCGTAGATATCCTCTATTTTGTTATTTTTTATCTTTGTCAAAAGTACATTATAAATATATATATATATCATATAGAACAGTCTCATAGAAAACCAAAGCGCGCTCCATGACAAAATGTTATACAAGATTTAAAAACAAATGAATAAATGCATTGCAAACTCGCAGACCAGCCACCACCAACAACACCTGTTCACAAGTATGACGCATATGGCAGCCATCGCCCTCCTCGACCATTTTCATGGGAAGTGGACGACCGGCTACACGACGCCGCCGCAAGCAGAAGCATTTAAGCGAGAATGACTTACTCAAGTCTACTGTTTTGAACTAAAAGAATCTGCCTTTCATTCTACAGAGCACTCCTCCATAAGATCTATTAAATTTTTTTCATTGTATGTATACAAAGTGTCAAGTTCGTCTTGAAGAAATTAATAGAATACCCTACAAATCTTTATCACGTAACCATTTTGAAGGAGGGTAAATAAATAAAAATGAAACATGAACCGTGTGGTAGCGGCCTAAGAGAATCTACCACCCCGTACCACCACCACGGGATGGGCCCGTGGGTGTCGTAAAAGTCGACAGTGGGAAATTAATCTTCCTGGAACATCTGAATAAATAAACTACGGTTGCAAACCCGCCTGCCAAGCGTGGCAACTATGGCAAACTCCCTCCAATATGAGAGCTACAAACTTTTATGGCTATCTATGGGGGAGGCCTATGTTCAGCAGTGGAATTGTGATAGGCTGAAAGGACGACGACGACGACTAAACAAGAATAAATTAAAAGCCTTGCATTTAGGAGTTTACTTGTCATCGTGGGCGTTTCAGCCTTTACAAATACATTGTCAGAATAATCGTTAAAAAGAAACAATTTGACAAATACTGATACAATTTGACATGCCTCTCTTGGAATGATTGCTCAAATTCAAACGGAGACGGCGGGTTAGCGAGCGCAGTGTCATCGCACTGGTGATACCCTCTCCGCATGAATCCCGCAATTCCTTTGGTATTGTAGATGTTCATGGAAGATAGACTTACCATCAGATGAGCCGATTGCTCGTTTGCCCCCCTCTTTTAATATAAATAATAATAAATAAATAAACAGTGTGGGATGTTGGATGTCGAGTTCGACATATTTGAAATGTCATATTGAATAAATACAGATCGTGTGCGCCAGTACGACTTCGCGCGGCGCTTCTTAACTAAGAGCGTCCCACTTCGGGAGGCCCTTCTGCATCAAGGTCTTCGAGTACGCGGTGAAGACTTTGATTCCAGCAGCTTTGTGCGGCACCTTGTTGGTCATTACGCGAGCACTCTAGGTGAGCAGCTGTAAAAAGCTCATTTCTTGGAACTATGATTATATGTTTCCCTTTTCCTAAACTTTAGTCTATTGCTTTTATCTACGAATGCCTTCATCCTGTGCTTTACATTAATTTATGTACACACCCCTCTGCTCCCTTCTTAATCATAACAATTACGTTTACAATGGTTGTCTGGATGAAATCGCTTTCTGAGCGATAAGATATTGTACATATTTTTACACTTTTTTTTGTTAATTTTTGTGCTTATTCCTGTATTTGGTGTACAATAAAGAATACATTGATTGATTGATTGAGTGATTGATAACCAAACTATAATCGCATATCATTTCGATATAAATGATATGGTCTATAAATGATATTTTCGTATTTTTTTTAAAACAAAGTATTTTAGCTTGATTGATATGGTATGGATTATAGATGAATATAGTAAATCGAAAGTTGAAAAAATTTATTATTTTACATAATGGTGGTAGGATTTATATGCTGAAATCCGACTAAGTACTATCGCAATGTCAGTTATTCTGCCGAGAAGCAGTAGTGTGCAAATGTTACCTACTGTGTTTAGATTTGAGGTTTGTAGTATCCGATGAAGCTGTAAAAGCCGAGAAGGCTAACAGCAATTACATCACCGAAAATATATGTTTAAGTTTGAATAAAACTGAGAGCTAGTGTAATTACTGGACATATGAGACTTAAGAACTGATGTATCAGGGTGACGAAGTCAGTGTAGTGCCACACAGAAATGTTTTGAGTAACACAGCATTTGTTATGTGCTGACGTTGCACTTACCATCAGTTGAAAGATTTGCACGTTAGTACAGTATATGTTGCACACTACTGCTTCACGGCAGAATAACTGGTACTGCGATATTTCCTAGTCGGATTCCTGCGTAGGAATCCTTCCACCAATAAGTAAGGTAAAAACAGCACATCAGTATAGTCCTTTTTTATTTTATCTTAATAGACTATGTGTTGCCATTATCCCAGTTTTTAATTGAATATTTTTTATACTTTTTATTTACTTCTAAGTTGTATTGTTATATGGTAGCTGGAGTGCCTTTGATGGACAAAGTGAGGAACGGCGTGATAAAGGAAAGCTGCGTTGTGGTAGAAGATGTAGTGACAAAGATAGAGAAAGGGATGCTTAGATGGTTTGGACACGTAGAGAATCCTCTCATTTATTATATTTATCCATCCGGATGAAAGAAGAATGACGAAACAGATTTATGAGGCGAGTGTGAATGGGCAAGCCGGTAAGGGTTGATGTAAGCCAACATATCACGATCAGATCGAAGTCGTTTTAACGAAAGGCCACGTGAAAAGGTAACCGACGAGCTTGTTTGAAAACACTAATGATAGTAGAAGTAGCGAAAGATGAGTATCAGGTTCGTAGAAAGTGGAAAGATCTCCGCCTACCCCAATGGGAAAGAGGCGTGGCTCAAGGTATGTATTGTTATTATATTTATTCTTTTGTATTTATTTAATCAAAGTTCCGCATGTTGTGTCTTGATTAAAACATTCTTCTTTTTTTCACAGTAACTTTGAGTATACAGCAGTGGCGGGTCGCACCATTTCCACTGCGGCGCACGCTAGAGCTGCTTCCGTCGCTGGTGCGGCTCGGCTACATTGGCTGCGTTGTGGAGCGCGACTTACACGACATGCTCGTACTCGTCGCTTGCGGAGTCTGTCACAGTAAATAATTTAAAACCTATTATAGTTTGGAAGACCCTGAAGACGTTTTCCGGGCCACTACTCGGAACATTGTCATGAGATAAAGTTGCAATTGTTTGTTTTAGGGTAGAGTACTTATGTATAGTGGTACACAGAGGATTCGAATGCGAAGTTCTGGTTGACGCGGTTATGGCCAGGCGTGGCACTAACAATCGGTTGATAAACTTGCTATTTCTATCAGTACAATTGTAAAATTAACAAGTAACGTAACAGCATATAAATGTTCCACTGCTGATCATTGGCCGACTCTCGTTTTCTGAGATCAGTCGCCGTCTCACCCAGAACCCTACTAGTCAGTCTTGTGGCACTGTAATTCCCTGGCTACCCCGAGACTTCAGTTCTTAAGTACACACGATACACCCGTGTTCCAGGGCGGTTCTCACCGCCCAGAGTTACCGACACACAAGTAGACAGTCCGAATGGAGGCCCGCAGCCTCCCTCGGACGGTCATTAGACGACTTAAAATCATTTGAGATATTCGAAATAGCGCAAGGACGCAGCGAACGCGGCACAGTCCGAATTTCGAGGTTTTTGTAGGAGCTCATTTAAGTATTTATGTTTGGGTCAAACCAAACCTGGCACGCGGGCCCCTGGCCCGTGAGCACAGTATCCGATGAAGCTGTAAAAGCCAAAAAGGCCAACAGCAATTACTTCACCGAAATTATATAGTTCTGAACTCCAGTATGACCTTTAATTACACTAACGTCAGTTAAACCAACCGAAACACAGTAATGTTTGCACAGCACCATCGATGACAGAGTAACTGTCACTCACCAGTAAATGCAATACGCTTAAAATATTAAAACGATGTCAGTAAATAATATACAGTTAAAATATCTATGCAGGAATCCGTCTAGGTAGCTACCACCCCAGGCCAGCTATTCCGTCGTGAAGCAGTAGTGTGCAAACATTACTGTTTCGAGTGACACTGAGAGCTAGTGTAGTCACCGGGCATGTGAAACTCACTTCACTTTATCCAATAAAAAATATCCCATTTTTCAAGCTTTTTAGGAACAATTAATTTTAAATTTGAATATAACGACATTATTCAACTTGTAGGCTCCGGTGAGATTCGAACTCGTTATCTCCTGCTTACTAGACAGGTGCTTTAACCAACTAAGCCGGACTAAACTTTGCATCGTATATTACTCTTTGTTTCACCCATCGTCTATTACTTTCACAAAAGACCCGGCAACTACTTTGTCCAATTCTTTGTTTTTAAGAGAGACAAGCATTTCACGTCGCTTAAAAAAAAGTTTATTTTTCTTTGACTTATGTGAACTCACTTCATCATCATCATCATTTCAGCCTATCTTAGTCCACTGTTGAACATAGGCCTCCCCCATAGATTGCCACAAAGCACGGTCCTGAGCCACCCGCATCCATCGACTTCCCGCAAGATCGCGCAGGTCGTCGCTCCATCTAGTGGGGGGCGCACTACACTGCGTTTGCCGGTACGAGGTTCGAAGTTGCCGGGACTTCTGAAATTGTTCTGCATTTTTGATGAATAGATTGTACTACAGTGTGTTGCAAGGAATAGGTCTGCGCTCAGTACAAGTTACGGATGCCCGCATCACTGATTTTCAGCACAGCCTGATTATAATCCTAAGCCGGTAGTACTCGCTATACTACAGGTTTATTATATATTTATACAAAATGTCCTTAAAATTATTGTTAAATTAGTCTAAGCTAATAATAATAATAATAAGTGTGCAGTTACAAAACAATTAGCTTAAAATAACATGCCGGGAGGAGAACATAGGAAAGAAGTTGTCGCAAAGTGTTAGAACGATTATAATTAAAAAAAATAGCAGTTAAATATATAGACGTATTAAAAAAAAGGAAAACACAATCAGGAAATCGGTATGTCTGAGAAGTATAATTTTGAAGTCCGGCAACTTGACACACTGGAGAATGGTGGCGGTCTCTTTCCCGTTCCTTAGCCCTCTCATAAATCAGAGGAGGCCTGACCTCAGCAGTGGGACATTTATAATCTGCAACTCTATTTCCATTTTTTTGTTTTATTTATTAAGAAAACCAACAGTGCCGTTAGAAATGTATACATGACCGTGTTATTAAAACGCTTATAGAGCTGAAGCAGATTGCGGTTCAAGTTCAAGATGAAGAGTCGGGGCGAAAACATTGGAGAAGCGTCTTGGCGAGTCTAACTGACGAGTTCAGTGATATCATGCAGCTGTTCGAAATCGATTTTAGTTTGAAAATATACAAATGCTAAATTAAATATATGTTTCATAAATCCTAAACGAAAACTAAAGTTATTTAATAAATGTTTCATATCTTGAAATCAATATTTCTTTTTCTTTAACAGTGCTTGAAGCACACTGCGGAATATAGGCTTGTTGAGTTGACACCCTCGCAGTAGTAATGTTGCTTGTAACTGTTACTGATATGTTTGTGTTCGGTAATTATTCCCGCCTTCGGACAGTCGTCAGAGCCTATTGTATCAGTCGGAAACACAATGCTTCCAATTAAAAAGGCGATGGAAATCGAGAGCAAACCAATTACATAACTATCTCAACATTAAGTTGATTTTCTGTAAGACCTGTTTTCTGTTTATTTTGTATTATTTGGCTTTACTAGAAATTTAAAGATAAAGCAAGTAACATCATAATATCCAATTCATAAAAATAATTTCAAGAATAATTTTCGTAAAGTCAATAGATACTCGTAAATATTTAATCAAAAAACCCGCTTCAACACAGCAGCTCTAAACATGCTTATACGATCTTAATTTTAATGATTTTCTCATGGGTCATCAGAACTTTCCCAAATTTGTATGGGAATGTTACTTCCTTTGTTACCCCTTTACTTTATCTGTACTAATAAAAAAATATTATCAAAATCGGTTCATAAACAAAGAAGTTATACCCAAACATACTTCAACCACCTCCTTTTATGTCATCATCATCATCATCATCATTTCAGCCTATCACCAGTCCACTGCTGAATATAGGCCTCCCTCATCAGCCATGCTAACGCCGCCACTACACGGCCGTTTTAAAATGAGTAAACTGACGAAATTGACGACAATGATGAAATTGACTCACTGAATGACGTTTTATGACATGTATAGCTTATTATTCCTGAGATTCTGCACAGGAAGCCCATGTTAAGCCCGTAATCGAATTATTGATTATTCAAAGTTGCAGAGATTGTGCTTCATTGATTCAGAGGAATCAGCGGCGCCGTTACTTAATAGATTAAAGCGTCTCTCTAGTCAGCAGTAGATCACGGGTTCGAATCTCACTGGGGTCTGCAAATTGATTACATTCTTTCATACACGCCACGCCTTTTTTCCATATAAGGGGTAGGTAGAGGCCACACACGTAGCTTCCGCGGAAATGGTATAATGTATCTATTATTTACCAATATATAGTTACGGTTTCAGCCTATCACGCACTAGTCCACTGCTGAACATAGGCCTCCCCCATAGATTGCTACAAAAGTTTGTAGCTCTCATTTTGGGGGGAATTTTGCCATAGTTGCCTCGCTTAGCCAGGAGGGTTGGAAACCGCGGTTTTTTTATTCTGATGTTCCACGATGATGCGGCTGCCCATCTTCTGGTTTTAATTTTCCCTCTGTCGACTTTTACGACACCCACGGGATGAGATGGTGTGGTAGATTCTCTTAAGCCGCTACCACAACGCTACCCAAACAACCGTTCGGTATGATAGATAAATAGAAAAGAATGTAATGGTGTGACTTTCAAATGAAATTCCATTGGATTTGGGTATTGTTAACTTTAGCTACTTTTTAAATATAATTTAGAGGATTTAGTGATTTAAGAAGATGGGGAAAATCCAAATTAGCGTAGTTTATTTAAAACAGAAATTAGACCGATCAGAGAAAAAAGTTATGAATATTTAGAATTGGCAAACTCAAAATCGATGAAATAGACATAGTGACTTGAGCTAAGGCGTCCAATCATTAATATCGTCCCAACTATAGCAGGTAGCGCTAGATTATAAACTACGTAACTACGTGAGTTCTTGTTCAAATATTAAACTTTGCGATTTACTGGTTCATTCCGAACTATATTAAGCTATGTATTGTATACAGTTACTTCAAAATAATATACTCCCACAAACGCATAACCTCCATATTTAAAGTCTGAATATTCATAAAATGAGAAGTTGTAGAAAAATGTTATTTGGACACAGTCAGCGACTCAAAAACGTCCTCAAAAAAGAGCACACAGTGCGTTCATTTATAATGCGCAATATTTATTTGAAATTCTATTGCAATAAATTTAAAAGCTTTGTGAAACGATACTTGACTGCATTTAAAAAAGGTAATTTACGTTGTAGATATAAGATTAAATTTGTGTTTATTTAATCGGAATTTGTGATCTTTGCCTTTATTTTTATGTTTTGATCGATCGAGGACGCTTTTCGAAGTGATTTTTGTTTGGAACTGTGTATCTTTGGTTTTTATATATAAATGAATTTGGATTAATAATAATAAACCTTTTTATTTCTAAATATCAAATTGCAAACTTATTTACGATTGTTATCATAGCCGACCACAAATCCATTGCTGAAATGCCTCTCTTATAAATTGCCATACTGCACAGTGGGACTGAACCACCAGTAACTATCGACATTACGAAATACTGTACACTGTGATGACATCCCGTTTTGAGGCTCCATTCATTGGGAAGTTTAACATTGCGTCTGGCCGTACGAGAAAGCCATTTTTCTTCCCCAACCAATGTATTAATTTTATTGTATATCAATGTCAAATAAAGTTCTTTATTCAGTTTAGGTTTGTATAAAACTATTATGGATCTACTAAGAAATAACTTTCTAGTTTCAGCCAACCAAAACACATGCCCATTCTACAAGTAACAATTACTTTTTTATTAGTCTAGTGTTATATAGTGTAAGTGTTTCAGTACGTACATTATATTCTCATAAAAATATAACGAATGAAGTTTTAAAATATTGGTATCCTTGAATAGTTCTCGTGAACTGCTTCAGAACACAATTCCCTAAGAGGGGTTTGTAATGTAAAAGACAAAATTGACGATCGCCAAAAATCCGGCGTTTAAAAGCTTGTTTGTAGTGAATGCAGAGCTGTTTACGTTGGTCAGACTGGCCGCAATTTCGACACTCGTTACTAGGAGCATTTGGCTGCGTACAGAAATTGCAATCCCGATAGATCGCATTTCGCGAAACACCTTTTGGAGACTTGACATAATCTAACTTGCGATTATACATTTAAAGTTTTACATATCTGTGACAAGGGATTACGGCTGTGTGTGCTGGAAAAACTAGAAATAATAAAAAATAAAAATAATAACATTACACTGCTGAATGAGCAAATAAACGTATCGAATTCACCACTGCTAAATATCTTTAAATCTAGTACTTAAAGTTCAAATGTTCTCGAAGTAGTCATTTGCTATCAATAGGATCGCAAACGGCTGCCTACGTGACTCGGGTGGTGGATTATGTGACGAATCAGCCGTTGAGGGCCGTTATCGCGATGACGGCATCGCCATGCCTTAGATAACGGTCGGTTGCGTCACCGATACTATAAATAGAAGCTCTTTGACCGGGCCGCTCACTCGGCGGTTGACAGTCGTAGAGTCAATATCACTCGATAATGCTTCGTTTTGAAGTGAAACACGTGTCGTGTTCTCGACTTGAGTAGTGTGTATTGCCTATTGGTAGTGTTGTAGTGGTGGAGGGTATCTGGTGGCGGTATTGGTTTTCTTGTGCACGCTGTTGAGGGAGGGCGGGCGGTGCTCTTCAAAACTATGTAATACACACCATTTTGCATGCGGATCTTAGCAAATTAACTTTCTCTCCTTTACTTCATGGGTTTTACATCAGCTTATGTAAATGTCACCCTAGAAAATGGTATAGTTTGAAACTTAATCATTGCTTAAATGAACATAGCTAGAAAATAGCGTAATTAGTTTGCTGTAGTTGGCAATGGAAGCTGTTACAATGCTTTTACTATTTTGGGATTAGGGTTAAGTCTTTTCGACACGTTAAAAAGTTTTTTTATTGTCTGTGGATAGTTCTAGATGCATATTTTATTTACCGATACTATAAAAACATCATCTCTGTATGGAAAAACAATTTGAATTCCTGTGGTGAGTTCTTCCAAAAACTTTTGAAATCTTTGTGTTGCGTTATACAAACCAAAACCCATTTTCGAATATGAAATTTGAACAAATCCGAAAGGTTTATACAGTATTTTCAACATTTTACTAATTATTTTATTAATAATTATCCCTCTGGAAATAGTAAAGGCAATGACAACGGTAATGACGATATAGGAGTACATAATAGAAACTAAGAGAGGTGGTATACTCGGAGTTTCTATAAGAAATAAACAATATGCAACGAAGAAAGCTGCAGTAGAACCAGGGTACATAGCTTTAGGATGGATAAGATAATGTAGTACTGTTTCATTTCTATTGCTTATAGCACCAATACCCGTTGGAAGAAATATCATCGAGTAGCAAACCTCATGCCGGAACGCGCAGTGTATGTTGATTTCCAAAAGATGGAGAGACGCCCGGTTCAGTCTCACGGGAAGTCAATATCTCAGTCAACATTGCTTTTTGGTACACTCGGGGTAGTCTAATTTTGAACAGTTAACTGTACTGGCTGTGGTAATTACACTTTTCAAGTAAGTGATTAGACAATATTCACCATTCGTCAATCAAAACGTAAACAGGAGTGGGAGCGATGCTATAAGAATAATATTTAACTTTTATGGAATACGTTTTATTACAATTCTATATGCCAATATTCATTCAGAAGTTGTTGCCGTGGTACAAAAGCGGCCGGACGGATTTCATAATAGCTAAATAAACTTTGATTTTTTTTTTCAGAATAATCCAACAGTTTTCTAGATTACCCAAACACATAAAGGAACTTCCACTTTCTATCCCTACATAGATAATACACTTTATACTGCGTACATTGATATCTTTTAGAATTCACTTAATGAATTTAAACGTAATGTCCTTTATGCATTTCTTAGATCCGTTTAGTTTTTCGTATGTATCATTTATTTTCATTTTATGGATAGTTTATTTTCTTATAACTTTTTTTCGGGAAAAAAAGGACATACACTTTTTTTAGTTTTATTAAGTTAATATTATGAGGTCGCAAATAGTTATAGTACTTGATGAGTTTGTATAGAAAATCGCACACACTCTTCGAGCACACACTCTTCGAGCACACACACTTCTTTCAAGTGTATACTATCGACGTCCCAAATTATATAAATAAATATACTCGTATCAGACAACACTTTATATCAACACTGCACTACGGATATTACAAAGAGAAAGCAGAGGAGGGCATGCAGGTAACAAATCTAGCCAATTACCAATTTTCGAACAATTGAATTAATTTGTTGAAATGTACAAATGTACATTATTGATCGGACAAATTGTGTTCGTTCAATCCAGACGGGAAGAGCAGCGGTGCCGTGGCTTAGCTGGTTAAAGCGCCTGTCTAGTAAACAGGAGATCGCGAGTTCGAATCTCGCCGGTGCCTGATAATTGTTTTTTCCTGTTTTATAATTTAATAAGTCTATTGTAACAAATTAAGATTTTTAATATTAATTTATTTTATTTACAATTATACTATGTATGTATGTATGTAGCTTTCATTTTGGGGGGATTTTGCCATAGTCGCCACGCATGGCAGGCGGATTGGCAACCGCAGTTTATTTATATAGATGTTCTAGGAAGACGCTGCTGCCCATCTCCTGGTTTTTATTTTCTTAAGCCGATTAGATTAGTAGACATTTTTAATCGAGAATGCATAGTAGGAACCATTTACCTCAACCTTTTTTTATGATACAAATACAATATGAGTAAGAAAACATTACAATAAAAATAGGGCCGTGGTTTGCGAAACTTACGTCGCTGGATCCCGGGCCCGCAGGACCTGCCATTTGGCTATTGCCATGAAGGACAAGTTTTCAAGTTTAGTTCGAGTTTATTTATTCTTGCAAAAGAATTTTTTGTGTAAAAAGGTGTAATATTTTGTTCTTAATAAACAAAAAAGTTTGACAATGGACATTTCCCGCGCTTTTGATTATTCACTTTTGTTTTTAATTATTT
The DNA here is from genome assembly GCA_019845155.1 of Luehdorfia chinensis. Taxonomy (NCBI): domain Eukaryota; kingdom Metazoa; phylum Arthropoda; class Insecta; order Lepidoptera; family Papilionidae; genus Luehdorfia; species Luehdorfia chinensis. The sequence continues at coordinate 1,940,224 of JAHVAK010000142.1, read as the reverse complement.
ATCGATGGAAAAATAACTGTCAAAAATGTTAAACCTTTGATTTTTTTCTAAATCTACAAAATATTCGCGATGTAGTAGATAATTAAGATGAAAAAACGTTAATATAAATTAAAAACCCCATTTTGTGTTACAGGCTAATCAAAAAAAAAACTTTGAAGGCTCCGGCGAGATGCGAACTCGCGATCTCCTGTTTACTAGACAGGCGCTTTAACCAACTAAGCCACGGCGCCGTTGCTCTTTCTGTCTGGAATGAACGGGAACAATGCAATATTTCAGGATCAATAATGCAACGATGAATTTATATCAGCTATCTGAAAATTTTTAATGAACTAGATTTACGAGACGCATTACGCTTTTTGTATCCGTAGCGATAATGATATTATAAAGCAAGAGCGGGATTTTGTTTGATTTCATGTTTGTATCTCGCAAACTACTGTAACGATTCTGAAAGGTTTTCACAGTTAGGAAGCTACACTTCTAAATTGATAATGGCTGTGCTTAATCCTTAATAAATGTTCACTTTTTCAAAATATCAAAGAGCTAGTGTAATTAATGGGCATATGAGATAAGAACTGATATCTCAGGGGGTCGGGTGCAGCGTGGTGTCACACAGAAATGTTCTGGGTGTCACAGCATTTGTTACGGGCAGACGTTACACTTACCATCAGGTGAACGTTTAGCTCGTCTCGTCATTTCATACAATAAAAAAAAGAAAATTACCACTGCTCATGAAAATTCTATTATTTCAATTACGTCAGTCATAATTTTTTCCAGAGTCGTAGATTCTCGTAGTTTGTGCAATTTTATTGATATTTTCGTGTTGTTTTCGCATTCACGTAGAGCGCTCGGGACAGCATCTATGAGCGATGAGTCGCAATAACAACAGAGAACGAATGTTCACCACGGAGGTTCTGAGAAATAATAAAAATAATTTTTATAATTAAAATTATACCTTTCATTTTTATATTTATATCTTTTACATAAGAAAGTATTATGTATGGATGAAATAATCAACAGAGTTTGCATGTGGAATTATGTAATGTAAATAATGTTCATAAGCCTTAGGAACTGATGGATCCGGGGGGTCGAGCGCAGTGTGGAGCCACACAGAAATGTTCTGGGTGACACAGCATTTGTTATGGGCAGACACTTCACTTACCATCAGGTGAACGCTTTGCTCGTATTTTGTGTATTAGCTTGTAGCTTTTGCTGACGGATTCTAATATTCCCGGAAAAACTTCGTCTAGCAGTGAACTTGGAAGGATGTGAAATGATGTTCCCGAAACGTGAAGAAAATGTGGAGGCGATGCGATAGATGTACAGATTATAAAGTTTCTAAACGTGCATATATAGTTATATACAAAGATATATCAACAAATAATAACTAAGTTTACAAAAGACCTTAGTGTTTCGAGCCGCTTCTCTTCTGTGAATGCCTACTTTTATTAATTTTTTTAGATGTGATACTTGGCTACTTCAACGCCCACCACGCCGAATGGTTAGTACCACCGATTATGCGGGAAGATCTGATTATAACTGCCTTGGAATGTGATTTGATGCAACTATCTACTTCGCCCAAGTGAGTTTTTTTGAGTTCCAGACGGGGAGAAGCATAAACCTTTCCTGCTAGACCTTTTGCTGACCTCTCATCCAAACAGCTATCAGCTCTCTTGGGCTTTTCAGACCACTGTCTGATCCAGAGTACGGTGCGTATCACACGATCTGCAGTCTGCCGCCATGTGTGGCACTGCAGGTCAACAGATTTAGATGGGACCCGGTTTTTCTTTGCATGCTACACATGGATTAAAAATCCAGCGATTTCTAGAAATACACTGCCTCTAGGTCCTTCAAAAGAGTAATGCCAAATCAAAGTCAGAGCACATTTTCAGAATTAGCGAGACGCTAATTCGCCTTTCTTCGGGAATCCACGTGTTCTGGTCTTTTGCCAACGCTGTTCTGTGGAATTTCTCTCAGCCATCACCTCCACCTTTGCACAGGGAGGACGATGTATCATTTTTTTAATGCTTAAAAAAAGGATGCTTCACATTATGATTTCTTCTGTATCGTGGTTGTTTTTTCAGACATAAACATCTCAAATCCAAGAAAATGTAGTCTCGGAGAGTTAGAGAATAGTTTTTGATGAATGATTACTGAAGTGGCAATGACCTCGTAAAGCCGTTAACCATTAGGGAAGAAAGGTTCTCGAGTGGCATCCTCGTACCGGCAAGTGCAGAGCGACCCCCCACTAGATGGAGCTACGACCATTACGGTTTTGCCGGACTTCCACGGATGCAGGTGGCTCGGGTGAGAAAACTTGCATCTCTCAGAAATAAAATATTTAGAGGACATGTGCGATCCGCCAACCTACATTGGACTACGTTACGGACTCTTACCGGCTCCAAAACTCTCTCAGAAATGAGAGGAGATCTGTGTTCAGCAGTGGGACATTTAAAGGCTGTTACTTCACTTCAATTAAGATTTTGCGAAGCACTAGCAATATAAAGTTGCACGTGAAATGATGCGCGGTGCAATGGTAAACAATTATAGACGTTCAGGTAACTGAAGAAAGTTGGAATTGCATTATTGATTCCTACTTCGCACACATTGTGCCCTTCCAATCCAGATAGAATAAGCAGCGGCGCCGTGGCTTAGTGGGTTAAAGCGCTTGTCTAGTAAACAGGAGATCGCGGGTTCGAATCTCGCCGGTGCCTATTTTTAGATTTTATTTTTTCGTTTAAGTGTTTTTGAAAATGTAATTATACTTTTTGGTTAAACTACAGCTCAGTAATATAAAGTTTATTTTGATTTCATGTTTCTAAATAAGTAAGGCCTATTATAGTTAATAGAATCAGGCGTACTTTGCGGAAACATTTACTATAATGGAGTAAGGAGAGAAAGTTAATTTGCTAAGATCCGCATGCAAAATGTAAAATGGTGTGTATTACCTAGATTTGAAGAGCACCGCCCGACTAGACGACACTACCACTAGACTACGACTGTCAACCGCCGAGTCACTCGGCGATTGACAGTCGTAGAGTCAATATCACTTGATAATGCCTCGTTTTGAGGTGAAACACGTCTCGTGTTCTCGACTACAGTGGTGTGTATTGCCTAGTGGTAGTGTTGTAGTGGTGGAGGGTATCTGGAGGCGGTTCCCGGTGGCGGTATTGGTTTTTTGGTGCACGCTGTTGAGGGAGGGCGGGCGGTGCTCTTCAAAACTAGGTAATACACACCATTTTACATTTTGCATGCGGATCTTAGCAATTTAACTTTCTCTCCTTACTAAGGCTTATTATTATATCGTTTGTGACCATTAGTAGTCTTATTTTTAAAAAGCTTTTATCAAGAGCTGTTAACTTGTCCAGCGCGGACTTCGTAATGTCATTGTTATAATTTATATTTATAAGACATGATGAGCTGTTAGTGAGGCAATCTGGAACAGAGCAACATGACAAAGGGCCCAACAGCTGGCCGACTTTACTTTATACTTTATTAGTGCCTAGATTATTGAGTTACCGTGGACGATATAAAGGAGAGGCTTGTCCAGGCGGCGGGGGAAATAATATGCACGAGCCGCCGCAAAGAAAAGATCCGGAAGCTCTCTGATCACACTCTTAGTCTCTTGGAGCCTAGGCGTAAAACGAAGCTCCAGTCCTGAACTGATGCGTCAGCATATCGACAACTGAACAGACAGATCTCCCAATGTATGCGGCGGGAGCTACGTAACTTCAATACAGCCCGTATTGAAGAAGCGATAAAGCGAAACCAAGGCTCCAAGTTCTTTGCCAGGGCGAGAACGGAATTACAGCGGAGCTTCAGAAATCAGGTCGGAAACCGGTACTTTTAGTCCTTCGGAAGTTATTAAATTCCGCCGTGAAGGCGGCACTACGCCGGAAGCGTGGAGCCGAAGCGTGGCGGTCCTGTTTTTCTAGAACCATAGACCGATATCGCTTCTCAGCCGTTATGTGCTGTTTTCGAGAGTCATTACGAATCTCCTCCCCTCCCGAAGCCTCCCGAACAAGCCAGATTTCGAAAAGGCTTTTAATACCATAGACATAAACACAATCATAACCCTTCTCCAGATGGTACAAAAGACCGAAGTCTGACGTGAGAAAGCCTTCGATTCCGTCGAAATTTGAGCGGTGCTTCAGTCACTTCAGCGGTGCCGAATTGACTGTCGGAATATCTAAGTGCTGCAGTGTTTTTACAATAAGGCTACGATGGCTATCCGAGTACCATCCGATACCAACCGAGAACCACAGTACGAAACCGATTCAGATGCAGAATGGTGTAAGATAGGGCAATGTCATATCCCCTAAACTCTTCACCGCTGCATCAGAAGATGTCTTCGGGCTACCGAACTAGAAAGGATACGGTATTAGCATCAATGGCGAATACATCACTCGACGATATAGTTGTCACACCTATATCGGTTATGTCCACCTTCAACCAAGAGGTCAATCAACGGACCCAAATCAGCTGGGCAGCGTTCGGGAAACTGCGTCACATCTTCTCGTCGGGTATACCCCAATGTCTCAAAACAAACGTTTACAACCTGTGCGTGTTGCCAGTGATGACATACGGAACAGAGACTACGGGGGCTGCATGAGGAAGCTCAGAATCACTAATGTGGACTTCAATAGTGGACAATTTAGACGTTGGCGATGATCATGTCAATAATAATCTGGCTTAAAACATTTTAATCCAGCTAACATTTTTATTGCGGTGAAAATAAATTCACTCTTATGAATTATTCCGTTCTTATATCCACTTGTAGGTGTTGATAACCGAACCATAACTTTTGGCTAACATAAAAACTTTACCTAGATGTTGAAAATATACATGTCCGTCTTTGGAAAAATTAACAAAAACCTTATAAATAACATACATCTTCATACAATTACGCCTTTCCGCATACTCCACTTTTCGCCCCTTTATATATTAGTCTGTGCTGTTAGTACATTAGTAAATAATTACATTAGTCGCCTCTTACGACACCTCGGTAGGAAAGAGATAGATGCTATTCTACTCTGCCGGACACCTATCGGCATAGTAAAAGAAAAACAAATCATCTCATTACTTCGATATCGTCTTTGGAATGCCTTTACAGCGTTCCAGAGACCGAAACACATATTTTCTAAATCAATAGTAAAGAATATCATGCAACTTGGTGTATTGTGTGTGAAATCTTCAATATTTACGAATGGAATATCTACCTAGAAAATATCGTAAATTCAGCTAACGGTAGCCGAATGATAAGAAGAGTGTCTGTGACACCATTACAAAATGCGACAGCAGCGCCGCCTGCGACAGCGACTGCTGACCGACAGCCCGCCATTACGCCTACAGAACTCGTCTCGGCTACTGGTGTCCACTAAATTATTTGCAAAGATTACATTTCGTAATTATACAAAGATGTCTAAATCTACATATTTTATTTACAACCCCAGTTCCCGTAAGGAACAAATTGGCGATCGTGACAGGACCTGCGACAATCGGAACAACAATTTATTGGTCCGCGTCGACATCGGCGTGCCCACGGCAGTAATTCTACACTGTAGTGGCGACTATTATCGAAAACAGCGTGCTACGTGCAGCAAGTGAAGTTACTCTGCCCAAGTTCGGGAATCATCCATCGGGATCATCTTCAAAACCAGACTACAGCCGGCGGGCCAGACGTGTATTTGAGCCTCAGCATTGTCAGCTTGCCTATCAAGTGAGCATGTTCCTGATTTTGTGGTTTCATCTAACGTAGGATACTATGTGATTTCAAGCGTAATCTTAATATGAACCTGGTGCCTTTGCTTCAAAATACATAATCACTAAGCACCTACATGACTTTATGTCTCATGGTGATGGGCGCAGTGTCACCCAGAAAATGTCTGTGTGACACAGCAATTGTTATGGACGTGCACAGGATTTTAGGAAAACTCATTTAACATTTGAGGAACGATGTTCTTTGTTTTCTCAAATAGAAGCAATCCTCAACAGCCGCCCTTTTTGTCTATTGAGTCCTCCTAACGGTTTCCAAGCACACACACCGGGCCACTTTTTGATTGGTACACCACGGCCTTATCAACGCCAAGTTTGGAGAATCATTGTACTAACCGTCTTGACCGATTTAAGCGTCTCGAAGAAGAAAGGCAATATTTTTGGAAGCGTTGGGTCAATGAATGTATATCGGAACTCCAAGACCGCACCAAGTGACGCTCAAATGGATAAAGGATGACAGCGTGCCTCCACGTTTGTATAGTTACAGAGTTTGTAGGTTATATCCTGGACCTGACAACGTTCCTCGCGTTGCTGATATATCTACAAATCAATGGAATATTCGCGGAGCTCCTAATCGCATATGTCTCCTGCCTATTTCAGAGGACAAGAACGTTTGAAAGCACGGGCAGCACACTATTATGCCTACAGAACTCGTTTCGGCTATTAGCGCAGTGTCCATTTAAAGCTTAAAACTATTTCATTTACAACTCCAGTTCCCGTAAGAACAAGGAGCATAAAAATTGGTCACCATTACAATAGATGGTCCTGCTGTCCTGCTTTTCCATTCGTTAACAAAGCTTAAAATTTCAGCCCTTAGCTTTTGTAGTACTTATCATTTCGTTCGGAAGCACTGCAGAGAGATGATCCAGGAGTTATTTTAAAGTAGACGAAAGTATTATGTTTTAGCATTTAGATATTAGATGTAGACATACACCTTCCCTGCTGGACCATGTGCTGACCTCATGTCCGGACAGCTATTTGGTCGCCGTTGATATATTGGCTCTTCGGAGCATTATCTGATCCAAAGAATCTGCAGGCCGTCGCCGTGTGTAGATCACTACAGGTCAACGGATCGTGATGGGATGAGGTCTTTCTTTGCATCCATAGAGACAGATTTGCTTTTCGCCGAGTGATTCCAAAGTCATTGTTGAGTCTGTCGCTGTGTGCTACGTCAGTGAATGAAACTGTTTTTCTGTGCACTGTGACCCACCGGAGATAGATTCTAGGCTTATTTTGGTAGAATATGCAAAATGGCCTTTTGTCAATGGCAGGAGTGTTACCGAGCCTTTTTTAACCCGGGGAAGTGCCTAACATATACCTGCCCTCGCGGGGACAGGAGGGGGTTATGTCGAACTTGCACCGACTAAAACCCTATGGTGTTTCGCCTTTGCTGTATGTTGGGTCACAGGAACGCTTATGCACACATCCACGGCCCCACCAAGTGCTACTGGGCCAGGGCTAATGCACCGTCCAACTACAAGCCGATCACCGTCACCTCCTTGTTGTCTAAAGTAATGGTTTCCGTCCAGGTCGCTTAGCTGGTGATCTTGAAGTCTACCTCACTCATCAGTGGACGGAGTTAGGCCAACGGGGATGCCCTTTCCGTCACTTTGGACAGAGCGAAGGCTTTTGATTGATTCTGGCACAATGCGCTTCACTCGAAGCTTTTATTGTGGGCTTCCCGTAAAATTATGCAATTGGGTCAATAGTTTTCGCACAGACAGTAGCACCAAGGTCGTGGTTGATGTTGTATGTTAGGTCTGTGGACTTGGAAATATTGGTATTGCTCAAGGGTGCGTCCTATTTCCAATCCTACTTCTTCGGCACATTAATAATATGCTGCAAATTAGTAACACTAACAGACGACTATACTGGTGATGCTTTACAGACCGGCCGTGCCAATATTCTTTATAGTACAAATTTAGTCCAATTCAACCCTAAGAACACAGGTTTGCGCATTTACCGCTAAAAAGAAACCATTTGATGTGTCTCCTCATTTTGAGAGCAGTCCCTTAATCACTTGCCATCAGTTGAGCCGCTTGCTCGAGAAACGGCCTCCTCGACATCACGATGCACGGAATTCTCAGAACACATCCAATAAAAACCGCATACGAGCCTTCCAGTATACTCAACAAATAAGTGCATTTATCGCTGATACAAAAAACCTAGTTAATAGAATCAGGCGTTACTTTGCGGAAATCCATTATAATGAAGGAAGGTAAGTTACTTTGCTAAGATCCGCATGCAAAATATAAAAATGGTGTATATTACCTAGTTTTTTTTTGAAGAGCACCGCCCGCCCTCCCTCAGTAGCGTGCACAAGCAAACTAACACCGCCACCAGGTACCCTCCACCAACCACTACAATACCACCACTAGATAATATACACCACTGAAGTCGAGAACACGACACGTGTTCAAAACGAGGTATTATCAAGCGACATAGACTCTACGACAGACGGCCGCCGAGTGAGCGGCGCGGTCAAAGATCTGCCTATTTGTACTAAAGGTGACGCAAACGGCCCCCACCAACGACATTGCGATTACAATATCGTGATAGCGACCGCTTGCTCACACAATTCACCACAACCAACGTCTCCTGCTCCTTGGATGACTAGAGCCGTAAGGGTGGCAATGGTTAGGCGTGATCGGGCCTTCCAGAAATTTAAAAAAGAACCGTCCGACGAGAATTGGTCCAGATATAAATTGCTAAGAAACAAATGCAATCAGATGGTACGCAATGCTAAACGCCGTTATATTCACGATAATATTACTAACTCTTCCACAGCTGATGTGTGGAAATTCCTTAGGTCTCTCGGCATTGGCAAGCCTACCTCACTGAACTGTGGTCCTTCTCTTAATTTAGATGACATAAATCGCCACTTTGCTTCCATTCCTTCTTTGGACCCTATCGTCCGATCTCAAACAATTGCTTCCATTGGTTTAATGCAACCTCTTCCTATTCCGTATTTTCAATTTTCTCCTGTACCTCAGGAGGAAGTTGAAAAAGTAATGTCAGCAATCAAATCTAAGGTTGTAGGTTGTGACGAGATTAGTAAGTTAATGGAGTCTATGATACCTGAGTGTCTCCTTCCAGCTATTACACACATTATAAATTATTCCTTGGACTCAGGTTAGTATCCTACTTTGTGGAAAAAAGCTTTCGTACAACCACTTCCCAAAATTTCTAGTCCCGCGCTACCCAACCATTATCGTCCAAATTCAATTCTGCTATTCCTCTCAAAAGTTCTAGAAGCCTGTGTTCATAAGCAAATCTCTGTGTTCCTAATTAAACATAACCTCCTGAATGTGTTTCAATAGGGGTTTCGTCCTGGTCACAGCACCACTGCTGCGCTGGTTAAAGTCACCGATGATATAAGGAAAGGCATGGATGAGCAAAAACTGACAGTGGTGGTGCTTGTTGACTTTTCAAATGCTTTTAACACAGTTGATCATGATATCCTTCTTTCCCTCCTGACATATTTAAGATTCTCCACTCCAGCCTTGGAATGGTTGTCATCATATCTTCGTGGTCGCCAGCAGTCAGTCCGCGTAGGGCAACTTTTCTCTGCATGGGCTGACATCGAATCTGGTGTGCCGCAAGGCGGTATTCTTTCACCTATAATGTTTTCTTTATTTATAAACTTTATCACTTCTGTTCTCAATTGCTCGTACCCTCTGTATGCAGATGATCTTCAGCTTTATGTGCAATCTTATATTGATGATCTTAACAGTAAAAAAAGTAAAGTTTCAGCCTATAAATGTCCCACTACTGAGCACAGGCCTCCTCTCATTTCTGAGAGGGTTTTGGAGCTAGGAAGAATCCGCCACGCTGCTCCAATGCGGGTTGGCGGACTTCACATGTCTTCGAAATATTTTTTATTCCTCAGACATGCAGGTTTCCTCACGATGTTTTCCTTCACCGCCGAGCACGTGGTAAATCAGCACTTAAAATTGCAATTAACAATTTTAGTGGTGCCGGCACCGGGAATCGAACCCAGGTCACTCGCGTACTATGAAATTTAAAGCGAGCGCCTAGCCCCTGAGCTATCACGGGCTCGATCTTAACAGTGCTGTACAAAAATTAAATGATAATCTGGAAGCCATCAAAGACTGGTCTCGTAGATATGGCGTTACAGTTAACCCATCTAAATGTAAAGCGATGGTTGTCGGAAGTCCAAGAATGCTGGCTAAGGTTGATCGCGAAAGCCTCTCTTCTATTGTTTATAATGGGACCTTGATTCCATTCTGCCGCTCCGTGAAAAACCTTGGCTTGCATATAGACCAAAGTATGACCTGGGAAGTACAGGTTGCTGAAATCAGCCGTGCAGTCGTTGCCACCCTGCGTTCTCTTTATCGTCTGTAAAACTTTTTACCTTTCAAAACCAAGCTTATGCTGGTTCATTCGCTTATTCTACCCATTATCGACTATGCAGATGTGTGTTATCCAGATTTTTCACAAAATTGGAGCGCCTTAATAATTTTATAAGATTTATTTATGGACTACGTAAGTATGATCACATATCATCTTATCGTTCAAAGCTTAAATGGCTCTCCATTCGTCAAAGGCGAAGCTCCAGAATTTTATTAGTACTTTACTCACTTTTACACGACCCCAATTCTCCGTCTTATCTTAAAGATAACTTCCAATTTCTTTATTCGACTCATGATCGAATTCCTCGCTCTTCAAATAGTCTAAAGATCAGTATTCCACAGCATCATACTGGATTTTTCAACTCTTCTTTCACAGTTCAGGCTACACTCCTCTGGAATGCCCTTCCTGATGCTATCAGGAATGCACCCAACAAAACCCCTTCAAAAAACTTCTTAGGGAACACTATTTGGAGGCAAACTCATGTTTTGTTTTCACCTCTTATTTTGTTTATATATGTATTATTTGTGTAGTATATTTATTATTTGTATGTATGTATTTATCTATGTTAATTTTGTGTATATATTGGTTATTTATATTATTATATAATTATTATTCAATAGTATTTATATTTTTACACTAGACTCCACATTTTTTATATATTTGCACCTGCCATCACTTTTCTAGTCTCCCAGGGTTGACTGGCAGAGAATGCCTCTAGGCATTAAGTCCGCCCATTGTATTCCTTAGATTAAGGTGTTACAATTAAGATTAAATAAATGTAATATCTTATGTCGCTTATGGTGTGGCCGCGCCACTGCTGCCCATCGCCGCTCTTGACAATGACTCATTCCATCTTAGTCCCTAAACTGCCGCACCTTTATGTACATTTCTCAACGTGGAATGTGGAACGTGGATGAAAGTAGTCTCAACGACAGTCCGCCTGCAGATAAATAGTAACTGCAGACCATCTTCTTCATGCTCCCGTTAGTCCACTGTTGGACAAAGGCGTCTGCCAAGAATTAGTGCAACGTAAAAGACCGCTGAACGCCACCGGTCAGAGTATTACTTTTCTAGGCATTTCCCTACATCGGCTCTTAAGTTCACGGAACCCATAGACCACTACAATCAATATACAGGTTCCATGGAGCCACGTAAAATGCAGGTTGACTTCACTAGCCACTGGATACAGCCTTCTAGTAGTATATTTTGACAGCTGTTATCTTTTTACCGTCCATTTAAAAACTCAAAATACTAACGATATTAATCCTAAAAGTAAATTGTATCAAAATGTATTTAAAACTGTCGAAAATTTTATTTACGTCAGTAAAATACCATAAGATTGCTTTAGTTTAGTTTTAATGTGGATCTTCCTGGAACATCTGAATAAACTGCGGTTGCCAATCCGCCTGTCAAGCGTGGCAACTATGGCAAAATCCCCTTTAAACTGACAGCTACAAACTTTTGTTGCAATCTATGAGGGAGGCCTGTTTTTTTTTAGTGTAATGTGACGAAACGAGTAAAACGTTCACCTGATGGCAAGTGCAACGTCCGCCCACAACAAATGCTGTGTCACCCAGAATATTTCTGTGTGACACCACACTGCGCCCGTCACACTGAGACATCAGTTCTAAGTCTCAAATGCCCAGTGATTACGCTAGCTCACAGTGCCCTTCAAACCGAAACACAGTAATGCTTGCACACTACTGCTTCACGGAGTATAACTGGCCCTCCTGGCTCAATACTTGAATTTTAGGTTTGTTTCTAAGCCTTTTTTATATAAAAACCTTATCTCTACGTCGATAGATATATTTTCGGTTTATCGTTTTAGTAATAAGAGGACTAGGTAAAAATTGTTTACTATAGGTTTCTGTTCACTGCTTTTCTTTATAAGCGGACTGTAGTTGTAGGAATGTATACTTGTGGTGGAGTAGAGGTTTTTAGGGTACAGGGATAGACGTTCAAAAAGGACAGGCAATTTTCTTCATAAAAAGTTTATTTACATAACATACATAGTAACTGACAAGAGTAGCTATAGTAATAAAAATAAACTCAGCAGCGGAAACAGGGGAGGGGTAGTGGCTGAGTGGCAGCAGCGCCCGCCGCGCTCCGATCGCCACGGGTTTGAGACATTGTTCACGGCTTACTGAGGCGCTATCATATAGTTAAAACTAAACAATAAAATATATTTTTGTTAATATTAAAAAGTTACAAAGAGAATGTTCTAATCAAGTGCGATTGAAATTTTCCGGTGATTAAAAAAAAAATGTCAACTGAATATACCTCAGCGAAGCGATAGAATGTCCGTTTAGAAATATTATTCACATATGAACAACAAATTCAACACAATTATTTCGATTTTTTTTTTTATTTCTTTCATGGAAATCTATATATTTTTTTTATCATTTAAGTTTCTTTATTCAGTTCGAAAATAAGCTGTCTATATCTATACATAAATGAAAACAAAGTGATAAACATACATCATTAAATATAAATCTTTCGACATGTTTAATTGAATTCACAACGTCGTCGTCACGCGAACGGAACGCGGCGTAGCCGGCCGGGTCCCGTTCCGTCGCGATTCACTCTAAGCATCATCTATCTTTATTATACGTACGTAGTACCTATCGTATCCTATATTAGTGGGCGTGGTATGTTGGTTCCGTCGAACGGTATATCGCTCGCAGTGCACGGTTGTGCCGCACGCCGCCCCGGTCGGGGTGCCTCGTCTTTTACATCATGATTTTAAAGCATAAAATTATGGTTACGAAGCGACAGCTACAACCGAAATAAATTAAATACCTTACACGTTTTAATTTCTTATTTTACAAGTTGTCGACTGTCCGCTAGTTAACGTGGTGAGGGTGGCACGCTCGCGTGTAAGTTATGACACGTGTCGCATGGTTACATGAAGTCGACACGACGCAAACGTGGCGCGCCGCGGAAGCTTAATTACAATCGACTCGCCAACTTTCCTAGGTCCGTGATCAGATTCATCGACGCGGGCAGTTTCATTTTGGGGAGTGCCGGGTGAGAGGACGGCTACCTCTCGCCGGGCACTCCCGGAGACGTCTACGAGGGGCCGTCGGCGTCGGGCGCGGCTCACAACCGCGCCGCGAAACGGCCGCTCCCGTTACGTTTGCACACGCAATACGACAGTCAACAAATATAAATTCAACTCGCGCGCGTTTCAAAATCTGAAGCGAATTTACTTTAGAACCTTGATAAATAACTATAGCATTAAAAAATATTATACAACTTTCTCTAGTTCCGTTAAGCATTACCGTAATAATATTATAGTCTACGAGTTCCGCGCAGGGACGTGGGAAGGGTAGGGGGGGGACCGCTAGTATATAAAAATATAGAAGATGTTGAAGGGAGGGTCGGGGTCGGGGTCAGGCGCGAGGGCGGTGCCCGCCGGGCGCTCCCCGCGTCAGTCCTCGCTACACGAGTCTTCGTTGTCCGCCTCCCTGATGTTGGTGAAGAACGACGTCAGCGCCTTCAGCATCACCGCTGCAATGTGCAAAATTTCGTTAACATCTGGTGGAAGGATTCCTAGGCAGGTACCACCGCAGTGCCAGTTATTCTGCAGTAGTGTGCTAACATTACTGGCTTTTAGTCTGTAGGGCACTGAGGGCTAGTGTAATTACCAGGCATATGAGACTGAATCTCAGGGGGGATGGGCGCAGTGTGGTGCCACACACGAGATATTACGGGTGACACAGCATTGCTATGGGCGGATGTTGCACTCGTTTCGTCCGTTTCTCCAATAAAGGAAATCGATACATCTGATTTACCACTCATTGTTTGCACAAACGTTACTCAGACAGTAGTATATATTTCTTTCTAAATATTACAAACATTGAAATGAAATATAATGAAATACACAGTTTCATACACAAATCTCTTCAAAAAGCATCATCGACCAATCAAAACATAAAAATAATGACAAATATCACAAATTCTGATTAAAAATACACAAATTTAATCTTATTTCCACATAACTAGCTAGTAGCTTTTTAATTGAAAATAATCAAAAATAAATCGAGACGTTTTAAATTTGTGATGATGTTTTTTAGGATTTTTTAGGACTCTTTTGAGGATTTTTTGAGTCGCTGACTGTGTCTTGTAAATTCTTTGTAAATCAATCTTACAAATACATTAAATTCAATAAAAAAAAAAAATGAAATACGGTCGAATAACGACCATTGGGCGACCACTAGTTCGTTGTTATTGGTTGAACTGTTTCGCGCCAGAAGGCTACTACGCATTCTAGAATGAACCTGCCGAGTGTTGATTGGTAATCTCAGATTATACATACTCTTTTGATGTCAACTATGATCTGTTTGGTTTATGTAGTTTGAATTATTTTAAATTTGGAATGTCAATCTTATTTGTTCAGATTGAATTTGTCATATTTTTATTAATTCCGTGAAAATCACTTGAAGAAGTAACTTATGTATTTTCTATAAATTTTATAATGATTAGGTTTCATCAAAAGTATATTCAAAAATGTTTCAGTTAAAATAAATAGTTTTCTAATCAGTCCATAAGTGTCTTTTTGGTTTGAAAGTGACCCCATTAGCCACATCTACCAATTCAAGACCGGAACCCACACCGCAGCTAAATTCACTCAGCCGCTTACTTATGATGATTGCAAAAAAAGGGACACGTGGGTCATCAAGTGTAGAAATGCAAAACTTAATAAATACAAGTCGTTAAAAAATACAACATACCTTTGCCTTCCGGCTCCTTTTCTGTCGTCTCCCACGCAATGAAACCTTCCACGGAGATTATATATTGCTCATGTAAGTATTGGAATATGTCTAATGTCAAACCTGAAACAATGACATATTTACATATAACACGTTACTTCGTTTTCTTCACTCGTTAATCAAGCTGACATACATTTGATTTTACAGAGGATGATACAGTAAATAATTATTTCTAAGGTTGAATACAATAGTATGGTGATTCAGTCATGTTTGCACACTACTGCTTCACGGCAGAATAACTGGTAAATTATGTATTTGTGAATGTATGTAAGAAAGTGTGTATGAATGTATGTGTGAATGTATGTAAGAAAGTGTTAATGAATGCATGTATGAATGTATGTATGAATGTATGTATGAATGTATGTATGTATGAATGTGTGAATGAATGTATGCGTGAATGTACGTAAGAAAGTGATTATGTATGTATGTGTGAATGCATGTAAGAAAGTGTATATGAATGCATGTATGAATGTATGTATGAATGTATGTATGCATGTGTGAATGAATGTACGTGAGAAAGTGATTATGAATGTATGCGTGAATGTACGTAAGAAAGTGATTATGTATGTATGTGTGAATGTATGTAAGAAAGTGTATATGAATGCATGTATGAATATATGTATGAATGTATGTGTGAATGTATGTATGAATGTATGTATGAATGTGTGAATGAATGTATGCGTGAATGTACGTAAGAAAGTGATTATGAATGTATGTGTGAATGTATGTAAGAAAGTTTATATGAATGTGTGTATGTGTGAATGTATGTAAGTAAGTGTATGAATGTATGAATTTGTGAATGTATGTATGAATGTGTGAATGAATATATGCGTGAATGTACGTAAGTGTGTATCAATGTATGTAAAAATGTATGAATGTATGTGTGTGAATGTATGTAAGAATGTGTGTATGAATGTATGTGTGAATGTATATAAGGACGTATGAGTGTATGCGTGTAAGGACGTATGAGTGTATGCGTGTCTATGTCGCGCCGTACCCTGCGGGTGCTCGAGGCGGTGCACGAGGTGCTGCACGGCGAACAGGCAGCTGAGCTCGCGGCGCGCGCACTGAGCGGCGGCCAGCTCGTGCAGCAGGCGCGCGTACTTGTCCATGCGCTCGCGGCTCAAGTGCCACGCCCCGGAGCCGCCCAGCAGCGCGTGCTCGCACACCGCCTGCATCAGCGCCCGCGTGAACCACTCCTCGCCGGTCGACGTGCCCACGTTGTCCTGCACAGTTGCACCGTTGTAAAAGACACAGTTGCACAGTTGTAAAAGACACAGTTGCACAGTTGTAAAAGACACAGTCGCCAGTCTCAGCTTGCCTACAATGATCCGTCATCATGGCTCCCAATGTATATTTGAAAACGTTTTGTGTGTACGAAAAAAACATAATCCAGTTTACAAAAAAAAGTGATGTTCATAATGTAAACACCGGGAACAAGCATACATTAATAATGCCAGTTACTCGACTTCACAGGGTCAGTAACTCTTTTATGGGGGCAATGTATACGTTTTTACAACAAAATCCCAGAAAGTGCACAAAGTCTTTCAATCAAAAATTTTTTTTTATTAAACAAAGACTTCATGAAAAGGGTCATTATATTATTAAAGAATACATAGATGATGTATAACCCCTGGGAATGAGGTGATCGCCGCCAAGCTATTTCTACATCTTTATAATACTGCTGTTGTATTATTGTACATTATTTTTAAAATTACTGAAAAAAATAAATCCCGCCTGTTCTTCCCAGGACAGAGGCATTTTTTGCGAACCAGTGCAGTTTAAAAAAACAAATGACTTTCAATAACTATTATGTAAACAATCTATATTGAATAAAAAATTATTCTATTCATCATTTCAGCCTAACACTAGTCCACAGCAGAACATAGGCCTCCACCACTACTATGACACAAATGTTTGCAGCTATCATTTTTGGGGATTTTGCGAAAGTTTTGCGAATGACCGAGGGACTCTAGGGAGGGGGGAGGACTATATCTTTGGACTAGTGATAGTAAACGTGCGATCCGTCAGTCGAAATTTCGTATTTAGAATTTCGTAGAAGGCCTCCTGGGCCTAAAAAATGGATCGCGGCTTCATATCCGGCTCGAAGGACAATTCACTCGCAAATATAATTTTTTAATAAAAATACGTGTTAAGACAAGCAAATCTAATTAATTAATGGTGAGTGCAACGTCTGTTCATAACAATTGCTGTGTCATTCAGAACATTTTTGCGTTCGTAATCAAATATTACGAACACAAGATCTTCCAGCTAAAAAACACAAGCTAATTATGTCAGTTACTGGACTATTCAGATTCGTAAGTAACTCATTTATGGGGCAATCTATATGTTTACATACATATCACATTTTTACAACAACATACCGGAAAGATGGATGCATGTGGCTCAGGACCGTAGTTTGTGGCAATCTATGGGGGACGCCTATGTTCAACAGTGGACACTAAGATAGGCTGAAATGATGATGATGATGATGATACCAGAAAGTATACGTATATACCAGTGTATTCCATAATTTTTTGCCAATATCAAGATTAATTTTTAGTGTTACTGTTAAATTTTTAACTCCTTTGATGTTTGATCAATAACCTCTTAAAAAGATAAAGATTTTTTTTGATATTGGAATACAACAAATTATAGTAATAATTGGAATTTACAAGAAGAGCAACTCTTGTTTACCTGAACCCATCCCCGGACACATTCACATGTCTCATCAGAATTCATAAGCTGCAGCAGCTTGCTCTGCACTTCTGCAGGGGTTAAAATCTTCTTCGATTCCTCACTAGCCTTTGCACCCTCCAAAAATTCAAATTTATTGTCTTTTATCCACTGTGGTATCCTGAATGCAAGAGAACTCATTTAAAATAAAACATCAAAAGTCATAGAATGGATAATTGTTACATTTGCAGTAATAATTTCCACTAAATAACTAAGCAGCAAGCAGGCGGGGATGATAAAAAAAATCTAATTGTTTACCTGGTCCTCATCCATCCATTGCTTTAATTGTAGCTCCGATTCTTGCCACTTACTCTTCACAAACGAAGGTCCCATGCTCTCCTTCAAATTATTAATCACCGCTTTTAGGAACAAGTGCCCGTGATTCGCAGAAATAATTGATTTCTCACAAATCCTAAGTGTCTGAACAAATGTGATATGCTGAAAGAAATAAAACCTTCTTACTAAGTTTCTTTTTTAACACATCATATTCCACTGACATACATTGTGCGATATTATGAACGTGATTAAATTGATGTAACTGAAAAATTACTGAAACTAATTTTACGGATTTTATCGCGTTTAATTTTGTTATTTGTAACCCGACGTTTCGAGTGCTTTACAGCACCCATGACCAGCATCCCCCCGTGACCATGAAATTAGTTTCATTTAAATGTGTAGTGTTCGCGTAAATATAAGAAATCATTATGAAAAATTACTGTTTATAAATTTAAAAAAAAAAAACAAAAACTACATTCTAGTGAAACAAAAGGATTTTTTCTGGGTAGTAAATTGGTTACAAATATCGTTTGACTTTACCTTCTTCTCAATTTGGGGTGTGATAAATTTAGCTAAATAGTTATATAACATGGGAACATCGATGTACAGGTCGGGCGCGAACTCTAGTATCCCGGCCATGCCCGCGAGGAAATTGTCGGCCGATATCGTGTTGGTTGTCACCAGATGCAGAACTGTTTTCGCAACTGTGTCGATCTCTTTCGCCGTTCTGTGAACAATACAGAATGCTAGTTTCGCCTCTTTTTTTATAATTCAAATGTGTGATTGTATTTTATTGAATATTAACATCAAAATAGATTTCAATATCAAATTCGTTTGCGTTTGGAATTGTTTTGTTTATAATTATTTAATCAATAAAACAGAGTTTCGTGCTTATTCGAATTAAAGAGTTTGATAATTTTCTCATGGTTTCCACCATCAGAATTTGATTAAAATTACCGGTGGCCTATCCCTAAGGTCCCCAGATAAAAACCTCATTTCTAATAAAAAAAAAGAATCATCGACATCGGTCCACGTGGTAAAGAATTATCGCAGAGCATACATAAAAAAGATTTGAATAAATTGAGAACATACTCCTCATTTTTTAAGACGGTCAAAATTGGAGAGTGCATACATTTTCTTAAGTACTTCAACACTATAAATGGTTTGCTGGGCTGTAGGTGGTAAAAGATAAAGGTATATATATATATATATATAAGTGACTAGCTGATGTCCGCGACTTCCTCTGCGTGAATATAGCTTTTTTTTTTAAATATCCCATGGGAACTGTTAGATTTTCAGGGAAAACATATAATATGTCCGTCCACAGGATGCAAGCTATGTCTGTGCCTAATATCGTCAAGATTCGTTCAGTTGTTGAACCGTGAAAAGGTAACAAACAGACAGAGGGACAGAGAGAGTTACTTTCGCATTTATAACATTAGTATGGATTTACCACTGAAACTAGACAAGATCTATTGACTTACTAAGAAAACGCCCAGCGAAGCTAGCGAGTAAGTAATGGGGCAGTTTGTTAGTATACATTGCGTACTTACTTCTCGAGCGAGACATTCATGATTTCAGTGATGACAGCGGCGTGGTACTGCGGCGGGAACAGTTGGCGCACCTCGACGACCACCTCGTCATTGTCGGGATTGATGAGGCTCAGGTCGATCATGGACTTGACGGACATCTTTTTGGGATCCGATAGAGGCTCTACGGGCACTGCCACGGGCGCGGGCGCCGGCGCTGCGACTGGCGCGGGCGCGGGCGCCGGAGTCTGCGGCGGGGGCTCCGGCGTCGCGGACCGGCCGCCCGACATCGAGCGCGCCACGCCGCTCGTGGAGCCCGATCGGCCACCACTGCCGGCGTCTGCAAACATACTCGTTTTCGTTTAGACTGTTGATGGAGTTTTGGCGCCAAGTCTGGTGTGCTTTGGTAGGTTTATGAACCCTCGCGAGCATTTGCTGCATAATACACTAACAATATTAAACAACAAAACTCGAATGTATACAGAAACATTAAATTCATTTAAAACACAACCTTCACTTTTCGGGATTGCGCCAAAAATGTATCTGTATTAAACGTTTTTGTTTTTTTTTTATTTATATACAGTTAACTGTGTAATAGATAAGAAAAATTAAAAAAGTTTAAAATTTGATAAATTATTTTGAGATTTTCAGCTTCAGTTTACGCATAAATATACTCTAGATTCTCCACAAAATGTTTAAGTAGTATAAATAATATATTCTATCATAATATTTATTTAGCAGGTGAATAAGACCCGTCACGGACTTTTGGCGCCAACACGAAAAGTGGCGTTAGTGATTTTATTGAATTTTGTAATTACTCTGAATTCTGAATTTTGACGTTTAATATTGATAGTTAATTATGCAGAAAGTGTTCGCGAAATTGTACGTACAGTGATTGAAAATTTTTATAATCTTCGTTTCGCCCCCATCAGTCAGCAAATCTTCAGTAAACGCAACTTAAATTTACTGTCGATCGAAAATTTTGCTTCTAGAATATTGCTAATTATCTAAAAATTATTTATTTATACCTGGAAATATTACTTGGCACTGGAAAAAAGTTGAAACTATCTAATGGTATTATCATAAGTCATTTTTATATACTATAATTTATGAACAAATTCAGTATTGTAATTAATTTGTACAGTTGCCTTAAAATCGACTATTTTTACTGGATGACAAAAAATTATATTTTCATTCAACTTCTGATATTAAGCTCGAAAATGAAATATACGTAACTAAATCTCTAGTATTGTTGTAGAATTTATGTCAAACCAAAGCAGAGATTACTTACTGAAGTCACCACGAGAATTGAATGTTGACCTCTCTATTGAAGCACCCTTTGAATAGCTTGTCGTCAAATCTTGATTTCCTACAAATGATAAGAAAGGCATTAGTATAACAAAGATCGCCAAATGAAACACTTGCAACCTGGTAACCTTTAAACATGTCTATTCATTGGGCATCAAATCTGGGACTTAATCTTCATAAATTAGGTTTCGTCACTCTTAAACAAGTATAAGTAAAATTTTGTACTAGAGTTCTCTTTTCTTGCACAAGCTATTTGTTATATGCATTAAATTAAGTAGCGGTGGTAGCTTAGGGGTCAGTTCGCCTTATATATTATAGTATGATCTAAGTTCGATCCTAGGTGCTGGCACCTCTGAAGTTTTTATGCAATCAGTGCTGATTTACCACATGGTCAGCAGTGAAAGAAAACGTCGTGAGGAAACCTGCATGTTTGAGCAATATAAATATTTCGAGGACATGTGAAGTCCCGCAACTCGAATTTGAGCAGTGTGGCCGACTCTAACCAGCTACATAAATTAAAAATAAATAAATATATAAGCATGCAAAGCATGAACAAATCTGCAGGACGAACTCCATGCATCCGGATTTAACAATTGTTGAAAAAACGCAATTAGTTGGTATCCAGGTCTGATTGTCCGTGTGTATCTTACACTTCATTCCAGACTACCTCCTACTTTATCATATCATCGTTATATTGGGCTTAAAGGACGAATGCTTCCGTCGAAAGTTGGCCAAAAGGACGTAATCTATGACCATAATTATATGTTTAACAACCATGCCTCAACTTCTGACAACCGCATGGCCAAGTGGTCAGCTTCCCTGACTTTACGCCACGGGTTCTAGGCTCGATTTTTAACTGGAGCCATCATTTGTGTAAAAATACAAATCATTGGATTTCAGGTCTGGGTGTACATGTTTAATTTATGTCTAGAAAATCCTACTGTGAGGGACTATTAAAAAAAACTACTGGACTCGCTTTATTTATACTATGATAGTGAAGAACACAAACCTCTGAGCGAAGTGGGATCAACTTGTAAATTCTCGAGCATGCTGTACTGATTCTTGGTAAGACTGATCATGGAGTTACTGCTGGCCTGTGCCATATTCTTAGTGCCCTGAGCCATAGTTCCAGCCTGAGTTCACCGGGGCCAGCTTTATATTGTTTAGATTCTGAAATGAAAAGGTTTAATTAATATCACACTAGAACTATCGATGTAATATTTTTGAAGGTGTTTTGAAGTTTTAATCTATTAATTAATGTAAGTTTTTACTTAATCCAGATTAATACACATAAAAACTAATTACATTTTCCATTTTTTCGTGGTGATCACTTATAATATGACTTTCATTCATTCTACATGTGTCATTCATTTTTACTACATGTGTCATGAAAATGTAAAAAAAACAGCTTATAGAATCAAGTCAAGATCCGCGCACCAAACTGATCTCTTATAGCCAACTCAAAACCAAATTGAACTATGCTTGCACAATAACATTTTTAAGTAAAGGATTTTTTTTCACTCTAAAGTGTAAGATGTTATTTGTGCTTCAATTTAGGGTCTGCGCTAAATAAACCACCAAACATACATGATACACAGGTTTTTTTTTATAGCATAAAGTGATGAAATGAGCAAAACGTTCACCTGATGGTAAGTGATACGTCTGCCCATAACAAATGCTGTGCCACCCAGAAAATTTCTGTGTGACACTACACTGTGCCCATCACCCTGAGACATAGGTTCTTAAGTCTCATATGCCCAGTGATTACTGCTAGCTCACAGTGCCCTTCAAACCGAAACACAGTAATGTTTGCACACTACTGCTACACGGTAGAATACACACTTTGTTTTCGTAATTCCACTTCTAGCGCCTATTGTCTGTGTAGCACAGGCACCCATGAAGATAACAAGAAGTAATTGTTATCATTTATTTATACTTTCTCATAAGCGAGTCCAGCCCAATAATGTCGTCAGTTCAGTCCGAATGAGTATTTGCCTTCAATCTGTAAACAATAACTGCTGGAGATAATCCCAAGTTGGGAGGATTTCAATCTTTCAACACAGACCATATGAGTCAGGTTGCGCTTTGCCAAAGATAGGATTAGGGCTCTTCTCTGTCGGTCCACTTATTGCTGTGCGGCCATTGAAAACACAATTTCCTCTACAGCGTTAGCTAAATTTTAGTCCAAAGGTCACACAACACATTACATAATTCCTTGAAACTTCAGATGAGTTAGTATGAAAAGTCAGGCTTACCTTCTGTGCACCTGTTTTGAGTTTTGATGTGTCGACTGTGAAATTGGTTCGCGGTGACGACTTCCAGTTGTTGTCCATGTAGGAGTTGTTGCCTTGCCGGCGGCCGTCGCCGCGCTTGCCGCGACCGCCAGTCGTCACGACGTCCATACCCACCCATTGGGTTTGCATTCATGAGCTGTGAAATATATTCTGTTATATATTTTGCCATATTATATTTAATAGTAAGTAACAAATATTATTATAATCCTAGCCTTATATTAATTCTATAAATGTGAATTATTGTATGTTTGCTTGTTTGTTTGTCATTCAATCGCGCACAACCGGCTGAAGGGTTTTTAATGAACTTTAGAATAGGTACATTATGTCACGGAAAATGATATACCTTTAATAACAAATTTTCATAAAAATATATTATTTCTGAATTTATATTTACAGGAAATATTAGTGTTTCTGTCTGATGGACACTGAGAGCAGTGTAATTACTGAGCATATGACTTGACATGATTTAAGCACTGATGTCTCAGGGAAATGGGCGCAATGTGCCACACAGAAATGTTGTGGGTCACATAGTATTTGTTACGGGCAGACATTGCACTTACCATCAGGTGATAAATTTGCTCGTCTCGTCACTTTCTCCTATAAAAAAGAACACTGCTTGATGGCAGAATAACTGGAACTGCTTTACATTTGTCTATTTTTGAAGTGATATACTGGTGTACGGAATCTAAACTAAGCAAAACAATCTATAAAGATTAGTCACGATCTGTTAAGATGAAACTTGCTCTGGATGGCCAACAATCTTTAATACTAAAAAAACCGTAATAGTGGCTCAAATGATAAAAAGAAAGCAAAAGTAGACATATTCAAATCAAAATTTAGGTAATGATTGAACAAGATGCAGAAACTTTCCAGGGATGTTTTATATCTATTAAATACACGTTTTTACGCTGACACAAAAAGTCATAGTGAGGCATGGAAAAAGAATGTTGTATCAGTCAGATTAGAAATTCAAGGATTGGTTTGTGTGGACACGGATTTGATGTAATAGACAATATTATTAATGGTATGCCTAAGAAGACGCCGTTTTTATTTGGCCAATGTTTCGTTGTCACGAAATTATCTGATAATGCCAACATTTTCATTATGCTACATATGACTTGGTAATAAAAGGAGAGATCATGATAATTTGTCAACATAATTCATAAGCATCTGAAAGTAGATAATGTTGCCCTAAATCAACAATATATTGTGTACATATAGATGTATATAAATAATAAGTCAAGACCTCAAATTCAAGAAATAATCTAAATGACAAATGTCAGTTCCAGCTGTAATATTGAATGCCAGCATTCGCAAAATGCAAATTTGCCTCAAAGAAGTGCTTTCGTAATATTTTTCATCATACTTTAACATGTCTAAATTGTTTGACAGAATCTTACCTTTGCTATTATCATAGACTATTTTCGGTAGTATTAGCAATATTTTAAAAGTAAATCACTTGCTTATACATTAATATTCATGAAACTGTATCATAAAAAAAATGTTGGTATATTCTTGGTATAAAAATTGAGTTAAAAGTAATTGATGGAATGATCAAAAATATTTCTATGTAAAAAAAGGATGTTTACCTCAATATGCCGTTGCTGCTGTTCAGCTTCTTTCTGGATCTGGTCCATCATCTTAGGCTGTGAATCAACCACACTCTTCACCACCCAGCGCCTTTGCCGAAGTTCAATCACATCTTTGATCATGAAACGGACACGGCTGCTGATTTTATTCGATTTCTTGTCTGCAATTTCCTGCATCTTCTTGAACACTTGCTCAAGCTGTTCTCTGTCCTCACTTTCCAGCTATGAATAGAAAAACAATACTTGATAGGAATCATTGTAATTTAGGTATACTTCCTCTCATATTGATACATGCATGTAGTATAAGCACACTCATAACATGCAGTGTGGTGGCAGCTCGTTAAAACAATACTACCACTCCATCTCATCCAATGGATCTCGTAAAAGGCGAGTAAGGAATTACACTGCACTGTGCACCCAATAGCGCATGGTGGCGATGGGCTCACCACCGAACACCCAGTGCATTATATTGTTTTGGTGAAATTATTTTGAATGAAACGAGGATTGTGGCAGTCATCTGTTTTTGCAGTGAGTGCCCAGTCTCTGACTACCCCTTATGGGATACAGTCGTGATCTTATGTATAAGAGCATTTCTCTAACACTTTTATTTAACTAAAAATTATAAAGTTCAAACTTCTGTTATTCTCAACAATTAAACATGTCATACCTGTTGACCAATGGTGGTGAGCAATTTGCAGAGGCACTCCAGTTTCTCCTCTTCAAGCTTTTCCACCAAGTGATTTGTACAGTAAGCCATAATTTTTGATGTTAAGATTTTCAATTTGTACAGCTCACCTGCAAGGTAATATTTATTGTAAAAGATGTGCATTCCATTATACTTAACAAACAAAGGATAGTTAAAACTTGGATTTTGCACAGTAGGAAATACATATATGATATCGCATTGCGCTATGCTCGGGAAAGTGACAATAAAAGGGGAAATGGTGTATGCATTGAGTGGCGTAAAATTCAGCAGTCATTGTAACAGAAATAAATGTCGAAAATGTACTGTTCAAAATTTCAAAATTCATTATCGCTACAGATTTGAATTTCTCGTATTTTCTCGTATCCGCAAGCTGTGCGATATTTGTCCATATTGTTGCGTGGGTTGTAGTAAAAGTTGAATATTTAAAATGCCTTGAAAAAAAGTGACCTCCAATGGATGGCGGAATTGAAATGTCAGATATACCAGATCCTTCCTAGACACATTCCTATGCAAGAATCTGTCAAAGCAGGTACCACCCGCGGGGCAGTTATTCTGCCGTAAATTAGTACTGCGCCAACATTACTGTGTTTCTGTGTTTTTACTGATTTCTGTTTAGTTTCTGTGTAATTACTGGTCATATAAGAATTAAGAACTGATGTCCCTGGATAACGCAGTGTCATGCCACACAGAATTGTGTGTTCTGGGTGACATTCCATACCGAGATGCCTTGCTTCAGGTCCTCAATTCTAGTGCGCGTGCGTGGGAGAGGTCTACGTCCAGAAGTGAACTATTTATGAGCTGATGATGAGGTGCAATGCGGCTATAGTGATTACACAGAAAATTTCTGTGTGACACTACACTGTGCCCATCACCCTGAGACATAGGTTCTTAAGTCTCATATGCCCTAGTGATTACGCTAGCTCACAGTGCCCTTCAAACCGAAACACAGTAATGCTTGCACAGTACTGCTTCACGGCAGAGTAACTGGCCCTGGGGTGGTACCTACCTAGACGGACTCCTGCATAGGAATCCTACCACCAGTAAATATGTATAACGTGTTTATATATACTTTCATCACTTTACTATTAAGCTTATAGGTCCTGTTCACCTTGAGATTCTTAATTAAGTATTGCTTTTTTCTCGTCTTGTATTGTTCTAAATAAGCAGTTATTGTCGCCCGCGTACGCATGAACCAAACATCTCGAAATGGATATTTGTGCCAGTAGTGTTAATGTTAATAATTTATTTATAAATAATGCATAGTTTGACACAGGTTGTGACAGTTACTTTAAAATGGCGGCACCTCTCGTATTAATTGCAGGCATGTACCTCGATCGGTAATATACTCTAGGGCAATATGTAACAATTCATATAGATAATTTTACATGAACGTGCGCTAGACCTTTGGCAATCTCTGGTCTCAGTAGGACGGTGGTGACGATGAAACGAAAACCGAAGCCAATGTTTGTGTATATATTGTGGTAGTCCCGCTGATGAGTGAGTTTAACTTTCCTACGATCTTGTCGCATAGGTATCGTGGTCAAAAGTAAGTCTAGGAATAAACTTAAATAACTAGAGGTAGGTAGAGGTAGAGGTTCTTGGTTGTTCTTTATTACAGACAAAGATGTGTTACTTTATAGTATATAAAGGCATCGAAATTAAAGAGCTTCGGACAATGCGCGTGTACGATGTGTTAAACTTGACTAAAACACCTATTACATTTAAATTAAAAAATATATTCAAAAAGTATTTTTTTCGCGTGTTGCAAGCAATATAAATAATGTATTATGATATGTATTTTTGCTGCGCTGCGCGCTCAGCTAGCATATAACCTTTCACATTCCTAATTTAAAAAATGGAAAACCATCAAATAAGTTACCGGAGAATCAAACTCTCAGTAGGGTAAATGTTTCTCATCCACTAATGATGGTGAAATGATACGTAACATCTTTTATGTATTCAATTGCCATGAATACAATTCGCAAGGGCACATATTAATCAAAGCAAGCATTCGCCGTATAAGTAATGCAATAACAAAACAGTATCTAAAACCAATATATAAAAACAAGACATCAGGAATAAAATTATGGTATTGTTACACTGAGACTTCAAAGTCGACTCTTTCCCTTTTGATTTCGTTAACAATCACTAGGTCAGTTTCAATTTATCTAACCAAAGCACGAAATTCAATATTAATACATCATGGTTGGAACAAAACATTTTGTAATACCATTTTCAGCGCACAGTACAATAGTAAGTTAGAATGCAGACTCGAGAAAATAAAAACTCACCTATAAATCTGACGTTTCCGACAGATCTCATCCTCAATTTTCTATTTTCTTCATCTATAAGCAATTGTAATTCTTTCTTTTTCGCCTGGAAATGAATAAGTCATAGGTTCGAATAAATTTAAATTTTACTAACATTTCTTTATATTGAAGCAATAGCCAAAATGTACAGATTAAAATAAAATAAAAAAGTGAACATGTTGTAGGGATGGACTGACTTCCCCTCCTGGGTCATGGGGTATAAAAGCTGAGTTAAAGATGTATACAAAAATATGTCACAATCATTCCCGGCATTGGAATTAGCATTCTATGCAATTGACAAAGACATAATTTGAATTATTGTGTTATGTAATATAATAATATCTTAAATATGTGTAGGATTTACTTACAGCATCAGTGCAATCATTCATTTCTTTCTCTAATTTTAGAACATTTTCGTCTACTTTGTTGGTGTCAAATTGGTTTTGGCACCTTTGGATGATAAGGGCCCGGAAACTGACAAAATTAGGGCCATTATCAGCGGGTACCTGGGAAACAAAACAACTATAACTATTAGTTTTTAATTAATTTATGAGTCAAATGATTACAAAACAAAGTTGCTACTATTTGTAAAAAAATATAATTTTCTAGAAAATATATCCACCTTTATTGTTGTGAGCTTGTTGCACATGTTTGCATAGGTCTCGGAGAAGTTTGGCTCATCAATGGCCTTTTCAAATACCAAATCGATGATACCTTCTAGTCGACTTTGGTTGTTGATCTCAAGTGATTTCACTGACTCCATTAACGTTTCAAACTTCTGCGGTGTTAGTTTGTTCAGAATACCTCTGAATTTCTTGTACAAGTCCTGTAAACAATTTATATATATATAAATATACATTGCAGACGACATGCATATTTATTGATGTATGGTTCAGAATTTTTTTTTTTCTGGTAGAAGAAAATATTTTGGGAAGAATGTATCTAATACAATAGTAATATACAAGTACAATTTCCATTCAGCAGTTAATTAGTTTTAAATGTTACGTTTTTTTTTTCTTTTATAACATGTGTATCAGTCTCATTTACTTGTGTCTTGTACTCTTCTTCTGTCAGGTTTGCGCTCTTCAGCCTCGTCGGTTTCCAGGCATCCTTAGTTTGGTTCAGCTTCACTTCCTCTCGTGTGAGAGACACACGTATCACATTTTTATGTGGATTGTTGCCACTCGGCGAGGGGTTAAGTTTCACGCTGCCCTTACCTGTACCACATAAACATATAATTAAATATCCATCTATACAAATAAAAAAAAAGATTCTGTGATTCAAAAAAAATTAAGTGAAAACGAAATAACATAAATGTTCGTTTTACGAAGTCTTTGAACCGGCTCATCTGATTCCAATGAAAATTTCCGGTATTAAAACAGGAATTTTAACTTAAATTTTCGTGTACTTCTCATTTCAATACCTTGCAGAGTTCAGCAGATATGAATATGAATATTTGTAACATAATTAAGTGGCGCGAGTGTACAGTAAGTTTGCAATATAATACAGCTAGTTTGTAATATATATTTTTTTTAAAGTAAAACTAGTTTTTACCACTGGGAGCCATACTCCTTCCATCTTTCTTTGCTTCACGGGGAGCATTACTTCTAGAGCCCATACCAGAACTCTTGGGGAAGGCGAAATTCGGAAACAGTGAGTCGTTCATGGGTCTTGAGATAGGGTTGAAGGGCTGGGGCTCTTGATGAGGCGCAGACTACAATAAAAATTAAGAACAATAAAGTACTAGTTGATAAAAATGTCTGCATACTCATACTATAGTTCAAAACTTACCCTTATGACATTGCAAGCCTCTAACAAAGGTGCATTAGGCTTGTTCTTTGAGAGGGGATCATCTTTGATTTGCATCAACAATCCAATGTCATAGTACTTTTTGCCTGCCTTATTTAGTGGTGACCATTGATCTAGAAATTGTAAAACAGAATAAGTTAATAAAGTAGAATAAGTGCAAGAAAATACTTTAAATTATTAAAATTAGGCTTGTTACAAGAATACTACCACTCGCATCTCATCCAATGGATCTTGTAAAAGGCGAGTAAGGGAATTAAACCGCACTGTGCACCCAACAGCGCATGGTGCCGATGGGCTTGCCACCTCTCTCACAGAGTGCACTATATTGTTTTGGTTAAATGTGGCATTCATCTGTTTTTGCAGTGAGTGCCCAGTCTATGACTACCCCTTATGGGACAAAGTCGTGATCTTATGTATCTATGTAGTTGTTACTTGGCAACACTAAGGTAGCAAGACAATAATATTATGACAGAATTGCGAAACTATGTTCTGAAAGGACATAATATATACTATCTGTCATGACAGATTTTCATGCACATACATACACAACCTACCCAGATATTTTACTGCATTCTTATTCAAAATTGTTATCTTATATGTAGACATGGAATGTTATTATATTCATTGGAAAATGTTATTGACTGAACCAGTGATACTATTTTACAAATTAAGAACGTCTAATTGGTGATATGAGTAAAGTTACAGTCAATAATGACAGTGGATGTGGTAGCGGCTAAAGAGAATCTGCCACCCCATCTCATCCCATGGGTGTCGTAAAAGACGACAGAGGGAAAATGAAAAAAAGCATACTCCTGGACATCAAACATCTGAATAAATAAACTGCGGTTGCCAACCGGCCTGCCAGGCGTGACAACTATGGCAAAATCCCTCCAAAATGAGAGCCACAAATTTTTGTGGCAATGTTGACAGGTGGACTAGTGATAGGATGAAATGGTCCTTTATTACTAAATGTATAGGACATTAAGACAGACTGGGCAAATGTCTCTACTAATTTCTGACAGTATTGGAGACAACAGGAGTCACCTCCAGTATGGATTGTCAGAAAAATAAACATGAATTTAAAGAAAGGTAAGATCCTTAAAATACCTCTTTCACATACACCTAGGTTTCCTTTACCACCAGAGGGTGCTAGAACTTGGGGTGGGACAAAGGTCACTCATACATTAGAAAATTTAAAGTTAGCATTTGTTAAACGCAAATATGTGCATAGACGAAGTTGTGGAAACCAGCCCATTCTAATTTACAAGGCTATTTCAAATCTATGAGGTACATAGTAAGAAGTTATGTATAGTTCTATTCATAGATTAGTTTTAATGCTTTGCGGGATATGTACCTGGATAGTACACAATGCTGAGGTTCAAGATAATATGTATTTAACTAAATGATTCTAAGTGTGACCTTAGTAACAGCCCATAAATGTCCCACTACTGAACATAGGCATTCTCTCATTTCTGACAGGGTTTTGGAAGTGGGAAGAGTCCACCACACTGCTCTAATGTGGGTTGGCAGACTTCACATGTTCCCAAAGGATTGTTATTCCTCAGGCATAAAGATTCCCACATGATATTTTCCTTTGCAGCTGATAATGTGGTGAATCAGCACATAAATTTGCATAACAATGTTAGTGGTGCCGGCATCAGGTATCAAACTCTGGTCATTAGCATACTAAGAGATTTAATGTGAGCACCCACAGCTTAGTTGCCACATGCTACCTAAGAGAACGATATTTATATTTTCTTTATCATAATAGCAACAACATATATTTCTCATGTTGTTGCTATATATCTATATACATGCTTAAAATACAGTATACAATTAACTGTACTACATACAGAACAAAATATACTGTAGATCTCCTTTAAAGAAATATAATTGTTACCGATACTAACCATCACTATATTTGTATTTAGGTACAAAGACGGCAGGAGTGGTCACGGGCGAAGGCGCAGGCTCAGCCGTTTCGGTATCAGGCGCCTTCTCCTCTGCTTCATCAGTCTTAGAAAGGACTTGATCCTGTTCATTACTTACTTTATCAGTCTCATCTTTACCATTTTCATATGATTCGGTTTCTTTAATATTTGTTTCATTATTAGCCATTTTATTTCCTGATTTTTTATTGCTCTTGGAATTTTTTATAACCTTTTCATTTTTATTAATATCTTCTTTTACAGTCTCATTTTCCGTTTGTGTTACTTCAGATGCATTACCATTGGCAGTGTCAGGATCTAATATAAAAATATACAAAATAATCAATCATACAAAAATAGCTTAAAAATTAAAAGATAATATTAAAAAAAAGGTTCTTTATATGCTACAAACTAATCAAGAGAAGTAATTAAGATAGATATACAAACCTGCAGTCTTATTGTTAAGGTTAATATCTTTCATCTTAGATTCAGGGTGAGCACGTGTACAACTTGCTATACTTTGAGTTAATTTGGCTTGAGCTTGAATTGCACTTGATGCCTCTATGTTTTCACTACTTGATTTGAGTACAGAAGGCAACTCTTTAGCAAGTTTCTCAATACTCGCAGAGAGTAGTTCAGTGGCAGTGGGGGCTAGAGTTTCAGGGAATGTAGGCTCAATATTGTTAACTAATTCAATTTTGTGTTCTGGTTCAGAATGCTCTTGCAGATCTGGCTCTGGAGATAATTGCTTAGTAACAGTTTGACTCTTTGTTTCAATTATGATTGCTTGATTGCTTTGACTAGTTGCAAGATTGATAATTTCTGGTATACTATCAACAGAACTCACTGAAATAATAAAATTAAGGTTATAATATATGTATGGACCTGTACAATAATTAGTTAAGAAACATATGCTTATTTGTAACTTATTTTGTCATAGATGTATTATGAAATAATTATTAAAATATGCACTATTTCTTTCACTTCACTTTAATTTATTTATTTTTCTAAACTAAGTTACATAAAAATAAATTGTTTATTATTAAAATTGTTTGATATCGTTTTTTTCAAATGTTCACCTGACTTGTAAAACAAGATCAACAGTAAAACATAGTACAAAATAAGACCATACTGTTTGAATAGTGTAAGACCTATCCATAATTATTTTTGATTAGTAATTTACAGTATGGTATAAGAATATAATATAAAGTAATGAATCAATAATTTAACACCCCAGTTTAATCGAGTGTAGCTATAATTATGGATAGGTACAGCAAATGAAAGTATTTTACCGACAAGCCTAGAAATCGCCTGTCAAAATGGAGGTCACCAATGGTTAGTCAAGTAATGGGGAAAAGATCGACTAATCTAATTTATTAGGTAATAGATGAATGATAGACGTTCTTTCATAATGATAAAGCAGGATTGTGTGGCAAAATGGCTGGACTATTACATCAACTCACTAATGTCTAATGCTTTAAAAACGGTGACAAATACTAATGGTGTAGAAACATAAATGCAAACTATATCATTATTTCAATAATTTGAAGAAAATGTACTACGAATACTGTCTTTCGTCAATTTTTAATATCGCCTATTAGTTTTTGTGTAGCGTGTTAGGAGTCTATAAATAGAGACGTGAGTTATTTCCACGTGGGAGTTCCGCCTCGTACAGTACCTGAATTTCAGATTAAAAATATGTGGCACTGATATCTAAACTATATCACAGTCTTGAAATCCACAAAACTCCAACAAAATTTCACACTGCTGTCTAACTTTTGATCACGTAGCAATATGGTAAAAGAAAGTATATCCAAAAGGTCACTCAAGGATCTAGAATGTCTGATTTTTACCACTCGATTAACTTGAACCACATTACTTATCTAATAAACTTAAATATTTTTTAAAAATATAAATTGCTAAATTAAGTTACTTTTGTTGTAAAAAAACGGGAGTAATAATGTTACAAATATTTAAAACGCAGCCATGCTCCAAGTGACTGTGAAGTAAAAGCCGCCATGTTGGATCGTTCCATGCGGACAGCCGACCTAGTGCAACTAGTGTTGTGCGCAGGTACATATGAAACCGATCGATAGCTTATTTTAATCGGTTTCCAAAAGATGGCTAGAAGATTTAAGTAGCAATTATTTTATTTTGACATAAATATTAAAAGATAATAGCTAGAAACTTATTGAGATATTTTTTATAAATATTTACAATCGCGGATATTTCGAAAAACCGTACCATTTTTTTTTCTTGGATTTATTGTTAAAAATGGTACACCTGTAATGGTAAGTTAGGAAAAGACTTTCGAAACCAAAAAAATAGAAACATTCTATTTTTACATGTTACATGTACACAACAACAATTGCTAAAAAATATTGGAACGGTGAGCCGAAAAGCCGCGATTGTGACTATTTACCATATTTTGTTCATGTCAACATGAATAGTAAAATTACACACAGAACGAATGAATATATCTTGAAGAATAGTAATGAGAATGACGAAATAATTAATTGGATGGATTAATTATCAATTAAGGTAACAGTAATTAGGTTTGTAATAAGGTTAAGAGAATTATGAATATCCGTTTTTGTAAGCAAATATATTTTTTTTAATTTATGACACGGACTTCAAAGAAAGATATTTTATTTTTTGATGCAGTGTTCGTGCCAACAGATTCATGACTATACTCAAATTATTCTGCGAATTCATTCCAAACACTCTATTACTTGATTCTATTACTATAATGGCGACTCTCCATATAAAACACATGCTAATAAGTGACCGTGAAACAGTACATTTGCAAGTACAAAATGTATGAGTATCAGTAATAAAGTTTGCGTTTACGTGTAGATTTTTATAATGTAACCCTAACAACAGTCTCTCCGAAAGTCTTCTAAGTGTGACCTCAAGTTTTACTTTGAATATATAATTTTATGTGGAATTCGTTACTTTACATTTGAATACTGTGTGCAGATAAATGTTACTATTAATTAAAAGATATTGCGATATTTAAAATCAACATTAGATTGCTTTGCAATGGCTAGCCCAGCTAGAAAAATAAGTTGTTCGATTTGGAGGCGCTTCATAAATCTTTACTACTGCTACATTATTTGTAATAGATGTCAACCATACCAAAATTGGCGGCATGTTTTTTGTTTATTTAATCATTGGCCTTGAGTTGCGTAGTTTGTTTACGTAATAGCTTAAAGGTACTTATTTAAAAAGAATATATCAGCAATTCCCAAAAATAATAAAAATTGTAATCTCCATACTACTATTTATAACTTACTGTTTGTAACTAAGCCGATAACATATAGCAAAATAACGTATAATCTTTCAGTCTTATGTACCGGCTCCAAAAATTTTCGTAAAAGCACAGCACATCAAAAAATCTAAATAATAATGTCATGTTATCATTTTTTAAATAACATTTCAATAATAAAAGCACATTGAAAAATTACTATAAAAGATACCGGCTCTGTTTCTTTCGCCTGATTCTTTTCCACACAGAAACGGTGGTAAATATTTAATTATATTTTATTATTATATTTAAAAAATACTATTTGAGAAAAAATTATGAATTACTTTCGTCGGAGAATTTGTGTGTGTAATATATTTAATATTTCACTTACTTGTTGTATCAAGCAAAATAGCATTTTCATAAAAAAAATATTAAAGTAGCGAGACTGAGTCACCTAGAACATTTCTGTGTGACACCACACTGCGCCGGTCACCCTGAGACATCAGTTCTAAGTCTCATATGCCCAGTAATTACATTAACTCTCAGCGCCCTTCACACCGAACCACGGTAATATTTTCACACTACTGCTTGGCGTTGTCGAAAAAATAATTCAGTTTTCCTTAAAACCGAAAAGTAGTTTTGTGCACTCCACGCAAATATGGCGTCACGATCAAAACTCATTATTAGGATGTTATTTTTTTTCAAATTTTGAAGCTGGTGCAGAGGTGTATAGGCTCTCGGTATATAGAGGGTATTTGAGTTACAGATGCCGTCAACATCGTTTGCTTTAACCAGATTTGACATATGAGAATTTGTTTGCGTGCATGTGGCGCTTGCTACTTGCGCCAACTGTCTTGCGCAAAATGTCAATGAATTTGTTGAATTTGATTGAATTTATTGTCTTGTTTTTTAAGCTGATTTATTAAAACTACGTGAAAGCATAAAAATATAATTCTGAATCTTTATCAAAATTATTGCCATATTTCCTGTCTGATACAAACTAGCATGTTAACTTATCTTAGAGCATCTGGCATGCTAGTGCTAGCGTAAAGTTTTAAATAACAAATAATTTTAAAGTTTTGTATGGACATTTTTAGCATTCAATTTAGTAATTAAAGCTGTACCGTTGTGTTTATCAGATCAAAGTAGCATGGGTAGGTGCCGGGATGTTATACCAATTACGAATAACGTCATATAAACGAATGGTTAACGACTGTTTTTAACCAGTTGGCTGCGATCAGTCGCTATTTTACGTTCGTATGTTACGTATCGCTAAGAGTTGTTGAAAAATACTAAGTTGTGCAGTGTCCGAGTTTATTTAAATCATGATGACAAGTAATCAATTACGCTATTTATTCACTAGAAATCCGTTCCTGTTTATTGTATTATTATTATGAAATTTGTATTTTTTTATTTTACGTTAGAAATATGAATTTCGATTGTCAAACGTCATTTCTTTAACAATCTACCACCGTTTCGTAATGACATTCCTCTAACGGAGAAAGAAATAAAAGCGAATGAAACTCGGCAGGTATACTCTTTTTTTTTGGTATTTTCATCTTAGTCATAAAACATTATATACAAATGAAAATTGCTCAGCTCCCACACAAAGTTCGCCCAAGAACCAATAGTCATAAAACAAACTTCCGTGAAAGCAGACTAAAACGACGGCCACTTCTCAGAATTTATTAATTACCTAAAACATTTTCAATGTTAAGGTTATTATAAATAGCCTTGCTGGTAGATTTTAGGTTTGTTTACAAAATATCATATGTTCTTCTATATACTCCAACGTCTCATGTGTTTTCTGTACTCCAACGTCTTTTGACATATTTGTTTCTCGCTCGCACTGTTAACACGGTCTTTTCACCATGGTTTTTAGCTGCACCTTTTTGTGTGGCACTTAGCGCTTTATGCAGCTATGGTCCTTGTCTCTTGCCTTACGGATCCCGCGCCGAAGTGATGATTTTAGATGTTATTTGGTGAATTGTGCTATTTCTTTCCTTCATTCTATTTTTCTATACGTTTAAGCCGATAGGTGTCCGGGAGAAGAATAGACTTGCCTCTTTCCTACCGAGGTCTCGTAAGAGGCGACTAAGGTATTGTACGGACGGTCTTTATTCGTGCAGATTATTACCATAATATACATTTGCCGCTAGTGGAAAAGTAATGGGGAGTAAGAATTGTTTTTGACTCGCACCAAAATGGCGGCGCCCTTCACGTCGTCGTTTCCCGCGAGGGCGAAAAGTGAACTACGTGCGTGGCCTCTGCCTACCACTTATATTCCCATATAGAAGGCGTGATTGTATGTGTTTGGTGAACGGTAAAGTGTGACAATGAGTGAAATGCCTATTTAATTTTCTTTTAGTAATCTGAAGTGTCCGTTGAATTCTAGTATTTGGAAGAAATAAATGAAGCATTATGATATATGTCAAACATTTGTTGATTCTTTGGCGAATTTGGGCAATCGAAGCAACTCTCCATTACAAAAATTTCGAACAGATTTAATCATAAATATAGAAGTGTATTGCAAACTTAAGCAGACCAGCCTCCACAAACACCACCTGTTCATAAGTATGGCGCATGTGGCAGCCATCGCCCTTCACAACCATTTCAAAAGGGAGTGGACTATTAAACGTTTTCAAAGAACTCTCTACCAGCATCTATACAAAGTTTCATGCGTCGGACCGGACCAATTTACGAAATATCTTTGTCAGTTCGCCTCAAACACCTCTTCGAACGCTACCAGGGCATCTTCAGGCGATGAAACACGCCTTCGAAGGGCTTTCCATAAATACAATTTGAAGTCCATGAAAAAATTCGTCTTGTTTTTGGCGACATTTGAAATCGAATAAATT
Source organism: Luehdorfia chinensis (assembly GCA_019845155.1). Classification (NCBI taxonomy): domain Eukaryota; kingdom Metazoa; phylum Arthropoda; class Insecta; order Lepidoptera; family Papilionidae; genus Luehdorfia; species Luehdorfia chinensis. The sequence continues at coordinate 1,902,717 of JAHVAK010000142.1, read as the reverse complement.
TATCGCGCGATAATGTTTCTGACACAGGTCCATTAAACAAAGCAAATTTTAAATTGGAACATTCTAAAACTAATTACTCGTATAATCGGCCAGTGTCGATTGCAATCTGTTACTCTCGTTACTTGTATGTAACCTTTGTGATCTGTTGGCGATTGTAGAATCATCTTTCTATATTTCTATAGGGACGAATTTTCATGAGTGTTGTACATAAAGGCAAAATAGATGTAGTAGGTAGAAAAACCGATGAAATGAACCCTAGCTTGTCTCTGCAAATACATTTTTTTTAAATATAGTTTCCTTTGTTAGGACATTTTTTTGCAAATTTTGTCTCATACAGCTAAGCGTAGAAAATAAAACATGCATACATAGTATTTACAATATTCGCAGCTATTATTTAAAACTTTATTGGCAATACCTTAAAGGTTTGGTTGTCTTTAATATTTATAATCATAAATAAGTTTTATTTCTTATTATTGCATAATTTTAATCTGACACTGACTGACTTGTATAAATACATTTATTGTAAATACAATATTATTTTATTAAAAAATACTGATAAAGTAATATAGTTTAATCGAAAGAAAAAATATATAATGACAGTTATATTATAAATATTGTAAGTTCTCCATTTTTAAGAAAACAATATCGATATTATAACCTTTTTAGAGACATTTCTAAATTAGGCTTATGAATTTAGCATAACAGAATCCGAGAACCCCTTCAACGTTTTAAATAATCAGCCTTTAAAAAAACAGTAAAAATCCTCGTCTGATTGTCTTACGAGATAAGCACCAGAAGGGCGAATATATAAGCAATTTGAGCTACACAGACTAATTGTAAAATGCATTAACGGTTTTATCATATATACAGAGTAAAAACCGATTATTCAACGATTTTTTGTTGCAACGCTTTTACTTTATCTATCCAATTACCAAATACATCTGTATGAGGTAATAGAGCATAAAACAGATAAACTTAAATTATTTAATGCATTAAAAGAATCAGAGGTAGGAGAATAATTGGTATAGTATTTGACTACCTTTAATAAATATGTTCGATGGATGAGGAAACGAAATAGATCCTGATATCACTAATTTTATAGTTATTTATTTTTTAAATGTAAAGCCATTTTTATCTAAAGTCTTCATTCGGGACCTGTTAAATTAAATATCTCAAATGGCAATTAAATTTATGGTTTTCAAAAATATATTGTTTGCACTATGCATGGACGAAAGAAAGAATATAATTTATTTTCCAGGCTATGTGACCCCAAAATAACAATCGTATAGATCCTATAGATTCTTTACTGTTCCCACATTCTCAGTTACTGACACTGCTTTAACAAGGCATCTCACTTCAGAAATAAGAGATGACTCACATATAAGCGCGGTCTATCCAATCTTCACTTGCATACCATTTAGCTGCCGTTTTCTCCTTCGCGTTTGAACCAACACTTCGCTTGCACTTTATTCTAATTCCCATCACCGACACTCGTTCTCACAAATCTCCATTTGAAATATTATAATTTTTTTTTGCAAATGTCCATTATACAGCATAGCCTCGCGTCCCGAGCGTCCTGGCCTCTCTTGCATTCATATACGAAAATTGGTACTAGCGCGAACTTATGTCAGCGTCGCTGTTGTCAGATTGCGGCTGACTATTTACGGCCCAGCACCTCTTCCACCTTTATCACCTATGATGTGACCATGTCAACGGTATATTTACCATCTTTACTGCATACCTAAGGTGTAAAATTGTACGCCAACAAAATATTTTAATAAGAGTTGACGTTGTCGTTTACAAAAACGTAGTTCTTAACACAAACACAAATCTATTTACACTCCGCACAAATTCCCAATGTTCGTTTCTAGACGGTCGATGTACAAATTTGCGGTGAATGGGAAAGGCAAGTTTGACTCTATTTATCACGAGTGATAAATTTTCATGGTCAAGCAGATAACGCAACACAATACATTACATAAGAAGGTAAGGTTAGCGCAGCTGTTACCAATGTTACATAATATTTACAACATACAGACTTCACATTGCACACATAAAGCATTGGACAAAATCTAAAAAATCTCCAATAAAAGAGAAATTAATAATTGATAGAAAGAAAATGAATATTCTTTCTAGCAAAATATTCTCGTTATGTTCAATTGTTTGTTGAGATGGAAGTCGCATCCGGGGAGCTTGTATGAAAACACTAATCAAAGTAGAAGAAGCGAAAGATGTGTCGGGATCGTGGAAAGATCTGGTCGCTGCCTACCCGAATGGGAAAGAGGCGTGACTCTCTGTATGGATGTATATATGTTCAATTGTAAATTCTGATCATTTAAGGTAACTATTTATAATCTGTTTATAAAGTTTCTGTTAGTTTTTAGTGTTGTGGCCGACTAGAAAGGGCTCATATGAACAATTGCAGGCTCTAGCATTCCGGAAGACATAAACTAAGCATGTTGAAGGAAGATTAAATAAAAACTGTAAATAAAACTACTTAAGAAGGAAGCATTATTTACCATTATGGTGACGATGAAGATGGAAGATGGAAATAGACTTAAAAGACAAATATGAATATTATTGGATTACTGACGCTTAAATGAATCTGGAAAAAATCCTGAACATTATAATTGACTGTGATGATATTTAACAAATTTGATTCTGCTATACACACGCTTTTTGGAAATTTCTTGGAATAACTCTAGACGCGATACTTCAATGTTCAAGTTTAAGCTCCCATTGAAGTTTCGCGTCGAGAAGCATACAACTGGTGGTAGGATTCCTGTGCAGGAATCCGTCTAGGTAGGTACCACCCCAGGGCCAGTTATTCTGCCGTGAAGCAGTACTGTGCAAACATTACTGTGTTTCGGCCTGAAGGGCACTGAGAGCTAGCTTAATCACTGGGCATATGAGACTTCAGAACTAATGTCTCAAGGTGACGGGCGCAGTGTGGTGCTATACAGAAATATTTTTAGTAACACAGCATCTGTTATGGGCAGACGTTGCACTTACCATCGGGTGAACGTTTTGCTCGTCTCGTCACTTTATGCAATAAAAAAAACCGATCGAAACTAGCAAGTAGACTTAGCTCTGCAATTTTTTACAGCTTATGCTGTAAAAAAATTAGGAACTTGACTGTAATCTTGTAATTGTACATTATTTTCAACTGACTAAAAAAAATGCCGATTGGATTTCTTTCTGGTTCTTCCTTGGCAGAGGCATTTTTTGCGAAGCAGCGTAGTTAAAAAAAGAAAAAAAAATTACTCAATTGGTTTTATGTAAATAATCTATGTTGAAAAAAAAATATTCTATTCTATTCTAATTGTATTATTTGTTGACTAACGTATTATTTGTCTTGTGTGAAATCTTAACATTAGGTTAAATATTATCTTCTTTAGGTTGTCTATGGGAATATTACTTTTTATTTTTAATCACCTAAAAAGATTTTCCTAACATAAAATGACAAAAGGATGACACCGTAGGAGTATCTTTCGGCCGTTTCTTCTCCGACGGAACGTCAATAGGAAACAAGATATCAACGTTTCTTACTGCGAAAGAATAATGTACATTCAGTTTCAACGTATGACTTAGACACATAAGTTTACTTTAGTTTTCGGTCTAGGTAGGTATCACCGCAGGGACAGTTATTCCGGCGAGATGCAAAATCGCAAACGTTAAATGTGTTTCGTTCTGTAGTGCACTGAGAGCTGGTGTAATTAGTGGGCATATAAGACTTAAGAACTGATGTCAGAAGGAGAAGAGCGCAGTGCGTCACACGGAAATGCACTGGGTGACACAGCATTTGTTATGGGCAGACGTTGCACTTAACATCAGGTGAACGATTTGCTCGTCTGATCATTTCGATATAAAAATAATGAGATCATGTATAATGATTTCTTATTCCTATGCTGAACATTTAAAAATTTAATAAACACCTTTAGAAGCGTGCATTTATTTATATTTATTTTACGTTTATTTATATGTATAATATGTATGTATACCGTAGATGTATATGTTTATGTGTTTAATATATATTTATGTATGTAACTTTATTTATAATATACTCATTTATGAGTTATTTACGTTTTTTTGCTCTTTCTTTCTTTCTCTGTTTTCCTTTGTTGCTACATCTAATCAAAATCTCACCACTCCGTGGGTTGACTGGGAGAAAATGCCTAAAGGCATTAAGTCCGCCCATTATATCATTTTATTGTAAAGGAAGCCATAAAGATTTAAATAAATAAATAAAAGTAGATTTACGGATTTTGTAGCGTCTTATTTAACGGCTTTATATTGCTGTAAAAACGCTTTAAAAGTTAAATAAATCCGTAAATTTAGTTTTATTCAAACCTAGAGTTAGCGGGGGCGGTATTGAGGAAAGCTTGTAAGATCAATTAATTCATATATAAAATGCATAAGCTATGTTTAAAGTCTATTGGACACGATACGTGAATTATTGCGCGATACTATAAGTAAAGTAAAGTAAAGTTTCAACCTATAAATGTCCCACTACTGAGCACAGGCCTCCTCTCATTTCTGAGAGGGTTTTGGAGCTAGGAAGAATCCGCCGCGCTGCTCCAATGCGGGTTGGCGGACTTCACATGTCATCGATTTTTTTTTTATTTCTCAGACATGCAGGTTTCCCCACGATGTTTTCCTTCACCGCCGAGCACGTGGTAAATCAGCACTTAAAATTGCAATTAACAATTTTTTTGGTGCCGGCACCGGGACTCGAGCCCAGGTCACTCGCGTACTATGAAACTTAAAGCGAGCGCCTAGCCCCTGAGCTACCATAAATAAAGATAATTATACTACTTATAAATAAAGATAATTAATTAAGCGGCCATTTAATAAAATGTAATTAAAAGGTATTGTTAATCCATATTTAATATTATTATTGTCGACCGCGTGGCGTAGTGGTTAGCGTACCTGACTTCTGCGCCACCGGTCCTGGGTTCGATTCCCAGCCGGAGGTAACATTTGTGCAAAAACACAAATTGTTGCTTTTCGGGTCTGGTTGTGTTGTGCATGTGAAATGTATGTTTGTAAAACGCACCCACGATACAGGAGAAAATCTTACTGTGGGGCTTCATTTTTTAAAGAAAAAAAAAATGATTTAGCACAATTAAGCATTCAATTCTTAAGTCACACTTTTTTATCGAATATGTATAATTATAATAGTTTGTTAAATAAAAACTATTTTTACGGATTTTATCGCGTTTAATTTATAACTATTTTTTAACCCGTCGTTTCGGGCGCTTTACAGCACCCATGGTCACGGGGGAGACTGAGGTGACAGTTGTCCCGATGTCATAGTTAACCCGGAGTACCTTCAGCTTTTAATTATTATTTTTAGTCCGATCTACGCAGAAAGAGCTTACTGTGTCTTGAAGCCTTGCAGTGGTATGCTTGGTTTTTGATTTAATTTTATTAATAATAGGATCCCAAGCCGGTGGTTTTTATTTTTATTTAAATGTGTATTATTCGCGTAAATAAAAGAAAACATTATAGTGTGTTAAAGTTAAACTGAAATGTTGTTAGAATGAAAATATAAATTGTGACTGAATAATCTATGGTTTTTAATCAAGTAATTATTACAAATGGGGAACGCAATGGGGAGTAAGAATTTTTCGTACCAAAATGGCGGCGACGTGTGGGCGCCTCGTTTTCCGCGGTGGCGCAAAAGTGGGCTAAGTGTGTGGCCCCTACCTACCCCTTATATGGTGAAGGCGTAATTGAAGCAAATAACTATATTAAAATACCAGCACTACTGAAATGTCTCTACGAGTCACTGTAGAATAAATCATGCCAAATGAATAAAACTGCACGTCGCATCTTCATTCCGTTGTTTTTTAGGGGTAGGACAAAAAAAAATCTAAGTTAATGCATTTGTGTTTATGAAAAACATGCAATAATAATTACTGTGTTTCGGTTTGAAGGGCACTGAGAGCTAGCGTAATCACTGGGCATATGAGACTTAAGAACTGATGTCTCGGGGTGACGGGCGCAGTGCGGTGTCACACAGTAATTTTCTGGGTGACACAGCATTTGTTATGGGCAGACGTTACACTTACCATCAGGTGAACGTTTTGCTCGTTCCGTCACTTTTATGAAATAAAAAATAAAATAAAAAAAAAACTTGCAATCATTAATTTCGATTGATGAATATTTAAAAATTTAGGTAAATGTATATCCAGTAAAAAGAATTATCAATTCGTTAAAAATGTTAATGAACCCAATTAATACAGTTTATATTGTATTCAATTATCTAATAATATCCCATTGAACAGATAATGCATTTTTATACGATTCCATGACAACGGAATAATTATTAAGACAATTATTGTAGTTATATATAAAATAGAAATTATGTAGTAATAAAATAATAAGCTTTTTGAAACCTGAAGATTATTTTTAATAATTAAATTGCAAATAAAATTAAATATATATAATTTCGGTGATGTAATTGCTGTTGGCCTTTTTGGCTTTTACAGCTTCATCGGATACTGTGCTCACGTGCCGGGGGCCCGCGTGCCAGGTTTGGTTTGACCCGAACATAAATAAATACAATAATCTCTTACAAAAACCTCGAAATTCGGACTGTGTCGCGTTCGCTGCATGCTTGCGCGATTTCGAATATCTCAAATGATTTTAAGTCGTCTAATGACCGTCCGAGGGAGGCTGCGGGCCTCCATTCGGACTGTTGACTTGTGTGTCGGTAACTCTGCTGGAACACGGGTGTATCGTGTGTACGCGGTGTGATTGCCGAATGCTGCGCGCCGCTCTCTACGCGAAAATTAAATATGGCACCTTGTTTAGCCGACTTCGAAAAAGGAGATTCTCATCCCATTAACATGACTCCATTGTTTATGAACCGACTTTAATGATTATATTTTATTAGAAAGCGGCCATATTTTGATCAAGTTCTGATTTAAATAAAACTACTTTTTACGGATTTTATCGCGTTTAATTTAGAACTATTTTTAACCCGACGTTTCGGGCACTTTACAGCACCCATGGTCACGGGGGGACTGAGGTGACAGTTGTCCCGATGTCATAGTTAACCCGGAGTACCTTCAAGCTGAAGTTCTAAATGAAATGCGATAAAATCCGTAAAAAGTAGTTTTATTTAAATGTGTAATATTCGCGTAAATAAAAGAAAACATCAAGATCTGATGTTAGAATCCATGAGAAAATTCATTATACTGTTAAAGTCGATTTTTTGATTAAATAATTATTAAATCCGATATCTAGCTACTAACTTCCACATTACTACATTTTTAATTTTCGTTTATCACTAACAAAACTAGGCTGACGTTGTCCTGCCTGTGTATGTATATATTTAAAAAGGGTGTTCAGTAGAATTGGTATAGATGACATGTTGCAGCGCCATCTAGTGGGAGTGTATACCGCGAAGATGATTTCATGGCGATCGGTTGAACAATGTGGACAGCATAAAAACCTTCTCCATGAACCAACACATACATGTGTCAACTTTCACGGCGATCGGTGAAACGATCTCGTAGTCTGTTCATCCCAAACAGATATTTCAATACCCATTCCAATAGATAGAATCATTTTAAATATTTTATGTGAGAAAGAGAAAGGTGACATCATTCAGAAAGGCGATCTTAGATTATACATAAAAATATTTTGTACTCACCGATCGACGTGGGACCATTGGGCTTGGCAAACACGGTGTCCTTCTCTTGCTGGACGTCTTTGTCCTTCGGCTTCTCCTTCTCCTCTGATCTCACCCGCTCCCTGGGCTCACGTATCCTCTGCGGTTGCGGCGCGAGGGCCGGCGCGGGGGTGGGGAGCGGAGCGGGTGTGGGGGCAGTGACTGCGTCGGGAGCGGGGGCGATGGCAGGGGCGAGGGCGGGGGCGGGGGCCGGGGCGGGGAAAAGCGGCTCAACAGCCGCCTCAGGCACTGAAGGCGCTATCGATATAGAAGCGGCGTCGCCCGCCGAAACACTAGCGTTGTCTACAGTTATCTCCACTTCTTCGTTTTGAGGCACGACTGGTTTGTTTTTTTGCTTATGTTGCTTATAAGCTGGTACATTTTTATTGGTATCTAACGCTAAAGATTGATTCTGTTCACTAGTCTTTTGGAGTTGCTTCATATTTGTAGACATTTTAGGCACTATAACAGGACTGTCTGATATTGCTGACACTACGGGCGTTTCGTTGGACTCCACAACAACATCAGGTCCTAAATTTTTAATTTCGTTAACATTTAAAATATCAGACTTTACTATATTACTATTAATAGAATTTATTGCGTTCGTTTGAGGTTGAATAGTTATTGCTATTGGGGAAGCGGTTAGTTCCACAGTCTTGGGCGCGAAGGCCGGCTTCCGCGCACTGTCGCCCGCAACCGACTGATTCGCGATAGACTCGTTCACCAGCCTCGCGAACTCCTCCACGATGCTGTGAGTCGGCGGCTCCTGGACACAACCATTGGCATTATCAGCACGATTGATACGAAATTCAGCGACACCGACGTATCGCATGCCTCAGTTATGATTAAGTCCCTTCTCACGCGAAGCTGACAGGAAGTAGTTAGGTAATTATAGTAACGAACTATTTAGTGACGAAGATTCGTACACCGTAGCCGTGTTAGCTCAGTGGCTAGGCGGCTTCGCTTTAAATTTCATAGTACGCGAGTGGCCTGGGTTCGAATACCCGGTGCCGGCACCACTGAAATTGTTAATTGCAATTTTGAGTGCTGATTAACCACGTGCTCGGCGGTGAAGGAAAACATCGCGAGGACACCTGTGTGAAAAATTTTGATTGGATTGGATTGGAGCAGCGTGGCGCACTCTTGCCGGTTCCAAAACCCACTCAGAAATGAGAGGAGGCCTGTACTCAGTGAGACATTTATAGGCTGTTACTTTACCTTTTTTTTTATTAGTACACGGCACTACCGAGTTTAATTGAAAAACCTACACAACAAACGCGGGGTCAACGCACAGTTTTCAGTGTTCAGTAGAAATCAGTAGCACAGGTCGCGAGTGATTAGTTACTGACGCGTGAAATGTTAGTGCTGTGTATTATAATATTGATTACGTCTCGCGTGTTTGCGGCTTAGGAGAACCTACCACTCCATCTCATCCCGTGGGTGTCGTAAAAGAGGGAAAATTAAAATCTGGAGATGGGCAGCAGCATCTTCCTGGAACGTCTGAATAAATAAACTGCGGCAGCCAAGCCACCAGCCGAGCGTGGCAACTGTGGTATCGAAATAATCGTCGCTACAAACTTTCATGATAATCCATGGGGGAGGCCTATGTTCATCAGTGGACTAGTGACAGCTCGAAATGATGGTGATGAACTGTGTCAGGCTATTTCTTTTAACTGTCTGAATATTCCAGTCGTTGAAAACTCTCACAGTAGAAGATCTGTGCGTAAAATATTACTAGGGTCCGTTATTTTTAACTTGCGATAACGATTACATTAGTTTTCGTTGTATCCCTATTTCTAAGACGTTTACGAACGCGTGGCCTTGTGGTCAGGGTACCTGACTTCTACTCCGCGTGCCTGGGTTCGTATCCCGGTCGGAGCCAATGTCTGTTTTGTACACAAATTGTTCGTTTTCGGGTCCGGTTTTTGTGATTATCCCCGTGTTTCTGACACTGCATGGCCTACCCCTGATCTTTTCGCATCAGCATTAAATCGGGCGCGGGTAGGTTGGGTCGAGTGCCTCTGTGTTTGCGAGTACACTTGTGACACTATAACAGTTGGTAGCTCCCGACAATATTCGGAAGTTGTCGCCGTGGAAGTTTATGCCCAGGCACAGGCGAGTTTATTTTTATTTCATAAAAGTGACGGAACGCGCAAAACGTTCACCCGATGGTAAGTGCAACGTCTGCCCATAACAAAAGGCTGTGTCACCCAGAAAATTTCTGTGTGACACCACACTGCGCCCGTCAGCCAAACCGAAACACAGTAATGTTTGCACACTACTGCTTCACGGCAGAATAGCTGGCCCTGGGGTGGTACCTACCTAGACGGATTCCTGCATTGGAATCCTACCACCAGTGAAAGTGAGTTGCGTCAATAATAAAGCTTCCGCTGGAATTCGAATCCAGGACGCCCGCACGGCTTGGCAGGCGATCAGGCCTGCCTACAGTCAAGAAGTGATCGAAGTAACAGAGTTGTGAACTTACCGGCTGCGGTGTTTGCCTCTCACTCGATTCACCACTCACAAAGTACGAATCATTATTGTACAGATCCGAGAGTACCTCTTGCTCTGAAACAATACAAGTTCAAATACAATTTCACAATAAGATGCAATGGTACACTGGTAAAGGTGAGCCGTGTTAGCTCTGGGGCTAGGCGCTCGCTTTAAATTTCATAGTACGCGAGTGACCTGGGTTCGATTCCCTGCGCCGGCACCACTAAAATTGTTAATTGCAATTTTAAGCGCTGATTTACCACGTGCTCGGCGGTGAAGGAAAACATCGTGACAGCATGTCTGAGGAATAAAAAATATTTCGAGGACATGTGCAGTCCGCCAACCCGCATTGGAGCAGCGTGTCGGATTCTTCCCAGCTCCAAAACCCTCTCAGAAATTAGAGGAGGCCTGTGCTCAGCAGTGGGACATTTAAAGGCTGAAACTTTACTGTTAATGTTTCATTGACTGAGTTTTATAAATATTCAAATAAAAATCGGACAGTGCGTCACAGATGTCTGGTCGACGTCCGCCATGATGGATGGCCGCGTGCCCTCTCAGTGCCCTTCAAACCGAAGCACAGTAATGTTTGCACACTACTGCTTCACGGCAGAATAACTGGCAATACCTATTACTATTCCTGCGTAGACGTTGAGAGCACTGATGTTCTCCTAGCCGAATTATACCACGGCGACAACTGCCGACTACTGCCGAGAGCCATCAACTGCGCAGGAGATATTATAGTGCCACAAGTGTCTGCGCAAACACAGAGCCACTCACTCGTCCCAACCTACCCGCGCCCGATGTAACGCTGATGCGATAAGATCGGAGGTACGCTAGGATGCAGTGTCAGAAACACGGGGACAATCACAACACAACCAGACCCGAAAACCAACAATTTATGTTTTAGCACAAATGTTGGCTACGGCTGGGATTCGAATCCAGGACCCGCGGATTAGAAGTCAGGTACTCTGACCACTAGGCCACAAGAGAGATAATGCCACGTTTTGAGGCGAAACAGGTCTCGAATTCAGTGGTGTTTATTGCCTAGTGGTAGTGTTGTAGAGGTGGAGGATATCTGGTGGCGGTTCCCGGTGGTGGGGAGGGCACGCGGTGCTCTTCAAAAACTAGGTAATATACACCATTTTATATTTTTCATGCGGATCTTAGCAAATTAAATTCCTTGCCACCATTACAATGTACTCGTATATCTGCGAAGTAAAGCCTGATTCTATTAACTGGATACGCATGTGTTAATTGAAGCCAATAATCGACGTTCCATGAATGTTGGTGCTTGGGCGAGCTTTGCTTGGGAGCTGAGCAATGCCCTTTGACAGACTATAAATATCCAGACCGGTTAAGGTGCGAGGTGTCTGGTAAAAACAGCTTCACTGGCGCTTAGGATTCCGATGCAGGAATACGTGAAGGTAGGTGCCACCGCAGTGTCCGTTATTCTGCCGTCACTGCGTCCAAACACTACTGTTTCAGTTTGGAGGGCACGAAAGCTAGTGTTATTATAGGGCAAACATGGCCGGGACAGAGTAGAATAGCGCCTACCGATGTATCGCAAGAGGTATCGACTAAGGTACTGTACGGACAGCTTTTTTTCGTGTAGAAAATGCAATGCTGTCACAATTCTGCTCGTGGGAACGCAATGGGGAGTAAAATTTTTTTGACTGGTACCATAATTGGTCTCAAGGTAACGAGAGAAGTTCGGTGATACACACAACTATGCAACGCATAGTTTTAGGTGACGACCCCCCACTATTACGGTCTCTAGGTAACGAGAGAAGTTCGGTGCTACACACAACTATGCAACGCATAGTTTTAGGTGACGACCCCCCACTATTACGGTCTCTAGGTAACGAGAGAAGTTCGGTGCTACACACAACTATGCAACGCATAGTTTTAGGTGACTACCCCCCACTATTACGGTCTCTAGGTAACGAGAGAAGTTCGGTGCTACACACAACTATGCAACGCATAGTTTTAGGTGACTACCCCCCACTATTACGGTCTCTAGGTAACGAGAGGAGTTCGGTGCTACACACAACTATGCGACGCATAGTTTTAGGTGACGACCCCCCAGCATTATGGTTTCAAGGTAACGAGAGAAGTTCGGTGCTACACACAACTATGCGACGCATAGTTTTAGGTGACGACCCCCCACTATTACGGTCTCTAGGTAACGAGAGAAGTTCGGTGCTACACACAACTATGCAACGCATAGTTTTAGGTGACTACCCCCCACTATTACGGTCTCTAGGTAACGAGAGGAGTTCGGTGCTACACACAACTATGCGACGCATAGTTTTAGGTGACGACCCCCCAGCATTATGGTTTCAAGGTAACGAGAGAAGTTCGGTGCTACACACAACTATGCGACGCATAGTTTTAGGTGACGACCCCCCACTATTACGTTCTCTAGGTAACGAGAGAAGTTCGGTGCTACACACAACTATGCAACGCATAGTTTTAGGTGACTACCCCCCACTATTACGGTCTCTAGGTAACGAGAGGAGTTCGGTGCTACACACAACTATGCGACGCATAGTTTTAGGTGACGACCCCCCAGCATTATGGTTTCAAGGTAACGAGAGAAGTTCGGTGCTACACACAACTATGCAACGCATAGTTTTAGGCGACGACCGCCCTCCATTATGGGCAGGCGTGCACTGCTATTCTCATCACTTGCTTCCATTTAAAATCACTAATCTGCCTGACAAGCGTGGTAAACGTGTATATCCTGCAGAAGGCTTAACATTAAACACAAGCGAATATTGAAAAGCGATCATTAAAAATAAAATAAAGAAAGCTTTTAAATGAAACGCGATAAAATCCGTAAAATTAGTTTCATTTAAATGTGTAGTGTACACATAAATATAAGAATTCATTATATAAAGGAAGCTACTCACTAGTGACTGGGTCTATTATAGGTACTCGATGGCTCCGCTTCGTGTGTGTCGGGCGGATACCTGCAATGCAATCCTTACTTGATACACTTGATACTAAAAAAAAAGTCTTATTTATGATATTAATCAATATTTAGTAGCAACATTCTAACCAAGGGAAGAACGTTCGCCATTAGAGTGAATATCTAATCTATCGTGAATATATACTCCCAATGTCTCACATAGGACAAATCTTTCAACAGGGTTCGAAATTATTAAATTTTACAAATGATTATTTATCATATGAAAAAAGTGTATTTATGATATTAATCAATATTTAGCAGCAACATTCTAACCAAGGGAAGAACGTTCGCCATTAGAGTGAATATCTAATCTATCGTGAATATATACTCCCAATGTCTAACATAGGACACCTCTTTCGACAGGGTTCGAAATTATTAAATTTTCCAAATGATAATTTATCTATAATCAAATCAGTCTTCACTTTTTTTAATAAGTATATAATTAAGTTGTTATCAATAAATAACAATAATCAAATAATTAAGTGCATTCTCATGGTTGATTGGCTGAGAATTTTCGGTAGCCAAAGGTGAAAATTCAGTATGAGCTTGAGTCTTTTTACTGATTTCAATATTTATAAACCGTCTTCTGAGTTTTGACAGCACCAGCGCAGACGATGAAGAACATTGTTCTGTTGCCATTATTAAATGTTATAAACATCAATAAATCTATCTTCATAAGACCATTTTAATATTGTAGTGTAGTTTGGAACTACCTCAAATTTCGTAATCAATTCCATGATAAATTGCCAAAAACTTTGATAAACTCATTTCATGTAATGGCCTCCTCTGTCTTTGTCTAGGAACCTGTGGTTCAGTATATTGGCAACATAGTAAGCATTATATAAAATTATATAAAGCCTTTTGATGTTTTTTCACTGGTAGATCTTATAGTTTCATCTTCTATATGCTCCCAACTCCAACGGTAACAGTGATAGGATTCCTTCGCATTGTATCCAGTGCAACAGCAACAGGTGTGAACATAAAAAGCAGCACTCAATTTGAATGTTAAGTACAATTTTTATAGTACCTTTGTCGATATCAGGCTTACTGTCCCGACATACCTGAACAAGAATTTCTCGACTATGTGAATATGACTGATGGAATCAGTTTTGGTATCCCATTTCAAATCCTGTGCAATGCTAAAGTTTCTCCTCCGGACTTTTATAAAAAGCCAAGGGTACAAGGGTTATGTGTATAATACATGTGGGCAGCATTACCTACTGCTTGGCAAATATATTGTCCCAGTTAATATATCTATACTAAACATGTCTATTCTACAAAAAGCCCACTCATCAAGTGTTTTTAAAAATATCGACACATGTTGATAATGATGTCTTGTTGCAGTTTGTTTCATATTATATTTATGTTCGTAGCAAAAATATTTTATGACTTTCACAATAACTGGAAATATGTGCGGAACATCGGTAATACATATATTGTGTACTATTAGGTATCTGTGGCAGTCCCCTTCATTTTTTTATATATTGCAAGTGTTATTCTCGTCACAAAACTTCTGAAATCTCTTTCCAATTTTTTTTTAAGTTTACAGCAGTGTGGAGTCATCGCCAGTATCTTGAGTCTATTAAAACAGACTTCAGAAACTTCCAGAGTTGTAATAATATCGCAGAACAAGGGTTCATAACATATATTGCTTCAGTCATCCATATTCATATATCATTTTTCCAAAATTGGATTACTAATTAAATATGTTGTGGGTGTAAACAAAAGGCCATTAATTTTTAAATTCAGAATGGTCATCATACTTAAACAGCGTACTCGTATTATAAAAACGTTTATCAATATCATTATCTGTTCTGAATATTTTGTTGTTTTAATGTATTGTTGACAGAAGCAACCGACGCGAAGTCGGAGTATGCTTAAACACCCTAAAATAAAATTAAAACATTAGTAGCAAATTTATGATAAAGATTCATGAAAAGAAAATCACCAGTAAATTTACATTTAAACAAAACTAACCCAAAATTGTTGATGATTGCGGTCCAGTAAAGTATTTCTCGATGCAGTATCTTCCGAGTCTCACTCCAGATATTTCAAACTGGACTTGGTCCAGGTTAAAATATCAAAATATGCTTTATTAACAGCACTAACATTCCTCGATTTCTTTAGGACATTTATTGCGTCATGCAAAGTTAATTACAATTCAGTCAAAATTATACCAAAAAAAAAAAATCCCTATTTTAAGGTATGATCTTATTATTGATAAAACAAAAATAAGTCTTTAGAAGAAGTATATGAAAGGTGTAAGTAAAACGAAATTAATATTAAATTGAAAGAGAGTGGTTGCCCCAATATGTATTTTAAATTAAAGAAATAACGCGGGGAAATCCCGCATATAAACCTCATATACCGAACGTTCGGATACACGAATTAAAGATAGTAGTAGATTTTGACATTCGTAAGAGCTAAACAAGCTTAAAGTGAATAAAGAAATTTAGACTTTTGACTTTGATACACGAATCAAATTATACCCGTTCGGAAACAAATAACATTATATAGGAAATTTAAATTTGTATAGAGAATTGGCAAATATATTTATCTGGATTATTATCGTTTCGATGATCCCTTCTGTGTGAGAGAGTATTATTGGAAGGATATTATCAGATTTTAATCTATAGAAGAAAATCTGTCACCCATGACATTTCTATTTGATTGTAATAAGAGCTACGGGGACTGTCGTCAGAGACCCATGTTCAGTGATCGTACTGAACATATTGTTAAAACTTTAGGTGTTATTCTTATTGCTATATTGTGTCTGACCAAAGCATGCTTAAAAGTTACCACATATATTTTTTACTAATTTATATATATTCAAGCCGATTACCAATTGTACCGTCCAAAGAAAATTAATCGTAGAACTTGGGTTTTTTCCACAACGATAGCGTTTTTGTTAGAAACATTATAAAAATCAACATAAATAATAAATAAAAATGTATTATCTTAATTTCAATATTTTTATAGTTCTTATTGGTGAACTTACTACGGGCGATTGCCACAAAAGTTTGTAGCTCTCATTTGGGGGTATTTTGTCATAGTTGCCAAGTTTGGCAGGCGGATTGGCAACCGCAGTTGTTTTTTTAGATGTTCCAGGAAGATGCTGCCAATCTCTTGGTTTTTATTTTCCCTCTGTCGACTTTTAAGTCTTCCACGGGATGAGATGGGGTGGTTGACTCTCTTAATCTGCTACCACGGCTTATATAAGTTGTTACAATAAGAACATACAGCATTTTCACATTGGACAAATGGAATGCAAAATAATTAGGGGTGTGTGTAAAACAGATTGAAAAGCAAGGAAGTTTCGAAAGCGAATTTCATAGTGTTCATGTGCCGGTATCCGAGCGGCGGTGTGAAAGCGGGTGCTGGTTGGTCGCTGGTGGTGTACCTTGGTTGCGGTTCGCATGTGGCGGCGGGCAGTCGGCCTGGGCGGGCGCGGTGGGTGTGGTGGGGGGCGGGGGTGGTGATACTGCAGCGTAGTACGCACCGGGGATGGCGGGGTGCATGTGCGAGGGCGGCGGGGCGTGGGCTAGCGCCGCGGCGGGGGCGGAGGGGGCGGCGGGCTGCGGGCCCACCAGCGGCCCCCCGCGCGCCCCGCCCGACCCCACGCTCCCGCCCGCCAGCTGCTGGCTGTTCGAGTAGTAATCTGCGGGGACAACGCATATAATATATATATGTATAAATATATATGTTACTTAAAGGTACTCTGTCGATGTGAAATATCTCCCTTAATACTGTATCAAAATGTTCGAAGATTATTTTTAAATTTATTTTCCTCAACCAGGAAGTACTTGACCTGGTTGCCTTGTCCGGCTAATACGGTGTACCCCGACCTCCCGAACGACTGCTGTCTCCTGTTCTTTCCTAGATTACATCTTATCGTTACTTTCCAAACTTCCGCATTCCCTACCCCAAATCCATTTCCAACCTAATAATTTTCACTTCCTCTCCGCAAAGCCAATGGTTGCCGTGCCTATGGCTGCGTGGCTAGAGGGGTCTAGTCGTTAGCGTGCCGATCTGCCCTGAGACCAGGCGAACCCAGCTAGCTTTACTCAAGCATGCGTGGCTCTGTTTGGGTGGACAGCTTTTTCCCTAGCTGCTCGTGGAAACGCAATGGGGAGTAAAAATTTTGACTCGTACCAAAATAGCGGCGGCCACCCGTCACGTCTCGTTTCCCATGGGAGCGAAAAGTGGGCTACGGAGGATGTGATCTCTGCCTACCCCAATGGGAAAGAGGTGTGATAGAGTGCTATGTATGTAAATGTCTTAAAAGTAATGTCTCTGTGAAAAAAAATATTTAATCGTAGAAAGCGTCATCTGTCGACAATCTGTTCAAATAACATGCACGACAGCTGTCGGTTAAAATTGTTTAAAATGTTTAAAAATAGATAGCGCCACTTGTTCATCATGATCACGATACTGCTCAAAATATTCGCACGGGTTAGCTTGTTCATTATATTCAAGTTTAATTTATGGTTTACATACATACATACATAAGATCACGACTGTATCCCATAAGGGGTAGTCAGAGACTGGGCCACTCACTGTAAAAGCAGATGACTGCCACAATCCACGTTTCACCAAAACAATATAATGCACTTTGTGTGATAGGTGGTGAGCCCATCGCCACCATGCGCTGTTGGGTGCACAGTGCAGTTTAATTCCTTACTCGCCTTTTACGAGATCCATTGGATGAGATGGTGTGGTAGTATTCTTTTATCGTCGTGGTTTACGATATAGTATTGCTGGTAGGATTCCTGGGCAGGCAACAAGTTGGAACTTGTTCATATGAGCATATGGTTGCATTTATTTTTATTTCTGTATACGTGCTTTTAAATTTTTTTTGAGACAATGGTTTCATGGTTTCAATCCTATTCAGGAGTCCGTCTAGGGAGGGCACCACCCCAGGGCCAGTTATTCTAACGTGAAGCAGTAGTGTGCAAACATTACTGTGTTTCGGTTCGAAGGGCACTGTGAGCTAGCGTAGTAACTGGGCATATGAAACTTAAGAACTTATGTCTCAGAGTGATGGGCGCAGTGTGGTGTGAACACCGAAATGTTCTGGATGATACAGCATTTGCTATGGACAAACGTTGCACTTACCATCAGGTGAAAGTCTTGCTCGTTTCATCACATTATCCAATAAGAAAAAAAAAGTAGTGCCAGTTATTCTACCGGGAAGCAGCAGATTCTTTTTATAGCACAAAGTGATGAGAAATCTGTGTTGATGAGCTGATTGAAGGACTTAGCGGAGCTGGAGTCGGTAGTTCCATTGATGGTAAATTTGTCAATAATTTAAGTTACGCCGACGACATGGTTCTGCTGGGTCCCTCAATCAGTGCAATCAGGAATTTGGTTTGAAGTGCCGAGGAATTTACTTCGGTCCATGGGCTCAGATACAAAGCGAAAAAAAGTAACGCGGAAACAAAATTAATACTGCTCCACCTGTATTTTTAAACGGCGTGCAGTTTTAAAAGGTTTCTCAATTCAAGTGTCTCGGTCACTGGATTTCAGAGGACCTCTCTGACAACTCTGACATTGAGAGGGAGTGGAGGGCGTTGAAAGAAAGTAAGAAAGAAAAAACTTGACGTTGGCAGTGAGAGTGTTTGTTTTTACCCGTAGGAACGTGCACCGTTCACCTGCTGGTAAGTGCAACGTCCGCAAATGCTGTGTCACCCAGAACATTTATGTGAGGCACTACACTGCGCCCATAACCGTGAGACATCAGCTCTTGCGTCTCATATGCCCAGTGAAGTTTAGTTGAAATCAAACAATAGGTAGGTAAATCAGTACTTACATGGTGGCGTGTGACCTGCTGGAGTACTGTAGCCCAAGTACGGTGTCATGTATGGGTAGAACCTGCGAAAAAATAAAGATTTATTTTTAACAGGCTTTTATTAACTTAACCTGTATGTATGTATGTATGTAACTATGTAGGAATCCGTCTAGGTAGGTACCACCCCAGGGCTAGTTATTGTGCCGTGAAGCAGTAGTGTGCAAACATTGCTGTGTTTCGGTTTGAAGGGCACTGAGAGCTAACGTAATCACTGGGCATATGATACTTAAGGACTGATGTCTCAGGGTGATGGGCAAAGTGAGGTGTTACACAGAAATGTTCTGGGTGACACAGCATTTGTTATGGGCAGACGTTGCACTTACAATCAGGTGAACGTTTTGCTCGTTTCATCACTTTATACAACAAAAAAAAATTTAACTATATCTTTTTCCCCCACATATACAACTTCTAAAGATTAATGGTCGGAAGAGACGTCCTCTCCAGATCACACCACGCGGTCTGGCGGGTAAATACCCTTTTCCCGGGCAACCTGATCCGCAAAAATCAATAAATATTAATTAAGAACAAAAAAGTAATTCCTATCTTTTTCCTCTATCTCCGTACTTTACCTATTTACCGACCTTTTCGCATCAGAAACGTTACATACAGAAATGTTGCACTCAAATTCGATTTTGAAATTTTACTCTCATCGTGCCCCACGAAGTTTCACTTCGAGACCTAAAGAAATAATAATTAAAAGAACCGGGCGTCATTTTACGAAAATTAATCTATGTCGCCACATGAGAAGCTCAAGAAATATTCCCATACGTATGGACGTAGCGCGATTATGGAATCGCGCTATGAAAGTTTTCTGAGATGCGAACTATATATACAACATCTGAATATTAATAGTCGGAGGAGACATCCTCCCCAGATCAGACCATTCGATCTGGCGGGTAGCTACCCTTTTCCTTAGCAATATCATCCGCCAAAATAATTTACCATTACAGAACGAAGTTCATTTGCTAAGATCTGAAGGCTTCAAAATGGCGTATTACCTAGTTTTTGCAGAGTAAAAATAATAAGTTTTAAACAAAAAATCATATTTTTCTGACAAGCTTTTATTTATGTGGCCTATGCAGTGGCTTTCAAATATTGCTAGAGCTATTACGTGTCAAAACAAATCCAACGCGCCCAAATGTGTGGATCCTATTGTCAACTCCCGGCTACATCATCGTCACATAGGTCTGTATGCAATTTTGGCTCAATCAGACATCGGAACATAGTTCAAATTAGGCATGAGAAGTTCTCCACTACAACACTACCAGTAAGCATTCTGCCCAAGCGGCAATAGCGTAATGGTTTACGGTGGGGACTGCCAAACGTGACGTCGCAGGATCGAGCCCGCCATTCGTCTATTGTCGTTAATCATCTACTAGTACAAGCTTTTCAGCTTAGTTGGGGTGGTTAACAGGAATATTAGTAATGTTAATAGGATTGCCAGTGAACGCGGAAATTACAATATTTACTTTCCTTTAAATCTACGATCAACTAGACGCAACGCAGGGTTCCCATCCATTGTCTGTGGATGTACCTAGCATTCAGAAAGAGACGTTACGCTTCGTCTATCATAATGGGTACAGCGAAGAACTAGAATAATTTGCCAGCATCAGTCTTTCCGTCTGATTACAATGTGGGTGTCTTCAAGAGAATAGTGGATAAGGTTACACCAAAAACTATTGCTTTTATCACCCAGAACTGCCACGTAACGGCAGGTGGGATTGCAGACACTTAATAACTTTATTTTTTTGTCGAGAACACGACACGTGTTTCACGTCAGAATACTTCGTTGAGGTAAAATACAATGAAGAATGTAAATAAATTGCCACGGCATATGTTGAATATAGTAAAAAATCAAGGGGAAATGTGTTTAAACATACATACATACAGTCATGCCTTTTTCCCATATCAAGGGGCAGGCAGAGGCCGCTCACGTAGCCCACTTTTCGCCCTCGTGGAAAACGAGACGTGACGGGTGGCGAACCACGTCGCCGCCATTTAAGTACATATCAAAAAAAATCTTACTCCCCATTGCGTTCCCACGAGCAGTATGGTGACAGCGTTGCATATTATGATGTTAATCTACACGAATTAAGGCTGTCCGTACAATAGCTTAGTCGCCTCTTGCGACACCTCGGTAGGAAAGAGGTATGTGCTATTCCTACTGGCCGGACACCTATGAGTTTAAACATGTAAATATAAAGGTGTTATTAGTCTATAGTGTCTCAAAAGGTGGCTACCTCTGCTGAAGTTCAAATGTATTAAAAACGAGCAAAACGTTCACCTGATGGTAAGTGCAACGTCTGCCCATATCAATTGCCGCGTCACTCACAACATTTCCGTGTGACACCCCACTCCGCTCGTCCCCTTGAGACATCCGTTCTCAAGTCTAATATGCCCAGTATTTACACCAGCTATCAGTGTCTTTCAAACCGAAGTAACACCAACGCTCACTACTGCGATGGTACACATCTAGACGACCGTGTGGCCTAGTGGTCAGAGTACCTGACTCCTAAGCCGCGGGTCCTAGGTTCGAAATCCCAGCCCGAGCCAACATTTGTGTTAAAACATAAATTGTTGGTTTTCGGGTCTGGTTGTGTTGTGATTGTTGCCCGTGTTTCTGACACTGCATCCTAGCCTACCTCCGATCTTATCGCATCAGCGTTACATCGGGCGCAGGGTAGGTTGGGACGAGTGAGTGCCTCTGTGTTTGCGCGTACACTTGTGGCACTATAATATCTCCCGCGCAGTTGATGGCTCTCGACTGTAGTCGGAAGTTGTCGCCGTGGACGAAATCGGCTAGGAGAACATCATCACGCATCTAGACGGATTTCTGTAAACACAAGTGAAAGGAATGATGTGATGGTGTAGTGATGTTTTAATGGCTGCGAACTGGTTACCCTGTGCTGGATGAGCGGGGCTGCTGGTAGGTCTGCGGCAAGCCCATGTGCGGCTGGAAGACCAGGGTAGGGTGGTGGTACATCACCGGGCCACCGGCTCCACCGCCTGTGCCCGCTAGGAACGGCTGCTGTTGTCTGTGCGAAAATAATGATACACTGTCAGTCATATAAATACATACAATCATGCCTTTTTCCCATATGTGGGCTAGGCAGAGAACACATCCGTAGCTCAGTTTTCGCCCCCGGAAACGAGGCTAACCACGTCGCCGCCATTTTGGCACGACTTAAAATTCATGCTCCCCATTGGCATCCCAATTGGAAAAGAATTAAGTAGGAAATGGACTTGCGGTAGGAAACGGGAAGTTGCGAAAGGAACTATAAAGTGTGGGATATTACTATCTTGGAAGCCATTACTGGTGGTAGGATTCCTATGCAGGAATCCGTCTAGGTAGGTACCAACCCAGGATCAGTTATTCTGCCGTGAAGCAGTAGTGTGCAAACATTACTGTGTTTCGGTTTGAAGGGCACTGTGTTCTAGCGTAATCACTGGGCATTTGAGACTTGAGAACTGATGTCTCAGGGTGACGGGCGCAGTGTGGTGTCACACAGAAATATTCTGGGTGACACAGCATTTGTTGTAGGCGGACGGTGCACTTACCATCAGATGAACGTATTGCTAGTTTCGTGACTTTATACAATAAAGAAAAGACAGCAGTAGGGCACTCTACCTTTGCCGAGCTAGACAATTAGGTCAAGTCAGGTGCCTATAGAGTGAAACTGAAAATGTCTCATATCTCAATAACAACACAACAACCAATTTTCGTTAAAATATTTATTAAGTGATGAGACGGGCAAAACGTTCACCTGATGCTAAGTTCAACGTCTGAACATGACAGATGCTGTATCACCCAGAATATTTATGTGTGGCACTACACTGCGCCCGTCACCCTGAGACATCAATTCGTAAGTCTCATATGCCCAGTGATTACACTA
This sequence comes from Luehdorfia chinensis, assembly GCA_019845155.1. Taxonomy (NCBI): domain Eukaryota; kingdom Metazoa; phylum Arthropoda; class Insecta; order Lepidoptera; family Papilionidae; genus Luehdorfia; species Luehdorfia chinensis. The sequence goes on along the minus strand of JAHVAK010000142.1, from coordinate 1,879,831 downwards.
ACTCTCAGTGGCCTAAAGACCGAAACACAGTAACGTTTGCACACTAGTGGTTCAAGGCAAAATAACTGCCCCTGTGGTGGTACTTATCTAGATGGATTTCTCCATAGAAATCCTACTAATAGTAAGACCACTTTCACTCGCTTCCACTGCATAGTAGGATATTTAGAGGGCCCTCCCACGAGAGGACACATGTTATACGACTTATAAAGGGCATATCTCACCAACTATTGCCTTAAGTAGAATAGTTATTTTAAATTTTTTTAATCATTTTTAATATCTATCTAACAATGTTCCCATGCTTATATGCACTACTATAGGTTGCCTATTTGTAACCAAATTTAATATATATATATCATATACATAGCAATAGTTTCAAAATAAAATGGACAAACGCACGAGACGAAATTATAGTGGTACCGTTTTTACTTGGTAACCTTAAAATGGGGTAAATCACGGATGGAAAGAAAATATACTATAAACCTGTATATATATTTGTTTGACATTTTATATGTTACCTCAAAAGTCTGACCAAATTTGTAGAGCGGGAAGATGCTGCCCATCTTCCGGTTTTAATTTTCCATCTGTCGACTTTTACTACACCCACGTGATGAAAAGATAGATTCTATTAAGCCGGCAACATGTTAAAACTATAAAATCTAATAATTACGAAAAGATGTATGGTTAATTAGGAAAACGTTTTTGTATGTAATATTTTTTTTTCGATCGACGAAACAATGCCTATAAGATTAAATCGTGATTGCTAAATAATTAAAATACCACTAAACCTGTAACTGAACAGTTCTCGAAGATTCATTCAATAAAGTAAAGTTTCAGCCTATAAATGTCCCACTGCTGAGCACAGGCCTCCTCTCATTTCCGAGAGGGTTTCGGAGCTAGGAAGAATCCGCCACTCTGCTCCAATGCGGATTGGCGGACTTCACATGCCCTCGAAATATTTCTATTTCTCCGGACATGCAGGTTTCCTCACGATGTTTTCCTTCGCCAAGCAAGCGTGGTAAATCAGCACTTAAAATTGTAGAACAATTTGAGAGGTGCTGGGCACCGGGGCATCGAACCCAGGTTACTCGCTTACTATGAAATTTTAAGCGAGCACCAGGCCCCTGAGCTACCAATAAACATTTACTTAAAAGTCTGTGCCTGAAAGATTAAATCTTGTCTGATAAATAATTAAAACACCTCAAAGCCTGTAACTGAAGAGTTCTCGAGGATTCATTCAATAAACGTTTACTTAAAAGTCTGATCGGTAATTAACAATGTTTAAGAGTTTCGCACTTCCAAGAAACAACCGCCGATTCATGCTGCAGTTAACATAGTAAAGACTATTTATTTAAGAACAAAATAATATCTCGTTATATTTAAACGCAGTCGCGACTACAAGAGACGCCTACGGTTGCTTTTCACCCGCCCACTGCCAAAGGCAAGTTTTTTAAGTGACGAAACGAGCGAAACGTTCGCCTGCTGGTAAGTGCAAAGTCCGCCCGCAACAAATGCTGAGTCATCCAGAATAAGACCTGACCCTGAGACATCAGTTCTGAAGTCTCAAATGCCCAGTGATTACACTAGCTCACAGTGCCCTTCGAACCGAAACACAGTAATGCTTTCACACTACTGCTTCACGGCAGACTAACTGGCCCTAACTAGACGGCTTTTTTTCCCTATGCAGGAATCCGTCTATATAGGTACCACCCTTTACACAGAATCCAATCCATAATCCAATCCATAATCCAATCCATAATCCAAGATTTCAACTTCAACAAACGACACGAGTGGCATAAGGTAACTAAAGTATGAAATAAATGTTTTGGTTTGGATTTGATCAATATATCTATGGAATGCAGCGTCAATTCCTGTTTTTGATCTCGATGTCGAGCTAATAATAGCAAAATCTATTTGTTTACCCAGAACACTTCTGTGTGGCACCACACTGCGTCCGTCACCGTGAAATATCAGTTCTTAAGTCTCATATGCCCAGTGATTACACCATCTCTCAGTTCCCTTCAGACCGAAACACAGTAATGTTTGCACACTACTGCTTCACGGCAGAATAACTGGCCCGGGTGTGGTATTTACCTAGACGGATTCCTGCATAGAAATCCTACCACAAGTAAAATGATCTATGAAGAAATCGAAGAATTGGACGAATTCGACCATACGTTGACCATTATCGGCTTAGCCCGATCACATTCTCCGCATACATCTGTTTCGTCAATGCACTTTCATCCATCCTCTCTGAGTACCCCAACCATCTAAACATATCTTTCTCTATCTTTTCAACAACGTTCAGCAACGTTCCCTTTTTACGCTTTTCATCACTATGTTCAACAGCCACTTCGGCTATACTTTTTTATTGTATAAAGTGACGAAACGAGCAAAACGTTCACCTGATGACATCAGTGCTTAAGTCTCAAATGCCCAGTGATTACGCTAGCTCACAGTGCCCTTCAAACCGAAACACAGTAATGTTTGAACACTACTGCTTCACGGCAGAATAACTGGCCCTGGGGTGGTACCTACCTAGACGGATTGCTGCATAGCGATCCTACCAACTACTACAACTTCTCAAACTTCTCATTCCCATGCAATATTACTAGCGTGCTTCTTCTGTCAGACCCAACATTCACCACCGTACATAAGTGTGGGGACCAGTACTCCTCTATGTTCAGCCAGTGGTGCCTCTTTAGATACGTTCTGGCTACTCTACTGGTGTGGGGAAACAAGAATGACGAGCCTGATGGCGGGAGCGTCTAAGACGCGAGAGGTTATTTAAAAAAATAGATTATTAGCAACGCCATTTAACATTACCAACACACCTTTTAACCATTCCAACTGAGATTAAAAGTTTGCGTGAGTAGATTAAAAGGGCGTGTGCGACGTAATCTATATGGCGCCTATAAGGCGCTTCGAATTTGCGTTTGGTACTGCCAAACGTTGCGATCACGTCCAAGACCTTAAATTGGGAAAGGTCTACACCGAACACTTTATCTCTGACAGCCTGACGATGATGACGAAGACGCAATCAGCCACCAGTCAACATGATCTTCATCATTTCAGCCCGTTACAAGTCCACTGTAAACCTTAAGCCGTTCCCCGTAGAATTGTCTCGAAACACGGTCCTGAGCCGCCTGCATCCATCGACTTCCTACAAAACCGTGAAGGTCGCTCCATCTAGCGGGTGCTCGCCCTACCATAATTGATGAATAATGAATCCCTTCTCGACAAACTGTCTGACTGACGGACAACACACAGTCAAACCACGTGACAGGAGACATGTTATGAAATAAACATAATTAATATATTTTTGCAAAGCGCACTTTCATCAGTAATCTTCAGCTGTACGAAGCCGGGCCGGGTCGCTAGTTAGAGGATACGACATTGCAACAAGCTCACCTGGGATGTGCATTGGGACGATTTCCGTGCTGCGCTCTGTATGGAAAGTTGGGATACTGCGGCCGCGTCTGAGGACTCTGACTCTGTTGGGAGACGTAACTGTGGCCGGCCTGCAATCGCATACAAACATAAATTATTTAAAAATAAATTATTAAGGTTAAATCGTGTTCTGAAAGACGAAAAGCTCTGTTTTATATGATGCTTAAATTATTTTTAAATTTGGTCAACGTAATTTTACTGTTGTAATAGAATTTTGTGACTTCATTGAATAGATTTCACTGTCATGCTTGTTTGTATGTTAGTGTACAATGTATTAATGTAATAAACGCTGATAGTCCTTTAAATAAGTAGCCATAGGATGGTATCGGACGGAAATCCATCACCCACATTTGTCCCTTGTTTTGTAAAAGTCGACCGTGTGAAGCTACAAAATATCTCCTATCCCCCACCAGATATCTCCTGTCCCCCGGCAGATAGTTTAATAACCGTCTCAATTGTATCTTTTTCATGAAAGTGAAGAGACATAGAAAACCGATAAAAAGAATTCTAACACCAGTAGAATTACATTTTAGTTTTTTAAGTTGGTCACACTGCATATAGGCTATTGATAAATGTCAATTATTGTCGCGTCACCAAAAAGATTTAAAAAGAAATCAAATAAAGTTTTTTTTTGAGTTGGAAACATAAACAGATAGATGGGGAAACAGTTTTTCATTGATTCTGGAAAAAATAAGTTTTTGTGTTAAAACGGTTTTGACATGGTAAATTATGAAAATTTCTCCCAAATAGCACTGCGACATACAAAACCACTAGACCAACTATTTTTGCTTTTTCGCAAATGTTGCCTCCAACTGGAATCCTCGGCGTAGAGGCCTAGCTGGTACACCCCCCCCCCCCCCCTTCTCTGTATAGGTCTCGAGTCGACAATATAACATAATGACAATTTTATAGATATACACATAAATATATATGAATTTTACAGCGTAGTTACAGTTTCGGTTAAAATGAAAAATGTCAATAACAGACTGTTCGCCCGACGTTCGAAAACAAACAAACTGCGCACTTTTATATTTCAGAATACTGAAAATGCACAGATTTACCAAACGAACGAATAAGCAATATATGAATTATTGCTTATATTCGTTCCTTAAATTCAAATATCTAAAAGAAAAATACAAACTAAAGTATTGTTGTCGCTAATAATAAAACTGAACATGATATAAATAAGTGGCTGTCTCTCAAGTCGTTTTACAATTGTCTATGGTAATATTAGAATGTAGATTTATTTTATTTCAAATTGTTTTTGAACCCAGGTTTTTAACTGGTGTTGGATTCCTATGCAGGAATCCGTCTAGGTAGGTACCACTCCAGGGCCAGTTATTCTGCCGTGAAGCTGTAGTGTGCAAACATTGCTGTGTTTCGGTTTGAAGGGCACTGTGAGCTAGCGTAATCACTGGGCATATGAGACTTAAGAACTCATGTTTCAGGGTGATGGGCACAGTCTGGGTGACACAGAACTTGTTGTGGGCGGAAGTTTCACTTTCCATCAGGTGAACGTTTTGCTCGTTTCATCACTTGATACAATAAAAAAAAGGTAATATTATCATTGTACTCATAAGTTCGATTTACACCAAACGAAATTATGTTTCTGTATATTAAGCTATTAACGTTCTAGAGGGATTGTAATAACGAAAATAACGAAAACCAGTTTATAAGTACTATTCTATTTTTTTTTCTATTTGATAAAGTGTCGAGACGAGCAAAACGTTCACCTGATGGTAAGTGCAACGTTTGCCCATGACAAATGGCTGTGTTACTCAGAATATTTCTGTGTCGCACCACACTGCGCCCGTCACCCTGAGACATAAGTTCTTAAGTCTCATATGCCCAGTGATTACGCTATCTCTCAGTGCCCTTCAGACCGAAACACAGTAATGTTTGCACACTACTGCTTCACGGCAGAATAACTGGCCCTGGGGTGGTACCTACCTAGACGGATTCCTGCATAGGAATCCTACCACCAGTAAAATATTCCATTTGCTATAATATATTTACGTGTGGTTAAGAGAATATATCACCCCATCTCATCCCGTGGGTGTCGTACGACATCATGGAGAGTCTGAATAAATAAACTGCGTTTACTAACCCACTGCGGCCACTTTGACAAAATCGCCCAAAATGAGAGCTACTTACTTCTGTGGCAGTCTATGGTGTAGGCCTATGATCAACAGTGGACTGTAGATAGGCTAAAATGATGATTTGCGATAAATAAAAATATTAGTACAATCTACCAATGTCTTAATGCTTTACGGTACTTTCCGATATACTTAAAATAGCAGGTACGAGCCAGCCTTATTACTATTGTCATATAGAAGTTGAAAGCTTAGTTAGGGATACACAAAAACATTCTTAGTATTCATCAATAAAAGAACTTTACAGATACAAACCATTTAACTGCGTTGGTCGTAACGCGAGTCATAAACCTATTCACTATTTGCTTTGATAAATAATAGACTGAAAAGTTTGTATTGTTAAACATAGACAATTAGTCGTTAAAACTATAACGTTTGAATTTTAAAGTAAAATATGGCGAGGATTTTGTTTCCTTTTTGTAATTATTGACAAGTTTATCATAAAGTCAAAGTCAGTGCTTTTTCTTTCAAATTAGAAGCAATTGTTCTTGTGAAAGATCTACTACCGTTGTACATAAGAACCGGTATAACTCTGTTGTCGATTGCATTAAAAACGTAATTATTGATTGTTCCATTATAAATAGTAATCACTAATAAAGTAGTAAGCCGTGGTAGCTCAGGGGCTAGAAAAAAATATTCTAATAATAAATTTCATAGTACGCGAGTGACCTGGGTTCGATTCCCGGAAGCCGGCACCACTGAAATTGTTAATTGCAACTTTAAGTGCTGATTTACCACGTGCTCAGCGGTGAAGGAAAACATCGTGAGGAAACCTGCAAGTCTGGGGAATAAAAAATATTTCGAAGACATGTGAAGTCCGCCAACTCGCAATGGAGCAGCGTGGCGGATTCTTCCTAGCTCCAAAACCCTCTCAGAAATGAGAGGAGGCCTGTGCTCAGCAGTGGGATATTTATAGGCTGAAACTTTACTTTTTTTTTAAATAAATTTAAATTTATAATGATATCTTTAAAAAAAGCTATACGCCTGCCAATCACGAGTGCATGAAGAGTTTATTTCCATACATCGTAGTTACTAGCATACTTTAAAATCCGATATAACATTAAACCAAGTGCCAGCATTCATAAAGACATAGTCCAGATATAAAAAATTACATCTTCTCAGTCCGTCTGCCAGTAATATACTTTTACTTTTTACGTCCAATGCGGGTACATGCCTATTGACAACATTAAGTAGGCGTATTTCATACTACCAACTTAAGAAACTTGTTTTGCACGATATGTTTTGTCACAACAATATCTGTGAATCTTATAAAAAGAAAATGTTTATAGTTCTACACATGAAATGATTTTTATCGCAAACTTCCTCGGGTCCTGCTACACTGAAAATATTAGTATAAGGCCTACATTTGTTACGGAGATATTAATGGGTCCCGTTGTAGCGTTGTTTACCATCATTTTATATATTCATTGTTTATAATAACCCATGTTAGGTGTTGCAATATCGTTAACTTAATAGTTAAAATTGTAATATTATACGTAATCTGTGGTAAATCTGTTTTAAAAATTACTTTTATTCACCATCCCACTTAACAAATCGCAGTCTAATAATGATCGAATGATGCAAACGTTAAAAGATGTTAGCTAGAAGATCAACATGTGGTAGCCGCTTACAAGAATATACCACCCCATCACATCCCGTGAGAGTCGTAAAGTCGACAGAGGGAAAAAGCAGGAGATGGTCAGCAGCATCTTCCTGGAACATCTGAATAAATGACCCCAAAATGAGAGCTACAAGCTTTTGTGGCAATCTATGGTTGAGGCCTGTGTTCAGCAATGGACTGGTGATGGGCTGAAATGGTGGTGCTGGTGGTAAAAGATGGAATTCATAAATTTTGAAGTCCCCCAGGGTTGACAGGCATTAATTCCGCCCATTGTATTCCATATATTAAGGTGTTACAATTAACAATAAATAAATAAACATTTATTTTGTGGGAAATATGTCTTCTGTAATTTTGTAGTCTGTTTGACTATTGTCTTTGTAGATAAGGCTTTTCGTCTGGTTGGAATATATACGACTATTATTATAATAATTAAGTTTTAATTTTTTTTTGTAGCAAGGTGATGATAAGAGTGAAATCGTTTACCTTATAGTAAATGCAACGTCTGCCCATAACTAACGCAGTGTAACCCAGATAGTGCTTAGATGGTTTGGACACGTAGAGAGGATGAATGAAAGGAGATTGACGAAATAGATTTATGAGGCAAGTGTGAATGGGAAAGCCGGTACGGGTCGACCTAGGCGTGTACGTATCACAATCAGATCGGTGAACTTTTGAGGAAAGGTCACGTTAAAAGTACCCGCAACCGACGAGCGTGTGTGAAATCGCTAATGAAAGTAGAAGAAGCTAAAGATATGTGTCAAGATAGTAACAAGTGGAAAGATGTGGTATCTGCCTACCCCAATGGGAAAGAGCCATGAGCCGAGCCCAGAACTAATCAGCCGTCGGTCGCCGCAATTTCGTCAACCCGTGACATCAGTTCTAAGTCTCAAGTGCCCGGTAATTACGAATTCAGTGGCGTGTTAAAATTTAAGTATGTAATTCTTGTGTCGGACCCGTGGCACGTGTTCAACGATACTGGTTCGATCTCAGTTGCCACTAGAATTCCAGATTAGTGTGGTCATTAACCGGGCGAAGGGAATTGCATGTCTAAGTAAAGTAGTAAAGTCTCAGCCTATAAATGTCCCACTGCTGAGCACAGGCCCCTCTCATTTCCGAGAGGGTTTTGGAGCTAGGAAGAATCCGCCACGCTGCTCCAATGCGGGTTGGCGGACCTCACATGCCTTCGAAATATTTTTTTATTTCTCAGACATGCAGGTTTCCTCACGATGTTTTCCTTCACCGCCGTGCACGCGGTAAATCAGCGCTTAAAATTGCAATTAACAATTTTAGTGGTGCCGGCACAGGGAATCGAATCCAGGTCACTCGCGTACTGTGAAATTTAAAGCGAGCGCCTAGCCCCTGAGCTACCACGGCATGTCTGTGAAATGATATTTCGAGTGCCGGACAAATATGTCACCAGCGCACTGGAGGCCTATGTTCAGCAGTGGACTAGAGGTAGGCTGAAAGGATGATGATGATGACACTGGATTCAAAGCGGACTATTTCCTTTGCCCCGAGCCCGTCAGTGTTGTCTATAAATCGTTACTTTAATTTAGAAAGATTTTATTTTAGAGATGACAATATTTTTCCGCTACAAGTATATCTATGACGATTAAGATCGCCCTTTTTTTATTGGAGGAAGTGATGAAACGTGCAAAACATTCACCTGATGGTAAGTGCAACGTCTGCCCATAACAAACCCTGTGCCGCCCAGAACATTTCTGTGTGACACGTCACTGTGCCGATCACCCTGAGTCATAAGTTCTTATGTCTCATATGCCCAGTGATTACGCTAGCCCACAGTGCCCTTCAAACCGAAACACAGTAATGATTGCACACTACTGCTTCACGGCAGAATAACTGGCCCTGGGATGGTACCTACCTAGACGGATGCCTCCATAGCCACCTACCATCAGTAACGCCTGGCCGATTTCGACCACGGCGACAACCTTTGAATATTATCGAGAGCTATGAACTGCGCAGGAGATATTATAGTCCCAACTTACCCCCGCCCGATGTAACGCTCATGTTATAAGATCGGAGGTAGGGTAGAAACACAGGGACTATTACAAAACACAATCACACCCGAAAATAAACAATTTGCGTTTAAGCACAAATGTGGGCTCCGGCTGAGATTCGAACCCAGGACCTTCGGCGTAGAAGTCAGGTACCGTGAACACTAGGCCACGCGGTCATCGAAGGCGACCGGCCACAATACTAATGATTTCTCCTGAGATTCAAAATTTAATGTCGTTAATAAATGCCCTTACTTCTTTTAAATGAAACTAATTTTACGGATTTTATCGCGTTTATTTTTTTACTATTTATAACTTCGTCTAGTAGATTTATAACACGTCCAGACCTTGCACTGTGATTTGTGTATAAGAGTTAATACACAACGGTCAATATTTGCTAAGAATTCGCTACCCTTTGAAATTGCTTTGAAGAATTTAAAGATATCGTAAGAATATTCCTAAGGGTACTCCTTTGAAACCAACACGAAAATTTGTTCGACGTAAAAACTTGCAATCTGAAAAGTATTTATCGAGATTTATAGGAATCGATCCGTAAAGTCGGCTAAAAGTTTTATGTATTTCAATACAAATGATTTTGCAACGTGAACTTTTTGCATGGGGATTATTTAAGAGTCTTACAAATTACTAGGTAGTACTACAAAGTGACTTGACGAGCAAAACATTCACCTGATGGTAAGTGCAACGTCTGCCCATAACAAATGACGCGTCACGCAGAACACCTCTGTGCCTATCACCCTGGGACATCAGGGATTTCACTAGCTCTCAGTGCCCTTCAGACCGAAACAGTAATGTTTGCACACTGCTGCATCACGGCAGAATAACTGGCCCTGGGGCGGTACCTAACTAGATGGATTCCTGCATAGGAATCCTACAACCAGTAAAATTGTTTTGGTTAATAACACTTTTCATCCAACCGTACGTCTATGATTCTAGAACTATTGAAGCTGCCAACTTTTAACTTGCATTTATATAAATGAATTCTTGTAAAAAGCACTTGCTTTTTACAAGAATTCTTGAGACCAAATGATCAAAGTGAGGAGGGCATCAAGATTACAAGTAACCAATCAGTGTAATGAAATGTAGTTACTCTACCGTGAAGCAGTAGTGTGCAAACATTACTGTTTCGGTCTGAAGGGCACTTAGAGCTAGTGTTATGGTTGGGCGTGTGAGTCTAGTGTGTAACTCTGGTTTTTTCCGTGATCGGTTTCATTCGATCCCATTAACCAATGAATGAGGTTCATACGGAAAAATAAAGCTATAACAAATGCTGTTTCATCCAGAAAATTACTGTGTGACACCACACTGCGCCCGTCACCCTGAGACATCAGTTCTTAATTCTCATATGCCCAGTGATTACGCTAGCTCTCAGTGCACTTCAAACCGAAACACAGTAATGTTTACACACTACTGCTTCACGGCAGAATAACTGGCCCTGGGGTGGTACCTACCTAGACATATTCTTGCATAGGAATCCTACCACCAGTAAAAGTGGTAAGTGCAACGTCTTACTATAACAAATTCTGTGTCGCCCTGATACATCAGCGTTTAAGTCTCATATGCCTTTTAGTTACACTAGATTCCGTACACCACGAGTTTGCACCACTGCTTGAGGGCAGAATATCTGGCACTGCAGTGGTACGTACCAAGGCGGATTACTGCATAGGAATCCTACCACCAGTAATAAGTAGAAATTTATGTTATAAGAGCTGTGCTGCTTTTAAACGATTTACCGTTAAAACAACATATACTGCGGTCCATGCAATATATATGAGGAGACATGTATTTTTCTATCCAATTGACAGAAGAAAGAAGTGATTTTGATAGGATCTATATAACTAAGGGCTGAATGTGATATAAAATAACGTAATTGGTCTATCCGATTGCAGAGCAGGCTGCAGCCGGATTCTGGATGTATCTAATTGGTTCGGCTCGACCGGCCAACGACCTCTAACAGAATATGAACGTAAAGTAGGTTGTTGCATGCATGCTGAATCGGAGACTGAATTAATTCGAACAAGACATTATAGCCCCTAATCCAACGTAACAAGGCACGTGCGGCTATATTCTTGGTCGTGGATCACTCATCATAGCGTGAGCTATGTGGTCGTATGTTGTCACCTTTACCTACATACATTCACGCCTTTTCCCATAAAAGACGCAGACAGACACCCTTAGCCAACTTCTCGCTCTCGCGGGAAACGAGACGTGACGGGTGGTGAAACACGTCGCCGACATTTTGGTACGAGTAAAAAAAAAACTTACTCCCCATTGCATTCCCATGAGCAGTATAGTGACAGCATTGGATAGTCTGGTATTATTATGCACGAGTAAAGCCTGTCCGTACAATACCTTAGTCGCCTCTTACGACACCTCGGTAGGAAAGTGATCTGCTCCTTACAAATATTAAAGAAGTGAACAGATTTGTTTTGTGTCCATGTTAACAAAGGCCTCATCGCAACTACAACCTGTGATTTATAGGTCGTATTTCAGCCTATCAATAGTCCACTGCTGAACATAGGCCTCCCCCATAGATTGCCACAAAAGTTTGTAGCTCTCGTTTTGGGGGGATTTTGCCATAGTTGCCACGCTTGGCAGGCGGGTTGGCAACCGCAGTTTATTTATTCAGATGTTACAGCGAGATGCTGCTGCCCATCTCCTGGTTTTCATTTTCCCTCTGTCGACTTTTACGACACCCACGGGATGAGATGGGGTGGTAGATTCTCTGAAGCCGCTACCACACGGCTTATACGTAAACACGGATTTATAGGTAAACATTAACTAATATTTCCAAAATTTTGATTTTACTAATCTGTTCTTGGACTGTCTCTGGCCACACTGGCCAATATCGAGTGAGAATGGAACAGAAAAAAAAAACATTTATTCCACACGCACCTATATGTATAATATAAATAATTAAATTACAAAAAAGAACGATTGCAACTTCAGTACACGTGAGAGAAGTGAAACTTTCATCCATATATTAGAAATTCGATAAAAATAAATAATCATTTCAATTAAAAATATTACAAACTGTGTTATAACGGCTCAGTATAAAAATAAATATTAATTAAGAATAACAGAAACGTCCTTATAGTGTCGCGCTGAAATCCTATGCAGGAATCCGTCTAGGTAGGTACCGGCCCCAGTAGTGTGCAAACATTACTGTGTATCGGTCTGAAGGGCACTGAGAGCTAGCGTAAACAGTGGGCATATGAGACTTAAGAACTGATGTTTCAGGGTGACGGGCGCAGTGTGGTGTCACACAGTAATATTCTGGGTGACACAGCATTTTTTATGGGCAGACGTTACACTTACCATCAGTTGAACGTTTTGCTCATTTCATCACATGATTCAATAATAAAAAAACATTACAGTCATCGCGTCGTAATTAGGTGTCAGTTAAAAAAGACATTGGCTCAGTATTTTCTGTGTGAAAGTCTAACGTAGCGCTGATTTTACAGTTTAAGTTCTGCCTATGATCTCTTGTTACAAACTCGAGTCTTTGTCAAAACATCCGTCATCCCTCCCACGAGATCACAGATAACAAACTAAACAACCATGGGAAAGAAACAATGTTAATATGCTGATTTACAATAACAAAGCAATTTGATATTGTTTTTATTTGATAGTGACGAGATAAGGGAAACGTTCACTCGATGTTAAGTGCAACGTTTGCCCATAACTAATGCTGTGTAACCTAGCGCACTTCTGTGTGATCACACTGCTGCGCTTCACAGAACATTTCTGTGTGACAAATTGCGCCCGTCACCCTGAGACATCAGTTCTTAAGTCTCATATGCACAGTGATTACGCTAGCTCACAGTGCCCTTCAAACCGAAACACAGTAATGTTTGCACACTACTGCTTCACGGCAGAATAACTGGCCCTGGGGTGGTACCTACCACTTCTTTTTTATTTCATAAAAGTGTCGGAACGAGCAAAACGTTCATCTGATGGTAAGTGTAACGTCTGCCCATAACAAATGCTGTGTCACCCAGAAAATCACTGTATGCACACTACTGCTTCACGGGAGAATAACTGGCCCAGGGGTGGTACCTACCTAGACGGATTTCCTCATAGGAATCCTACCAACAGTCAAGTGATCGTGTCATATTCGAGTCAATATCGAAGTCGTTAGTGTTATATTTCTTTACGAGTTTCAGGTTAGCAATTACGACTAGATATCGCTGCGTCCGAACGCATTCACCACGCCGCATCATCCAAGCTCGCAATGAAAATAAACTAATTGGTTCGTACAGCGTGAAAGGCTAGTTACAAACACATGCCAAGTTTCGATATTGATTTAACGACTAGTACATAACACACGCGGCACTGAACAAGGTCATCACTCTGTTCAGGGATTTACAAGTTACGCCATTACGGTCGGTACAATCCGCAGTGATAGTTCGATAGTCAGATGGCGGAATCTTTGGATTATGCTTTCGTTAAATCAATTTTAGTATTCCTTTTTTTTATAAGAGACGAGCAAAACGTTCACCTGGTATTAAGTGCAACGTCTGCCCATAACAAATGCTGTGTCACCCAGAATATTTGTGTGGCACGATCCTGCGCCCGCTGCCCTAAGACATCAGGTCTTAAGTCTTATGTGCCCAGTGTTATATATTATACTTGCTCTCAGTACCCTTAACACTAAAACAAACTAATGTTATTACACTACTGCTTCACGGCAGAATAACTGGCCCTGGGGTGGTACCTACCGAGACGGATTTCCTGCGTAGAATTCCTGCCATCACCTACGGCATAAATACGGCAGAATTTTTTTTTGTTTAATTAAAATAACTGCCATCTGGAGGTCCAACATAAAAAAATATAGTGCCAAAAATGTAATTGAAAACGACTAAACTAAACCAGCACTTTTATATATGTGCATATTCATATATTTTTTTAAGAAATAAACATCTATGCGAACGAAAACAATCCGATTATTCTGTGTAGATATTAACAAAAATTATGAGGAAATTCGAATTGATTCAATCACAGTCAGACTAAGATTTTGACAATGAGGTATGGCTGTTAAAGTTGATACTGTCATTAATAAAATTCTGATTTCTGACTGCATTATTGAGGCGTACATACATACAGTCAATTCTTACTCCCGATTGCGTTCCCACGAGCAGTATAGTGACAGCATTGCATATTATGGTGTTGTTCTATTGAGCGTAAACATTAATGTTATCTAAACGGTACGGATTACGTTCTGGCAACAAAAGGTAACACTGAAAGTGAATAACTAAAATAGATAAGCATGAATTAACAAAAATATTGCTGACTGTAAAATAACCGCACTGTGTATATTAACAATTATAAATTAATCGATAATCATTAACTATTAATAACATGAAAACGATGCACAAGTTCGACCTTGAATTTTTACTTTCATCGCGCCCAAAGTTTCACTTCAAAAACTATTGAAACTGAGATTAGTGTTCCGTATCTTTAGGTCGCTGCCTAAAGGAAATAACGCATGATGCTTAGACAGACAGACAGACGATCCTCGTATAGACCTTATATTATGGCGGCGACAGCGTTGACCATTATCAATTATGGCATTGTATTACCCGCCGTGTGTGTGGCATAAGAGATAGCATCGGTCAACCCGGTGCCGTGGATTTTGACGCTTAAGGAAAACCCAGAATGTGGGTTTGTTCCTTAGAAATATTTGAAACTTATGAGAATTTAATATCTTGAGACGCATTCATTTTCCTACTGCATAGATAAACATTACTGTGTTTCGGTCTGAAGAGCGCTGAGAGCTAGTGTGATGCCCTGTGCATATGAGATTTAAGAACTGATGTGTCAGGGTGACGGCTGCAGTGCGTCACCAAAGTGACACAGCATTTCTTATGGGCAGACTTTGCACTTACCAGGTGAACGTTTTGGTCGTTTCTAACGACTATAAAAGAGATAAAACAAGACCGCATTTAACGTGTTACATAAAGTGTTGCACTGACCATGGAAGTTTTGGACATATCCTGCTGCGGCGCGGGGGGCGCGGACGGCTGTGGTGTTTGTTGGGCGCGCAGGTTCTGTTGCGAAGCGCTCGCGCCCTGCAGGAACCCGCCGCCAGCCGTCCCCGATGGATGGTAGCACTCCGCCCCTGCAATCACCACAACCAACGTTAAGCTCTCACTCGACCATCGCAAAACCTACCACCGTCTCCCATTACTCACTGTGTGGTGTGGACGCCCGCGGATAACTGATCTGCGCTAAGGAAATAACTTGAAACTTTCTCACGCAACACATAATCATGAATAAAACATAAAAGATATATACATAACAAAGAGTACGAAGCGAGGCGGATGGACCGAATGCTGTAATATTGAGATCCGATTTAATGTTTTACGGTCATTGTAACTGCAGTGCTAAGGTCGAGGTTAGAGGCCGGAGCGGCACTTACGCGACTGCGTCAGAAGCCTATAGTTGGTCGTGGGCGCGACGCAGTTGGAGTACCGCGACGACTGCTCGTGCTTGGCCGAGGACTGCAAAAACTGCATCTGCATGCGGTGCCCATTGCTGGTCCCGGGACCGTTGCTCGCCAGCTCCGACTGCCCGCCGTGGCCCGAGCACCCGTGCGATACGAATCCATTTCCACCTCTTAGCGCGACCATTTTAATTTCATGATACAGATCCTTCAGAAATTGAAGCAGCCAAATGTTGAACCATTCCCAGAACAGTGGCGACGAGAAGTTCGGCATAAGGCAGCACCCACTTTATCACCTCATAGTCTTGCTTACGGCTTCGCGTATCGTATTCGCGTCGAGGTTACCGCGCGCTACGCATAACTATTCGCTAGTTATGTTTTATACAAAAACGTTAGGCACTACGAGTGGAACTACGTTAAATCTAAGTCCGATTGTAAAACGAATGAGCGTATCGCATATCGCTGAAATGTTTTGCAGTCCGTATTCACGATTTAAATACTAATTTAATGCAGCATTGAGAAAATCGATAAGGAAACGGCTCGCTACATGGTTCGCGGCAGCACGCCGCCACCGCCGCGGTACTTTCACACGACGCGCACTTTTGTCGCGAAGCTCGCGTTGACGAATCGCGTCTTTATTTATTAAAACACCATTTAATTAACAATATCCACGACCGACGTTATGTCGCCCGCCGTCTGCAGCTCGGCGTTCTTTGCGCTCCCTTTCTTAACAACTAAATCTCGGCAACAATGGACTTTGTGAGGGGGAAAAGAGATGAATGTAGTTCGAACTTCAGCTTTAAGGATTTGGGGCGTTCCCGCATTTAGGGCTCCCCCTCATCCACATACGATTTGTTTCAAAGAGTGAAAGCACTAGCGGGCTTACATTGCCGTGCGGGTTGGAGCACGCCGCGGCCGATACGATACGGTAGTCGCAATGGACGCCAGCGGAGCGATCGCATCGTTCACTCACTAGTCCGGCGTCGTAAGCAACGTGGCGTTTAATATGTAAACGACATGGGGAGCGATTTTTTTTTTCGTTAGGGTTGTGCGGTGTTGCAACTTGAAAGCAGCGAGCGCCCTCGCGCGAATCGATACATCGACACAGTTGGCGGCACGGCGCCGCTCCCGTTTACGTCAACCGGAACCTATCACTACTTCTGTTACAATTCTTAGTAGTAAAACGGCAGTGTTAGTCGCTCGAGAAAGTTGCGACGCCTCGGAATAATTAAATATGGATTTATTCGGCGTATACCGTCGGCTTGAGAAACATTTAGCGGGACACGACAATCTCTAATGAAATTAGAAAAGTTTTCCAGACTTCTAAAACGCGGTTACCGTTAAAATACAGTTTCTGATAAAAAAAAAAACGGAACCAGTTGCCGTTAACGTAATATGCAATTAATATCAAGAAATGCAATAAAATGAATAATTTATAAGAAGAGAGGCGTATATAATCATTTTGGTGTGTACCGTGTAATGCCACACTAGTGTATTTTAGTTAATTGACTTTTTTGGCCACACATACTAAACTGTAAAATAAAACCTAGATGAACAAATATACGTATCAGTTGAAAAGTATAAGCGCTTATCAATACTAATATTATAAATGCGAAAGTAACTCTGTCCCTATATATATTTTCGGTGATGTAATTGCTGTTAGCCTTCTCGGCTTTTACAGCTTCATCGGATACTGTGCTCGCGAGCCAGGGGCCCGCGTGCCAGTTTTGGTTTGACCCAAACATAAATAAATAAATAAAAACTCCTACAAAAACCTCGAAATTCGGACTGTGTCGCGTTCGCTGCGTGCTTTCGCGATTTCGAAAATCTTAAATATTTTAAGTCATCTAATGACCGTCCGAGGAAGGCTGCGGGCGCCCATTCGGACTGTCGACTTGTGTGTCGGTAACTCTGGGCGGTGAGAACCGCCCTGGAAAGAACCGCCCTGGAAGGAACCGCCCTGGAATCTCTGTACCTGTCTGTCTGTTAGCTTTTCACGGCTCGACCGCCGAACCGATCTTGACGAAATTTTGCACAGATACAGCTTGCATCCTGGAGACGGACATAAATCATTCACCTCTACCCCCAATCCCTAAAAATCAAATAGTTCCCACGGGATATTCAAAACACGCCGACGAAGTCGCGGGCATCAGCTAGTATCGTTATAAATCGCAGTGAAACATTTTCCGACGAAATAATTTGTTGGATTTCACACGCTCAATTCACTTCGAAAACATTTTGGGTGTGAGGTTTGATTACTGTGTGTGTATGTAAGTTTTTTTTTAAACACATTCGACGCTATTTTACGTTCGATTTTACTTAACCCGTTTCTCACTTTCGTCTGGAAGTGAATACGATCGCTGACAAACCTACATTTTGCCGAACAAGCCAAAGGGAAATCTACGGCCATAGATCCAAGAGCAAAATCCAAATAGCACTTGGTTTAATAGTAAACTAGATATAAAAAAGTAAAGTTTCAGCCCATAAATGTCCCACTGCTGAGCACAGGCCCCCTCTCATTTCTGTGAGGGTTTTGGAGCTAGGAAGAATCCGCCACACTGCTCCAATGCGGATTGGCGGAACTGCACGACATGTGATTCGAAATATATTTTTTTATTTCTCAGACATGCAGGTTTCCTCACGATGTTTTCCTTCAACGCCGAGCACGTGGTTGCAATTAACAATTTTAGTGGTGCCGGCACCGGTAATCGAACCCAGGCCACTCGCGTACTATGAATTTTTAAGCGAGTGAATAGATATAAATAAGTAAAACCTTTTCACGTATATTGAACCTCAATAATATCACTGAATAAACAAGTATTTCACGTAGGCAAATCGCGCCGTCAGCGCATCCGGCCGCCGACTCGAATTCCGACACCTTTAAACAGATTATTGTTATTGTTTTCGCTACACAAACAACAATATTAATTGTTCAATGAACGCGCGTAGATGTTTCGCCGGTATGGATGTACGATCGACATGCGGCAGAATGGAAAATACCGAGTACTTTTAATTTATAGATACGGATTTTATGGCGATTAATTTTTAACTATTTACAATACGTTGGTAACGGCTTAAGAGAATCTACCACCCCATCTCATCCCGTGGGTGTCGTAAAAGTCGGCAGAGGGAAAATGAAAACCTGGAGATGGGCAGCAGCATCTTCCTGGAACATCTGAATAAATAAACTGCGGTTGCCAACCTGCCTGCAAAGCGTGGCACCTATGGCAAAATTCCCCCTAAATTCAGAGTTACTAACTTTTGTGGCAATCTATAGGGGGAGGCCTATGTTCAATAGTGGACTAGTGATAGGCTGAAATGATGATGATGATGATGAATACGTTAGTTTCGTATGGGCGCTGTAAAGTACACGAAACGTAAGGTTGAAAAATTAAACGAGATAAAAATCCGTTACATTAGTATTATTTAAATGTGTAATATTCGCGTGAATATAAGAAATCAGTATAAGTGGAAGAAGCGAAATATATCAGGATAGGACAGGGGAAGAGGCTAACAGTATTTATATTAAAAGACCAAAATAATAAAATTGATTAAAGACTTGACGACTCATTCACTACGGGCGAATTTTTTTTTTTGACGTTAGCGGATTGCAAGTTCTGATCGCTATTGATCGACGACGGATTTGCTGGTGGTGGGAGTTGGTATGGTTGTCGGAGGGATTGGTAATCCCGATACCATATACACCGAGCAAACTGCTCGTATACATACTCGAGACAGTTTCTACGACATTATTTTTACGTAATACTATTATAGATAACCAATTCGTTCGGTTCGCGTTTCACTTAAGAGGTCTATTATTAGATAAAGATAATGAAACGAAGGCCAATGTTCTGTGGACTTTCGTGATGACTTTGTCCGCGTATCTTTAAAGCGAAAAAGGTGGTATTGGCAGCATTTTAAAAAGCCCTTCTAATAATAAAGGTATGTTAAACGTAAATATATATAATCTGGCAAAATGCAGTGCAGGGCGATCCTCCTCTAGATGGGGCGACGACCTGCACGGTTTTGCGAGAAGTCGCTATCAGTGCCCTTCAAACCGAAACACAGTAATGTTTGCACACTACTGATTCAAAGATGGATTTTCAATAAATTTTTGTTTGGCGATCGACTTGTTGGCATTTTCATAAAAATGGGCGGCTGTCAACAACTGTTATAGTGTATATATTGTTTTAAAAAATGGCTCACGATCGACTAAAATGATGCCGAAGATCGACCGGTCGATCGCGATGTTGTCGACTCCCGATAAGTAAGATATTAGTAACAAATGCATGTAATGAATAGCCGCAAATTGGCTACCACGTGGCCACTAGGCCGCCAGTCCTGCGGTCAAAGTACCTGAGTAGGCCGCGATTCCTGGAATCGAAAACCAGCCGGAGCCAACATCTATGCGAAAACAATTCGTTGGTCTTCCAGTCTGTTTATGTTGACATTTATGCACGTGACATTTATGTCTGTGTAAAACGCACTTAAGGTACAGTAAAAATCCTACTGTAGGGAATCCATTCAAAAAAAAAAACATTATAACCTAAACGAACTTTCCAGGACATCTAGTAAAGATATAAACACAAGGACATCAAGGATACCTGGAAATAGGCTGCAAAATGCAAGTCAGATTTACTTCGAATCTCCGGATAGCGTCCGGTTCGGAGAATCGAGTACGGTAAGTTTCACGCTATTACTATTTCATCCTATCTAATCTGTGCCTAGTAAGAGTTGCAATACACTGCAAAACTATTATTTTCTTCAAACAGACTTTCAGCCATTCTCAGATATGGCTGAATCGCCTCTAATCTATACCAATAATAAAAACTAAATGTCTGTCTGTGAATACAAAATAAATGCCAAAATTTAAGTGAAAACTGCTGTTTATACATTACAGTTTATAGAATTTTTGTGTGTCTGTTGGAAAGTTTGTCTCGAGTAGGCCCTAAAACGGCTCGACGGGTTTCAATGAAAATCTTCGGGCATAAAACAGGTATTTCAACTTAAAATTTCTTAGAGTTCCATTTCGATATCTTGCAGGGTCCAGAAGATATGAATGTAAGTATTTGCAATATAGCGAAACCGCGGGCAAAACCTGTGTTTCATACATACATACATACACACACATCACGACTGTATCCCATAAGGGGTAGTCAGAGACTGGGCACTCACTGCAAAAACAGATGAATGCCACAATCCACGTTTCTTCAAAACAATATAATACACTTTGTGTGACAGGTGGTGAGCCCATCGCCACCATGCGCTGTTGGGTGCACAGTGCAGCTTAATTCCTTACTCGCCTTTTACGAGATCCATTGGATGAGATAGACTGGTAGTATTCTTTTAACGAGCCGTATGCCATTTGAATATATATATACATTGAAAACTATTTTTTAAGAAAAGATGGGCAAACGAGCACCTAACGACAAGTGCCGTCGCCCACGAACATCCGCAATACGAGAGTAATTGCGGGTGCGTTCCCGCAACCTTCGTTATTTACTTACGTAATTGTTGGTTCATATTTAAAGAACGCTTCTATTATCTATTTAATTAAAGCTTCTATTTTTTTTGGTGGCAAAACTGTGGCCCTTTCACATAATCTTTGAGTTTTCCATTTTAAAAAAAAATTGCTTATCATATCAGGGGTTAAAAATTTCTATAAAATATTTTAATTTTAATTTCTTTAAATAGATATTTGTCTTTTTATATTAACAAAATGTGCAGGCTGCTTTGCAGGGTCGCCATGTATGGTAATGTGTGGTTAATGATATATATATATTTTCGGTGATGTAATTGCTGTTAGCCTTCTCAGCTTTTACAGCTTCATCGGATACTGTGCTCGCGGGCCAGGGGCTCGCGGGCCAGGGGCTCGCGTGCCAGGTTTGGTTTGACCCAAACATAAATAAGGGGAAGGAGGCTGCGGGCGTCCATTCGGACTGTCGACTTGTGTGTCGGTAACCTTGGGCGGTGAGAACCGCCCTGGAACACGGGTGAATCGTGTGTACGCGGTGTGATTATTAACTATTGCGCGCCGTTCTTGGTTAATGAGAGATGTTGCTTCATAGACGCCTTTAATTATACACTTTTGATTAATACAATGAAAGGCTCATATATGATGATGATGATGTTCTCCTAGCCGATTTCGACTACGGCGACAACCTCCGAATACTGTCGAGAGCCATCAACTGCGCAGGAGATATTATTGCGAAATTGTCGTCGAGGTTGAAAATCGTCAATTTTAAGTAACACTTGGAGAGATTAGCTTGGCCGAAAATAAAAGTGAAATATAAATAATTCCTTAAAAAGAGACTACAGAATATACAGCAAATCAGGAACGTAGGCGACTTTTAAATAAGTAATTCCAAGAAATTTTCCTTCACCAAAGCGTAAAAATGGGGATTTTCTATTCAAGATCGAGACTTTACTAGAAGTTTCATTAACAAAACGTTAATTAAAGAGAGTCCCAGTTTACAATAAATAAGGATTGAATATACCTTGCACTTGTAGGAATTTAAAGTTAAATGAATAATAAAACTAACAATCTTACTACATCGTTCCGCTGTATTGCGTTATTGTGTCATGTACACTCACGCCTTGTTTCCATCTAAGGGGTAAGCAGAGACCACACACGTAGCCCCACTATTCTTTCACAACATTGCCGCCGTTTCGGTACGGGTTTTTACTCCCCATTGCGTTCCCACGAGCAGTACAATGGCAGCATTTCATATTATAGTGTTATTCTGCACGAATAAAGGCTGTCCGTACGATAGCTTAGCGGCCTCTTACGACACCTCGGTAGGAAAGAGGTTGGTCGGTATTCTACACTGCCGGACACCTTTCGGCAACGCAAAATAAAATTTTACTAACAGCACTACAGTGCATGGCCCCGTATGTTATTCAATGAATGTTATGGTGACAGGAGTCCTATGCAGGACTCCGTCTAGGTACATCTCACAGCAGGGCTACTAACTCTGCCGAGAAGCAGTAGTGTGCAAACATTACTGTGTTTCGGTCTGAAGGGCATTGATATTCCGGAATGAAATGTATCCTATGTCCGTCCCCAGGATGAAGGCTACCTCCGTGGCAGATTTCGTCAAGATCGGTTCAGCGGTTGTGCCCTGAAAAGGTAACAAAGAGACGGAGGGACAGGGAGAGTTACTTTCGCATTTATAATATTAGTATGGATAAGCTGTTAAATTAGAAGAAGGAACAGTATACCTTAACACTGTGATTAAAAAAAAATAGGAAATATTTAATACAGCCTCGAAATCGTTTCGAATCGAAATCATTTTGCGTAAACGAAAGTGTTGCACTCACCATATCATGTGTACGATTTGCTCGTCTCGTCACTATATTTATTAAAAATAAATCGGGCGACGGCTTATCGAAAATTAATTATAACTAGTGGTCGTTTAGTAGCAGATTTTCGAACGCAATTCATTAAACGTTTATGTTTAAATATTATAGAGAATTGAGTAATTATTTGTTGGCAACATTTATCTGACTTAAATGTTTGACATTGGCATTTGTATGGGCGTAAAAAACGACAGACTATTGATGTGATTGACATTGTCAGTATGTTTATTTTATTTATTTAACACATATATAAATTTTAGCTTAACTATGCTTTAACTATGCCAAATCTGAAACTGCTCCGTTCGCAGATTTTGGTTAATAAAGTTTTCTCATTACGTATTAATAAATGGATTCTCATATGAGATAATGTATGCCCGGGTAACCCCTACAACAAACTAGTTTTTTTTTTAATTTTTATTTAAAAACGGCGCTTCAATGTTTTCAATTTCTATTTTAGTGTTATGTTTAAGTTATCTACATTATGATATGGTTTATTTTCGGTTATACATAATTAGTTCCGATTTGGTCAAAGAAAATCTCATAAACAAAAGAACCGAACGCGTGGCCTAGTGGTGAGGGTGCCAGACGTTTACTCCGACCGGTGCTAACACTTGTGCATGACATTTATGCCAAAACAAATCATAGTGCCGGATCGTGTTCGAAAGAAAACCTCATAAAGCCTGTTACCGTAATGCAAAATAAATTCATAGAAAGTTTTCTCAGAATTCTGTAACAAACGACAAACACTTTAACATACAAAAGGTAACGAATAAAGGGGCCGCAAATAGAGCTACGAATTATTAAAGATGACATATATCCCGACGAAAAATTCGACGAGGTTATGGTAAAGAAAAGTTTTGCGAAAGTTTATTTCGACGGGTAGGTAGGAGCTTAACGCGAACCGAAAGCACTTTTTACACGCGGACGCTGCGAATCGACCTTGTTGTGCTCTACACGTGTCGTTAAACACATACTAACGCGACTGTGTCTGAGATTTTTAGAATTTATATATTCAGAATTATTTGAAATATAACGATGAAAATCATTAAATCGATTCTATAATACAATGGCTTAGCAACTGGATTCGGACAGCGGGTTCGATTCACGCACTGAACTTACATTTGTATGGCCAACAGATAGTGGTTACGAATTCGCGCATGTGATATTTATTTCTGTAGAACATCCACGATACAGAAGAAATCCCAGTGTGGGGCAACGTTTACATACATACATAAGATCACGGCTGTATCCTATATGGGGTAGTCAGAGACTGGGCACTCACTGCAAAAACAGATGACTGCCACAATCCACGTTTCACCAAAACAATATAATGCACTTGGTGTGATAGGTGGTGAGCCCATCGCCACCATGCGCTGTTGGGTGCACAGTGCAGTTTAATTCCTTACTCGCCTTTTACGAGATCCATTGGATGAGATGGAGTGGTAGTATTCTTTTAACGAGCCGCCACCACACGGCTAATCCGACTAAAAAAATTTTGGCGATGGAATTCGCTCGCGGAGAAGCAAAACTAAACTTCATCATCATCATTTCAGCCTATCACTAGTCCGCTGTTGAACATAGGCCTCCTCCATAGATTGCCACCAAAGTTTCTATCGATAATTTGGGGGGGGGGGGGCCGGACTCTTGGCAGCCGGGTCGGTAAACGCAGTTTATTTATTCAGATGTCCCAGGAAGATGCTGCTGCCCACATCCTGTTTTAAATTTTCCCTCTGTCTTCTTTCACGACACGCACGGGACGAGATGGGGGTGGTAGATTATCTTAAATCGCTAACATAAAAATAAAAGAATTGCAAAAAAAAAAACAACTCGCGGAGTTACTTTCGCCCGTTTCTTCTCAGTCAGAGGAACGTCATGACGAAACGCCAGTAGATTGTGAAAAGGTGACGTTGATCAAACGAAACTTATATTTCTCATGGTGGAACTTTTAAAAAAAAACTACATTTTGACGCTAGTCTTTCGCGCCGATTAGCGCGTTAAATGTCAAAGGGATAACGTGGTCGCATTCGGAGAAGTCCTATTTCCAATAACTCGAGAGTTACACGATAAGCAACAATGTGGCGATAGTTGTAACACGGGCTGTATTGTTCACACATCGGCTTCATTCATTAGGCGTTTGTACAAAACGCTGAGTCATGTGGCTGCATGAAAAATATATAGCGATTTTTTTCGAGAAAAAAAAAACGAGAGATGCGCTTTACCGATAAATTTCACATGCAAAACACAACTACAGCCGAAAACCAAAAATGTTTTGGCACAATTGTGGGATTCGAACCCAGAACCCGGGGCGTGGAAGTCAGGTACCCTGACCACCGGGGCACGCGGTCGTCTAATATTTCATAAGAAAATTGTTAGTGAACGATGTTCAAATTACAATTTTATGGAATAATTTGAACATGGAAGTTATTTTTTTTAAACACACACCTATATTAATATTATATGTGCGAAAGTAACTGTCTGTTTGTTACCTTTTCTCGACTAGACCGTTGAACCGATCTTTTGACATAAATTCGGCACAGATCTAGGTTGGATCCTGGCGACGGACATACAATTTTTTTATCCCGGAAAAACAGTTCCCACAGATTATTTAAAAAAACCTCAATACACGCGAAGTCGCGCGAACAATACCTTCGGCTGCTTAGCGGTGACGATGTCCAGGATGAGCTTGGCCTCGATAACGTTCACTGTTGCCTTAAGGATCACGTACACTATTTCGATCCGCGGAGAGCCTACGCTAATGAAGTACTCGTAAATTGTATTAGAAACGACGGAGCAAGATGATGAATGAACTAAACGTTTTGCTCCGCCGTCTGTAATGTCGCGCGTGAGTCCGTGCGTAAAATGGGGATGAAGGAAAGAAACAATTGCAAATGAACGTATCATAGTAAAGATGACAAAGGAAAGTATAAAGTAATTACATATTGTTTAGCAATAACTCATTAGCATTCATTATTAATGGATTGTTAAAATTATTTCAGAGCGGAATAATTTACTAATTTTATTTAATATACTAAACTATATTTTAGTGCGTAATTACGTCCAAAACGCGAACAAAACAAAATGGTCGACTGTGTAATTTAATATGGAGATAAACATTCTGTAGGTGAAAAGACTAATGTGTCAGACATAAACAATTCTTTTTTTTTTACTTTTATGGCAGGGAACTGATCATGCGGTAAAAACAGTTTAGGCAGATGAAAGTATAAAAAGGTATAAAATTATGGATAGTAGTAAAAATTATTTTGAAATATGAACAAATAGATGACAATATCTCAGTCATAAGTTATTGCAAGGTTAATGTTTATAAAAGATGCTAATTGATTACGCACATACCTTACCGAAACGTTCTTCTCGTATGGTTTGACAGTTTCAAATTTGATTCACTGATACACTTTGCAAAGTCGGGTAATATTCAATCATGCGAACATGTTGCCACAGAAATCATAATAATGTTTATGTTAAACTGTTAAGAAGACGCGTTTTGCGTTTGAATCATAAATATTGCTATAAACATATTAAATAATGGAATGCTTGTGCTCATAAAACACATGAATGATGTCTTCACGCTTATAACAAAGCAGTTAACTTAAGATTATACCTGTAACACTGTAATTATAATCTTCAAACCATTTTTATCATTGAATCAACATCACTATAAACATGTTTATTTTTACCAATGACACCAATGTCACCAAATAGTTTACTCTGGATATATTCCGGAATTCCAGCAGCTACATAAAAGCAGAGCCAAATAATGTCTTAATATAGATTTTTACATGTTAGACCACTCTTTGAGACTCCTGAAAAATGCACCAACCATAAAGTGGTACAATGGCCAGTTTATGGTTGGTGCATTTTACACTTAAATAAACCATTGCTTTTAGAGTTCAACATCTCTCTTATATATTTCCAATTCCTGTTAACATGTGTAGCTCGTGTAAACATGTATAAATAATAATTCTTTTATGAGCCTTAACTTTGTGTTTCCAAATAAACAAATCGCTAGCAAATGGGCAAAGGACAATCGCTGCATACAGTTATTTTAAAAGCTAAATAAAATTTTACTAATATTATTTTGTTTCAAAGTAGTGCCATGCAGTGGGCCATATTAAGTACATTATTGTATAACCCTTTGAAATATTACTCAACAAATTGTATTTACTAAACACAAAAAACAAATAGTATACAATGTAATGTTAAAAATAAATTTAATAAAAACATAACCTGTATGGTTTATTTCTAATTAATTGATTATTGATCACTAAGGACGCCATGTAAATTTAATTTCAATTCGAAATTAAAATGGACATTCTCACCAATGGCTGATAGAACTTGCGACGTTATACATTTTTTTTTATTTTCTACGGCGATTGATTCGAGTTAGCGAGCTGAAAGTTCGTAAAATAAACATAAAGTGTAAACGAACTAAAACTTATAAACGGCGCAAAAATTACTTCGAAAGTATTTTAAACTCGGATAGACACTCGTTACAAACAATGAAAAAGTTTCAGTCAGATAACCAAAAACTAGTTCGTAACTTGACAACTTTAAGAAATGTGATAGATTAAGTAAAAACAAGTTTAGAGCGAGGAAGCCAGCTCAATTTCTGCAAAGGAAAATAACACAGGATTGCCGTGAAAAAACAATTTACAATAACACACACAGCTTTTCGCAATAGCGGTCGTAAAAATGCTATAGTGGCTTACATTACGTAAATATAATATTAAAACTGTAACAAAACACTCATTAAAAAGGATACGGTCCGGGCCCACGCTGACTTGGCGCCAGCGGCACCTGATTCCCGTTGCCACTCATATTCTAGGCAGCATAGGTATCGCAACACGTATACCACTCAAGGTGGCACGTTCAATCGCCCTAACCGATTGTAGGACACATCCGGCACATAGAGTTATACCGATGTCAGTTTGACAAGTCACACAATTTAATGTAAACCCCTTAAAAACAACGTTTCTAGCAAAAACATTTTACACCACATGCAAAATCACAAAATATATTTTCAGGAAAATTGTATAGCATCACTAGAAAATAGACCCAGTCACTAAACAAACGACAGTACAAAATGGCGGATGTTAACCAATAAACAAACGGAACTGTCACTGATAGAGAGCGAATTTTATTTAACAGTTAAATTTAACAACAATCACGTTTCGGTTTATTCGATTTAATAAGAATACAAAATGTAAAAATATTTTCTTTGAACATTAATATTAATACATAATTTTTAAAATCTTAAAACTGTCATTCGATCGTTCACGTCTACTACTCACGTCACGCATGCAAAGCTTCGCATGTCAATTTTTTTTCGTGTTGGTGTGGATGTACGATAGACAGTAGAGTCGTGGATCTCGCGGCGTGGTAAATATTACTCTATGGCTGTAAAGATGTAATCTACTACAGCGGTACTGTATTACATGTTTGGAATTGAAAGCATGTTTTGTAACCAAAAGGAATATAGAAAATACACATCAAAAAGTGTATATATATTTTCAAACGTTTATTAAACGGTTAGGCCCTAGCTAGATATTACAAAAATCATTAATTATTCTAGCACGGAGGTATTTATAGCGGATTTGAAAATAAAAATGTTTTAATTATGATATGGAAAAATATAAAATTGATTTTCTCACATATTTACTATTTACAATTTTTCTTCTTGAAATTTACGTTGTTACGATTTTTGTAATTTTGTAATAATAATTATTCCAGTAATCGTTTTTTAAGTAATAATAATATGTAAATCATGGTAGAAAAAACGTGACACGTTAAGCAACCATAAACAAGTTAGGATATTTCATAATTCAATTTGGAATCGGCTCAAAACTTTTGACGATTACGGCAGTTTTTTATTTATAAAATTAATTTACGCTATCATATTTTTAATGACCTGCTGTGGTAACAGTTTAGCGTGTAAATAAAATCTAAAATTTGTGTTTAAAGATATTTTAAATGTCTATGTTTTGTTCATATTTCCGGATTTCTTTTAGGAATACCAACTTAAAGATTAACTAATCGTTCCACCAAAAGCAATTATACGACAAATACAAGTCATCATCCCGTTTGTACTCAAACTAGAGCTTGGTACTATAAAAATTGCGCATTTAAAATAGTTGTACAACCAAAAGATTTATTATTTTTAAGCCATCTAATTTAGAAAACGATGGATGTATCAGATTTTTTAGTTAATTATATCATTAATATCTTTAATTAATTAAATAATTATAAAATAAGTAATTTGAGAAAATATCGTTTTCTCGTATATTATGGAAACTGTAAAAATGTTTATGTAAAAAATGTGTAATAACACATTAATTTAACATATACACAAAGAAATATGTTATTTTATCTTAACGCAGTGACATTTCTCAAACGTAAATAATATTCTTCGCCTCGTCTAAAAAAACTTCAAAATCTTCAAAATCCTAAAATGGTCTTATTTTCTTTTCTTGTCATCGATGAAAATATCTTAAGAAAGAAACGCAAAATGGTAGTGTATTATTATACTTGTGAAATTTTTCTCATTACTATAAAATTAACTAACCCCATTGCTGATAAAATGTTATTTATTAAAGTTAACTCAGATCAACAATAGTCTAGAGATTCCTTTTCGGCGGATAACAATTAATGCGTAACAATGCAACGGCATGAATTTGACTTCATAATCTACCGGGCGTTTTTCCAATGCCAGCAATGGCAACATTTGTATGAAGCGGCATTCTTTTATTACCCGGCACGGCAACGGCGACGGCACGGCCTGATGCCGGCGTTGCGTTGCTTTCCATGAGGGCCGGCAACGGCTTCCTCGCGTCCATCACTACGCATTACATACACTAATATTACTTACGTAATTATACATAATGTGCAGTTATAGCGGACGGCGGGAACTTCGTTGAATTCGAACAGATTATCTTCGCAAGTCTGTGTAACTGAACGAAGTCAAGGAAACGAACTTCATTGACATCATTCAGGCATCAGTGCTAGTAGAATAGTAGAGACTACTGATAGCTTGAGTACGCAATGTTGCTACTGAAAAAAATACCGGTTTTTTGGTTGATGAAGTTGATTAATCAATATGTTTTACACTCTACCATTAATTTTTAAAACTTTACCAACGTAGAAATCTAAACTTAACAAAAATACGTAAGTACGTATTTTTGTTAAGATTAGATTTCTGCTAAAAACTTGACCCGATCAAAGTTTTTTAGCGCCAATAAATTCAGATTTGGAGTCAGTTCATTTGCGTATTATCATTTAACTAAACTTAAAAATAAACACCAATATAAATATTGTATTTATTATGTTTGTGTATATCCATGTAAAACGATGAAAATTAATTTGGTGTTCAGTTTCAGAAAAAGACCTGACAAAAAATCAATGTTATTTTAAAACATTTACGATAAAAAAATTAAAAAAAGCAAAGGGGCTTCGTGTAGTTAATACATGTAATTGTTGACGGCATGGTATATCGTGGTCACCGGTAAGTATCAAAGGCTCAAAAGCATCAAATCGAAATCAGACGCACTCGTCCGCATCAACTCGTTGACGATATAAAATCTTAATAATGGGCGTGTCTGGGCGAACAAAATTCTCAGTTCCTACGTTAGAGTTTTTTACGCTGAGCGTCTATCACGCTCCTTGAGGGTGACAATGTATTTAGATACATTAATGAAGATGTATGTAGATGTCTAAGTGAACTGTGGGATTGATTGTTCACCTAATTGCATCAACAAGTTGACCTTCAATGATGGTGACCATCAAGCCGCGCGATTGTGAACGGCGTAAATTGCGTTCCATATTACAGTATATATATACGTACGTACGTGCTGTTCCGCGCTAAGCGGAGACTTAGAAGCCGTAAAATACACTAAGTAGACCATGATACCATGAAAGGATTTTGGGGAACTTGTAATTAATCATGTAAAACATCAAGTGTATAGTTTATGTCTCAAACTGTTCAAATTTCCTTAAGCCTTTTTTGTGCAATATTAATGTCGTATTTTTTTTGTGAAATAGTAAAACAGAATGCGAAAATATTACACGTATGTAGGTACTTAATAATATTCTATTATTGTTGTTATTATTTAATTAGATATTGTGAAAAAAAAACATTTACGCTAATGATCATGAATGCATTAGTTAAATTAATTTGTTATTTTTAGTAATCTTCTAAACAAAAGTCCTAAAAGTATCGTAAATGTTAAATCTAAATGTTTTGCTTGTTGTTCTTAATAGCCTTTACATTGACATTTCTCTTATATTTTTTTTACTGTTCCTAACCTAAAATCGTTAACATTTTTCTACTGAGTCAATTAGTTATGAACACAAATTTGCTAGAAGCGGGTTAATATAGTTAACAGTATTATTTATATCCCATTAGGTACGTGTCTTCTCGGTTATAAATACAAGTTTAAATAAAACTGGGTTTCCGTATAACTATTCTATATTTATAACATTTGTATATGCTTACGGAAAAGATTTTTTATTTTTATTGTATAAAGTGACGAAACGAGCAAAACGTTCACCTGATGGTAAGTGCAACGTCCGCCCACAGCAAATTGCTGTGTCACCCAGAATATTTCTGTGTGACACCACACTGCGCTCGTCACCCTGAGACATCAGTTCTTAAGTCTCAAATGCCCAGTGATTACGCTAGCTCACAGTGGCCTTCAAACCGAAACACAGAAATGCTTGCACACTACTGCTTCACGGCAGAATAACTGGCCCTGGGGTGGTACCTACCTAGACGGATTCCTGCATAGGAATCCTACCACCAGTAGAAATTACATGATTTTTATTACATGATTTTTATAATTTTAAATTAAAATAATAAAAAGCGACCGTAATTTGGTGTGATATGCTTTCTGTCAGCAAATACATTTGAATGAAATTAATTATCAGTGACCTATGCCACAACCGGTGACAAAAAGATAGGGGCATGTCCGATAATTGAAAATTGGCAAACCTGCTTGATCTAGTCAACGACTGTAGAATAATATATTTTATACATAATTATTTTTATATTAATATATTTTTTAAAAATAAAAGGTGTTACTTGTTCATTAATATTTTGTTTAGTATTATATTCACATAAAGGCGTTCACTGCACAAATCGACTAACTGCACTTTTTGAAAAATCTTAAAATTAAATGTAAAAACATTCGGTGGAGTTGTAACTTTTTATGTTTATAAAATCTTTCCCAAACAACAAAGGTTGACACCATAAAACGAATTTAAAAAAAAAATTTTGGCCACAGAATAATAAATAATTTATTTCAGAGGCTTTTTTGATTAACTTCGTAATCTATGTAAATTGTTGCAATAATGCTACTCAAATGCACTAGCAGGCGTTGATTGAGAAAGGTGAATGTTCTAGTGCCATCTTATCAGACTAAAAGTAAAATAAATCAGTCACAATGTCACAATCTAACTGCCCCAGAATCAAGTACTTGTGATGGCAAATTCATTATTATTCAGAATCAAGTTCAATTTGGCATATCTTAACTTCTACTAACTTCTACTGTGTAAATTTAATAAAACTGATTTCATAGCGTTTAATTTTTTAACTATTTATAACCCGACGTTTCGACAATCGACGTTTCACAGCAACCATGGTCACGGGGGGACCTGAGATATCATAGTTATCCCAGAGTACCTTCAGCTTTTAATTATTATTTTTCGTCCGATCTACGCATTCTACTGTGTTCTATAACAGGCTTACACGGACTACATATAATTATAAAAGCTTGAGAATAAATCGAAATGACAAGTCGTTACATACAGCTGATGAAGGAGACATTATTTATTTTGCTGAAGAATTAATCACAAATAATTAATTATAACAGAACTGTTAATATTCATTTTTATGAGAACTTTCTGTGTTTAAAAAGCTTTTTTCACTTGCTAATTCGATTAACGCCATCACATTGTAGAATTTCTGACGATAACTTTTTGGCTATTCTTTCTTATTAATTTTATATACTCCGAGATGAAAGCTGCATCTGTATTTATACATGCGACAATATTTATTTTAATTAATATTATAAAGGGGATTTTAAAAAACAATGCACATTATTTCATCGCATTTCTCCGCTTTTGGTTTTATGAAGTCAATCAAACTGTGCAGTGAAGGGTTCTATATTGATATCATAATGCCAAAATCATTGTCGACTTAGAATCCAATCAAAAAATCTCGCAACTTCCATGCCCCTTGTACAATCCATACTATTATTATAAATGATAAAATAATTCTCTCTGTGTCGCTCTGTCTTTTTGTTACCTTTTCACGGTTCAACCGTTGAACTGATCTTGACGAAATTTGGTATAGAGACAGCTTGCAAGCTGGAGACGTACATAGGATACTTTTTGTCCAGGAAAATCAAATAGTTTCTATGGGATATTTTGAAAACAAAATTGAATACTAAAAATGTTCATACAAAACTTAAAAATTATTTGTTCTGTGAAACTTTACGCGACCCTAACTCAGAAAGTAGTTGCCCCAAACTAGACAAATTCAAAGTACGTTTTCTTCACCTTTTAATTTATCTTAACCTAATACGGCGTCATACTAACAAATTTACTTCGCAACAGATTTCCTTAAGCTTCATGATATCCTAGTACTTGCGAGTTCTTTCGATGACAGCTCAATGGAAAAACGCCTTAGGCAAAAATTCAAAAACTTTTAAGCATCGACATATCTCCTACAGGTATCACGCTATGAGGTTCATTATAATTTTTGGGACATATATACATCATCCCTAAGCCCAGCCTCGGGGTGTATAGGACATTACGAATGACCCTGTATATGTGACCAATCTGTGTTTGCGACTTTAGTCGAATGTTCGTAGTAATCTAAATGTTTTGAGATATTAAGAAGAAACGAAGACCGCCTTACTGCTATGGTTAATAACTAACTAGGCTATATTTTAAGTCGATAATTCAGTAATTTTCGTGCAATAAATAATTGATCGTCCGATTTGTTTAAACGAAAATACAAAATAAAAAGTTTATTAATCCAAAACACCGAAAATGACAGACTGACTTTATTTCTTCATATTTATTTGATTACAGTATTTAAATCATGGTCACTCTTTACTTTTTAATCTATTCTTATATGTTCCATAACGGTTACACATTATGTGGCGTTTAATATCTACTGATTGATAAATGCAGTAAGTGGAGATTTCTTATTTTTCTTCTAAATAAATCCCACTGTTGCACTAACAGGGTGTGCCATAATCGCCGCGCTTGACAGGCGGAATGGCGATCTCAGTACCAGACATCGCCATTTAGACGCTGTTGCCCGTCGCAGAAAATTTAGTTCTGGCGTTACTGAGATGGTTATTCCGCCATCTATCGGAGGCTTTGGGAATTATCTAGCATTACCCTGAATTGAATTTTACGACACCCACGCAAGGACGGGCATGATACCCTGGCACGTCGCCGCTGTGGCCTCAAAGGCGCCTGTAAGAAGAAAAGCCGTGATAACCCCAGCGCCGCCGACGAAGGCCGGCGCAGCACCTGCGCCCCGCCAACAAGTCGACGCCGAAGCCGAAGTACCCGCATAATGGTGGAACGTCTGTCCAATTGGGCAAACCACTTCAGGAAAATTACTGTCGGTCTTTATCTGGATTAGTAGGATTTCTATGCGGGAATCCGTCTAGGTAGGTACCACCGCAGCGCCAGTTATTCTGCCGTGAAGCAGTGGTGTGCAAACATTACTGCGTTTCGGTTTGAAGGGCACTGTGAGCTAGCGTAGTAACTGGGCATATGAGACTTAAGAACTTATGTCTCAGGGTAATGGGCACAGTGTGGTATCACACAGAAATTTTCTGGGTGACACAGCATTTGTTATGGACAGACGTTGCACTTACCATCAGGTGAACGTTTTGCTCGTTTCATCACTTTATCGAAAAAAAAGGAGGCCCAACGCCCGTCCTTACGGGAAAGGCGTCCGTTTCCAGCCGACGACGAACACAGACGACGAGTATCGCCACATACAGCCTCACCAGACCAAGCTGGAGAAAGAGGAGAAAATCTAATGGTTCTCATACTCGCTCTCGGCAGAAAGAAGCACTAAAGTTGCAATACGCGGACTCCCGGAGCCGCAGGGATCGAGGAAGGTCTCCGCGAACTCGGATTCGAACCAGAGTACGTCAAGAAAATGCGCGCAAAGGACCAAAGAGGCAAATCTACCACTCCATCTCATCCAATGGATCTCGTAAAAGGCGAGTAAGGAATTAAACTGCACTGTGCAACCAACAGCGCATGGTGGCGATGGGCTCACCACCTATCACACCAAGTGCATTATATTGTTTAGGTGAAACGTGGATTGTGGCAGTCATCTGTTTTTGCAGTGAGTGCCCAGTCTCTGACTACCCCTCATGAGATACAGTCGTGATCTTATGTATGTATGTATGTAAATCAAGCACACAACCACCAACTCGACCATTTACGAGGTCAGAGAGTTACTTCTCATGCCTGGTATTCAATTTGAAGGCAGGCGAGGGAAGAAAGGCCCCGCACAATGCCACAGATTTCAGCAATTCAGACATTCCTCGCTTTGCTGACATCGCCCCCTAGCCTCCGTAAGTTACGGCGGTGAACACATCGCCCAAGACTCCTCACGCCCTGAATAGGAGCCGACATGTGCTAACTTCGGAAACGCACACACAGCTAACAACACGTCCTATTTTTCAGCAGAACAAGAAAGCCTTGTTTGTACCTTGTCAATCACGACACAACAGCCAGGAGACATCCGGCGACGATGAACGATGAACATGATGATGACGAACGCCCGATGATGCTCATGGCCCCCCGAACGGGCTCACCGATACTAGCGCAGCCACAGGGGAGAAAAAGAAGATGAGGAGGAAGAAGAAAAACTCACCCCTGTCTGCAGTGGAGACACAAACCGTGACTTCATTGGTGCCCAGCGCGCAGCGCAGACCGCATCGCGCACGGCTAAGGTCACTACGATCTCCGACGCTGCCGCGGCCCGCAACCAGTACTGCAACTACTCACTGCCCTAAGGACTGGAGAGGACTCGCTCCCAGTGATATTTAGCGGCATCGCCAACCTACACAGGACAGAATAAGCCACTTAGACTCATCCACTGGAATGCGATTGGCCTTCTCGGGAAGGTGAAAATGTTGCGCGCTATGCTCTCAGAGAAACACGTAGATAAAGCACTTATCTCTCAGACCCACCCCGCACTGCAGACCGTGCCCGAATCCCATGTTACATAACCTACCGCCTGGATCAAATTTCTCCCCACGTACGGGCGTATAGAGGCCTCGCCGTATTAGTGAGGAGAAAAATCATCCATCAACCCATTGCTAGCCCCAATCTTGTCTATGGACGCTTTAGGCATTGAAGTCCTATTCGCGGGCCAAGCGACAAGAATCTCGGCATAGAAGCCGCCAGATAACACCATAGATACTAATGACATTAATTTGCTTCGTAGTACTAATATTGCTTCTCTGATTGCAGGTGATCTCAACAGCAAACACGAGGGTTGGAACACAACTGCCCAAATGCGACACGCATATTCGATGATGCCGAGGACAGCAAATATGCTGTCAGCGGCCCGGAAATGTCTTCCCATTACCCGGGCAATGCCAGTCAAATGCCCGACGTGATTTATGTAATCATCCATCGAGACACAAGCATCCCAGCACCGCTCACACAAGAAGTCCTCCCACACGATCTAGGATCCGATTATCTTCTAGTCCTGACAATTTTGTCGGAGCAAATAACAAAGATGAAGCCTCACACACTGCGCCGAATCACGGATTGGCAGGCTTTCAGAAGCCCCTTTCAATCGGAAATCTCGTTCGGCCCCATCGACAATGCTGAGGACGTTAACGAACTCAGCCGAAGGATAATTTCTTCAATACAGAACGCCCTAGAGCAATCATCACGCCAGGCGTCCCGCCCAATGGTCACTTCCTCCCCTAAGCAGTGACAACGAACCCGCTAGTCACACAACAAAAATAAGCTCAACCGTATTACGGCCAGAATCAAGGGAAGTTTAAGAGAGGACGTAGCCGACAAATGGGAACGACATATAGAGACGACAAGCGATAGTTGGCCGAGAATACGTCGCCTATATCGACAATTTAATCGAGAGGCTCGTGGAAACTGTCCAGGCGATGGGGGCAAAGTTTTGCAAGACCCGCCGCAAAAAGAAGATCCAGAAGCTCTCCGATCACACTCTCAGTCTCATAGAGGCCAGGCGTGAAATGAAGCTACAGTCCTCAACTGACGCGTCAGCATATCGGCAACTTAACAGACAGATCTCCCAATGTATGCGGCGAGACCTACGCAACTTCAATACACTTCGTATTGAAGAAGCGATAGAGCGAAACCAAGGCTCCAAGGTCTTTGCCAGGGATCTGTCTGCCGGGAAGAGCCAACTGACAAAGTTGAAGACCGAGAGCGGTAGCGTCATTTCCGCTGGACCAGAGATTATGAGTGAGATCGAGAGATTCTATGGGCAGCTGTACACATCGTCGTTGGAGCCACATACAAGTGTGAGTTACGACCCAAGAGCCAAACTCGTCCGACACTATTCCGACGATATCCCGGACGTCAGTCTGAGCGAGATTAGTATGGCTCTCAAACAGCTCAAGAATGGCAAAGCGCCCGGCGAAGACGGAATTACGGCGGAGCTTCTGAAAGCGGGTGGAAAACCGGTACTTTTAGTCCTTCAGAGGCTCTTTAATTTCGTCATCCACGGCGGCGCTACGCCGGATGCGTGGAGCAGAAGCGTGGTTGTCCTGTTCTTCAAGAAGGGTGATAACGCCCTCTTGAAGAACTATAGACCGATATCGCTTCTGAACCGCGTCTATGTGCTGTTTTCGAGAGTCATTACGAATCGTCTCGCAAGCAGACTTGACGACTTCCAGCCTCCCGAACAAGCCGGATTCCGAAAAGGCTTTAGTACCATAGACCACATATATACCCTTCGCCAGATTGTACAAAAGACCGAAGAGTACAATCTCCCGCTATGTCTGGCGTATGTGGACTATGAAAAAGCCTTTGATTCCGTCGAAACTTGGGCGGTGCTACAGTCACTTCAGCGGTGCCGAATTGACTGTCGGTATATCGAAGTACTGCAGTGTTTGTACAATAAGGCTACGATGGCTATCCGAGTACAGAATCAGAGTACGAAACCGATCCAATTGCAGAAAGGTGTAAGACAGGGTGATGTTATATCCCCGAAACTCTTCACCGCTGCATTGGAAGATGTCTTCAAGCTACTGAACTGGAAAGGATACGACATTAACATCAATGGCGAATACATCACTCACCTTCGATTTGCCGACGACATAGTCATAATGGCAGAATCGCTGGAGGAGCTTGGCACTATGCTCAATGACCTCAATAGTGTCTCCCAACGGGTAGGTCTTAAGATGAACATGGACAAGACGAAGATCATGTCTAACGTCCATGTCACACCTATACCGGTTGTTGTTGGGAACACTATGCTCGAAGTTGTTGACGAATATGTATACCTAGGACAGATTGTCCGACTAGGTAGGTCCAACTTCGACCAAGAGGTCAATCGACGGATCCAACTCGGCTGGGCAGCGTTCGGGAAACTACGTCACATCTTCTCGTCGAGTATACCTCAATGTCTCAAAAGCAAAGTGTACAACCAGTGCTTGTTGCCAGTGATGACATACGGAACCGAGACGTGGTCCTTCACTGCGGGCCGCCTGAGGAAGCTCAGAGTCGCTCAGCGAGCTATGGAAAGAGCTATGCTCGGAGTTTCTCTGCGTGATAAAATCCGTAACGATGATATCCGCAGCAGAACTAAAGTAACCGACATAGCCCTAAGGATTAGCAAGCTGAAGTGGCAATGGGCCGGCCATATAGCCCGTAGAACCGATAACCGTTGGGGAAGAAAGGTTCTAGAGTGGCAACCTCGTACCGGCAAACGCAGTGTAGGGCGCCCCCCACTAGATGGAGCGACGACCTGCGCGATTTTGCGGGAAGTCGATGGATGCAGGTGGCTCAGGACCGTGCTTTGTGGCAATCTATGGGGGAGGCCTATGTTCAACAGTGGACTAAGATAGGCTGAAATGATGATGATGATGATGATCGACAATTCGGCCTCAGCCGAGCCCCAGTCAGAACCCTTCTCGCCGAAGACGGCACACTTCGATATTTTTGCTGTATGTTTAGAACGCGAACATATCGAAGCATACTTCGCCTCGCTAATAACGGCAGACGAAGAGGCAGTTGTCGTCTCACCGGGCTAAGTGCAGCGGTTGCTGCGCTAAGTTAACACCCGAAAGCCCCCCCCCCCCCCCCCCCCCCATCCGAGTGGAAAGTCGGACGAGTCAACGTCCTGCCAAAACGTTGCTCTCTGACATTTTCAAGGTGTTCGAGAAACTGCTGCTGCGCCATCTCACACCGCACATCTGCCTGCGGCCCGAACAGTTCGGGTTCAGAGCGGTGCACTCTACAACGCTGCAACTATCCAGTGTACCCTCTAACACGTTGAGACCCTCCGTGTTACGGAGGGTCTCAACGTGTTAGAGGGTACACGCCGTAGCGGTATTTCTGGATTTGGAGAAGGCGTTCGACCGCGTCTGGCACGAGGGCCTGATATATAAGCCATCAACCTCGCCGACGATCCTGCGACGAATAGAAGTCCAGCAAAATCCTGCAAGTCTAGCAAAACCTGTGACTATGCCATAGTCAGCGGACCAAGATATGTGAAGAACGCCACCATCCACAGAGACCTCAACATCGAGAGTCTCGAAGACTTTTAACATACGGCTTGCTAGGAACATGCTCCAGAGAGCCGACGACTCTGAGATGCTTCGCGGTCCCAAGGGACCTCACCTTCGGTTTCAATTCTTACCTTGATTCCCGCCAACTGTTACTTTTTTAATTTGTAATATTTTTAATTAATTATTTTTATTTTGTTTCATAGCGGCCAGTCTCATGTAATATCACTACCCTTGCTAATGACGCGTGAGCTTAAGCGTACCTAAACTTTGAATTAGAATGGAATTATCCAGCAACAGTTTTTAATTGACCAAGACATAGCCCCCGGGTTGAAAATATTAGGATAATGAGATCTGAATTATCAAAAGTAACAGCCTTTATTAAAGTGATTTTTAAAATTATTTAAATTTTTGTGTTATTAGGTTAAGCTAAAT
Source organism: Luehdorfia chinensis (assembly GCA_019845155.1). Classification (NCBI taxonomy): domain Eukaryota; kingdom Metazoa; phylum Arthropoda; class Insecta; order Lepidoptera; family Papilionidae; genus Luehdorfia; species Luehdorfia chinensis. The sequence continues at coordinate 1,839,563 of JAHVAK010000142.1, read as the reverse complement.
AGAAGGAAAATATTAAAACAAAACATAATAATGCTAAAATTGCATAGAGAAACTCATTGTGTGATAATGGACATAAACGTAACACAGTTAGAATATATGTACCAGCATTATATATATTATTTTTTATCAGCATAATATATTCATTATATATATATATGTTTAATAACACTGACAATAAAACAAAACTATTTAAAAATTTCTTAACATCCTTTAGTCTAATAAAACTTGTAGGCAAACCAACCCATTTTACAGATGACAGATGACAGATACAAGATAGACAGAGACACAGCGAAACACTTATTGATTTAATTTGCACTGATGTTGAAACAAACATGACTTATTCAAATTATATACCAGAGCTGGGTTCTCATGCCATAGTTTTTGCAGAGTTGGGTATCAGGGCTGTCAAACCACACCCTTCCTTGACCACTTTTAGACCATTAAAAGACATACTATTAGATAATTTTAATAAAGACCTAGCCCTTATAAATTGGAGATATATTGACGTTTTACAGGATGTAGACTCTATGGTTGCTACATTCAATGCATTTATATTACAATTGTTTGACTTACATGCACCTTTAAAAACTGTCTTAATTAAACATCGCTCACTGCCATGGCACACAGACACTCTAAAGAGTATGATGCGTATTCGTGATAAATAACATAGTAAAAGCCGATTATCTAAATCTGAAACACATAAAAAATTATACAAAGACATGAAGGCAGTAGTGGCTGAAGCCATGTTTCAAGAAAAAATTGCTTATTACAATCAGCATATTAACTCTAATTTAAACAATCCCAAGGTATTATGGAAAAACCTCAAATCTACTGTGCTAATTAGTAATGAAAAGGACTGCTTTGAGCTACCATTGAGCTGCAATAATCCAGATGAAATTAATAAACATTTTCTTAATGTTCCAGGTAGAAAAAAAGTATCAATTTCTGATCTCACTAGGAATTTAACATCACTAGGAACAAGGATCACACTAGGAACATTGAATTTGATAGAATTGGCTCTTCAACTTTCAGACTTAGTACGGTTAGTCAAGACATTGTGGCCTTAATTTTAAAAAATCTGTCATCAACTGCAGTAGGTATCGATCAAATCAGTCTTGACATGGTGACGATGACCTTGCCAGACACTCTCAGCACTATGACTAGTATTATAAATAAATCAATAGCTACGTCGACTTTTCCTGAGCTGTGGAAAATAGCTGTTGTAAAGCCAATCCCCAAAAAAATACTGTTGAAAGTGTTAAAGATCTTCGTCCAATCAGTATACTGCCGTGTTTATCTAAAGTACTAGAGAAGATAGTGCATAGACAAGTTACACTATATTAAGAATCTGAGAAAATATTGCCATGCTTTCAATCGGGTTTTCGAAGAGGCCATAGCACTTCAACAGCGTTGTTGGATGTTACGGATAACATTATTTCAGCCCAGGATCAGGGTATGGGTAGTATACTAGTCCTTCTTGATTATTCACGTGCCTTTGATACGATAAACCCAACTCTTCTTTTATCCAAGCTCTCTTACTATGGGTTTGATGGAGACACCGTTAGGTGGTTTCTCAGTTACTTGTCCTGCAGATCCCAATGTGTCGAAGTAATAAATATGGATGGCTTTAAGGCAGCTTCACCTCGATACCATCTGTCCAGGGGTGTTCCTCGGGGCTCAATTCTCGGCCCCCTCATGTTCATATTATACAGTGCTGATGTTATCTCATGCATACAACACTGCAAGTATCATCTTTATGCGGATGACCTACAAATATATTACCATAGGAAAACGATATCGAGCTTAGAAACTAATGTAACTCATCAAGGTAGTTACGAGCAACAACAAAATTAGAGGCGTGGTCGGAGTATAGTTTTTCAAATAGACCTCTACGAGACAGAAACCTTTTCAGGATATTAAGAAAGGCGTCGGTACTACCTCTCTGTGAACAGCTCTAGTTGTCAAACAAATAAAGACGCAGATGTAATTCTTTTGGCTTCTTACGACCCTTCGACGTGTTAGTAGTCACAATGATAGTCCCTCCGTAGTCTACTCCGGTATGTGCGAAAGGTCTACAATACAATTTGGCAAACTAGACATTATAGGAAGGTTACAGGTCTTAGGACGAGCTCGAAAACAAACATTTCATGCATGTACTCGTGAACTACGTCACGTCCAGACACTCTGCAAAAACGTTGTATTAAGATGTTAACTAACGTAACTCATCAAGGTTAGATGGAAATCTCATCCAATGGATCTCGTAAAAGGCGAGTAAGGAATGAAACTGCACTGTGGACCCAACATTGCATGGTGGCGATGGGCTCACCACCTATCACACTAAGTGCAATATATTGTTTTGGTGAAACGCCGATTGTGGCAGTCATCTGTTTTTGCAGTGAGTACCCAGTCTCTTACTACCCCTTATGGGATACAGTCGTGATCTTATGTAAGTATGTATGTAAAGATGGAAAGAAGCAAATGAGGAGCGATGTGGCAATTTTGTCCATGAGTATTGTTTACGCGCATGAAATGTTGCTTAATACTATTTGCGGAATCCAAATCGAAAGGCGCAGCTATATTTTTTATTCTAATTTTTATTTCTTACTACTTACATTACTACTTAATTTTTTTACCAAAATACATTATAAATATAAAGTTGTATAGTACAATATAAACTATAACATTTTATTTTACTACACAAATTTACGTTGAATGCCTTTAAAATTAATAAACAGCCTATGCTTGCGTCGCTTTCGCTCACGCGACGGTCAATCAATTAAAGAAGTTGCAGAGCGTTCAGAATCGATTCCTGCGAACTGCCACCGGAGCCGATTGGTATCAACACAACGTAGACCTCCACAGCGACTGTGAAACGCCTTCAATCTCGGGACACTTCAGAGCATTATCACGGCGGTTTTTCGAAAAAGTCGCGGTTTATCCAAACCCGCTGGTGGTTAAAGCAGCAAATTACCAACCAGATAGAAACACAGTCACAGACACAGTCCGAATTTCAAGGTTTTTGTAGGAATTTAATTATGTATTTATGATTGGGTTAAACCAAACCTGGCACGCGGGCCCCTGGCTCGTGAGCACAGTATCCTATGAAGCTGTAAAAGCCAAAAAGGCTAACAGCAATTACATCACCGAAATTATATATTAAAATTAATAAGATAATTTGTGAGGCAGTTTTTTCTATTTAATCTACTTTAATTTATTTTTACATTGTTCTATTATTCCTTCTTCTTGTATTGTTAACACTAAACCTAGTAAAATATTACTATTAACTTACCTTTATATAATTATTATACGTATACATTTCTGAGAGAGTTTTAGAGCTGGGAAGAGTCCGTGACGCACGCCATGCGAACTCGGTGGGCGAACAACTTCGAAATATTCTTATTTCTCAGACATGCAGGTTTCCTCACGATGTTTTCTTCACCGCTCAGCACATGGTAAACCAGCACTTAAAATAACAATTTAAGAGGTGCCTGCACCGGGGATTGAACTCAGGTCGCTCGGGTCACATAAATGTATGTTCTATATGGAAGTCATCATCATCATTTATTTATTTATTTAAACTTTATTTGCATAAAAGTGTACAAAAAGGTGGACTTAATGGCTAAAGGCATTCTCTACCAGTCTTCCTTTGGGTTGAGCAGAGAACATATTAAGGTGCTTAGTAAGACAACAATCCGACACAATCAATCCACAGTAACTAAATAGACACATATCCATACACACACATATATATATTTAAATACACACATAAATATCACACATAATATCAAAAATCGCCCAAGGATCCGTTCGGCGGAATAATGAGGCAATCATATTTTTCTAGATTAAATAAAAATTTTATTTATTTGAAAAAGTGACGAGTCGAGCGAAACGTTCACCTGATGTTGTGTGGTGTGGTGTTACTAAAAATATTTCTGTATAGCACCACACTGCGCCCGTCTTCCTGAGACATCAGTTTATAAGTCTCATATGCCCAGTGATTACGCTAGCTTTCAGTGCCCTTCAGAAACACGTTGTTTTGTTTGCACACTACTACTTCACGGCAGAATAACTGACTCTGGGGTGGTACCTACCTACAGGGATTTCTGTATAGGAATCCTATCACCAGTAATCTTTTTTTACTGTGTAAGTATACTCGTATATTTTTAGTCGATTAAGTGACAAGACAGGCAAAACGTTCACCTGATGGTAAGTGCACCGTCTGCCCATAACACTCCAGACCGACAGACAGTAAGGTTTGCACATTACAGCCTAGCAGCAGAATAACTGGCCCTGGAGTGCTACCTACCCAGGCGGATTCCTGCATAGGAATCCTGCCACCGGTATGTTTTATTGTAAGGTTGCCGTTGAACAAGGTCATTCACGAAGATCATCAGAAGGATCGGTGCGACCACTCTCGAACCCGTTAAGCTAATCGTAAACAGTGACGCTAGATGGGGCTTCATTATGGAATGCCAACGGAAGTCTGTCGTGACTTTATTAGTGATAAAGAATAACGGTAGAATATGGAGCGATAGAACGAAAAGTTTTTCACATTACTTTCTTCCTACCATGACGCAAACAGCTTTGAACATGCCGCCAAAAAATTAAAAACTAATGACGAATTCGTACAATCAATGCGTTCCATTTTTAATTTTTTTTTTTTTATTGCCGTATTTAAGATGATGTCTTTCTGGACTATTTCAGCCACGGCGATATCCTCTGTTTAAAAACAGCCATTCGCACTGGATGAATTAAATCACCATAAATTATAGCACGAACACGAAGGTGCTCACTCTTGACCTTTCTTAACGTAATCTGAACTCGGTGGAAAAATCACATGCAGATAAATAGACCAAACAGACATTGCCAGTATGATCTCGCCTTGTTGTGGCGGGGGGCTTAGTTACTGTCGTTTGGTCGCCTACGTGAAGCTAAGAAGAACCCGGTCGGCCTGTGGCACCAGGAGGCGTTTGATACGAGTAGGCTGCGCAAGCCCGCTCTGGGTGCGAGCAGAGTGACTGCTTGGGGGAGCAGTGCGCTGCCCTCCACAGCCTAGGCGGAGTCGTGGGGGAAGAGGAGTGTAGCGGAGCCGTACCGTGGATGCGGTGATGGTGGACTGATTCGAGTGTTCTAGCGCGCCTTACTGGGAAGGAGGGAGGAAAGGAGCTGTCCTCTCATCGTCGCGGAAGTGTGCGCGAGCGTTCCCGTGGCCCTGAAAACATGCGGCGAAGGCGATAGGAACACTATGGGGTTTTATTTGCGAGTCCGACATAACCCGTCCTTGCCCTCGCGAAGTCGAGTATGCGTTAGGCATTTACCCATTTAAAAAAGGCGTAATACTCTTACATTACATATTATTATTGTTAATTGGACAATATTTTTAAAATAATTATAATTAGCGTCGTTAGGCTTATCGTAGAAATCAAGATCTTCACATTCCAGCTTCCATTTTGGCTGCAATTGCCCATACACCGTCGGTACATCGAGGACCTTTAGTCAGTTCCGGGTCTGGTAACGTATTTACGTAAATTACTTACACATTTATCCAATATGTTTTTCTACACTGGTGGTAGGATTCCTATGCAGGAATCCGTCTAGGTGGGTACCACCCCAGGGCCAGTTATTCTGCCGTGAAGCAGTAGTGTGCAAACATTACGGTGTTTCGGTTTGAAGGGCACTGTGAGCTAGTGTAATCACTGGGCATATGAGACTTGAGAACTAATGTCTCAGGGTGATGGGCACAGTGAGGTGTCACACAGAAATGTACTCGGTGACACAGCATTTGTTATGGGCAGACGTTGCACTTACCATCAGGTGAACGTTTTGCTCGTTTCATCACATTATACAATAAAAAAAAAACACCTAGATTAATTGTCCGGATAATACGGTACAGTATTCGTTCCTGCTCCTTTAAAGTTAACTCCTTTAAGTATTAGTTCCTGCTCCTTCGGAGGTAGTAGTATCCTACATCCTATAGTTCCTTCCCCACCTCCCGCGTTCCCTATACCAAGTCCATTTCCTACCTAATCCTTTTTCCCTTCCTCTCCGCCAAACTAGTGGTTGCCGTGTCGATGTTTGCATGGCTATGGGCCAGCGCAGTCATTAGAGTGCCGATCCGCTCTGGGACCGGGCGATTCCAGAATGAGGCTAGCTGCTACTCGCGGGAACGTAATGTTCGTCACTCGACACGTCTTGTTTCCCGCGGGGCTGAAAAGTAGGCTACGGATATGTGGTCTCTGTCTACCCCTGTGGAAAAAAGGCGTGACTGTATGATACACGGATACATACACAGATACATACTCAGATGCACATATTACAGATTTTAAAAACGCACTCAACCGTTTTAACGATGCCGGTATGACGCCGGAAAATCCATTCCTATAATAATATATTATCTGGAACTTCTCCGACCTCCCCCGGCTCCGTAATGATCTATATACTAATAATAACATTGAAGTGTCTGTCTGTGATTTCAAAATAAATGCCAAAATTTAAGTAAAAACTCCTATTTCTTTTCGTCTTTCTGTCTGTCTGTCCGACAGTTTATCTCGCAAAGACTCTGAAAAGGCTCCACGGACTTTTTTAATTTCATTTTGAATTTTGAATTTTGAATTTTAGCTTTAACTTTCGTGGATGTACCATTTCGATATCATGTAGGGTTTAGAAGTAAAAGTAAAAAAGTAAAGTTTCAGCCTATAAATGTCCCACTGCTGAGCACAGGCCTCCTCTCATTTCTGCGAGGGTTTCGGAGCTAGGAAGAATCCGCCACGCTGCTCCAATGCGGGTTGGCAGACTGCACATGTCTTCGTAATATTTTTATTTCTCAGACATGCAGGTTACCTCGCGATGTTTTCCTTCACCGTCGAGCACGCGGTAAATCAGCACATAAAATTGCATTCAACAATTTTAGTCGTGCCGGCACCTGGAATCGGACCCAGGTCACTCGCATGCTATGAAATTTAAAGCGAGCGCCTAGCCCCTGAGCTACCACGGCTCTCAGAAGATATTAATAAAAATATTTGCAATATAATTACGTGGCTCGACTTAATTTAGACGGATGCGATCGCGAGGCACATCTAGTTCTCAATTAGAGGACTCAACGATATGCAAAGGAAAGTTATATTACAAAATTATTGGGCTCAATGAACAGATAACGCCGATTGAATCGTAGCTCCTGACTGAACATCAGTCAGGTGTATGATTTATATTAACTATTACCGACGCCTGATATTGCGTCTACATCCCCCCCCCCCCCCCCCCCCCCCCCGCGACTCGAATGAGTCGTTCCATCGGATAAGGGAAGGTGTCGAATGCTAGGCGATGAATGAGCACGAATGACTACAGTTTTGTTTTTTTTTTGCAACAAAATATATCTAAACAGGAGAAAACTTTGTACCCCTTTTTAATCATATTGTTCTCACGAACAAGTGTGAGATTAGGCGTAGTCAAAGTTTGTACGGAGAAGATGCGAGAATACATTACATTAAACAAAATAAAACATTCATTATTTACGTTCATACTGACAATGTCTGTCACCTAATAGTCTGTAGTTTCTTTACGTTTATATTGCCAATGCCAATGTCAAACATGGCATGGGCATTTAAGACTTAAGAACTGATGTCTCAGGGTGACGGGCGCAGTGTGGTGTTACACAGAAATATTCTGGCTGACACAGCATCTGTTGTGGGCGGACGTTGCACTTACCATTAGGTGGACATTTTGCTCGTTTCGTCACTTTATGCAAAAAAAACACAGTCGCATAGAGTGGAGAATGTCGCCACAATTGTAAATGTTGCCAACAAATAATCGTTCAAACTTCAATATCTTTCGAACTTAAAAAAAATATGAATTGCGGCCGGAGTTCGACCACGAGGCGATCACTCATCCTTATATAATCATCATCATCATTTCAGTTTATCACTAGCCCACTGCTGAACATAGGCCTCCCCCATAGATTGCCACAAGTTTGTAGGTATCATTTTGGGGAGTTTGTACCTAGTTGCCACGCTTGGAACTGGAAGATGCTGCTGTCCATCTCCTGGTTTTTATTTTCCCTCTGTCGAATTTTACGACAGCCTCGATCCTTATATAAAAAAAAAGTAAAGTAAAGTTTCAGCCTATAAATGTCCCACTACTGAGCACAGGCCTCCTCTCATTTCTGAGAGGTTTGGAGCTAGGAAGAATCCGCCACGCTGCTCCAATGCGGGTTGGCGGACTTCACATGTCTTCGAAATATTTTTTATTCCTCGGACATGCAGGTTTCCTCACGATGTTTTCCTTCACCGCCGAGCACGTGGTAAATCAGCACTTAAAATTGCAATTAACAATTTTAGTGGTGCCGGCACCGGGAATCGAACCCAGGTCACTCGAGTACTATGAAATTTAAAGCGAGCGCCTAGCCCCTGAGCTACGGCTTATATAAAGCCTTATTTAATCGGTTTGCCTCGAACTATAAATAATCTCATCTAGTAGTATAAAAAGAGGCAGACACAATACAAAATAGCAAATATCGAGTATTATAAGAGAAGTGGAACGGCTACATTCAGTTTTTAATTTAGAGTTAGAAGCTACTCTTGCACAAAGCTTTCCTTGCGTGCACAGAGTTCTCAATAAAGAACGCGAGGAATAACGTAGTCGTAAAATATTACATTTTCCCTAGACTGTCACTCAGAAGTCTTGCAAAACAGGCTTCCCGTAAGAATAAATTATCTGCAGATAAAATAAGTAATTCGTTGCAAGCTTTTGCCTTTGATGCGTAGAAAGCTCTTTATACTTTTATCAACTTGTTTCCTACTAAGCATACCCCCCGTATGCTTAATATTTTTTATTTGATAAAAGTGACGGAACGAGCAAAACGTTCACCTGATGTTACCATCAGGTGAACGTTTTGCTCGTTCCGTCACTGGATTTGGTATGATTAATACGCAGGAATCCATCTACATAGGTACTACCCCAGGAGCCAGTTACTCAGCCGTGAAGCAGTAGTGCGAAAACATTACAGTGTTTCGGTTTAAAGGACACTGAGAGCTACCGGAATCACCGGGCATACGATACTTAAGATCTGATGTCTCAGGTGAACGGGAGCGGTGTGGTGCCACACAGAAATGTCCTGAGGGATGCAGCATTTGTTATGGGCAGACGTTGCACTTACAACAGATGAACGTTTTGCTGGTGTTGTCACTTTTATATAACTTTCATACGGTGGTACCTACCTAGATGGATTCCTGATCACCAGTGAATTACGCGACTCCACGACAATACTCCATATGAATAGTCAATTATTATAAGGAAGTAATAGAAGTATTTTGATAACGTTACTTCTTAAGTTCTCCTAGCCATACTTATTCACAGGTACAAACACATTTTTTTATTATTGTATGTATGGTATATGTATACCATACATACAATAATATATATATACACTCGGCGTCAAATAAATCGCACATCCGAAAAAAATAATTTAAATACTATTTTAACACAACAGGCCAATGGCAATGTTGTGGTTTGAGGGTATCATTCGAAAGGTAATTTCATTAGCTTTCAGGAATTTCAATTGAATTTTACTTTCATAACGAGACGAAAGAGAAATTAAAGAAAAAGACAGGGTATGTACAAATTTGCAAATTAATAATTTAAAAAAAAACTTAATAAATACAAAAAAAGTTCTTAAAACCTAGTGTTGATCCCCTTGGCTTGATAACGGCTTCCATGCGATCTTTCATGGACCTTACAAGGATCGCAACAGCCTCTTGGGGTATTTGTTCCCACTCTTCAAGTACCGCATCTTGGAGCTCTTGAAGAGTGGCTGGAGCTGGATCTCGAGCTCGCACGCGCCGTTTTAGGTCATCCCAGAGATGCTCTATTGGGTTAAGGTCTGGACTTCGTGCTGGCCAATGCATAACAGGGATATCGACCTCCTGTAAATAATCCCGTACAATAGCCGCGGTGTGGCAACGAGCATTATCATGCATTAACATGAATCCATCACCGACATAACCAGCATACGGGACCACATGTTCCTCCAGGATTTCAGTAATGTACCGACCAGCATTTAATGACCCTTGCCCACGGCCACCCCGAGTCCGGGAAACGCACACAAGTTCCGTTTTCCCGTCGACGGAAATGCCGCCCCAAAACATACACGAGCCACCCCCGTATTCGACGGATTCTTCGAAGCAGGGTTGTGTGAACCTCTCCCCTAGTCTTCTGTAGACCCTTCTACGTCTGTCATTGCAGAAGACACAGACCCTCGTCTCATCAGAGAAGAGTACGGTCCGCCACTGTTCTAGAGTCCACTCGCAATGATTGCGAGCAAACTCTAGGCGATCTCTGCGACGCTGTGCAGTAAGTTTTGGACTTTTAGCAGGTCTATGGGCTGTTAAACTCTTTTCGTGTAACCTTCTTCTTATCGTAGAAACACTCACAGATGTTCTCCGAGTTGATCGAAGCTGTTGTTGCAACTCAACAGCATTTGTAAAACGGTTTCGTAAAGATGTCGTAACGATGAAACGGTCATCTCTTTCTGATGTGCACCGCTTTCTTCCAGATCCCGGTTTTCTAACATAACCACCAGTCTGCTGAAAACGTTGGAACACCCGTCGAACTGAAAAACGGGACAGGTTCAACTGTCGAGCAACGTCACACTGCCGCATCCCCGACTGCAATAGGGCAATCACTAGAGCGGCTTCTTCAGAGCTGGTGTCCATCTTTACTTGTTCTTACTTGGGTTACTTGTTCACGTGTGTTCACTGCAAAGTTTAAATTACGACTGGCCCATATTTCATCCAGATCGACCCTTTTATACCCTTTTTAGGTGGTGTAACTAGCGTCCTTACTAACGAGCATTTGACAGTGTTTATTTTTGACGCTCTATAATGATAAATGTTTTAATGATTTCATGATTTTTTTATTAATAATGTAAAGCTATTCAAATACCCATTTCAAACATACCAATATTTACATAAATATAATTCGTTTCTAGCCATTACAGAAATTTTTCGCGCAAACTCAGAGAGGTGCGATTTTTGTGACGCTGAGTGTATATATATATATATATATATATATATATATATATATATATATAATATATACTGTCCAGAATAATCAGAAATTATTTTGCTTTGGGCCATGTGCCGACCATATAGCTCATAGAACCGATAAGCGTTGGGGGTAGAAAGATTTTGGAGAGGCAACCTCGTACTGAAAAACGAAGTGTAGGGCAATCCCCCAATACATGACCACCTGCATGGCTTTGCGAGAAGGCAATGAATGCAGGTGGCTCGGGCTCGTGCCAATCTAGAGGAAGAGGCCTAAGTTCAACAGTGGGCTAAGATGGGTTGAAATAATGATGATGAATCTTAGGACATGAAGTAGCTTTTTAAATGAAATCAACTATCGTTCTACGACGACGTACGACGTTTTGACAGTCTGTTGTGTTTTTTCACAAATGTTGGCTCATAACTATACTATACATACGTATTATGGCACCCACCCACTAGAAGCGTAGTAAAGCGGAATTTCTAAAACAATGTATGACCATGACAATAATCAACGTTACTGAATAAAACATTTCGCTATAAGCGCATAGCAGTGTTGAAATAAATTCGCAATACCACGGATTCGTAAATTTGGAGTCAACACAACATTCGCATAGGCAGAATGATAGAGATGAGTAGTCCACATATGCTCCCGGATCACTGATCTTTTTTGAAATATTTAAAAAAAAAATGGAGGCCTTAATTCAAAATGCACAATCACATGAAAGTGATTACAACATGTATACAGATTTCAACTACTATGTACGCAAATTTATGAATTTAAAAAAATAATCAAATTAATGGTGTATTCAATTAGTGTGGGCGTGCGTGCGTTTGTGTGTGTGTGTGTGTGTGAATATGATCACACGGTCACGGCGAAACTTCCAGAAACGTGTAAGATAAGAGAAATCTTTAAACTGAAAAAGAGTACGCCAAGCAAACGATTGTACGACAGAAGGAAGACTAAGATGCATTATAAGAGAATCATTGTATTTTTACACTGTTGGACATAGACCAGATGAAAGTTCATGGTCCTCACCACCATTTGCTGTATGGTGTGATTTGTATGTATGGTAGTGAATGGTGGGTCTGCAGAAGCATGAACGTAAGATTAATGCTATGGAAATGAGAAGTTTGAGAATATAGCTGGAGTAACTTTGATCGACAAAGTGAGGAAGAGCGTGATAAAGGAAACGTTGCGGTGTGGTTGAAGATGAAGTATCAAAGATAGAAAAAGAGGAAGAATGAAGGATGAATGAAAGAGAGGATGAGTGAAAGAAGAATGGCGATACAGATTTATGAGAAGAGCGTGAATGGGAAAGCCGGTAAGGGTCGACCCAGGCGTACGTATCACAATGAGATCGGAGACCTTTTGAAGATGAATGTGATCCACATTAAAAGCATTATATTGTTTAGGTGAAACGTGGATTGTGGCAGTCATCTGTTTTTGCAGTGAGTGCCCAGTCTCTGACTACCCCTTATGGGATACAGTCGTGATCTTATGTATGTATGTATTAAAAGCAAGCGAAGTGCGTGTATGAAAACGCAAATGAAAGTAGAAGAATCGAAAGATGTGTGTCAGTTTCGTAGTTAGTGGAAAGATGTGGTCTCTGTCTACCCCAATGGGGAAGAGGCACGACTGTGTCTATGTATGTGTGAATTTTATATGTCTAACATAAAGGAATGAACACATTTCATTTAATTGATAATTATTTTTATTTTATTTATTTTCAAAACATTATAGATACTGGCGGTACGATTTCTATGCAGGAATCCGTCTAAGTAGGCACGACTCCACGGCCAGTTATTCTGCCATGAAGCAGTAGTGTGCGAATATTACTGAGTTTCGGTCTGAAGGGCACTTAAGAGCTGGTGTAATCACTGGTCATATGAGACTGGAGAACCTATGTCACACAGTAATATTCTGAGTAACATAGCATCTGTTATGAGCAGACGTTGCAATTACCATCAGGTCAACGTTTTGCACGTATCGTCACTTTATCAAATAAAAAAAAAACACAAATTTAATCTTATCCCTACGACAAAAAGTATGTTTTTAATTGAAATCAACAATCGTCCCAGGACGTTTTGACATTCTTGCGTCGACACGGCTGAGGCTAATCGATATGAGGGCATTGTGCGTTCTTTTTTAATGACGTTTTTGAGTCGCTGACTGATTATTTCAATTGTCAAATGGCGTAAATTTGTATCTTTCGATAAATCGACGACGTTACTTAATATATACACAGGTGAACACTTCACTTCCCTTGAATATGGTCGAGGAGAGCGATGGATGCCCCATGCGTCATAATTGTGAACAGGTGCGGTTGGTGGAGTCTGCTCTGCTCGAGTTTGCAATGCACTTATACATTTATTATTGAATATTGTCTAAAATTTTGTCATGGAACGTCCTTTGGTGTTCTATGAGAATATTCTTTGTATATTTATTATTAATGTATTTTTAATAAAGTAAAAAAAATTGCTATGTAGGAGGTGTTCTGGCGGCATAACAGATTCTACCCATGCTGCCGAGAAAGTATCAGAAGACTACGAGTATTAAAGACAATCCAAGAAAAAGACATTATAAGCTCCGACAGATAGCGAAACGATCATCTCAAATATGTTGATGGCCGTAGAAGGAGTATCTTCTTTTTTTTATTGCATAAAGTGATGAAACGAGCAAAACGGTCACCTGATGGTAAATGCTGGTGGTAGGATTCCTATGCAGGAATCCATCTAGGTAGGTACTCGTACCACCCCAGGGCCAGTTATTCTGCCGTGAAGCAGTGGTGTGCGAGCATTACTGTGTTTCGGTTTGAAGGGCACTGTGAGCTAGCGTAATCACTGGGCATTTGAGACTTAAGAGCTGATGTCTCAGGGTGACGGACGCAGTGTGGTGTGACACAGAAATATTCTGGGTGACACAGCATTTGTTGTGGGCGGACGTTGCACTTAACATCATGTGAACGTTTTGCTCGTTTCGTCACTTTATACAATAAAAAAAAGTGCAACGTCTGCTCATAACAAATGCTGTGTCACCCAAAAATTTCTGAGTGACACCTCACTGTGCCCATCACCCCGAGACATAAGTTCTTAAGTCTCATATGCGGCGCAGTGATCACGCTAGCTCTCAGTGCCCTTCAAACCGAAACACAGTAATGATTGCACACTATTGCTTCACGGCAGAATAACTGGCCCTGTGGTGTGTGGCATGACTTGCGGGAATAATAGAATAGAATAGAATAGAATAGAATGGATTTATTTGGCAACACATATACAACAATAACAATGAGAAAAAAAAATGAGCACACAAGAAAAACATAAGCAAATTTAAAAAAGCGAAATTCCAAATAAATATGTAAAGCAAAACAAAATTCAAATAAAAAAATAAATAAATAACTAATTACAATTTTGGTATTACTTGACACATCAACTTCCTTCTAATAGCGGGGTCGCAATGTGCATCAAAGAATGAACTGCGTGATGCCAAAATGGTCCCACTCAGCAAAAAACTGAAGCATTCGCTCCAGCACTGATTTTCAGTGAAACCGGATTTCGGAGCAAAAAATGTAACCCGAAAGCAGAAGAGCAGCAGTGCTTCACTCGCCTCTAGTGTAACATTATTTCAGGACAATTACATGACATAGCAAAAGATTGACATAAAATAACCTAATAAACAAACAAATACAATTTACGAATGCATAGTAAGCGTGCGTTACCAATTCATTGACCGTAATTTTACATACATATATAGAGAAATATTTACTATCATAAGCGTCATTCACAAAACAGTAGTCTTTTGGATTAAGTAGGTCCGCTATTTAATTGTGTTAACAAGAAATAAGACTTTATTATATTTTTAAAAGATTTTTAATAGCAGTTACTCTTTTTTCCGTATTTAAATTTCATAGTACGCGAGTAACCTGGGTTCGATTCCCAGTGTCCCACACCACTAAAATTGTTAATTGCAATTTTAAGTGCTGACTTACCACGTGCTCGGCGGTGAAGGAAAACATCGTGAGGAAACCTGTATGCCTGAGAAATAATAAATATTTCAAAGACGTGAAGTCCGCCGACCAGCATTGGAGCAACGTAGCGGATTCTCCCCGGCTTTAGAGCCGGGTTTAAGAACCCATAGGAGGAGAGGAGAGAATGAGAGGAGGCCTGTGCTCAGCCGTGAGACATTTATAGGCAGTTACTTTACTTTACTCGATGGAGCACCTAAATATCGTGGTAATTCTAGTTACGATGTAAATGAGACTTAAGAACCGATGGTCTCATGGTAATTGAGCGCTGTGTGGTGGAAAATGCGTGAACGTGATACCATCAGATGAGAGACTTGCTCGTACCATCACTTCCGTAAAAAATGACGTAATTTACAACAATACATATAAACCGTCCTCCGCTACATACATCGAGCCAGGAAATTCGATTTCAGAGCTGATGAAAATTCCATTTATTTCCGAACGTACTCCATTAGAGTGGTTCACATCGCGACGCGACAATGCCGCTTATGGATATTTTTTAAAAGTATTGTAATTACAAAGCCTTATTTTACTGTTCGTTACAAGTCTTATCTTCTAGAGAACAATGACACAAAGTAAATTTTTTAATTCGGTGCCACGTATTAAAGTAAACGTGTCAACTATATCATTGCACAGACTAAAAATCTGGTTATTACGCATGATAAATTGAATAGTGACAGAGATACAGAAACTTTTTTTTTCTTTTTATTTTTTGTTATCTGTTTACACTGCATTTGTGTTTAATATTTAATAACTTTGTTTATATGTAAGTATTTCAGACCTTTTTGTTTTTTTTGTAATTTGCGCATGCATTTTCATTCTATTTTTATTCTATTTTATATAATGCATGCGCATGTATGTGTATATGTGTGTGCATGTATGTATATGTATATATATATATATATATATATATATGTATATGTGTGTATGTATATGTATATATGTATATATATGTATGTGTGTGTGTGTGTGTGTATCCGTGTACATGTGCGCATATTTATTTCTTTTAAATTAAACTAAGTCAATTAACAATATGTCCGGAAGCTGCTCGTTAAACCTGAGGCATCGACAGAATAACAGCGCTGTGGCAACTCTGCCATAGCATTATGCTGAGTCGACAGCCTTTTCGTTGCTACAACCCAACGTACGTCTGACAATGTAATACGTATTTTTTGTTTACTTATTTTTTGTATGTTGTGTAGTATTGAATAAAATTTTCTTTCTTTCTTTCTTTCTTTCTTTCTAATTAGGTACGCAGCTTGCCAATTGACAAATGCGTACAATTGCACACATGTAAATGGCTTACATTGAATATTAAAATATTTTCCATGCGTGTGCATGTTGTCCATGACAGTCGATGGTTTTTAATTTATTGTATAGACTAATCCAATATGCGCTTCAAAATGGTTGATAGCAGTTTTGATGTATGCCGTTGTTGATATCGGGGGTTGATTTGTTACATACATACATACATAAGATCACGACTGTATCCCATAAGGGGTAGTCAGAGACTGGGCACTCACTGCAAAAACAGATGACTGCCACAATCCACGTTTCACCAAAACAATATAATGCACTCGGTGTGATAGGTGGTTAGCCCATCGCCACCGTGCGCTGTTGATTTGTTAGACGTATCATATAACATTAAATATTACAGTAATTTTACATATAAAACCGGACATTTTAGAATTGAAACTTCAAGAAAACTTAGGCGTTTAGACGAAACCGTCGTTCTTAATCTTTTAATAGAAACGATGCTCTACTTTCTCCCGAATTGTAAGCGCGTTTTACAGGCAGACGAAATAATTTTCTGTACATACGTACATACAATCACGCCTCTTTACTATTGGGATTAGCAGAGACCACATCTTTCCACTTGCTACGATCCTGACACACATCTTTCGCTTCTTCTACTTTCATTGTATTTACTTTAGCGTTTTCATACACGCTCGTCGGTTGCGGGTACTTTTAACGTATTCCTCAAAAGTTCACCGATCTGATTGTTATACGTACGCATAGGTCGACCCTTACCGGATTTCCCATTCACGCTTGCCTTATAAATCTGTTTCGTCAATCTCCTTTCATTCATCCTCTCTACGTGTCCAAACCGTCTAAGCATCCCTTTCTCTATCTTTTTCACTACATCTTCAACCATACCCCAACGTTCCCTTAAAACGCAAAATTCACCCATAGACGGGGAATTGCAGAAATTAGCCCGTAGCAATCAACAATCTACAACGTTCCCGTATCACGCTGTTTTTCATTTGTCGATCAGAGTTTCTCCAGCTATACTTCTCAAACTTCTCATTTCCACAGCGTTAATTTTACTTTCATGCTTCTTCTGCCAGGCCCAGCATTCACAGCCATACATAACATAACCAGGAGGGTTGCATATGTACAGCCAGTCGTGCCTTTTTAGATACGTTCTGGCTACTCATGAAGTTATGCGGAGCTCCATTCACTTGATTTCCTGCCAATACGCTTCTTTCAATATCACCGTCATACTTTCCGTCTCCCGTAAACTTAGAACCCAGGTACACAAACTCTTTCACTTGTTCCACTGTTTCTTCTTCAATCAGAACTCTGCAATCCGTCATACTTTCTTCTCTTTCAAAAACCATCACTTCCGTCTTACTTACATTAATTTTCATCCCTTTGCTTTTTATGGCACTATGCATAATATTAACCATCGCCTGCAACTCCTCCTCCGATGATGCTAATATAATTTGATCATCAGCGTATAGGAGGCATTTGACAGTCAGATCATTCATTTCTAATCCATACGCACTCTCTTTCAAATCTTTTAAGCAATTGTCTATGAATAGGTTAAACAGCCACGGCGATAGGCCCACATATCCCTGTTTAACACCTTTTTCGATGTTAAACCAGTCTGCGTAAGCCCCGTTTCAACTTTCTGTATGCCACACAAATATCTCTCCCGTGCGGGAATCGATCCCGCGACCTATATCACGAAAGACTGTCCCTATGTCGCTAAATGTGTGCATAATACGGGATAAGAGAAGAAAAAAGAAAGTACGAAATATTTCACAAACATCTTCATCATCATCATCATCATCATTTCAGCCTATCACTAGCCCACTGCTGAACATAGGCCTCCCCCATAGATTGCCGCAAAAGTTGTAGCTCTCATTTTGGGGGGATTTTGCCATAGTCGCCACGCTTGGCAGGCGGGTTGGCAAACGCAGTTTATTTATTCAGATGTACCAGGAGATGCTGCTGCCCATCTTCTGATTTATATTTACCCTCTGTCGACTTTTACGACACCCACGGGATGAGATGGGGTGGTAGATTCTCTTAAGCCGCTACCACACGGCTAGCCGCTACCACATCTTCAGTTGTGATCAAATAATTTGTTGAAAAGGTGTAACTTTGTGTATATTTTGGCCGGCAACGCATCTGCTATTCCTCTGGTATTGTAGATGTTCATGGGCGGCGGTGATCACTTACCATCACGTGAGCCACCTGCTCGTTTGCCTCTTATTCTATAAAAAAAAAATCTTGTCGACGTCGCTCAGCAGCATCTGAAGTACTTTATTTATATAAAAATGTCCAGTGGGTAATGCGATATCTATACTAATATTATAAATGTTAAAGTAACTGTCTCTGTCCCTCGGTCGGTTTGTTAACTTTTCACGGCTCAACCGTTGAACCGATCTTGACGAAATTCTGCACAGAGATAGCTTGCATCCTGGAGGCAGACATAGGATACTTTTTATCCGGTAAAATCAAGTAGTACACAAGAGATAATTAAAAAAAACTCTATATCTATGCGGACGGAGTCGCGGACATCAGCTAGTTGGGTATATACAAACTACTCGTACAGGATAAGCTGAAAACTGAAAAAGGTGGGCTGCCACACATACATACAGTCACGCCTTTTTCTCATATGACGGGTGGGGAGCTAACTAAGCTTAAAGCTGATTCACGACGATGAAACTATTTCATCATGTGAAATGAAATCATCATCTCAATAGTCCGATGCTGGACGCCTCTCCAGTAAGCGGATTAGCGTAACAGTAGTAGACTTCTATCACTTAGGTTTAGGATATTTGGGACGGTTATTCTGTCATCGGTTGTAGGCTACAACATTCTTCCGACTTTAACGACACCGACATTATACATGGATTGGTAGATTCACATTCGCCGTTACCACACAGCGCCTCCGTCTAGGTAGGTACCACCCCAGGGCCAGTTATTCTGCCGTGAAACAGTAGTGTGCAGAATTTTATTGTAACGTATAAATTTTGCCGTGTGGTAGCGGCCTAAGAGAGTCTACCACCCCATCTCATCCCGCGGGCGTCGTAAAAGTCGACAGAGGGAAAATGAAAACCAGGAGATGGGCAGCAGCATCTTGCTGGAACATCTGAATAAATAAACTGCGGTTGCCAACCCGTCTGCCAAGCGTGGCAACGAGGAAACGAAATTTTTTATTTTTTTTAATGTATGAAGTGTCGAAACTAGCAAAACGTTCACCTGATGGTAAGTGTACGTGTAACGACCGCACACAACAAATGCTGTGTCACCCAGAATATTTCTCTGTGACACCACACTGTGCCCATCACCCTGAGACATCAGTTCTTAAGTCTCAAATGCCCAGTGATTACGCTAGATCGCAGTGCACTTCAAACCGAAACACAGTAATGCTTGCACACTACTGCTTCACGTCAGAATAACTGGGCCTGGGGTGGTACCTACCTAGACGGATTCCTGCATAGCAATCCTACCACCAGTAATGTTAATGGATAAATGTTGCAATTATAATTAATTGAAGACCAAAGTCAAGCGATCGAGCACACGTTCCTGAAGCACGAATCACATATAAAATGCATTTAATTTTAATTAATCGAATTCATGGCGGCCATTGTGTATGTGATCCTGTTAATGTGACAATTAGCGACACATAGAAGTGCCTTATATTACACTATATGTAAATCCTAGCTGATGCCCGCGACTACGTTCGCGTAGATATAGATTTTCCAAATATCCCGTAGGAACTCTTTGCAATGCAAAGTATCCTATGTCCGTCTTCTGAATGCAAGCTATCTCTGTGCCAAATATCGTCGAGATCGATTCAGCGATTGGACTGTGAAAAGGTAACAAACAGACAGAGGGACAGACAGAGTTGCTTTCGCATTTATAATAACACAATGTATAAAACGCAACACCAACCAAGTAGAGTCCTTACAGCACCCAAGAGGTCAAGACCAGTTAATACAGACTAGATTTTTTTTAAATTTAAAATATGACGTGACGAGCAAAACGTTCACCTGATGGTAAGCGCTGCGTCAACCTGAGTGATTACGCTAGCTCTCAGTACCCTTCAAACCGAAACACTTACTGTGTTCGCACGCTACTGCTTAACGGCCTAATAACTGCCCGGGATGATACCTACCTAGACGTATTCCTGCATAGGAATCCCACCACCAGTAAAATAACAGTAAAATAGATAATTTCTACGCGGGGGTTAAGCGCTGGCTTTAAAAAAATTCATCATATCAGTGACCTGGGATCCGAAGACCGACCCCGGCGTCGGCACCACTAAAATTCTTAATTATAATTTTAACAGCTGTTTTACAGGTGTCCGAGAAAAAAAAATCGATGACACGCGAATCTTGCCACAAGTCGGCCAACTGCCCGGCTCCAAACATTATTATTGCCACTCCAAACATTATCAGTTGAGCTGTCATCCAGAACTTAGCACTGGAAAGTCCTGTACCACACTGCGTTCGTGACCATGAGGCATCGGTTCTTAAGTCTCATATGCCATGTTTACAGTAGCTACAGTGCCCTCTAAATCGAAACAGTCATGCTTGCACACCACTGATTGAAAGACTAACTGTCACTGCGGCGGCACCTACCTGGGCAAAATAATCGACCACTGAAAGAAAATTTATGCACATACAAAGTGATTCGTTTTTATAGTGTTATTTCAATGAGGTATTAATGAGATAGCCACAATGCCAAATGTCACTTTAATTATCGATGGATTAATTTCACAAAATATGGTCCATTTTAAAATCACGTTTGATTCGCATAATTTGCGAAGCTTTGCAAAACTTCTAGTAATTTTAATAAACTCTCTACTCATTTAGTAGTTACGTACTTCGAAAAGCGAATTTCGTAACTTTATTATATTTAAAACTATTCTTAAAGCCCCGGCTTCGCACGTGTTCAAATTACTAATGACAAAAATGAGAACTTCGAATGTGAAATTGAACGTCATATTTCTAACTGTTGAGGTTTAAATACAAAAATACCATCCAAATTTCCTGCTTTTCCGGTAGATTTTCCAAAAATTTTCTTTCATACGAACCATGTCCGGTCCTTGTCCTTAAACACAACAAAAAAAAGCAGAGAAATCGGTCTAGCCGTTCTCAAGTTATAATCTTTCATACATGCGGCAGTTGATTTTTACTTATATACATAGGTTTTTAAATAACCCGTGGATACTTTATTTTCCGAGATAAAAGTATCCTATTTCCTACCTCTTTGTCATATTTCGTCAAGAGAGTTACGCATTTATAATATTAGTAAGGGTGTTTAATCTTTGAACATATAAGAGGTTAATTGAACCTCACTATTCTGTTCGATCCGTTCACTATGATAATCGAAGTAAGCGGATCGGACCACACGTACGGATAGATGTATGGCCGATATATTCTGTGCAGCTTTTGTTATGAGATGGAAGACGTAGCCGCCATGGATCTGCCCTATAGTATAGTGGGACAGTACTCCCGCTACTCTGAAGGCTGTAGGCTAATGAATTTCGGCGCGAAAATGTTATTGTTTTAAATAATCAAACATATGAAATGAATAAATATAATTTGAAATAAAAAAAATGTTAATTTAAGTTAGAAAGAATAATTCATAAACATTATAGCCAGTATACATTCTAGGTTTTACGCACAGGAAATTATCAAGGTTTCTGGATGTGCTGTATAGCCGAAACATTAAGAATTATTATTAAATCCAGACCACGTGCCTCAGTGATCAGCGTAACCATCTGCTGAGTTGCTGGTCACGAGTTCGAATTGCAACCTGGACCTATATTTGATGTATTGTAACTTTGTCAAAACAACGATTGACCCCTTGTGTGACCTTACACATTGTCTGAATCTTTCTCCGATCTTATGGCATTCGCATCTCGATACATCACGTACGGTACTGTGAAATGATGGTGTGCTCGCGCTAGTACTCCCAGCACCATACTTATTAACCGAAAGCTACAGCCTTGATTTTAGGGAAGAAACGTCATTACGAGTGAATTTTATTAAAACGTGAATTTAAGAGGAATTAGTCCAGACGCTAAAAAAAGAACCTACCACCACATTCCGTCCCGTGAGTGTCTTTAACGACCATAGGTAATCCCAAAACACCCTCAGGTAGTGGAATAACCCATCACAAATATAAGACAGCAGCGCCAACCCGTTTGTCAAGCGTGGCGATTACGGTGAATTCCCTTAATTTAGGAAAGGCCTCCAACAGTGAAATGTTTAAAAAAGAACTGATAATATCAGACAGAGTCGCCGCGACAAATACGGCATCAAATTGTGAACGTCTCGATTGGCGCAGTGACTAAGCGATTGGTTTCTGCGCTACGGGTCGTGGCCTCGATCCTCGCATGAGACAAATATATGCATGATCTACAGATAGATGTTTCGGGTTAAGTTTTTTTGCATGCGCAGTTTTATGTAAAACGCTCCCGCGATACTGAAGAAATAGTAGTGAGGTGGGTCTCCCAGGTAGGAGGGAGCAAAGTTAATTAAAAAAACACTTTTTTTTTAAAAAACTATAAAAAAAAGTAGTAACTCTAGTGCTTATCGACGATACGAGCCGTGGTAGCTCAGGGGCCTGGTGCTTGCCTTTAATTTCATAGTACGCGAGTAACCTGGGTTCGATCCCCGGGGCCAGCACCACTAAAATTGTTCTAAAATTTTAAGTGCTGATTTACCACGTGCTTAGCGGTGAAGGCAAACATCGTGAGGAAACCTGCATGTCCGAGGAATGGAAATATTTCGAGGACATGTGAAGTCCGCCAACCCGCATTGGAGCAGCGTGGCGGATTCTTCCTAACTCCTAAACCCTCTCAGAAATGAGAGGAGGCCTGTGCTCAGCAGTGGGACATCTGTAGGCTGAAACTTTACTTTACTTTTTTTATCGACGATCCCATCTGATGGTAAGTGGCGATGCAGCACTAGCTTAGTAAGAGCCGATACACTCTTCTCTCAACCACATTGTTATTAATTACTGAATCCATTAATTTAACCATTACTCGAAGGAAACGACATTGTTAGATAATTTAAAGTTCAAGTGTGTGTTAGTCTTGAAGGCGCCAGTAGCCAAATGGTTAAGCGCCATTCGACAATTATCGTGAAACGTCTCCTGATACAAGCTTTTGAGTTCAGTGGGCGTGGTCAACAACATTCCCTACGGTTTGCTAATATTCTATAAAAAAAAAATTATCCATATTAAATTAAAGCGTGGGAACGTACTTACGTTCAGTACAGGGGATTCAGGGGTTTATCTCAGGTCGTGTCATCCAGTGGGTGTCGTAAAAGTCAACTAAGGGAACTGCACAGAAAAATTTCGTGGCCTCCAACAGATGGCTGTCAGATCATAGAGATCAACGACAGTCTGCTGTCTGCGCAGCTGCGTTTAAGGTACGCCTTTTTTATCCCAGTTCAATTCGTCTGTATTTCCATTATGTATGTTCGGGAAAAACTTCTTTGCTTGCGAACCGATTTTAATAATTCCTTTTTTATTAAAAAGGGTAATATGGTTAGGGTGATCACATATCCCACATATGTGATCACCCTAACGAGTTCCAACCTTTCCACCCTATGGATAGTACCAAGTTCTGGTGATGTGAATGATAAAACATGAAACTCGGTTTGTAGCTGCTGCAACGCACCCGCCACTCCCCTATCACTTTACCGTCAGGTGAGCCGTTTTCTCGTTTACTATACTCCTCTTCTATAAAAAAACAATGAGACGAGCAAAACGTTCCCCTGATGGTAAATGCAACATCTGCCCATAACAAATGCTGTGACACGGAACATTTCCGTGTGGCACCATACTGCGGTCGTCACCCAGCAATTGCACTAGCTGTCAGTGCCCTTCGAACCCAAACAGTAGTACGCACGGCTTCACGGCAGAATAACTTGCCCGCGGTGTTACCTACCTAGACGGATTCCTGCATAGGAATCCTACCTTCAGTAATCTAGTATTGCGATCGCCTTGTATCTCGAATACTCACAATTTGGTTACGATTCTGTTATTATTATGAATCAGTGAATGTAAATTAAAAAGGTTTCAGAACGCAAGGAACCCCACAGGACCAATCAATGCGTGCTTGCTGCTCTCGTATATCTCACCGTAGTACAATTTAATTGCATTATCTTTTACATATCGGTCTACGCCGGAGACGGGAGCCGTACGTTTAGTTTTAATTTGTTACTCTGCTGCTCGTATAATTTGTGAAAGAAACGTATACATTGGACAGGTTTTCATTTGTAATTCTTCCCATACGAATTTTGCAATGTCACTAATGAAATTTAGCCTTTAAAATTAAAATACTATAAATTTAGCCTTTGCCGAGCGTTGCCTAGTCGTTAGAGTAACTGACTATTACGCCGCAGATCCTGGATTGCTATCCCAGCCGGGGTCGACATTTGTGCAAAAATAGAAATTGTTGTGTTGTCTCGTAGGTACCTATGCCAAATTAGGCGGGACGTCCCGCTAGACAGTCGATCTATTAAATGTGCCCCTGGCAATGGCATGTGACCCGCGTTATGATATATTCAGTCAGGTTCAACCGCTTATCTTGACGAAATTTTACACTTAGATAGCTTGCATTCTATAGACGGGTAAAGAATACTTTTTTTTTATTAAGGTATACAAACAAATGTAGACATGTTGTAACTCATATTAGAATAATAACAAAAGAAAGTGTATGCATATTCAACACCATATACCAAATGAGTTGCATGTAACAAGTTTCTTAGCCATACCAAAATTATGCATCCGAAATTACGCTCGGACTACACTCGCGGGCAACAGCCAGTTTTACTACACTGAATACTTTTTCCTAGATTAATTACATTACGTTTTTATATTTTATTTTTTAAACAATTTTTTTATTTCTTTTTTGTAACAAAAGGATTGTAAAGTGGCAGCAAAAATATCTATGTTAGAAAAATAATCATTGTACGATTAGTTCGACAATTTTTAGTATTGAACAGTTTATGGGCGTACTTCTGACGGATACGCTGAGAACTACTAGGGATACTATAGTAAAGTTAATTATTAAGATAAATACAGTCAATATAGTTATGACACATTCGATATAAATATAATGCATCACAGACTATTCTTCTCTTATGCAGAGAAAGAAGTGAGAACCTTTCTAGCAGTTGGGAATAGGAAAGAAAGGAGTTATGATGACATCTATAGTAAACAGTCTTTAAGAATTTGCGCTGAATAATTTTAGTTTTGTTTTTGAGCTGAATGAATTAATTTATGTTTCGGTTAATCAAAGAGTTCCCGCGGGATATTTAAAAACCTATATCGGCACGAAGTCGCGGGCATTAGCTAGTATAGAATAGAATAGAATAAATAGAATATTATAAATAGAAATTATTTTTGTGTTTCCCATATAAGACTAGTCGAAGGAATAGTTATTTTTTTTTGAGAACCTTTATACGAATCGAAACGTGAACAGGACGATGGAGAGTATTTTTAAAAAAATAATAAATTTCTGCTTAGTTTTGTGTTTCTATTAAAACTTATATAAGGTACGCCATCCTAATACATTGATACATAAAGATGTGTTCTTGGAACGGCGGCTACGTAACGAGATATTTATTTATTAAAATAAACATACCATAATGAAGTATACATTACAGGCGGACTTATGCCTGAGGCATTCTCCACCAGTCCACGGCGGACCTTCGTTTAAGCGAATTCAAACATTGTTTATTTGACTGAATTTTGTTTTTTGTTACTTTCGTTTGTTGATATAGTACCGTTTATAATATGTTGATATGAAATGAGAATAAGCGAAAGCTTGAAAGTAGGCGGACTCGACGTCCGAAGGGCGCCTCGACGACTCGGCGACGCGATAGTCTTAACGGCGTCGTCGTCGGTCGTCGTTGCGCTGACTGATATCGTGTCTGCCTCGATTTTTATCGTTGGCCTCAGATCAGGGAGGATCACACGCCGAATTTAAGCATATTAGTAAGTGTATATCTCAATTTGACGACCGCGTGGCCTAGTGGTCAGAGTACCTGACTTCTACGCCGCGGGTCCTGGGTTCGAATCCCAGCCGGAGCCAACATTTGTGCTAAAACACAAATTGTTGGTTTTCGGGTCTGGTTGTGTTGTGTTTGTCCCCGTGTTTCTGACACTGCATCCTAGCCTACCTCCGATCTTATCGCATAAGCGTTACATCGGGCGCGGGTAGGTTGGGACGAGTGAGTGCCTCCGTGTTTGCGCGTACACTTGTGGCACTATAATATCTCCTGCGCAGTTGTTGGCTCTCGACATTCGGATTCGGAAGTTGTCGCCGTGGTCGAAATCGGCTAGGAGAACATCACATCATATCTGAATTAATGTCTTTAATAAAGTGGGAAAATCATTTTTTCATTTTTTATTTTTTTTTAACGTCACCTACTCGCTCGGAGTTGCGTCGCAAGACCGCAAAACCGACAGATAACGAAAAAATTATTCGAATATGCCTAATACGATATGGACTGATGATGGGAAGCGGCGTCACTAGTGCGAGGATAGGAAGGTGCACTCAACAGCGTATCGTCGGATTTGGTGAGTATGGGCAAATTACGCCTGGTTTTGTTGGCGCTTTCTGCCCATATTTCTGGGAGTGTACTTAGAAAGGCGGATGTAAATATACTAAAGCACTGGCCAATAGGTGTCCGACCGCGCACGGCGAGGGGTTCCGTAGTGTGGGATAGCGTGTAACCTAAAATATCTCATATCCCAAAAGAAAGGACAATCAAAAATTACACGACATATCTTTTTATTTACTTACGTAAATACGTAATACGTTAATTATTTACGAGCAAAACCTTCACCTGATGGTTAGTACAACGTCTGCCCATAATGATGCTGTGCTACTCAGAATATTACTGTGTAGCACCGACCTGCGCCTGTCACCCTGAGACATAAGTTCTTAAGTGTCATATACCCAGTGATCACACTATCGGTCTGAAGAGCACTGAGAGCTCTTCACACCGAAACACAGTAACGTTTGCACACTACTGCTTCACGGCAGAATAACTGACCCTGGGGTGGTAGCTACCTAGACAGATTCCTGCATAGGAATCCTACCGCCAGTAAGTATCTCATCAACTATTGATTTCACTAAAATAGTTACTTTAAAATCTCTTTATCATTTCTCAACACCAGTCTAGCGATAATTAAAGCTTGAATTTTTTTCTTCCCTATATCATTTCTATATTTCCATGTAGGAAGGCGCTATTACTATTTTTCGCAATTTCACTACACCATTGTATAGCGGTCCATAAAAAAAACACCTATCCATCAACATTGCATCTATACGAGTATAGTGCCAATGGAGACTCGCAAATAAAATGGCTGTGACATACGGACAGACAGGACGAAATTCTAATCTTGTTAGGGTTCGGTTTTTGTTACGGAGCCCCAATAAGATTGAGGAAAGAAATGACTGTAAAACAAGAGCATTGCTTCAGATAACGGCAGTTTTTGAGAAAGCAAGGATTAAGTCATCGCTTGAAAAATATTGTTGCGACGTTGAAAAGGATCTTTAAGAACAGGCGCTTATATGTATAAGATATTTTTTATTTTTTTTAATTGGATAAAGTTATGAAACGAGCAAAACGTTCACCTGATGGTAAATGTAACGTCTGCCCATAACAAATGCTTTGTCATTCAGAACATTTCTGTGTTACACCCCACTTCGCCTATCACCCTGAGACATCAGTTCTTAAGTCTCATATGCCCAGTGATTACGCTAGCTCTCAGTGCCCTTCTAACCGAAAGACAGTAAAGTTTTCACACTGACGCTTCACGGCAGAATAACTTGCCCTGGGGTGGCACCTACATAGACGGATTCCTGCATAGGAATCCTACCACCATTATAGTTGTATACTGACAGAGTTACGGAACAGAGTAAAGTGCGCCACACTGCTCCAATGCGGGTTGGCGGACTTCGCATGTTTTCGAAATATTCTTATTCCTCAGACATGCAGTTATTTTCACGATGTTTTTTTCAACGCTGGGCACTAGATAATTCAGCATTTAAAATAACGATTTTAGAGGGTGATGAGCTGTTATGATGATGATGTACACGTGATGTATACTTGTGGTAGGATTCCCATGCAGGAATCTGTCTATGTAGGTACCAAAAATATCAATGTTAGGGCCAGTTATTCCGCCGTAAAGCAGTAGTGTGCAAACATTAGTGTGTTTCGGTTTGAAGGGCACTGTGAGCGAGCGCAATCACTGGGCATATGAGACTAAAGAACTAATGTTTCAGTACATCACACTGTCACACATCAATATTCTGGGTGACATAGCATTTGTTATGGGTAGACGTTGCACTATACATCAGGTGAACGTTTTGCTCGTTTCGTAACTCTATGCAATAAAAAAATATACCCTCGTATTTCGTTCCTAAAACCTAATTCTGCTGCGTTACCAGACCAATTACTGGCAATGCACTTACTTTTTTTTATTGGAAGTTAGTGTCGAGACGAGAAATCGTTCATCAGATGGAACCCTGAGACATCAGCTCTTAAGTCTCACATGCCCAGTGATTACACTAGCTTTCAGAGCCATTCAGACCGTAACACTGTTATGTTTGCACACTACAGCTTCACGGCAGAATAACTGGCCCTGGGGTGGAACTGCCTAGACGAATTCCTGCATAGGAATCCTACCAGTAATTATGTGCTCATTTTACAGGTGAAATCGCACTTCACGGCTAGTGTAAGATAATTTTGTAATTGCTGATTGCCTTTTCATCCGCATTTACCAGTACATCTATCTTACGCCATCAGTATCAAAGACTTATAAATAGCTGTTGAAATGTTATGTGTATAATTATGGGGCCGTAGTTCCATCTAGCGGGAAGTTGTCATACACATCGTTTGCACGTGGTTCACTCTCGAAACTTTGCTTAGACATCGGCTATCAGTTCTACGAGATATGATAATCAGAATCATAATCTTTATTTGCAAGAATATGGGTTGTACAAAGATGTTTTAGTTTAATTAGTACCGAACACATTCTACCTTAAAGGCGCGCAAACATTACAGACAATGGCGGTTCAGTAAATAGCCATTTCGGTTATATAATTGAAATCATAATAATCACAAAGCTGAGTGTAAGTAATGTCAGTGTTAAACATGTCATTATAATGAGAATTCACGACAATTGTCAATATTCAAGGTAAAACAAAAAAAAAATTAAGATGTTGCCGGCCTTAACTTGAAATATGATCTTAAAGACTGTAATGGTACTATACATTGAATAAAACTAAATTGCTACGTGTCATGGGTCTCGGCATCGTGGCGCTTGGGTCATGGCGCTTGGAACATCGGGAAGGCAAAGTTACTTAAACGCAACAAAATCCATATATTTACAGTCAGTAACCTTAGTTTTAATTCGTATTTTATCTCACTGAGAAATCCTTTCAATAGCTTACTGATATAATATGCCGTATGAATTTGTAGTGATATATCATCTCTGGCAACATGCACTAGTTAGTGTTGTTTTTAGACTTCAAGGTAGTATACCTTGACGGGAGATTTGGATGAATAAAGAAAGAATTAAGAGAGAAATGTGGAAATAATAAATGAAAGTAAGAAAGAGATGTTTATTTAAAGTACGCACACAAAAATACAGGCAGTATTGTTATAGACACACAAATATGGAACCATAAAAAATAATAATAGTTCTAAAAGAAGCACGATGCAGCAGTACTCTAATTAACAAAAAAAAACACGACTGAAACTGAAACAAAACAATGAACGTTATAATGTCCCTATGACATATATATAAACTATATGGCAAATACCGGGATCTAAAATTTAACAGGGAAAAAAAACGGTATAAATAAATTTATGATGACTGATGTGAAGAAAAGGATAATAATGTCAAAATAAAAAAGGTCTTACATCGAGATCAACATCAAGACATTCATCTAATAATTCTAGTCTTTGAATACTTCGTAAAGATAGAAATACTGTTAATGAAGTTTATAAAACACGACATGTTAATGTAAAAATAAATTCAATTTATTTTTCTTGCATAAAGTGATGATACGGGCAAAACGTTCACCTGATGGTAAGTGCAACGTCTGCCTATAACAAATGCTGTGTCACCCAGAAAATTTGTGTGACATCACACTGAGCCCATCACCTTGAGACATAGGTTCTTAAGTCTCATATGCCCAGTGATTACGCTAGCTCACAGTGCCCTTCGAACCGAAACACAGTAATGCTTGCACACTACTGCTTCACGGTAGAATAACTGGCCCTGGGGTGGTACCTACCTAGACGGACTCCTGCATAGGATTGAAACCATGAAACCATTGTCGCAAATAAATTTAAAAGCACATATACAGAAATAAAAATAAATGCAACCGTATGGTCATATAAACAAGTTCCTACTTTAAACTTGGAATGGCAGAAGTTTTCGGTAGACCCAACAAACATATAATGCCTAAATTCCTGCACTAGCTTTGAACATCGCGCACCCGATTAGCTTTGCTGTCTTCTAAGTCTCGGGACAGTACGAACTTGAGATTAAAATTTACTTAGCTTATGTCAAGGAAATATTAAACAACGGATTTCTTCAATGAAAGTGAAAAATTATAAATAAGAAAGAAATGGTCTTGACTGCAGGCAGCTACAGTATCTTTCGAAATTATTTTAACTTAGATAACTTTTTTTATAATAAAAATTGACGAGACGAACCAAACACATTCACCTTATGGTAAGTGCGACGACTCCCATAACAATGCTGTGTCACCTAAAACATTCCGATAACCAACACACACTGCGCCCGTCCCCGAGACATCAGTTCTTAAGTCTCATATGCCCACTGGGTCTCACTGCCCGTCAGACCGACGGCACGGCACTTCACGGCAGGATAACTAGTACTGCAATTGTACCTAGCTAGACTGATTCCTGCATAGGAATCCTACCACCAGTACCGACGACTGTTTCTATAGATTGCCGATGAACCAAGCACTTTTATAAATACACACATACACAGTAATGTC
This sequence comes from Luehdorfia chinensis, assembly GCA_019845155.1. NCBI lineage: Eukaryota > Metazoa > Arthropoda > Insecta > Lepidoptera > Papilionidae > Luehdorfia > Luehdorfia chinensis. Next base: position 1,808,196 of record JAHVAK010000142.1, on the reverse strand, counting down.
ATAAAAGGTAAGGAAGCATTACAATTAAGAACTAATTTAAAAATCTAAAGAAATTTATGAAAGACCTTCCAAAACTGTTTACCTTTTTAAGTTAAGGATGTTAAGTTCTAGCCGGTGAAAACGGTTTATTTTGTATATATAAAAATCGGGACGTTTAGAAGTTTTGAAAAGTTTTTCCTTTTCGTCGCTCCCGTTATTATTTGTAAGTTTTCGATGTGAAATTTCTTTGAACGCAAAGAGAGTAAAATTTCAAGGTCGAATTTGAGCGCAGCGTATCTGTTATTCTCAATTAATTGTTATCGCTTCATGATTAATTGTTCTTATACTGAGCTGTTATTTTACCGTAAGTGATATTTTTGTTAATTCATGTTTATATATTTTTATTTCAATTAAATTTCTAATACGTATAAGTTTCACTCCTGTCACGTGTACTGAGTATCACACGCTCCTTTTTTATTAGACATAACAAATATTTAAGAATTGATGTTAATATATAAAGATGCTTTCTACACTGCAAAAAAAGATTAAAGATGTGAGATGTCATCATTACCTCTGGAAGTTTCCTGGCACTGGGGGCACTGGTTCATGGCCAGACAGAGACTGCAGGCGGAGCAGGTGCGGTGCATGGGCCAGTCCAGCGCATCCTCGTCTGCCGCCCAGCGCCACACTTTCTCCGCATCCTCGAAGCCGCACTTTATCGACAGCATCCCATCATCATTCGGTTCAAAATCGTCCATTTTGAAACACGTAATCGCGCACCACCTACTTTCGTATTATCTATCGTTCGCTTAATACTCCGTACAACTTAAATAATGGAGCAATTTGAAAGTCTTAAATTCATTAAATGCCGCCACATAGTGCAAGTTTCCATAACGTGTGTGATGTTGAAGTACAGATTTATGTCTACCTGCCGGCGGCGTTGTACACTGAGTGTGAGAGCGAGTCGGCGCGCCGAGGCGCCCTAATTGAATCAGCCATTTATCGGAGCCACAATAATACCCTCCGCTTGCTAAATATTAAATGTCCATTAAAATATTGCACTTTATTAAATCCTGTACATTACAAAGGACGGATGCGGAATTATTTGCACAGGGGCTAAGTAAACATAAAGTTGCGACGTCGATTGAGATTTCCCAAAAGCATTATCACGTCCACGTGTTGGTTTACCTTCTGGTTAATAATACTTTTACGCAATGTTTTATAAGTACATTGTCTGTGTTGCCGTTACTCAAAGTTTAAAAGTTATAGAGCGATGATAACTTTGTAGGGTATTCTTAATAAAAGATTTTTCTTTCGTAGATGTAGACGAGGCGTAAAAGCATAATTACGTTTATGGTATTGTTATTTACAACGACTTCCAAACGATTCTAGCTAACAGGGACGCGTGTAGAACAATCTATGCAGAATTTTCACACCTTCGAACAATTCTTAAATGTTTGTATCTAAAATAAGTGGATTACTGGTGGTAGGATTCCTACGCAGAAATCCGTCTAGGTAATAGAACCACCGCAGTGCTAGTCACTCTTCCGTTAAGCAGTAGTGTGCAAACATTACGTTGTTTCGGTCTGAAGGGCTAATGATGATGTGATTACTGGGTATATGAGTGTAAAGGATTGATGTCTCAGGAGAACGGGCACAGTGTGGTGCCGCACAGAAATGTTCAGTGTGACACAGCATTTGTTATGGGCAGACGTTGCACTTACCATCACATGAATGTTCTGCTCGTCTCTTCTCTTTCTCCAATGAAAAATTGTGTGTAATCGACGGAGACTACTTCGTCGTTTCAGCCTATCAATAGTCCACTGCTGAAAATAGGCCTACTAAATACTTAATGTTTGTAAATGGCCACGTATTACCAGGACTATATGATGCTTAAAATATTACGCAGATAGAAAGGTTAAACCTGACAGTAATCCAATGAGTTGGGAGATCGGCTCGGTGGGCGCAGAGGATGAGCGATTGTCGGCTGCGCCGCGCAACGCGGGCTCGATTCCGGTTTTACAGCGAGTTGTTCCGAGTCTCGCTGTATCATCATCATCATCATTTCAGCCTGTCATACCTCGCTGTATGCGCACGTGAAATTTAGAATGAACTTGCTTTCCCCGTATGTATTTCCGAATCAAATGTTCTAAGTGAACTTCGACCTACTTTCGGATGTCCGATTGAGCTGAAATTTCAACAAACCTGTACCCGTACCATGGGGCTGGTCTGATGATGGAGCCGGAGGTTGGATATGGGAACTCATCATATATGAACTAAGCACGATAGCTCCATCATTTTCAGGTTCGTTGAAATTTGTTTTGACAAGTACTACAGCCCTATTATATATATTTGAAGTTCACTGCTGGACATAGGCCTCACAAATACGAGTAAAAGCTAGTAACAAAAACATTATTTTTGTTTGACGACGTGCGTCGTCGACGGCGTCGACACCTGTCACGTCTCGTTTCCCGCGGGGGAGAAAAGTGGGCTATGCATGTGGTATCCGCCTGTATATGTGCAGTAATGTTTTAAAGCAACATTTTGAGACATTTTTTTTAATTAAGAAAATTAAATATATGTGTGGTCTAGTCTAGCCCTGATTACACCTTATATGCTTTTTAATGACATAGACATAGACATAGACTTTATTCGACGCACACAACACAGAAACCACACAGAGAATGCAAATAAAAAAAATATTCCAGTACAATAATAAAAGGAAACAAACAAGACCTGTAAAACACTGGAAACAAAAGTGACGCTGTATTGTGAAGTCGAAATGGACTCCACACAGCAAAGAATGCTGCGGAAAGACCGCAGCGCTGGTTTTCAGTGGAGCCACTACGTAAGTAAAGAGCGAAATGCATAAGATGACACTTTTTTAATTTTTGAGGAATGTTCTCACTTCGCGACTATCGCGACTTTTGGGTTTTCTGATGTTTTGGGGAGCTGGTGGTACCGACCTTACGCGTCGTTTGACGATGTCCCGTAAATGCTCGATTGGATTGAGGACGGGACTTTGCACTGGTCAATATAATCGTCGAATCTCAACCTCATGCATATACATATAGACATGCGTCAACATCCCCTGAACGGTGCGGATAAGCGTTATCATCCATAAAAATGGATTCCTTTCCCATAGCCACCAATCCGGATTGTGGACACGGAATTCAAACCCCCGTTATGTACCTGTGTGTATTCAGTATACCATTTTTAATAACGACTAACTCCTTACGATCTTTACAGTAGATTTACTGGTGGTAGGATTCCTATGCAATCCGTCTAGGCAGGTACCACCCCAGAGCCAGTTATTCTGCCTCAGCTGAACGTTTTGCACGTCTCGACCCTATGTCCAATAAAAAAGAAGACCCATTTTTTAAAACGATTTCCCACAGTAGGGTTTCTCCTGTGTCGTGGTTGCGTTTAAGATACATACATTCCACATGCACAAACACCCAGACGCGGAACAACAACAAATATTTGTCCCGTGCGGGAATCGAACCCGCGGCGTGGAAGCCAAGGACTTTGCCACTGCGCCAACCGAGCCGACAGACTGGGACGATGTCTTCAAAACATGCCTCTGCGCAGCGTTCTGCTCATCGAAGCACGCGCCGACGGTGTACGCTGCTCCATTCCACTTAAACCCACAACGCGTACTGTTTTACAAATTATAACAGTGATATTATAGATATTATATATGCATATATGGAGCCGTGTGGTGGCGGCTCGTTAAAAGAATACTACCACTCCATCTCATCCAATGGATCTCGTAAAAGGCGATTAAGGAATTAAACTGCACTGTGCACCCAACAGCGCATGGTGGCGATGGGCTCACCACCTATCACACTAAGTGCATTATATTGTTTTGGTGAAACGTGGATTGTGGCAATCATCTGTTTTTGCAGTGAGTGCCCAGTCTCTGACTACCCCTTATGGGATACAGTCGTGATCTTATGTGTATGTGTGTGTATATATGCATACTAATATTTATTTTTGTTCAAACGACATCGGAGAGCAACGGGGGTTGACACTGAAATTCAGTGCTGTGACGGAATTCGCTTCCACCCCAGTGTATGCTGAGTTGTCAATCTCGTTTGCTAGGAATACGGGGCACAATTTCCATCCTTTTTATTATAGGTATTAATTGAAGCTGAGTGGTCCGGAATTGAATTTTCCGATCACTGTACACTTTCAGGAGCACTTACTGCATAATAAACTATCAATATTGAACATCAAAACTCCAAATGTACGCAGAGATTACCAAATTGAATACAGAACACTAATGCCACTTTTCGAGTTGACGCCAAAAGTGTAGTTTCTTTTTTTTATATTTTTGTACTTTATATTATTTTTAACTATGAATTAGTTTAATGTACATCCGTTTCTAGTTAATGTTTTTTCTTGATTTCGTTGTTTCTTTCATAATTTTTAGCGAATCTCAACCCGGTTGATCACAATTAAATTTAGGGCCCCGAGCAGGCCGATAACTGCTTATATTGGCCGCGTGATCTCCTCTTCTGACCGTCTACGAATAAATTTGTTCATCCTTGCTTCTTTAAGTGTTTTTATAAGACCAAGACAAACGTAAGTAATCAAAAAAAATAAAAAAAAATAAAAAAATATATAATAATCTTAGAGATTGGCTTACTAAGAAGCGGTCATCTCTTGGTCGTCAGTGAATGTTTTTGTTCCAAAACGAGGCCTCCTGTCAATGAATCCCGTATCCTGAAATCGCTGCCATGTCTCCTGTATAGTACAGGGACTAACATTTAATAAACGTGACACGTGACACTGGCTACAAACTTCTTCTCATCTTTTTATGATCCATTTTTTTTATTTGATAAAAGTGACGGAACGAGCAAAACGTTCACCTGATGGTAAGTGCAACGTCTGCCCATAACAAATGCTGTGTCACCCAGAACAGTGTGACACCACAATGCGCCCGTCGCCCTGAGACATCAGTTCTTAAGTCTCATATGCCCAGAGATTACGCTAGCTCTCAGTGCCCTTCAAACCGAAACACAGTAATGTTTGCACACTACTGCTTCACGGCAGAATAACTGGCCCTGGGGTGGTACCTATCTAGACGGATTCCTGAATAGGAATCCTACCACAAATACTAACAATATTAAACGTAAAAGTCAATTAAATCAATTAAAAATCAATGAAAACTGTCCAAAATGTTATTGTTGAAAACAAGCAATTGATGTGATTCGCGCCATAAAATTTTATTTCACTATAAAAATTGATAAAAATTCTTAATTCAAATTTGGACACTTACCACAGATACTAAAACCGGCCAGGATGCTTTATAATATGTCAGTGACTTTTTATTATCCGTCCCGGCCTTCCACGAGTAAATAGATAGAAATATGAATTTGAAAGCCGTGTGATGGCGGCTCGTTAAAAGAATACTACCACTCCATCTCATCCAATGGATCTCGTAAAAGGCGAGCAAGGAATTAAACTGCACTGTGCACCCAACAGCGTATGGTGGCGATGGGCTCACCACCTATCACACCGAGTGCATTAGATTGTTTTGGTGAAACGTGGATTGTGGCAGTCATCTGTTTTTGCAGTGAGTGCCCAGTCTCTGAATACCCCTTATGGGATACAGTCGTGATCTTATCTATGTATGTATGTAAGATGAATTTGTACTTTATTTAGATAAAAAGAACAACAACAATTCCTTACACCTAACATTTCCTTACACCTTCATAAGCGACTGGTCTCACCGGCGACTCTACAGCTGGTCAGGTAAGATTAGGTTATTATGCGACCCCCTCAATGGCTTATCGCCTCGTTGTGGCGGGGGGGGGGGGGGCTCAGTAAACGAAGCTTTGTCACCCACGGTGAAGGTAAGAGGAGCCCACATGGTCGGCCTGAGGTATCGAGCTGGCCCGGGGAGTCGCTGGAACTGGAGGACTGCTAGGGGGAGGAGTGAGTCGTCACTGCTCACCCTGTCCTTCGCAGCCGAGGTGGAGTCGCGGACGAAGAGGAGTGTAGGTGATGCGTTGCCTCTCTACCTGTCCCCCGCGACTTTGGCGGGGCCGCACCGTAGATGCGCCGGTGATGGAGCCGCGGCGGGACTCCTCGTGTTGGCGTATCGTTGCCTCTCTCCCTATCCACCGCGGCCGTAATGTGGTTGGCGACGGAACCACAGACCAGATCCGCCGCCAGGGCTGGGAAGACTGGTGCTTTCGAGTAAAAGTTTTCTGACACCGTGGCTTCCGTGTGGCGGACTCGGGGGAGTCCGTTGCGCACACCAAAGGGAGGCCGTGTTGGAAGGCTTGTCGCGTGTTCCGGCGCGCCTCACTATGAAAGAGACGAGAGAAGTTGTCCTCTCCCGAGGAAAGGCCGTCGCGGATGTGTGGCCGTTCCCGTGGCCCTGACAACATGCGGCGACGGCGGAACATCATGGCGTTTTAGTCGGTGCAAGTCCGACATAACCCGTGAAGGCGGGGATGCGATAGGCATTTCACCAAAAAAAAAAGGATTTTTACGAAAAAAATGTTTTATTTATGGGAACATAAGCCACTAAAGTTTAGCTTCCCTGTAAACAATATTTGATGTCATGGATCAGTAGCCCAAAAATAAAGTATCACGTTTCTGACTTTTAAAATGACGGACTTTCATTCAAACTTTCAACCCTTATTTACCCCCATAGGGGATATTTTCCACACTAAAACAGGTATTTAATTATTTTAAATCAGTAGTCCAAATATAAAGGTTCGTATATCATTTATCTTTAAAAATTACGGACTTCTATACAAAATGACGCACTCTGTTTCATTGCCTTAGGGAAAAAAATATCCAAAAATGCTGAAATATGTATTTATGTATTTGTAATCAAAAACCTAAGGATAAAGTTCGTGCTTTTTCTTTATTCTCTCTTTATTCATGCTTCGAATTTCAAGATTGACGGACTTCCAGACCTACTCGTAGTTACCTACACACGAACTATGAACCCCTATTTCATCCCCTTAGGGGTAGAATTTCCACAAAAGCTGAAGAAGGTGTTTACTCGTTTTTAATTATTAGTCCAAAAATAAAGTTTCATGTTTTCTAACTTTAAAAATAACGGACTTCCATACAAGCTTTCAACCCTTATTTCACCGCCTTAGGGGTAGAATTTTCAAACATCCTTCCTTAATGGGTGTCCACTCAATAAAATGACACTGCTGACCGAAGTTCATTGGTCTAACTTCAATAGCTTTCGCTCGGCGATGATGAATCAGTCAGTCAGTCAGTCAGTGAAACAGGACATGTATTTTATAAGTAAGTATAGATAATCGATATATACATAAATATATATCATAGTATGATAGTATCGCATAGCCGGAGGAGAGCCGATATCCAAGTATCAACATTATGGCAGGGACCAATACATGGCGCAGCATACGCTGCAGGAGTGCCCAGCGTGGGGACTATTGTCAGTAGCGAGACCTCGTTGAGCACGTCTCGTGGACTTCTGCTAAAAGTAATGTCGCAGAAGGAGACTGCGGAGAGGGACCGGAGAAGGGACTATCAGGCTTCACCACCTCCCTGTAATACAGGCCCACAAAGTAAAAGCCAGTAAAGTAGCAAACCATAAATGTCCCACTGCTGAGCACAGGTCTCCTCACATTTTTGAGAGGGTTTTGGAGTTGGGAATAGTCTGCCACGCTGTTCCAATGCGGAATGGCGGACTTCACTTTTCATTGAAATATTTTTATTTCTCAGACATGCAGGGTTTCCTCGTGATGTTTTTCTTCACCGCTGAGGTAATGTCGCGTTTAAAATCGCAGACAATTTTAGAGTTGCAGGTACCGGGACTCGAACTCAGGTTACTCGCGTACTACGGAATTTACGCGATTAACAATAAACGCCTGGCCCCTAAGAACCGAAAATTATTTAAAACACAAAAGAAAAGGTAAATTACGAGGCTGACACTTTACGTTTTCGAATTTCCTTTCTAGCAAGCTCATTCTCTGCATGTAGTGGTTTATTTACTAGTTGAGGTCCGCGACTTTATCCGCGTGGATATATGTTTTTTAACTATCCCGTGGGAAGTGTTTGACTTTTCGGGACAAAAATCCGTCTGCAGGATGCAAGGCTCAGCGGTGGAGCCGTAAAAAGGTAACAAACAGACAGAGAGACACAGAGAGTTACTTCCGTATTCATAATATTAGTATAGTTGCCGTCGTCTTACGGTCAATCAAGATCAAAGTCAAAGATTATAAAAAGGTACTATCTCAGTGAATCGTAAAAAGCGCCATCTATTTTACTTTTGTTATAACTCTTTACATATGCTAATATGCTTTATCAAGACCAAATTTTATTCTAGTAAGGTATTTTAGATTCAAAAGATGGAGTGGAGTGATTATCGACGATTGTTCGAAATATTTTTAAATTTTCTTAGGATATAAAGTATCACATATTTCTTCACTTCAAATTTAATAAAAAGAAATCGTTTCATAAAAAAAAACTATGGCTACTACGATTAATTCTTTAAACGTTTTACAGACAATTTGTGACACACATGCACCCAAAGACAACACAGTCGTCGTCGTCGTCGTCGTTTCAGGATATTGCCATAGTTGCCACGCTTGGCAGACGGGTTGGCAACCGCAGTTTATTTATTCAGATGTTCCAGCAAGATGCTGCTGCCCATCTCCTGGTTTACATTTTCCCTCTGTCGACTTTTACGACACCCACGGGATGAGATGGGGTGGTAGATTCTCTTAGGCCGCTACCACACGGCATTATTAAGACAACACAGTAAGCCATACAAATATGTGTACAAGATCTAAATATTACTAACAGGGGGACATTACATTACTAGCGGGTCCTCTAGTATCGGTTCTGTGCCGTAAAGCAGTAGTGTGTAAATATTACTGTGTTTCGGTCTGAAGGGCACTGAGAGCTAGCGTAATCACTGGGCATATGAGACTTAAGAACTGCTGTCTCAAGGTGACGGGCGCAGTGTGGTGCCACTCGTTGTTCTGGGTGACACAGAATTTGTTATGGGCAGACGTTGCACGAGTGGGTGCCTCTGTGTTTGCGCGTACACTTGTCTCACTATAATATCTCCTGCGCAGTTGATGGCTCTCGACAGTAGACGGAAATTGTCGCCGTGGTCGAAATCGGCTAGGAGAACATCATCATTCATTCACACATGTTGGCTTGCTCGCTTCTTCTCCATATACACTTTGACTATGCCAAATCTCACCTCAAACTCTGTGCGCGCAATACTCTTAAAAATGGTAGAAGGTTTTCTCTTCATGTAAGTATTAAAATATAGATATGTTTGGGTCAAACCGAACCTGGCCAGCGAGCACAGCTATCCGATAAAGCTATTAAAGTCAAAACGTCACCGGAAATATACACATATACTAGAAGGAAGGTTTACCCCTGTTGACGGCGATCCAATTCGAGGTTACGAGCCTCCTTAACCGGGGTAATGGAATCGCTGCGAGCTCCTCTTTGTTGTTATATATTATTCGTATTAGAATATTCGTTAAACCCGGTTAGCACTTTGATTACTGCGAGTGCAGGTGATTTTTGTTTTATTTTTATGGACTAGAGGGAAAGACTATGCATGTTTAACGCCCACGCATTCTTTGGTGAACAGTTTCGAGTGGTGAATGAATGATATATTAATTCATCATACAACCTGTCTCGGGACTGTATTCTCCAGGGTGCGGTCATTACGAAAATCAGCGTTGTGGTTGTAGCCGCAACATTATGCTGGGTGATGACCCTTTTATCATCCGCGATGTACAATAATAATAGCCAAACGTATTTTTTTTATTGTATAAAGTGATAAAACGAGCAAAACGTTCACCTGATGGTAAGTGCAACGTCTGCCCATAACAAATGCAGTGTCACCCAGAACATTTCTGTGTGACACCTCACTGTGCCTATCACCCTGAGAGATCAGTTCTTAAGTCTCATATGCCCAGTGATTACGCCAGCTCACAGTGCCTGCTTCACGGCAGAATAACCGGCCCTGGGGTGGTACCTACCTAGACGGATTCCTGCACAGGAATCCTACCACCAGTAAGCTTAGTTATTAAGATTAGCAGTGACAATCATTTTTTTGGTTATTTATATTTTATTTTTCGTTTTATTAAGCATGTTTAGTACGATATACGCCAGTTCGAAAAAAAATTTTTAATAAATTAAATTTTTAATTAGTCTTATTGCGAGTGATTACTGTATAGTGTGAGTGATGTCTAATACTGTCTAGCTATTGCGATAAGTAAATCAGTTTACCGAAGGTTAGACGAGCATTAACTTTTAGAAATGGGCGAACTGGTAGCATCTGAAACTGCACGAATTAGCAATTCCATTATTTTTGTGTTTAGATTATTTTATAAAGACATTCGGGTTTCAAATATTCTTGCGCAGATTTATAAGTTCGGTCTTCGTTTAGTTTCTTGACTTTATGTAAATCGAGACACTGCATACATGACATGCCTTCATCTCCATATCAAAGCGCTGAACACTGAATAAACAAATGCATGTCCGAGTTGGTTAGTCGCGGGGTTAAGTTAATCTGAGGGGACAGGCGCTCGCCTTTAATTTAATAATACGCAAGTGAACTTAGTTAGGTCATCATTGCCGGCACTTCTAATATTGTTCTGAAATTTTAAGTGCTTATTTAACAACAATATTTCGAGGACATACGAGTATGTGAAGTCCGTCTACCTGCATTGGAGCAGCGTGGCAAAATGTTCCCGGCTAAAAAACCCTCTCAGAACTGAGAGGAGGTCTGTACCTGCATTGGAGCAGCGTGGCAAAATGTTCCCGGCTAAAAAACCCTCTCAGAACTGAGAGGAGGTCTGTACTGAGCAGAGTGCTGAGCTGTACTCAACCGTACGTACATTACATTTTCAATTAAGACTAAACTTAAGATATTTATTTCTTTAAATTTATCTCTAAGCGATACTCTAGTCTAGGTTATAAATATTTATTGAATTAAATATAAAATTAAATATGAACCTTTTTTGCAATACAATAATTGTTTTATACCCGGTCACATTTCCCCATAACAAAATACAAAGGACATTATGCTATAGAAACAACTAAAATTAATGTCGCTGTTTCGGCTTTACTCAGACTTCCTATATTTCTTACAGCAAATCTGCAGAATTATAGTCCGGCCGCCGATATAATGCTAATTTGACGTTTGACGCTAACAGATTGGCATAAATAGAGATGGGTAAAAGCCAAATGTGCATTCTCCTAGTGGCCGGACTGCATGTCTATTTGCTAGTTTAGATTTGGAGTGCTCAGAGGCTCCATTAAAACAACTTCTACGGTTCTGTACTTCTCTACTATGACTACTCGCTTTCTTGGTGCTTTTATCTCCTGTTGTTGCTTGCGACATATTTTTTTTGAAGGTAAATACCGTGTGGAACGTTTCGAAGATTAGTCGGTGATCGGCTTAGGAAGTGTCCGTAGACTCTTCTACTACCTTTTAGTGACCGTTGTATCAACGGCAACATAATGAGTGTGTGAGTGAGTGAGTGTGTGAGTAAAATAAATAGAGCTGTGAATAATATCGCTTCTGTGATTGAAGGATATGTAGGTTCATGATTATGTTGCATAAATAAATCTATATAAATATATAAATATGTAAGTTTGTATATCTGTTTTAGATTAATAATCATCGATACCGTTTGAACGAACACCATAAAAGTTGGTACATATGTATATTTTTCATGGAGAGGCTACCAATTTGTTGTAACTCGCCGCTAGATGGCACTGCAGCACATCAACTTCTGCACCGTTCAACCGATCGCCATGAAAATTGGTATACGTAGGTATAACAATATATATTTGAGCACGGGGAATGAAGACGTGAACAAAAATATACACAGGCAAGACAACATTTTCTTTATTTTGCTAGTGTTGTATTTTAACGAATATCTCTTTTAATTTAAAAACTTGTTTTCGCTGGTGAGTTCATTCAACTCCCGTGAAGATATAGATGCTAATTACTTCTCTAGATTTACATATTTCACAATGCTATCTTAGTATTTTGTTAGCCAGGAGTCTTTAGATTCCAACTTAAGTAGATATAATTTATCTGTTAACTCATATACTTTTTTTTTGTTGTAACGCTGTAGCAAATAAATGTATCGGCTCGAAGGACCACCTCACACAATACAAATCTTAAGCATGACGCTGCCGAGTTTCGTCCTGATTGAAGAGCAGCGGAGACCAAATCACTGGCAGTGAGGGATTCCATGTCAGTCTTCAAGGATGTCGAAGAACCTGTATATTTAATATAAGCCTTGCAAGCAAGCCGATAGGTGTCAGGCAGAGTAGAATAACACATGTCTCTTTCCTACCGAAGTGCCGTAAATGGCGACTAAGGTATTTGTACGAAAAGCATTTATTCACTATCACTGCCACTGTACTGCTCGTGCGAACGTAATGGGGGAGAAAAAATGTCATTACTCGTACCAATAAAGTCCTACAAGCGGCGACTAGGTAGGCCACCCCTCACGCCTCGCTTCCCGCGGAGGCCAAAAGTGGGCTACGAGTGTGGTCTCCGCCTACCCCTCATGAGGGAAGCAGGCGTGATTGTATGAGTGTTGGTTTTACTTAACTTCATCTGTTATGTGTGGGATCAAATTTTGCAACTGAATTTTAAACCGGTTCTACGTGACCGATAGAGGTGAAAGGACATTGCCCAAATTCGCCCAAAATCAGCATACTTTTGACATATACCATAATTCACAGTTTATTTTATGCCCATTATTGCAAATACTAGAATTCAAAGGACACTTTTGATTAATAAAAGAAAATTTATATTATCCTTAATTACGACACATTTCCGATCACGAATAACATGTAAAATCATCGCTTCAGCGCTGGAACCGTAAGTCTAGAGACAGGAACCAAAGCTGCTGAAAGCGCTAAGTGCCACACAAAAAGGCGCAGCTAAAAACGTTAATAATGATGACAGTGTTAATTGTGCGAGCGAGAAACAAATGTAACCTATCTAAGCGATCGAGTGAGAGAGATATTGAATGTGAAATGACAGAGTATTGATAAAATGACACGCAAGCGGCAATCTTTGATTTGATTTTGTATTAAAATTTAATTTTGGCTATAATTGTTTGTTCGTTAGGTATGCTGAGTAGTTTTTTTCGATTTGCTTTTCGACAACCGGATTATAATAATTGTTGCACGCAGCACAAGCTAAATAATCGTATATATTCCATTATAAATAATTACTGTAATAAATACCATAGTTATCAATTATTAAATAGTAATACTTAAAATCATAATGGTTTGTACAAGCATTGTATACTACTACCATTAGTAGTGTACAATGTAAAATTATTATTATTACCATTACACTAATATCATACACACTATACCATTGAATAAACTTTAAATCAAAATGGCTAGTACAAGCATTATATTGACTGACCCCTACCACAATGTAAAGAGGAATCAGTCCCTTTAATTACTACTATAATTTTATCTATAAATACGCATGTATCCTAGAACAAGAATAAGAGATTGTCAAAAGATCTTGGACAGAGCGTTACGCTGTTCAAACTGTATAAAACTTTTTATACTTAAATCATTAATCTCTCGTAATTACGAGTGATTGTGGCTATTGTTGTGACGTATTTTAGGCTGACAGACCCATATTCTGTAAAACAACTAATATTTTGAAATTAACCTAAAATCTAACAGCAAGGTTATTCAGAATAACCTCAAAATATTAGGTAGGTAATAAATGAATTAGGTTAATGTGTATGTGTGAGGAATATGAATTCGGTTAAATGATTTAGGTTAATAAATGAATTAAGTTAGGTAATAAATGAATTCTGAGAAGTGTCCGTCGTTTTAATCTGCTTTCACGGATACAAAGGCATACAACGGCTTATGAATGTTTTTGGGCGAACTTTGTATGTAAGCTGAGATATGTCCTTTGATCTATGTAGCCTATGTAGCTTTGCTAACAATGCAATAATATGTTACCACGAAGCTGGTCTGATGATGGAGCCTAAATTAGGCCAGAACTCCCCTCAACTAAGCAAGATCAGTTCATCATATTTGGTTTCGTAGGATTTGTTTTGGCACATAGGCCTCACAGATAAATGCTTGTAACAAAAATACGACTTTTATTTAAAACATTTATTTGACACAAATCAGTTGCACTTTTTTTTTTATTGCATAAAGTGATGAAACGAGCAAAACGTTCACCTGATGGTAAGCGCAACGTCCGCCCACAACAAATGCTGTGTCACCCAGAAAATTTCTGTGTGACACTACACTGTGCCCATCACCCTGAGACATAGGTTCTTAAGTGTCATATGCCCAGTGATTACACTAGCTCACAGTGCCATTCAAACCGAAACACAGTAATGTTTGCACACTACTGCTTCACGGTAGAATAACTGGCCCTGGGGTGTTACCTACCCAGACGGAGGACCTACCCAGGATGCAGGAGGCATAGGAATCCTACCACCAGTGAAACCTCTTAACGAATAACGAAGTTTCTATACTGTTGTATCGTTATTTTAGTTATAACGAATATTGTATCGAATAATGTAGTTTCTAACACGAATATTGTGTTTCCTAATTTTTCGAATTTTCATATATAAGTGCGACCGGATGAGCCCGAGTTTAGACGAGGTACAGGGCGAATCAAGAGATAGTGACATGTTGATTAATACGATTTTTTTTAAACGGTTGGGCATCCACAGTAGGATTTTGACTGTGTCGTGGTCGTGGGTGCGTTTGCAGACGTCACACACACATATACCCAGACCCGGAACAAGTATCTGTAGACCATACAAATACTTGCCCGTGCGGGAATCGAACCCGAGACCCGCGGCGCGGACGCCACGAGCTTAGCCACTAAGCAAACCAAGCCGCCAAAGATCATGTACATTTGAGTGAAATATGTACATCTATCCTCGGAGTGTCGTTTTATTGGTCCAAATCAGAACCAGAGCGTAACGATATTTTGTTTCTTCATTATGGCCAGATGGCCAGTTTATGTTTATATATACGCAGTGGCCATTTACAATAAGATGGACTGTCTGATGGTTTATCACCACAATTTACGTGTCTCAAAATTTCAGCCAATTACTAGTCCACTGCTGAACATAGGCCTCTCCCATAGATTGCCAAAAATGTTTGTAGCTCTCATTTTGGGAGATTTTGCCATAATTGCCACGCTTGGCAGGTGGGTTGGCAGCAGCAGTTTATTTATTTAGTCTACTGTTTTAATATACTGTATTTAATTTTCCCTCTGTCGACTTTTACGCCACCCACGGGACGTGATGGGTGGTAGATTCTCTGAAGCCGCCACCACACGGTTAAGTCTCTTATCACGTCCGAACGTCTAACACATTTCCGATAGTTACGTCAAATGCGACTAAAAAGCAGACCTAACCGCATGAGAGCGTAACATGGCATTCCGTCTCTGCATCACGGGCGCGGAGCGGCAAAATTAAACTATTTTATTTATAAGTGCGACCGGTATAATTATTTCATATATAAGTGCGACCGGATGAGCCCGAGTTTAGACGAGGTACAGGGCGAATCAAGAGATAGTGACATGTTGATTAATACGATTTTTTTTAAACGGTTGGGCATCCACAGTAGGATTTTGACTGTGTCGTGGTCGTGGGTGCGTTTGCAGACGTCACACACACATATACCCAGACCCGGAACAAGTATCTGTAGACCATACAAATACTTGCCCGTGCGGGAATCGAACCCGAGACCCGCGGCGCGGACGCCACGAGCTTAGCCACTAAGCAAACCAAGCCGCCAAAGATCATGTACATTTGAGTGAAATATGTACATCTATCCTCGGAGTGTCGTTTTATTGGTCCAAATCAGAACCAGAGCGTAACGATATTTTGTTTCTTCATTATGGCCAGATGGCCAGTTTATGTTTATATATACGCAGTGGCCATTTACAATAAGATGGACTGTCTGATGGTTTATCACCACAATTTACGTGTCTCAAAATTTCAGCCAATTACTAGTCCACTGCTGAACATAGGCCTCTCCCATAGATTGCCAAAAATGTTTGTAGCTCTCATTTTGGGAGATTTTGCCATAATTGCCACGCTTGGCAGGTGGGTTGGCAGCAGCAGTTTATTTATTTAGTCTACTGTTTTAATATACTGTATTTAATTTTCCCTCTGTCGACTTTTACGCCACCCACGGGACGTGATGGGTGGTAGATTCTCTGAAGCCGCCACCACACGGTTAAGTCTCTTATCACGTCCGAACGTCTAACACATTTCCGATAGTTACGTCAAATGCGACTAAAAAGCAGACCTAACCGCATGAGAGCGTAACATGGCATTCCGTCTCTGCATCACGGGCGCGGAGCGGCAAAATTAAACTATGGTGCAATACCACCGCGCCCGCTCGTTCCCTGGAAATGCGTTTGTAGAAGAGTTCTTTTCATTTTGCCGCGCTCGCGCCCGCTCCCGCGCATTCAACGTGCGAGAGCGGTATGGTAGACTGAAGAAAAGTGACAACAGAAGTATTGAACTACATAAAACAGAATAAGTACATGAACAATCATTACTATCAATTTACAGAAATATTCCAAAACTGATAGCAATAAAATGAAATGATTTTTTTTTACCCCGACATAAGATTTTATTTATTGGATTAAAGATGAAACGATCACAACGTTCACCTGATGGTAAGTGCAACGTCTGCCCGTAACAAATGCTGGGTCACTCAGAACATTTCTGAGTGACACCACACTGATCCCTGTCACCCTGCCACACCATTCGCAAGGGTGCAATTAATTAATGAAGTAAATGAGAAGTGCGCTTAGCAAAAAATATTAAGTATGTTTAATTTATAATGCTTCGTACATACCTTGCCCTGACACAAAGAAAAAATATGTCAATCAACGCTCGAGCCGTTCTCAAGTTTTATATATTTATTTATTTATTTATTTACACTTTATTGTTTCCCCTTAAAGGATACAATGGGCGGACTTAATGCCAGTTGGCATTCTCTGCCAGTCAACCCAAGGCGTAGCGAAACAATGTGGCAGGTGTAAAACTTAAAAAAACTAAAAATTACATTTTAAAGACTACTGATAAATATGATAAATATTAAATACAATATAAAAATACTCAAAAATACATATAAATAAATACATATCAATATATAATTATGATAAATAAACAATAATACATAAATATGTACATACATATAAACTAACATACATACACACATACATATACATAAATATACGTGGTGGTTCGACATAAATTTGAAAAAAAACAGTCCACAAACAATTTTAAATTAAATCTTTAAAATAATGCTCCCGTACTAACCTCTTAAAACTGATCTTATTTTGGGCTTTTTTAATGTCATCGGGCAAGGAGTTCCAGAGCAGTGCAGCCTGAACGATAAATGAGTTACCAACGAATTTGGAGAAGTGTTGAGGAATTTTATTGATTTTTATTTATATAGTAGATAAAAGATTTACAAAAACAAACCTTTGCACGGTCCATAAAAAAATATAGAAGACAAACTCAATATCTCATAAGTGTATTGCAAACTGAGCAGAGCAGCCTCAAAAATCAGAACTACTCACAAGTATTACGCACGCCGCCGTCGGCTTCCCTGACCATATTAAAGGAAAATGGAAGGTCATTGTATTTATTACCGGTTGTTTCATATAGTGTCCATGCCTACTTTCCAACTGGTAGTCTTTGAAGTTCACAAGATCTATTAATAGACTTTTTTTCTAATTGACCACAGAGTAATACGAGTATAATATTCCCACCAATACACCGGACGCAGAGTACCTACTCGTATGTATTGGTACTGGAATGTTTGAAATGACATTAAAAATATGAGAAAACAATACTTTTATAATACTAAGATAATTTTTTTAATAAGATTCAAGTTCAGAAATAGCAAATTTTTGTATACATTGTAATAAAAATAATTGACTAGTCATGACTTTTTAAGAAATGTAAAATTTGAAACATCATTTACCGGTTCAGAACATCTGAAATTGACAAAGACAAAACAAAAAGATATAAACTGGTACAATTGTACCAGTTTATCTTTCTACTTCCAAAATAAAATTTCTGCAGTTATCATATTTATTTTTTATTTATAAATTTGTGGGTAAATATATAAAAAAATACAACAGCGTGAATCCACGGTGAAGTACAGATCAACGATAAGATATTGTTGAGTGGTGGACAACTGCGTGATGTTCGCAACTGGTGGTGAATGGTGGAGGCGGAGTGGTAGCCGTCAGTCGCGAAATGACAAGTGCCCGCGCCGCTTGTGCTTCAATAGTTCCACACGTTTGCGATTTATACAGAGTGCAGACTTATATACGAAGAGAATAAAAGTAAGTGTTACATTTTATTTATTAAACACATTTCTAAAATAACGATCTCGTATTATATAGCATGCTTTAAAAGAATACATTAGATTTCAAGTAATTTTAAAAAAAATCAATTAAATGTATTCAATAAATTATAACATACCGGTTAACTGATCTAGGATTTACATATTTGGTACGCTCTAACTTTTAAAAATTTTATGCTACCCCTTTTACTGCTCGGCTTGCTAAACGGAAAATATTAGTTTTTAAATCAGTGTCTAATTTGTAGAAAGTCTTTTATTTATTAATTAAATATATAGCGTGTTTTTGTCCTTATTTAAAAAACCTTAATAATTTATTGGAACTGATCAATTAAACACAGTAGGCACACGGTGTGTTGCTGTGCGTCTGCCAAATTACAAAACGTTGAATTTGAATCTTTCGCCGCTTTCCCTGATTCGAAGCTAATTACCGGAATAATGAAAATGGTCGATAGGTGTCCGACAGAGTATAATAGCACCTACCTCACCTTTCCTACCAAGGTGTCATAAGAGGCGACTAATGTATTGGACGAGCAGCCTTTATTCTTGCAGAATAACACCAGAAACGAACGCAATGTTGAGTAAGGAGATTTTTGACTCGCCGTTCTCTAACGTGTCGTTTCCCGCGGGGACGAGGGGTGGGCTTCGTGTGTGGCCTCTGCCTACCCCTTATATGAGAGAAAGGCGTGACTGTATGCATGTATGTATGAAAATGAGGTAACTATTTGATTCGTCTGTATGTACCGCGTTTCATAAGCACTGGTGGTACGATTACTATGCAGGAATCCGTCTAAGTAGGTTGGTACCTACCAGTTATTCAACCGTGAAGCATAGTGTGCAAACATTAATGTGTTGTCGTTTGAAGGGCACTGACAGGGTGGGTGTTCTGAGTAACATAGCATATGGGCAGACATTTACCATCAAGTTAACGATTTGGTCACGTCTCGTCACTTTTGTCCTATGAAAGAAAAGTTATGAAATGGCAGCACAAACATGATACTAACAAAATGCAAGATTTACTTTATACATTTTAATTTTAATATGCCGTTTGATCGAAGATGCCGTGTCGTTGTGGCATAAGACAATCTGCTAGCTCTTCTCATACCGAGGCAAATGTCTGGAATATCTCATGGCTTCAGACGAATGGAGAAATAACAGTCTCGAAAAATTAAAAAACCAGAAATATATGAAACAGTGGTTTGCTTAAATGAATGACCTTGTCGGTTGTTGAATGCGGGTCAGCCCTCAAGCTTCGGAGTAGTAAAAGGCTGATGGAGACGTTGTGACGTTGCGGTTCGTGAAGCCCTCCCACAAGCCCTAAGCTAAGCATAGAATTAGTTGTCCTAACTTAAGTATTACTTCTCTTAACCACGATTAAGTGCCGTAATTTTAACATGGGATGAAATGATTCTCTTATGGAAGTGCACAAAGTCTTCCTTCCCGTAGGTTCAAAAAGTTTATTAAACAAAGATAAAGTTTATTAAATAAAGGGTTATATTTAAAGAGTTATAACGGAAGTAAAATAGATGGCGCCATTTACGGTCCAGCACGATAGTATTTTTTTATAATCTTACAGTATCTTTATGAGAGTATGGTAAATAACCAAGTTGCCGTAAGACGACGACTACTACTAATATTATTAATGCGAAAGTAACTCTCTCTGTCTGTTTTCACGGTTCAACCGCTAAGCCGATCATGTCGAAAATTTTCACAGAGCTAGATTGAATCCCGGGGATGGACATAGGGCACTTTTTATCCATTTTCTACATTAAGCTATATCCACGCCGACGACGTCGCGGTCATTATCTTTTTATAATATATATAATATAAAAGAATACATGGATAGCAAACAACGGCCAACCTCGTACCGGCAAACGCAGCGTAGGGCGACCCCCCACTAGATGCTGCGACGACCTGCACGGTTTTGCGGGAAGTCGATGGATGCAGGTGGCTCAGGGCCGTGTTTTGTGGCAATCTATGGGGGAGGCCTATGTTCAACAGTGGACTGTAATAGGCTGAAAGGATGACGATGATGATGACATGGATAACCCTTAGGAATCAGATTAACGCTGCCGGGCTGTTTCTGATATACATAATACTAACTGATGCCCGCGACTTCGTCCGCGTCGATATAGATAGTTTAAACATCCCGTGGGAAACATTTGATTTTCCGGGATAAAAAGTATCATATGTCCGTCTCCAGGATGCGAGCTATCTTTGTGCCAAATTTCGTCAAGATCGATTCAGTTGTTGAACCGCGAAAAGGTATAAACATACAGAGGGTCAGAGAGAGTTACTTTCGCATTTATAATATAAGTATGGATTTCTATAACAAAAGGGCATAAATAATGACAACGGTGCTAAACCTCGTTTTTTCTGTTCTGTGGTAAGCACGTTCACTTACGGTACTATGATTCTGCCCTGTTGACTTCTGAAGCCGTGGCTAAAACCGTCCTGGATCTAAAATCATCTAAAATCAATTTTTCTTTACACATATTTTCGAAGCGAAACTTCTTTGGGAGCAATGCGTGTAAAATTTCAATGTCGAATTTGACTGCAACGTTTCTGTTTCCGCTAATATTTATCAATTTTTTTTAATAACGATACAGTGGTTTAAATTTTAGTTCATTCATTTTTTTATTTTTATTATAATTAACTTTCTAAATATTAGTTTCATTTCTGTCATGATTACGGGATTAAATTGTTCACCTGATGGTAAGTGCCCCGCCGGCCCATAACAGTTGGGTTATTAAAAAGAAGTTAATAAATATGCCGTTTATATATCGTTTATTTCTCACGCATAATTCATGCATAAAGTTACAGTTTTAAAAATTACACAACAATAAAACCATTATATTTCATAAATCCAAACTTAGAATTAATGAAATATCGTAATCATCAGAATGCATAATCGAAGCAAAAACACATTAGTCATTAAAATATTACCATGAATTTTATGCATACAAATATACGTACGTATAATCACGCTTTTTACCCACTTGAAATAAAATTAACGAGCAAGGATTCGTAATCTATATGTCGCAGATAGATGATAAAAATGGAGATTTGATCAAATCTCTAAGCATCTAGCCTAGTTTCACGGCCTTAATTCACGGAAGATATTAAAATAACTAATCACCCCACATGATGTTCTTAAAGAAAGTAAGTGATTTTATCAAATCCCGTGGTAGGATTCCTATGCAGGAATCCGTCTAGGTAGGTACCATTGCAGGGCCAGTTATTCTGCCGTGAAGCTGTAGTGTGCAAACATTGCTGTGTTTCGGTTTGAAGGGCACTGAGAGCCAGCGTAATCACTGGGCATATGAAACTTAAGAACTGAACTGACTGAAGATGTCTCAGGGTGACGGGCGCATTGTGGTGTCACACTGTTCTGGGTGACACAGCATTTGTTATGGGCAGACGTTGATCTTACCATCAAGTGAACGTTTTGCTCGTTCCGTCATTTATATTAAATTAAAAAAAAAACTGTTTTAGTGGAAAGATGAAAGATGATGACCTAATATTGTTTAGATATTTATTTAGTAAACCATGCATTATCGATACAAATAAATAAAATTGAAGTGTCAGTTTGTAAAAACAAAATAACAGCGTTTTGCTCAATCCTTAAGAAATTATACACGGTACTTCTAATGAAACAAAAAATGAAATTTTTGTCTGTCCGTCTTAACGGCTGGACCGATTTTGACAGGACTTATATAGCGGGTAACTTAGGCTACTTTAATTTTAGAAAAAATAATTAGAGTTCTGTGTAAAAAAATTAAAACCACAAAATCATCAATCATATACCATCGAACGGGGTAGGATTTTAACGCGGGTGAAACCGTAAGACACAGCTAGTTAAATGTAGAGTAGATATTTCAATAATAGTCACGGAATAACAATACCATCCGAAACTAATTAACTAAAGAAGATATAAAATTATACTTATAAAAACGATGTTATAAATCTTTGAAAATTAACAAAATATGGTAATTTACATATTAAATAAATTACATATTAAATATGGTAATTTAATATGTAATCAAAGTCAAAGTCAAAGTCAAAGTCAAAATTTCTTTATTCAAATTAGGTTTATTTAAAACTCCTATGAACGTTAAAATCTATACCGGTTCAAATTACAAAAAAATGACCTTCTCAGAGAAGAACCGGTAAGAAACTCTGGGGTCTTTCTTTTTTCAATGCCATATTACATAATGTAATTAATAGATTACAAAAAAAAATATAACAAATTTAGTAGCCAGGGGGGGATTTGCAAGTGCAGAGTATGAGTTCTTTCCACACACCTTTGTTATCTATATGATCTATTTTATAATACGCTTTATCCAATAATGACGTCTTGATAAGTTTTTTAAAATCCATGTCCGATGTGATGACACTTTTAGGAATTTTAGTATAAAACTTTATACATATACTAAGAAAAGACTTTCTAGTTTTAGCCAATCTAAACATAGGAACGTCTAGCGTGTCACCTCGACCCATTCTACAGGATACAGTTAATTTTTTGGTAAATAAATTAATGTTTTTCCAAACCTACATAATATTTTCAAAAATAAACAACGACGGAAGTGTCAAAATATTAGTCTCCAGTAATACGTAAATCATATACTCACAAGTACTATATTATACTTATTAAGTCTCATAGTACATTGGTATTACCACCATGCCACCTTATCATATATAAAAAATATGTTATTGTTGCCTGCGAATTTGAAATGATTGAATGTGTGTTTACTTTTTCTTTTTGTATTTATATTTTTTTTGTATAAGTTTTTTAGTTATTGTTTTCATAATTTTATTTTTTAATAACAGTTAAGTTATTTTTTTGGTTTTCTTTTTTGCACCTTGTCTATGTCCGGTTGTCCGCGGGGTCACTAACGGATCCGAATGAAAACCAGTGCTGTGGGGTACCACAGATTATCACTGAGGCGAGATCCTATTTGACAACACATTAAAAGTTTTGTCATTTGTTTTTACACTAATTTTTGTTACCCTTGTTAATGTTGTGTCAAATAAATAGGTTTCTTTATTTCTTTCTATTAAATGTAGTTCTGAAATACTAATTATTTATACGATTTTGCTCCGAGATCTTTTTAAAACTGAATATTCTATAACTACAATTATCCTCTCTGTCGAAAACTACTGGAAGTCATAGACTAAGCCTATGACTGCAAGTTTAATTAGGAATCTTTTTCCTTTAGACAGAACATCTGCAACGGGCACTAATGACACCAAATGTCAATTTAATCTTTTTGTAATTACATCATTGTTCTGTTGGTTGAGCGATATGTATATCGTAGTAACTAACAGAATTTTAATGCACAAATAAATTTTAAATTTAACGTAATCACTTGACACTTGATTGAACCGACTATAACTAGAATTTCTAGACGTTTATCATACGTTTGCAGAAGCTTAACATCATTGTATATACTCGTACATTCACATCAAGTACAAGATAACAAACCGTCATGACGTCTAACATGTGAACGTTAAGTTAAATATTTAGTAATAAAAAATAATCTCACCATTTACTGGATCATCATTTCACCCTGTCACTAGTCCACTGCTGAAGATGGGCCTCTCCCATAGATTGCCACTATATGAGACTATATGACACGATTGGCCGTCGTCTCATGTAGCGGGGGGTCGCCCTACATTTGTCGGTACAAGGTTACCACTCGACCTTTCTTCACCAACGTTTATTGGTTCTAATTCTTTATTGTATAAAGTGACGAAACGAGCAAAACTTTCACCTGACGGTAAGTGCAACGTCCGCCCACAACAAATGCTGGGTCACCCAGAATATCTCTGTGTGACATCACACTGCGCCCGTCACACTGAGACATTAGTTACTGTATACTGCAGACCGAAACACAGTAACGTTTGCACGCTACTGCTTCACGGCACATTAACTGAACCTGCGATGGTTCCTACCTAGATGGATTCCTGTACTGTTGCTATGCAGGAATCCGTCTAGTTAGGTTACACCCCAGGGCCGGTTATTCTGCCGTGAAGCAGTAGCCTCCAAAAATTACTGTGTAATCACTGGTCATATGAAACTAAAGAACTAATGTCTCAGGGTGACGGGCGCAGTGTGGTGTCACACAAAGTTAGTCTGGGTGACACAGTTGGGCACAAATGTTGCACTTACCATCAGGTGAACATTTTGCTCTTTTCGCCATTTTATCCAAAAAAAAATTAAAAAAAAATCTACTTGACTGGATGGAACATGGAAAATGGAACTCATTAACCTAAACGTTAGCCTCTACTACAGACATACACTCCTATAAGTGATTTACTGTGATTGCCATACTTAGCAAGTTAGAAAACGCAGTATATAGTAGTCAGCTCAATAAGTTTTTACTGAGATCCCTAGTTGTCCCAAAAATATAGTTTTCCTTACTTAAAGCCAAGCCGTTATTAAAGCGTCTTCCCTATATGGTTGGTATAAATTATGAGGTATACAATGTAAATCTGAATGTATTTCACCTTCAGCGGGTAAACTATTACCATGGGCGAAACGGAGAAGGAGAGCTCCAAGGCCCCTGTTAAAAAGTTTGATCCAATAAAATGTATTTCTGGATGATTATGTAGTTACCCGCATATAGGATTCTGCCGGGCCTTTACGAATATTCGCTTGATGCCTTGTAAATATATTCATTAAAAAAATGTTTCTATAACGCTGTACATTTCAATTTCACATTAAAATAAGCTATGTAATGAACAACGAATTATGCTCCATCCCTACTTTTATCTTGATCCTATTTCTGATCTCTTTCTTCCTCGAGTTCCACAGGTATATCATATGCGTTCCAAAATTACGCAGGTAAAATATTACAGTGTTGTGAAGGTCGACAGAGGTAAAATAAAAACCAGTAGACGGGCAGCAGCATCTTTCTGGTACATCTGAATAAGTAACCTGCCAAGCGTGGCAACTATGACTAGATCCTCCCAAAATGAGAGCTACAAATTGTTGTGGCATTCTATGAGGGAGGCCTATGTTCATCAGGGGACTAGTGATACGCTGAAATGATGATGATGATGATGATGATGATATGTTATTGTTTTCTATTTGGTCCGTGGTTTAAATTGGTTATGTCGTGGTTATAATTGGTTGTAGTTTTTTTTTTTTTGAAAACGAAGCTCTACTCTAGGATATCTCCTGCATCGCGAGTGCATTTTTGAGACATAAATTTCGAATACACAACACAACCAGACCCGAAAGCCAACAATTTATCTCTGTTCTTATGTTTGTGTATGCACAAATATTGGCTCCGGCTGGGATTCGAATGCAGGACCTACAAAGAAGAAGTCAGGTACGCAGACCACTAGGCCATGCGGTCGTCGTATCCTACTATAGTATTAGTAAAAATGTTTCTTCACAAACTAGCCCCCAAAGAAAACGCGTAGATTTGTGCTAAAATCATATATTTAGTTAGATCATTGACCTCCTATTAGCGTTGCCAAGTGTCCCGATTTGCGCGGAACGTCACGTCTTCCAGGGGTCTGATGACACGTCCCGTTCCACCCCTGATGGCCAAATGTCCCGATTTTTCACTAACCTCTAAATTCATCTAATTTGTTACGGTTTTTTTTATTGGATAAAGTGATGAAACGAGATAAACGTTCACCTGATGGTAAGTGCAACGTCTGCCTATAACAAATGTTGTGTCACCCATAAAATTTCTGTGTGAAACCAAACTGTGCCCATCACCCTTAGACATAAGTTCCCAAGTCTCATACGCCCAGTGATTACGCTAGCTCACAGTGCCCTTCAAACCGAAGCACAGTAATGTTTGCACACTACTGCTTCATGGCAGAATAACTGACCCTGGGCTGGTACTTGCTTAGACGGACTCCAGCATAGGGATCCTACCACCAGTTATTTTGTTATTACAAACAGACACTTTAATTTTATTTATTTGGCCCGTTAAATCCGTCCCGAAATTTTACACAGTGGACCTGACAACACTACCTCCTATTTAACATAAGCATTACTAGTGCTGTTGTCACAAATTTTCACTTTAGTGAATACCGAACCTCACGTTAGGTTAGGTTAGGTTAGGTTAGGTTAGGCTCTAGGATGTTCTTGATAACGTTTTACGAATATGACCGTCTCGAGCAGGGGTGTCAGACTGGATTTGCTAAAGTGCTATTTACAAAATGTAGGGTATGCCAGCGGGCCAGATATAATTTACACATACAGATGCTGAATTATTATCTTTATTTAGTTAGGTACATATTTGGTCCTTAGACTAGGTATCTAACCTCGATATAATCTATTTTTATTAAAATAATAAGCAAATTAACGTGTTGAGGTCCCGGAGACTTGACTTCTCTGATTCTACATATTTGCCTGCCGTGTGAATGTCTTGAGATTTGGATTGTGGATTGACGGGCCGCAAAATTGCTGTCCGAGGGCCGCATGTGACCCGCGGGCCGTATGATTGACATGACTGGTCTAGATACATTCTGTCAATAATAGTTTTGATTAATAAATATTAGCTGCACAAAAGCTAACTCAGATTCATTGCTTCAATTGGCATCAAAAGGACGCGAGAGTTAAACGCGTTACGGTTATTTACCTATAAATACATATATAAGTTTTCATTGACATTTACATCTTCATAACATAATTATTTTTTTAAAAAAAAAAAACGATACTCTGCACTATCTATAATCTCTTACATCTCTTACTGCACTGGAACGTATTTAAAGCAATTGTGATCGATCTGCTTCCCGCCGACTTTCCCAGTTTCGTACCATAAACCATTTTACCGCTGGCAAACAAAATACTGTAATTTTCCATTAAAGCCTCGGAGCGGCCATTTGTCCTCGCTCTCGATTGAAAAACGGAACGAATATGCAAGTTTTCAAGCCGAATTTGACATTCAAGCTGCGTCATTCACAGTGTATTCCTTTAAGAAGTATTAGTAAGGACTTTTTCGTTTATTTTTCTTATTCAGTCAGTGACAATTAAAGCAAACTCTTAAATCATACTACTGAGTTTTGGCGCCAACTCGAAAAGTGGCCGTAGTGTTTTTATTGAATTTCGTAATTTTTGTGTACATTTTGAGTTTTGATATTTAATATTGAAAGTTTTTTATGCGGCAAGTGCTAACGCTAACGTCGACTAAGATCGCAACAAAGTCTTTGATATAATTAAATTTTCATTACAATAGTTTCAATTTTTCCACAGAACATATTCGTATCATAACCATCATACTTTTTCCCGCTTAATTATTAAAAAGTTAAATTCACTTTTTAATTGCTGCAGTATATGAACGCAATATTAGTGTGTACATGCGATAAAAAAAAGAAATTAATTAAGAATCGACTTCTTTACATTTTTAGTATATTTTAATTACATTTGACATCCATATTAATATTATAAATGCGAAAGTAACTCCCTCTGTCCCTCTGTCTGTTTATTACGTTTTCACGGCTCAACCGTAAAACCGCTCTCGACTAAATTCGGCACAGAGATAGCTTGCATCCTGGAATCAGACTAGGATACTTATTATTATTATACTTATTATTCTGAAATGACAAAGAGTTCCTACGGTATTTTTAAAACACCTAAATTAATAAATATAATAAAATTAATAGCGGTCTGCAGAGTAAACATGTCTGAGTCTTTACCATAGATCAGTTAATTGTTTACAGAACAGGGACAAATTTTTAATTGAAATGTCAAGAAGACTAGAATTACAGACCTTCACACATATAGACAGGGAAAATTGATAAATTTAAACTGTGTATGATGATGACGATTTATAACTTTTACCCTACCTGTAAAAGTAGACAAAGAATTTATAACCTGTACCTCGAAACATTTACATAAAATATATTGGAAAAGATATAATAAAATTAAAAAAAAATATAATAAAATTAATTTTTTGCATTTGGCATATTCGCAAATATGAAATTGCAACTATAGTTCTTTTGTGAATTAATGTAATACGATTTAAAAGTTTTACAATGAAATTGTGTGTGGATCTCAATAAAACTCCACAAATTCCTTCGCAAGATAATGGCTGTAGCCGCCCCTTAAACTTTATAACAAATGAAAACTTTGAGACAGAAAAAACTTCTTGTACCATCTGTATGCGGACGATCTACAGCTATATGTGCAGTCTGAAATTGACGATCTTCATAACGGGATCAATCATTTAAACAAGAATCTAAATGCTCTCAAAGATTGGTCATCTCGTTATGGAGTGACTGTCAATCCACTGAAATGCCAAGCTATCCTAGTAGGTAGTTCGAGGATGTTGGATAAGGTTGACTATTCAGGCTTACCTACTTTACGCTATAATGATACTCTTATCCCATTTAGTAAATCTGTGAAAAATCTTGGTCTAATCATCGACAGCACTTTGAACTGGAAAGTTCAGGTTACCGACATTAGTCGGAAAGTCATTGCTACCTTACGTTCACTTTATCGTCTGAAACATTTTCTCCCTATTAGATCTAAGCTCATGCTTGTCCAAACGCTTATATTACCCATTTTTGACTACGCAGATGTGTGTTACCCAGACCTATCCCAAGATCTTCTTAACAAGCTGGAACGCCTGCATAACAACTGTATAAGATTTATTTTTGGTCTGCGAAAGTTTGAACACGTTTCTCAATTCAGGTCTCAGCTTAATTGGCTTACCATTCGACAAAGGCGTAATTCCAGGATGCTGCTTGTTCTTTTTTCTATTTTAAATGATCCATCTTCACCTTTATATCTCAAAGAAAAATTTCAGTATCTCTCTTCTTCACATGATAGGGTACTTCGTTCATCTTCTAATAATAAGATTTGCATTCCTACACATTTCACCGGGTTCTTCAGGAACTCCTTTACTGTTAGGGCTGCACTTCTTTGGAACTCCTTGCTCGATGACATCAGGAAAACTCCCAATAAATACTCCTTTAAGAAGTTGGTTCGTGATTATTTAGTTAAGAATCATGACAACATAAATTATTAGTACATAGGTCAATACTTGTAGCATTTATTTTATGTATATGTGTATGTATGATATGTATGTATATATGTATATGTATATGTATGTATGTTTTATGTATAATTATACGTCATATTATATTATATGTGTACAATAAAACTATATGTTTATTACTATTTCATATTTTTAATTAGTATATATGTATTATCCTTATTTTTTTTTGTCTTCTCGTTTGTCTTTATTGCTGCACCACATCAAACTCTCACCACTCCATGGGTTGACTGGGAGAAAATGCCTACAGGCATTAAGTCCGCCCTTTGTAACCTTTTATTTGTAAAGGAAGCAATAAAGGTTTAAATAAATAAATTAATAAAAAATATACACGAATACCAAAGAATGCAGGCCGCGTGAGGAATCTAAGAGTCACTCAGCGAGCTATGGTAAGAGCTACGCTTGGTGTTTCTCTGCGAGGTAGAATCTACAACGACAGATATCTCAGCGGAACTGGAGTAACAAGCAAGTTAAGCTGCGGTGGGAATGGGCCATAGTAGAACCGAAAACCGTTGTTCTCGAGTGGCAACTCATTATAAGACGACCTCCATTGACACTTGCGGATTTTTACCTATCATTCGCGCAGACACTCAACTATAAAGATACCGTGGTACAGTGAAGTTTGAATTTTTCCATGCGATATCAATAGCATTCATTTTGATAAATGATAATCTTCCGAGTCGAGAGTAAAATAAAAAAAAAACAGGTTCTATATCACCGAGGTAGAAATGATAATCTTCGAGGTCGATGGACGTCAATAAGATACAAAACACATAGCTTTGAACATATTTCGTAAGATATCACTCTATATTCGAGAACTTTCCGTGCACAGGACCGACCCTTATTAAGGGTAACCCGTCTAGGTAGGTCTGAAGGGCACGGTAAACTAGTCCAATTACTGAGCATATAGGAATTGGAAACTTAAGTCTTAGGATGACCAGCTCAGTGCGGCACCACACAGAAATGTTTTTGGTTTTGGTGTCGTTATGGGCAGATGGTGCACTTACTATGAACATTTTGCTCGCCACGTCACTTTCTACAATAAAAAACCCCTAGAGCCGTTGGCTGCAGTGTGACGCTACCACGTAAGCTTAAATTTACAACAGAAAACTACCATCTGTAGGCTGTAATTTTTTACCGAAAAAAGTGATCTAAGACGAGCAAATCCTTCACCCAGATTGCATTCAGAAAATTCTGTGTAACATCGCACTGCGCTCGTCTCACTGAGACATCAGTTCTTAAGTCTCATGTGCTGTGTAATCACACTAGCGTACTGTGCCTTTCGATCCGTTAAAGAGCAAGGTTTACACACTACCTCTTCACGGCACGACGCGGGACGTCTGAAGGGCACTGAGAACTAGTATAAATACTGGGCATATGAGACTTAAGAACATGTTACTCGCGGACCTTCTGCTCGCGAGTCTGTGTAATAAAAGCCATAGGGCTATTTGCACACTTCACACTCAAAAAAAAAAAATTAAGAACATGTGTCAGTGTGTCGAGCGCAGTGTGGTGCCAGAAAGAAATGTTCTGAGTGATGGCATTTGGCATGGGCAGACGTTGCACTTACCATCAGGTGAACAATTTTATCGTCTCGCCAGTGTTCATTAAAAAAAATCTGGCGTGCTATATCTAGACGAATTCCCGTACAAGCGTCCTTCTACCAAGAAAGAAAATACGTTTTGAATAGATACCTAAAATAATAAGAACAGTATTTATACGGCCTGGTGTTAGGCATAGATACTCTTTCACCCACTCCGACTATGATTGGAAAATTTCAACGATACGTAGAAACGTGCCATAATATACCTAGCGCCTTCCAAGTATCCGTTGATTGAATAATAACGCTCGGCCCGCTTTAGGTGGTCGCGGCCTCTTGGATTATTTCTGTTTTCCAATTGTACAATATCGCATTCTTTGCCGTGGAAGTCTGTTCCGTATCAACAAAGCATTGTCTAAGTTGGGTTAGAACTGAGGTTGTAATAATGGAGCGACTATTATTTATATTTATCTTTTACATGCCTTAACCCGATGCATTATTTTATACTGGTAATAGGATTCCTAAGTAATGATCTGTCTAGGTAGGTACCGCCGCAGTGCCAGTTATTTTACCGTCAAACAGTAGTGCGCAAAAGCCACTGTATTTCGGTTTCAAGGGCACTGAAGTTAGGGTCATGTGGGACTTCAGAACCGATGTGTCAGGCGTAGAAAGTTCAGAAAATTTGTTTGACATCACACTGCGCCCATCACCCTGAGACATCAGCTCTTAAGTCTCATATGCCCAGTGATTACGCTAGCTCTCAGTGCCCTTCAAACCGAAACACAGTAATGTGTGCACACTACTGCTTCACGGCAGAATAACTGGCCCTGGCGTGGTACCTACCTAGACGTATTCCTACATAGGAATCCTACCACCAGTAAATAAGTTCTAAGTGTAGTCACTAGCAACATTCCTTATTACATGGTTCTTCTTCTTTTTTGTTCCTGGCAATTCGCTGTTGAATGGTGATGGAGATGAAGATTTACTGGACTGATGCTGACAAAAGGAAACGTTTGATTTAGGAGGAGGAGGAGCCTTGAATTGAATTTTCCATCACTGTACACTTTTACGAGCACTTGCTGCATAGTAACGTCCCGTTTTGCGCAAGGGCGAAAATTGAGCTACATGAATGGCCTCTGCCTACTCCTAATATGTGAAAAAGGCGATAATATATATATAGTATACTTCTCTATTCGAATCGATTATTAAGGTTTTAATGTTTTTGCGCCAAATTCTTATTATTTTTCCAAAATTGAAGTAGCTTATGTAACCCGCTATAATATCGTGTATCCGTCAGTGAAAGTCCCGTCACTTTTGACTCAGAGCACTCAGAGCAAACAGATAGTTTTAAAGTAATTTTAAAAATTGTTTATTTCTTATAAGTACTGTATATACTTTCATAAGCATTGAGTAAATAGCTGTATAGATTAACTGTGACGACCGCGTGGCCTAGTGGTCAGAGTACCTGACTTCTAAGCCGCGGGTCCTGGGTTCCAATCCCAGCCGGAGCCAACATTTGTGCTAAAACACAAATTGTTGGTTTTCGGGTCTGGTTGTGTTGTGATTGTCCCCGTGTTTCTGACACTGCATCCTAGACTACCTCCGATCTTATCGCATCAGCGTTAAATCGGGCGCGGGTAGGTTGGGACGAGTGAGTGCCCCTGTGTTTGCGCGTACACTTGTGACACTTAAATATCTCCTGCGCAGTTGATGGCTCTCGACAGTAGTCGGCAGTTGTCGCCGTGGTCGAAATCGGCTAGGAGAACATCATCATCATCATCATCAGCTTAACTGTTTATTCCGTATCTTAGTGTATTGTCCTTGAAAGAGGAGACATTTATGAGCGCATTCGTGATAAAATGGTGACATCAGTCAGCATCCCGTCTTATCGTACGTTTTACAAGGATTATTACTTCTAACAAACGAAATGCTTTTATCTTGGAAATTGCGTCGTTTAACCCGACAGACCATAATCTGTATATTTTCTTCGCCAATTATTTAGTAATCTATTTTTAAATAAAGTATCATCTGCGGTATTTCGAAACTTGAATAACTATTTTCTACTAGTAGCATTTTACTGGTGGTAGGATTCCTATGCAGGAATCCGTCTAGGTGGGTACCACCCCAGGGCCAGTTATTCTGCCGTGAAGCAGTAGTGTGCGAACATAACTGTGTTTCGGTTTGAAGGGCACTGTGAGCTAGCGTAATCACTGGGCATATGAGACTCAAGAACTGATGTCTCAGGGTGACGGGCGCAGTGTAGTGTCACACAGTAATGTTCTGGGTGACATAACATTTGTTATGGGTAGACGTTGCACTTTACATCAGGTGAACGTTTTGCCCGATTCGCTTCACTCTATCCAATAAAAAAAAAACCACTATCCGCTAACCGCATGCAATATTTAAAATGGTGTTTATTAACTAGTTTTTGAAGAGCACCGCCCGTCCTTTTTTTTTAGGACTGATGGTCACCTTTAGCCCGAAGGCTTTTACAGCTTCGCCGGATTGAAAGGGGAAAATTATTTATGGATGACTGGCGCAGGGGCCCCCGAGGGGGGACCTCGGCTTGGATCGTCATCCTGTTCGCAAGAGTAACAGACTCGAGGGTGCCCAAGGGGGCCGGCCTCGGCTCGGTCAGTTACTGCAATCGGGAGGGATATTACTACTACTACAAATACCATGATTATTATTAGATAGGTTTACCACCAATTCGGAATGCGTTTCCGCTGGATAAGAAATGGCGCAAGAAACTCCAGCGACGCTTCTGCTTATGACACTACTGCTAGGGGAGAACCGGCCTGAGATACGGCGGTATCGCGAATAACTTTGTCTGATACGCCCACGCCGACGGCGGGGGCGGTATGATGGTGATAATGTGTGTTTGTGTAGTGTTGAGTAGAGCGCTTGGGCCCTAGTGGTCGCGTCGTCAGGGTCCTCAAGGACGTTCCTCGGTCTCCTTTTCCCACGGGTCGAGTTTTGGTGTATCGCGAGGGGGTTGTATGTGGCGGCACTG
Source organism: Luehdorfia chinensis (assembly GCA_019845155.1). NCBI lineage: Eukaryota > Metazoa > Arthropoda > Insecta > Lepidoptera > Papilionidae > Luehdorfia > Luehdorfia chinensis. The sequence goes on along the minus strand of JAHVAK010000142.1, from coordinate 1,774,244 downwards.
ACAACCAGTGGGTTGGGGTGCGTGGCGGCAGAGTCGAAGTATCGGCGAGAGGCCAACTTTAGATATTGGGCTATGGTAGGAAGCCCTAAATCGATATGAAGGTTAGCATTACGCATGAATCGATTTTGTATTACCTGAAGTCGGTGAATTTGTCGCGGGGAGGCATGCGCAAATAGGGGGCTTGCGTATGTCATAATTGGCCGAATACAGGCTTTGTAAAGTGTAATTTTATTACGTAGGGACATTTTGCTATTTTTATTTAGTAACGGATGTAATCACCGCCCGTCCTCCCTCAACAGATTGCACCAGCAAACCAATACCGACAATATTGACTCTACGACTGCGACTCACTGATAATGCTTCGTTTTGACGTGAAACGTCAACGTGGTGTGTATTACCAAGTGGTGGTGTTGTAGTGGTGGAGGGTATCTGGTGGCGGCTCGCGGTGGCGGTATTGGTTTGCTGGTTCACGCTGTTGGTGACGAGCGGTGCTCTAAAACTAAGTAATACACACCATTTTAAATTTTGCATGAGGATCTTAGAAAATTAACTTTCTTTCCTTTATTAGGCGTAATAGTACAGGAAGTTCGTTCGTTCATATTAATTCCATCGTCGGATGACTGTAATCTTCAATCTATTCATTTCAGCTTGAGACTAAAATTATAAACAAAGAAAAGTGTTTTTCAAACTTTTATTTTATTGTTTTATTTTATTTAATGCACACCACAATAACAGTCTCATTTTCTGTTGAATGCATCGGAGTAATCTTTGATATGATTATTTCTTAGGCGAAGATAAAGAAAGCGCTGCTTGGTGCAGTTTCACTCTAGTTTTAACCACGGAAATGTCAAAATAAAAAACGAAACAACAGAAGTAAGAATTGAATAACAAGAATTATATAAAATCCTAGTAACATCAACAATCGGAGGAATCGGATATAACCACACCGATGATGAAACATGTCAATGAAAAAACTTTCGCAATAACTATACGCTATAATTTGGTAGTATTAAAATGCGCTCCAACTTCGAGAATCACAAAATTTTTATGGTTTGTTTGACTTTTGTCTCACGAATCCCTGAATAGATTATAGATAAACAACACCTATTTAAAGACGTAGCGCTATACCATTTTTATTCCGCATAGCAAAGAATAATAATTTTGTAAACCAATATAAGAGTGTATAGATATATTCTAGTCTAACGTGTGTATTAAGTTACGCCAGTATCATTATTAAAAGTTAAGTTCCTGTCGCTGACACGATCGTTGAAAAATGTATTTTACGGAGTACGCGGGAAGTCAACACACCTCACCGTACAGCCTATTTCCCGAGAATCACATGTTTTTGTCGTGCAACATTAATTGTATTAAAACAGATTGTGTATTGAATATTAACCTCATAAATCTATATATTCATACTTGAAGAGACAACCTTTGGACAGTCAAGAGACAGCCTTTGGAGAGGTAAGAGATTATTTAATGCACACCACAATAACAGTCTCATTTTCTGTTGAATGCATCGGAGTAATCTTTGATATGATTATTTCTTAGGCGAAGATAAAGAAAGCGCTGCTTGGTGCAGTTTCACTCTAGTTTTAACCACGGAAATGTCAAAATAAAAAACGAAACAACAAAAGTAAGAATTGAATAACAAGAATTATATAAAATCCTAGTAACATCAACAATCGGAGGAATCGGATATAACCACACCGATGATGAAACATGTCAATGAAAAAACTTTCGCAATAACTATACGCTATAATTTGGTAGTATTAAAATGCGCTCCAACTTCGAGAATCACAAAATTTTTATGGTTTGTTTGACTTTTGTCTCACGAATCCCTGAATAGATTATAGATAAACAACACCTATTTAAAGACGTAGCGCTACACCATTTTTATTCCGCATAGCCAAGAATAATAATTTTGTAAACCAATATAAGAGTGTATAGATATATTCTAGTCTAACGTGTGTATTAAGTTACGCCAGTATCATTATTAAAAGTTAAGTTCCTGTCGCTGACACGATCGTTGAAAAATGTATTTTACGGAGTACGCGGGAAGTCAACACACCTCACCGTACAGCCTATTTCCCGAGAATCACATGTTTTTGTCGTGCAACATTAATTGTATTAAAACAGATTGTGTATTGAATATTAACCTCATAAATCTATATATTCATACTTGAAGAGACAACCTTTGGACAGTCAAGAGACAGCCTTTGGAGAGGTAAGAGACAACCTTCGAACATACAAGATACAACCTTTGTTCAAGATACAATCTTTGTGAGACAAGATACAATCTCTTTAAGCGATTTGTACAAAACACAAAATTGTTGGTTCTCGGGTTTGGTTGTGTTGTGCATGTGAAATGTATGTCTGTAAAACGCACCCACGATACAGGAGAAATCCTACTGTGGGGCATCGTTCAAAAGAAATACTGCGCGCATCAAGATCTGTCAGATTTGGCATAGGTTTGTTTGAGAAAGCTAAAATTTATATATAATACAAATACATTAAATTGAATAAATTAAAATATTATTTATTTACGTTCATACCGGCAATGTCAAACACATAATAGTCTGTCTTTTGGTTAAGTTCATACTGCCAATGTCCAACCTCAGTAAAGTTCAAACTTAAAAAAAAATATGAATTACAATCTAATTTCGACTGATGGGCATCTAGTTAGTATAAAAATATAGGCATACCATGTATTTTTCATTAGTTACGGTTAACTTGTAGATAACGCTATAAGGTCTGGCCATTGTTATCCCTTTCGTTCTTAGATACTTGTAAATACATCACTCAGAACATGAGAAGGGCCTTCCTACACATTTTTATAAACCATAGTTTACGGTGTTAAATTACGAAATAAATAAATACATCTATCACCTTTACGCGTCTATTATATGAGGTATGCTTCGCTATGAGTCGACTGACTTTGCTTTTAATGAGAGAACATATTATGATCACTTAGAAAGATAAATATACATATATGTATGTGAAGATTTCCATATGTAAAGTAAGTAAGCACATATGTATCTACCTTAAACATCATGTCTTATTTGTCACCATAGATGGGACCAACACTAAAGGACGACCCGGGCCAGCCCACCATTATGGCCAAGCATTATGGGTACAAGAAAGATCTGCGTACGGCCCTGCCCCAAATCATCGCGGTGAGCGTCAAGAACCTGCTGCTGCTGGGTGAGTGAAGTGAAGAGTTTGCGAGATTTTTTTTATAGAACGGGGGGGGGGGGGGCAAACGAGCAGACGGCTCGCCTATTGGTAATCTATTTATAGAAAAAGCCATAAATGCTTAAATTTTATAAAATGTAAGCTATAGTTCAATACTATATTACATAGTACGGTTGCCAACCCAACCCCCTTTGGACATTTTTTATAGAAGAACGAGACGAGGCGTAGGAATCTAGGCAAGCACCACCCCAGGCTAGTTATTCTGCCTTTAAGAAGTAATGTACAATCATTATTGCGTTTCGGTCTGAAGGGCACTGAGAGCTAGGGTAATCACTAGGCATATGAGACTTACGAATAGAATAGAGTAGAATAATTTTAATTCATCATAGATTATTTACATAATACTTATTGAATGTCATTTTTTTAAACTACGCAAAGTGACGAAACGAGCAAAACGTTCACCTGAGGTAAGTGCAACGTCCGCCCACAACAAATGCTGTGTCACCCAGAACATTTCTGTGTGACACCACACTACGCCCGTCACCTTGAGACATCAGTTCTTAAGTCTGAAATGCCCACTGATTACGCTAGCTCACGGTGCCCTTCAAACCGAAATAGAGTATTGCTTGCACAATACTGCTTGACCACGGAATAACTGGCACTGCGCTGGTACCTACGTAGACGGATACCTGTACAGGAATTCTGCCAATAGTAAAAGCTCCTACATAAAACTTCCCATATGTGAGATAATTAATGGTAATTAATACGTAGTTACTTGCGTGGCGATAAACGCAGCATATTTTTGTAAGAGGATACTGTAGACCAACCCCAGGTCTAGTCATTCCTCGGTCCGCTTCTTGATGGCGAATTCTTCTCTTCCGCCAACAAATTGTCAAAAGATAACCGTGGTTGAGTGTTAAGCATTTTTGTTTTCTAGCCTGTCAGCTCCACAAACAAAGACAAACGTCCGAAGTTAAAAAAAAACTCTCGAAAGTTCTTTGCTTCGGCATCCGAAACGTTATCTGATCAAATACTCGCTGTGTTGGTTGCAAGAAGCACAAGAAATTTTGTCTTGAAGTTATTACGTTGATCAAAGCGGCTGATAACAAAACATGACAACATTTAGATTTACGACATCTGTAGATACGAGTATGTCCCATTCACTGGACGTTGCAACACAGTTTCCTACGAGTATCATTAGTATGTCCAAGGCAGCCGCGTTACAAACGCGACGATGCGTAAAATACTTATTTAACATGTGTTAATTTACGATAAATGATTTTTTTGAATAAACAATTTCGTTATGATTTGTTAATTAGTAACTCGATAGTTTCAGGAAGAACTATCTGTAATGTTTTGAAAATAAATTCATTAAAAATGGTTTGAAATTAAAAGGTTTTTTTTTTAATTCTTTGACGATAGATATGTAAATTTCGATTGAAGTCATTTGTTTCAACATTAGAGATCGTTTATTTATGAAGTTCCTCTGTCAGTAGAATAAACAGATTAAAATTCCGTAGGTATATTATTTTTAAATGATTTTTTCAAACGTCATAGTAAACTCAAATTATTTTTTTAATTATGCATACCTGTTGCAGGTAGTAAGTATCGTGTAAAACAGTTTCATGCCGCGATTTCATGACAGTGGTCCTTGTCAAATAGTGTGAAGATACAATGACGTCTTCATTTTGTCTTACAATCGTTGGCTTGGCGTCCTCTTTTAGAGTTCAATGATTGCCATCATCTTTTCAGGCACTGACACACGCACGCACGCACTAATTTTATGCATCATTAATTTTAAGGGTTTTTTTTATTCGTTAACATGCGTATATATGAAGTAGTTTAAATATGTAAGCACGCCGTGATTACTTTGAAGTGATTATGCGTTTAGGATAATAGTGACGGAACGAGCAAAACGTTCACCTGATGGTAAGTGCAACGTCTGCCCATAACAAATGCTGTGTCACCCAGAAAATTACTGTGTGACACCACACTGCGCCCGTCACCCTGAGACATCAGTTCTTAAGTCTCATATGCCCAGTGATTACGCTAGCTCACAGTGCCCTTCAAACCGAAACACAGTAATGCTTGCACACTACTGCTTCGCGGCAGAATAACTGACACTGGGGTGGTACCTGCCTAGATGGACTCCTGCATAGGAATCCTATCACCAGTAAATTATTATTTATATAACTATCTAACAATCGTTGGAAATCCCGATAAATAAAAGAACAGTGATCCGGGAGCATATACGGACTACTCATCTCTATCATTCTGCCTGTGCGAATGTTGTGTTGGCTCCAAATTTACGAATCCTTGCCATTGCGAATGTTTCCGATACTGCCGTGCGCTTAAGGCGAAACGTCTAATTCATTATTGTCGTGGTCGTACATTGTTTTTGAGATTCCGTTTTACTACGCTTCTAGTGCGTGTGGTCGTGTAACGTCTGTATAATGATGATGTTCTCCTCCCAATCCGGTGAACAGTTTAGCGAGCCAAATCTATACAAACTTTCAGACAGACAAACATTCTAAAAACAGTCATGCATTTATAAATACATACTAGTTTTCACTCCAAATACTGGCCTTTATTTTGAAATCCCAGTCATATACTTAAATTTTATTACAGGCATAGTAGCATACAGTTTCCATCACTGTTTTAAATTGTGATGATGATGATGTTTTCCTAGCCGATTTCGACCACGGCGACAACTGCCGACTACTGTCGAGAGCCATCAACTGCGCAGGAGATATTATAGTGCCACATGTGTACGCGCAAACACTGAGGCACTCACTCGTCCCAACCTACCTGCGCCCGATGTAACGCTGATGCGATAACATCGGAGGTAGGTTAGGATGCAGTGTCAGAAAGACGGGGACAATCACAACACAACCAGACCCGAAAACCAACAATTTATGTTTTAGCACAAATGTTGGCTCCGGCTGGGATTCGAAGCCAGGACCCGCGGCTTAGAAGTCAGGTACTCTGACCACTAAGCCACGCGGTCGTCAATATCAGTATAATATACGTGTGACAACCACATGGCCTAGTGGTGAGAGTACCCGACTACTACACCGCGAGTCCTGGGTTCGAGTCCCGGCCGGAGCCAACGTTTTCGCCAAAACTCCGGTTGGGGTTTTATATAGGAGGACGTGAAGAGACGAGCAAGAGTCAGTCTAGGTAAGTTCCATCACAGAGCCAGTTATTCTGCCGTAAAGCAGTGGTATGCAAACATTACCATGTTTTGGTCTGAAGGGCACAGGGGTAGTGTAATCACTGGGCATATGAGACTTGAGAACTAATAACTCAAGGTGACTAGCGCAGTGTAGTACAACACAGAAATATTCTGGGTGACACAGCGTTTGGATGGGCAGTTAACATCAAGTGTATGTTTTGCTGGTCTCGTCAGTTTCTCCAATAAAAAAAAACTTGTTTTAATCTCTATAATTTTCATTGAAATCCGATGAACAGTTTAGCGAGCCAAATCTATATAAACTTTCAGACAGACAAACATTCTAAAAACAGTCATGCATCGTATAAATACATACTAGTTTTCACTCCAAATACTGGCCTTTATTTTAAAATCACAGACAGATACTTAAATTTTATTACAGGCATAGTAGCATACAGTTTCTATCACTGTTTTAAATTGTGATGATGATGATGTTCTCCTAGCCGATTTCGACCACGGCGACAACTGCCGACTACTCTCGAGAGCCATCAACTGCGCAGGAGATATTATAGTGCCACAAGTGTACGCGCAAACACAGAGGCACTCACTCGTCCCAACCTACCCGCGCCCGATGTAACGCTGATGCGATAAGATCGGAGGTAGGCTAGGATGCAGTGTCAGAAACACGGGGACAATCACAACACAACCAGACCCGCAAACCAACAATTTATGTTTTAGCACAAATGTTGGCTCCGGCTGGGATTCGAACCCAGGACCCGCGGTTTAGAAGTCAGATACTCTGACTACTAGGCCACGCGGTCGGTTTTAAATTATTGATTATACATAACCTCGAAACCACAATTTTTGTGGCAATCTATGCGTAGGCCTATGTTCAGCAGGGAACTAGTGGCAGGCTGATGATGACGATGATGAATTAATTATCACCCACAAAGTCTTCCGATTATGGTACACTTATTGACCCTATTGAACCATGTGTTGTTTACCTTTGTATGTAGACAAACACTATAATATTTATGTGGGACGCGTGACTCTAATCCAGTGATTCCCAAAGTGGTCTATATCGACCCCTAGGGGTCTATGACAACCTGCAAGGGGTCTACGTCAGCGAAAAAAAATTTGGGGGTCCATGAAATGAAAATGGGGGTCCACGATAGTGTATCTCAACACATACACTGATAGTACCTATTTACTTGCATCAAGGCCATTCAGATTCGATTGTTTTCTTATTTTTTATATTTCATAAAATCTCTATCATAAAAGTTCTACATGTTTGCTACTAAATATATTGGAATTTAAGAACACGTAATATCATATGATGAGCCGCGTGGTGGCGGCTCGTTAAAAGAATACTACCACTCCATCTCATCCAATGGATCTCGTAAAAGGCGAGTAAGGAATTAAACTGCACTGTGCATCCAACAGCGCATGGTGGCGATGGGCTCACCACCTATCACATCAAGTGCATTATATTGTTTTGGTGAAACGTGGATTGTCGCAGTCATCTGTTTTTGCAGTGAGTGCCCAGTCTCTGACTACCCCTTATGGGATACAGTCGTGATGTATGTATACTTGCATCATACTATCTTATAATATCAAAACATATACATTATTTATAAAAGTACATACGAAGATACAAAATTTTATTTTGAGTAGTTTTAATTAAAATTCAATTAATAAATGTATAAATTAACATGTGTTTTTTTTACTTTAAGTTTTTAACACTAAACTTCACTGCAGTTAGAAATTTACAGGAAATCGATATCAGGTAAGTAGGGGGTCTACCCAACACGGAAAAACATGGCAAGGGGTCTACGACACAAAAAAGTTTGGGGAACTCTGCTCTAATCGAATAGGTTTTGTGAATTCGTATCCCGACTTACGTTGATCCATATCTGAAGTTAAGCTATATTTTACTTAACATCAGGTGAGTCGTTTGTCCGCTCTTCTATAAAAAAAGTCCCTCCTATTCGTCTTTTTTTATTGGATAAAGTGATGATACGAACAAAACGTTCACCTGATGGTAAGTGCAACGTCTGCCCATAACAAATGCTGAGTCACCCAGAAAATTACTGTGTGTCATCATACTGTGCCCGATCACCCTGGGAAATAAGTACTTAAGTCTCATATTCCCAGTGATTACGCGTGCTCTCAGTGCCCTTCAGACCGAAGAACAGTAATGTTTGCACACTACTGCTTCACAGCAGTATAACTGACCCTGGGGAGGTACCTACGTAGACGGATTCCTGTCTAGGAATCCTACCACCAGTCAGGTGTCAGGTGTTAATCAATAAAGTATAAATAAATGGGAAATGGCTTAATAGCAATATTGACTATACGCAAGCGCGACGCTATAGCCCTTCAACATTGGTCGCACCACGACGCGCGACCGCCGCAGAGAGCGGCGCGCAATAGTCAATAATCACACCGCGTACACACGATTCACCCGTGTTCCAGGGCGGTTCTCACCGCCCAGAGTTACCGACAAACAAGTCGACAGTCCGAATGGAGGCCCGCAGCATATTTACTCTGATGTTCCAGGAAGATGCTGCTACCCATCTTCTGGTTTTAATTTTCCCTCTGTCGACTTTTACGACACCCACGGGATGAAATGGGGTAGATTCTGTTAAGCCGCTACCACACGGCACACTGATATAATGATGTAAAAGTTTGCTATAACATTCTTATCCATATTCAGTTTTTCGCTCTCTGTCAGTATCATTAAATACATACATAAGATCACGACTGTATCCCATAAGGGGTAGTCAGAGACTGGGCACTCACTGCAAAAGCAGATGACTGCCACAATCCACGTTTCACCAAAACAATATAATGCACTTGGTGTGATAGGTGGTGAGCCCATCGCCATCATGCGCTGTTGGGTGCACAGTGCAGTTTTATTCCGTACTCGCCTTTTACGAGATCCATTGGATGAGATGGAGTGGTAGTATTCTTTTAACGAGCCGCCACCATTAAATATGTATGTATGGTATTTCCATTTTAAATACTTCATTTACCGCTTTTTTATAACTTTTCATGTCACGAAGTCGATGCAACTAGCTAAAAATGCAATATTAAATTTAAAGCTGAACAGGTCTAAGTATTAGTATTACAGTGTGACGAGTTATTAGATTTTTATGGACGTTTGACCTTCGATAATGTTCAAGTCTCTGAACAGATCTATTTTTATTGCAGAATATGACGACTGAGCTAATCGTTGCTGACCGGAAGTGCAACGTCTGCACATAGTAAATGCTGTTCGCTCAGACTATTTCTTAGTGGCATCACACTGCGCTTGTCACCCAGTCCCTGCTGGCCTTTTCCAAGTTGGGAAGATTTGACCATCGCAAATTCAGACTTTTCGCACCTTATATCTTATAGGATATGGTTATTCCAACATCCGTATGAGGCTACCAGATTTTTATGGCTTATCCCCTAGTCAACTTTTAGCACATGACTTAAAAAAAATATATAATTTAATAAAAAAAAGCAATATAAACGTGTTCGGTTCAATGCTGTAATGAAAGCGCACATAACCTATAGGGTAGACACTGCCTAACATACTGTCACCTGACTTTTGTAATGCACTATCTTGTACTTAACATTACTATTGTTAATGGCAATTATATATTATTATATACTATTGAAAATTGAATTTTGTAGTGAAAAAGCCGCGTTGAGTGATTTTTGGTTTGGGTTGACTTATGGGTTCGCTTCAAGGTTGACCTCGACATGCTCGTGACGTATTGTGTTTGCACCAGACTTTGGACGCGTTGTATAGCGGCCTGTGTATATCTGTACGCATATATACCCTAATACATTGTACAGGTGGTATCCGTCCGTAGAAATCCGTCTAGGTAGGTACCCCAGGGCCAGTTATTCTGCCGTGAAGCAGTAGTGTGCAAACATTACTGGGTTTCGGTTTGAAGGGCACTGAGATCTAGCGTAATCACCGGGCATATGAGACTGGAGAACTTATGTCTCAGAGTGACACACGCAGTGTGGTGTCACACAGAAATGTTCTGAGTGACACAGCATTTGTTACGGGCAGACGTTGCACTCAACATCAGGTGAACGTTTGGCTCGTTTCGTCACTTTATCAAATACATATATTGCAATTACTGATTCAATGTCAACAACATCGCCGCATTAGATATTGCAAGTTATAAGGCGTAATGTGAGATTGCATGCTTGCTTAGCAAGTCGATGGTCACAGATAGCAGATATCCGATCCGGAAACTTTTGAAAAGATAACAGCCTCTTATCGTTTTCATCGCCGTGTTTTATGGTTTGCTAACTGAGAATCGCGCTATTGAATTTGGTATCGGTTACTTAATATTATTTCATCTCTCATCATTTTAATTCATTCATTCATCATCGTTTCAGACCATTCACCATTGATTGCTACAAAACACGATCCTAAGAATGCATTTGCATTTAACGAATTCTCACAAAATCGTGCAGGTCGTCCATAGTTACAGTCACGCCTTTTTCCCAGATCGATCCACTGGCTTTGCGAAGAGACGTTGCGTCTATTTGCATTTTCTGATGATGATGATGATGATGATGATGTTCTCCTGGCCGCTTTCGACCAGGGCAACAACTTCCGAATACTGTCGAATTCGAACCCAGGACCCGCGGCGTAGAAGTTAGGTACTCTGACCAGTAGGTGTTTAACATGGGGGGTGTTCCGAGGAGTTGTTTGTTTCCACCATCGAACGTTGCGGCACAAAACAAAAAAAAACAAAAACAAATTTCATTGGCACCACCTGGATGACTGGCATTCCACTGTGCCCTTTGCCATAAATTTTCTGCCACGCACAACTGCCGCCAGCAGGTTTTCCGGACCGATACGGTACCTACACGAAAAGAGCCTACTCCTTCCTCAAAGACCGGCAACGCGCCCGGAATTCCCCTGGTATTGCGGATGTTCATGGGCGGCGGTGATCACTTACCATCAGGTGAGCCGCTAGCTCGTTTGCCCTCTCTCCTATAAAAATAAATATATGGAAAGAGGCCACTTACGAAGTCCCCTTTTCGCTCTCTCGTTCGTCGTCGTCAGGCGATTAAATGTGTTGTAGTTCTTGGTAATTCTAGATTTTCGAATCTATCACAAAGGCCCAAAAAGATTAGCTTCGTAATGGACAAAATGGGTAGAATCGATAGATTCAAAGAAACTGTGCAGCAAGTTATCGTTGGATTGCTACAATTCATATCGTACATTCTCCGAAGAATAAATCAAGTATGCAGGAATCCGTCTACGCAGGTACCACCTCTTTGCCAGTTATTCTGCCGTGAAGCAGAAGTGTGCAAGCATAACTGTGTTTCAGTTTGAAGGGCACTGTGAGCTAGTGTAATCACGGCTTATGAGACTTAAGAACTGATATCTGAAGACAGGTGCAATGTGGTGTCACACAGAAATGTTCTGGGTGACACAGCATTTGTTATGGGCATACGTTTCATTTTCATCAGGTGAACATTTTGCTCGTTTCGTCACTTTCTCCAATAAAAAATGACTCCAGAGGAGCGTATAGTTACTGTTATTTCCCATATTTATGACACTATTTAGTTTTGTTTATAATTAACATTTATAAATATTTTTTACAAATATTACAGCGTCTTAACAGGCTTCATTTTACGTAAATAAGATCTTGTAAAGCGTCCTGTGGGTGTCGTATAAGTCGACAGAGGGAAAATATAACCAGGAAAAGGGCAGGAAATGACCTGGAACATATGAATAAATAAACCGCAGTTGCCAACCCGCCTGCCAAGCGTGGTAACTATGGCCAAAATCATCACACCTATGTTCAGCAGTAGAACAGGCTGAAATGATGATGATTTGTCTGATATATATGATGTCTCTCCCAAATTGGAAGGACTTGACGTAATCCTGTATTATTCCTATGCAGGAAACCGTCGAGGTAGTTACCACCCCAGGGCCAGTTATTTATATTATAATCACTGGGCATATGAGACATCAACTTATGTCTCAGGGTGATTGGTGAATTTTCTGGGTGGCACAGGCATAGACACAGTTATGGACAGACGTTGCACTTACTATCGTTTTTCTTGTTTCAACAATTTATCTAATAAAAAAAACTATTGTTGTATTTATTTATTTAACGTAATCCAATGACGTAACTTTTGTTGCATTGTTGCAGGCTACGGCATGACCCTGGGCTTCCCCACCATCCTCATTCCGGCAGTGAGCGAACCGCCCGAGGGCGAAGTCTTACATTTGGATCAAACGCAAGTATCCTGGATAGGTAAAGCAACCTTTTCTACTATTGACAATAAGTATTAATCATCAAAGTATGACGACCTTGTGGTCTAGTGGTTAGAGTACCTGAACAGTACGAATTTTAGCAGGAACCAACATTTGTTCAAAAACACTAAAAGTTAGTTTTCGAGACAGACTACAGAGTTAAACCTAAATAGTCCAACCCGGTTTACGGAGAGAAAATTTAAGAGACATAAAATTTAAATAAAACTAGACTGTACCGGATTTTATCGCGTTTAATTTTACTTTTCATAACCCGACGTTTCGGGCGCTTTACAGCAGCTTTATCAAATCTGGTGGTAGGATTCCTATGCAGGAATCCGTCTAGGTAGGTACCACCCCAGGCCCAGTTTTTCTACCGTGAAGCAGTAGTGTGCAAACATTACTGTGTTTCGGTTTGAAGGGCACTGTGAGCTAGCGTAATCACTGGGCCTATGAGACTTAAGAACCGATGTCTCATGGTGACGGGCGCAGAGTGTTGTCACAGAGGTGTTCTTGGGACACAGCATTTGTTATGGGCAAACGTTGCACATACAACCAGGTGAACTTTTTGCTCGTTTCGTCACGTAATCTAATTAAAAAAAATCTTATGTAATGATCCAGAACATGGTCACGGGAAGTTGCAAACCGATTCCTGCCCAATGATGATTCGCGAAGCCATTGAAAAAATACGTCCTAATTTGAATAAAGAAGATGATTGGGTACTAAAACCGACTTGGGATCCTATTATGTGAAGTGTAAGAAATCATTATATAAATTATACCGTGTGGTCATTGCATTGGAGAGTCTGCGACCTCATTTTGTTGTGATAGGTGTCGTAAAAGTCGACAAGGTGATATGCGGAGAAAACCGAAAGGCCTCCGATCGATAGCGGTATAACTATCTATATTATGCTATATCTAAGTTATTCCTGTAACGGGCAGCAAATTCAATAGTGTGAAACGTCTGGTACTACGATCGCCAATCTGCTTGCCGATTTTTTTTTATTGAATTAAGTGACGAAACAAGCAAAATGTTCACCTGATGGTAAGTGCCACGCCTGCCCATAACAAATGCTGCGTCACCCACAATATTTCTGTGAGACACCACTCTGCACCCTTCACTCTGAGACATCAGATCTTTAGTCTCATGTGCCCAGTGATTACGCTAGCTTTCAGTGCCTTTTAAAACCGAAACACAGTAATGTTTGCACAATATTGCTGCATGGCAGAATAACTGGCCCTGCGGTGGTAACTACCTAGACGATTTCCAGCATAGGAATAATATAGGATTACGTCAAGTCCTTCCAAATTTGGAGAGGCCTTGCCCTTAGTGGAATTTTACATGTTGAAGAAAGAATGAAAGAAAACAATTATTGACACAGCAGAACGATACAACATACTTATACAGAACACAAACACAAAGTGAAAAAGAGAACAAACATAAAAATAAAAACAGTCAAAAAATATAAGCACTTTAAAATAAATAGATGTATGTAGTGTGCGTGTCTCATGGCTGAACCAAACAGGTCTCTAAATCAGCTTAATAAAAGTAAAAAGTAAAGTCTCAGCCTATAAATGTCCCACTACTGAGCACAGGCCTCCTCTCATTTCTGAGAGGGTTTTGGAGCTAGGAAGAATCTGCCACGCTGCTCCAATGCGGGTTGGCGGACTTCACATGTTATCGAAATATTTTTAATTTCTCAGACATGCAGGTTTCCTCACGATGTTTTACTTCACCGCCGAGCACGTGGTAAGTCAGCACTTAAAATTGCAATTAACAATTTTAGTGGTGCCGGAACCGGGAATCGAACCCAGGTCACTCGCGTACTATGAAATTTAAAGCGAGCGCCTAGCCCCTGAGCTACCACGGCTCTACTTAATCAGCTCAGCTTAATGTTAGACTGTAAAGCCAGACGCTGATTTGAAGATGAAGAAACATTTGTTAGATTATTATAAAATTATGTATAACGCGGGCAGAGTTTTGAGCACCTGGTATGGTGGTAGGATTCCTATGCAGAAATCCGTCTAGGTAGGTACCACCCCAAGGCCAGTAATTCTACCGTGAAGCAATAGCGTGCAAACATTACTGTGTTTCGATTTGAAGGGCACTGAGATCTAACGTCATCACTGGGCATATGAGACTTAAGAACAGATGTCACAGGGTAACGGGCGCATTGCGGTGTCACACAGAAATTTTCTGGGCGACGCAGCATTTGTTATGGGCAGACGTTGCACTTCCCATCAGGTGAACGTTTTGCTCGTTTCTACACTATATATTATAAAAAAAAGTAGTACGTTTAAATTCATATCTTCAAACAATAGCAAAACAACACTAGAGTTTTGCTATGTTGAACTTTACGAACCAAAAGGGAACCGCTACCAAATACCCTCCACCGCTACAACATACATACATACAGTCACGCCTCTTTCCCATTGGGGTAAGCAGAGACCACATCATGCTACGATCCTGACACACATCTTTAGCTTCTTCTACTTTCATAAGCGTTTTCACACACGCTCGTCGGTTCGTGTTAGTTTGCTTGTGCACGCTCCTGAGTAAGGACGAGCGGACGATTTCGATGTTTTGATACGGATCTTAGCAAATGAACTTTCTTTCCTGCATATAATGCATTGGATTTCCGCAAAGTAACGCATGATGCCTTATAACTAACTACTTTTCATACATGACATTTATATTAATGAGACTAACTTACATGAAATACATTTCTCCGATCCTAACCTTTCACCGTGTTTTTTTTTATCTCGGCCGTGTGCTTGTTTTTTCCTACTTCAAGATTACACTCTTTACGAACCGCACTAGTCGAGGTCAAAGTGATGTTCGCAACCAACTGCCGGAACTGTCAAATGTTATCCGCGATCGCTTTTAAATGACCCAACGATAACGCCGACACACTCTAATTACAAATACAAGTTATACATTAATTACCCACTATTTATTTTTGTTTATTAGCACTCACGGCTGGGTAATTATTAGAGAGAAATCACATGTTACAATTGTCACTCGTTGCAAATAGCTCAACATAAATAAATTTCATGTATACAATCTTTTCATTAGCCTATTAACAGTCCGCCGCTGGACATAAACCCCTTCCGGGAAGAAAGAAAAAACTAAAGTAACAGCCTATAAATGTCCCACCGCTGGGCCTGTGCGTCCTCTAATTTGTCGGAAGGTTTTGGAGCCTTCCAGAACAGTCTGCCACACTTCCCCACTGCGGTTTGCCGGACTTCAGATCATCGTCAGCATCATCATTTCAGCCTATCACTAGTCCACTGCCGAACATAGGCCTACCATAGATTACCATAGATTGCCACAAAAGTTTGTTGCTCTCATTTATTTGAGATTTGGATATTGGGGATTTGGCCATAGTTGCCACGCTAGGCAGGCGGGTGGGCAACCGCAGTTTATTTATTCAGATCTTCCAGGAAGATGCTGCTGCCCATCTCCTGGTTTTTATTTTCCCTCTGTCGACTTTTACGACACCCACGGGATGAGATGGGGTGGTAGAGTCTCGTAAGCCGCCACCACACTTCAGATGTGCTCGAATTATTTTTATTCCTCAGACATGTGGGTTTCCTCGTGGTACGTGGTAAATCAGCACTTAAAATCGCACCGGAAACTCAGGTAAATAGCATTGTATGAAATTTAACGCGTCCGGTCCCCGAGCTGCCACGGCTCAAGCCTATTACGGAAGATTCGGCTCGGTTGGCGCAGTGACTAAGCCCTTGGCTTCTGCGCCGCGGGTCGCGGGTTCGATTCGGTTCGGTTTGTGTATGTGGAATTTATGTCTGTAAAACGTACCCACGACACAGGAGAAATCCTACTGTGGGGCATAGTTTTTTTAAATGGAAAAAAATAGATTTTCGATGATCACCACGCCCGGCAAACGGATTGGTGATAGCAGTAGGTACTAGACGCCCTGCCGCTGCCCATCACCGGCCTGTGTATTTTCTATCTGGCTTTTTTGGTGATGGTTACTCTGCCATATGTCGTAAGTTACTTGCCTTCATTAGACTAATGATATCCACTGTTCATATAAATAAAAGTTTAAACATAGATTATTTAAGTTCCGTTATTGCCTCGGAGTGCGGGCCGGACTGAAAACCAGTGTCGAGATCAGAGCAATATAGTAAGTCTCTGTATCTCGATTTTTACTGAGTCCTGTCCATTTCACGGTCTTATGCTGCTACACAGACTCATTTCACTTTTTTTTTTTCACTTTTGTTAATTTTGGGCAGTATTATTTTATGTTCTGTGTAATTCCATTTTATTTTTCTTGTTTTGTTTGGTATCTATAGTGATTAGGCCTTGAATAGTGGAGTGTTTCTTTCTTTCTTTCTATCTAAGCCGTGTTTCATTCTTTCTAAACCACAACATGTTCAAAGGCGCGATTACAATGGGAGGGGGCAATGGGTGCAAATGACTGACGACTGAAGCACTTTATTTTGGACCGATTTCAAAAGTACATTACTACCTGTTTAAATGTTTACTTTATTTCACGACTACAGATTATGTACGACAAAGTCTTACAACACACCAATAAAGTGTTGCATGTAATTCTCGCATTACACAAATGCAAGTATTATGTGGACAACAAACTGTTATTTTATTATTTTGAACGCAGAGAAATGCACGTTAATCGAAATCATATTTTTTTTTTTATTGGATAAAGTGATGAAACGAACAAAACGTTCGCCTGATGTTAAGTGTAACGTCTGCCAATAACAGTTGCTGTGTCATCCAGGAAATTAACCCAGAAACAGAGTAATATTCGCACACTGCTGATTCACGGCAGAATAACTGGCCCCGGGGTGGTACCTACCTAGACGGACTACTGCATAGGAATCCTACCACCAGTAAAAATGTCATCCGCGCGTGTGTTTCGGACATTTCCCGCACTCGACTCTTACGACACCCACTGGATAGAAGGCGGTGGCGGTTTTTGCCACTACCATTCGACATACTCGTATTATGCAATCAATTTAACAATTACTACTTATCTAATCTAATACAGCAGTACTTATGGCATGGTGTTTAAAGTGCAATGTAAATTTTATTTTTTATTTTTTTTTAAATAAAATTAAAAATAAAATAAAATAAATATTACTTAGCTGCAAATCTAAAAAAAAATTAAGAAAAAATCTTTCAATGTCAAGGTATAAAATGCTGTTAGCAGTTAGACAACTATTAAATACGACCGTGTGGCCTAGTTGTCAGAGTACCTTCTACGCCGCAGGTCCTGGGTTCGAATCCCAGCCGGAGCCAACATTTGTGTTAAAACACAAATTGTCGGTTTTCGGGTCTGGTTGTGTCGTGTTTGACCCCGTGTTTCTGACACTGCATCCTCGCCTAGCTCCGATCTTATCTCGTTCGCGTTACATCGGGCGGGGTAGGTTGGGACGAGCGAGTGCCTCTGTGTTTTCGCGGCACGCTTGTGGCACTATAATATCTACTGGGCAGTTGATAGCTCTCGACAATATTCGGAAGTAGAAAAGAGTTTTCTTTTGCTCAAAATGTTTTCGCATATTAGCGCTCCATAAAGGAACTTACTTGTCTATGGCGAATGATATTGCAAAGGAAAAGGGTAGCTACCCGCCAGATCGGTTGGTCTGATATGGGGAGGAGGTCTCCTCCATCTACTAATATATAGATGTTGTATATATAGTTCGCATCTCAGAAAACTTACATAGCGTGATTATGGACGTATGGTATTCCCATAGATGTCGCTCCGTGTCTACACCTTCTCGTACCTTGTGTACATCCCTCGCGTGTTAATAACATGGGACCTGATATTGCATCCCGATCCGAAAACCGACCACCGACCGAGATACTAACACAAGCCGTACCACTAGAACTGATGGTAATCTGATCACTGAGACCCGCGGAAGCTATAGAATACAGAACCTGCTACTTTGCGATGTTTTTCTACGACGCCAAGTGTGCGATAAACTGTAGTTAAATCCAAAGTTTTTGGTAGATTTTAATCAACTTCCTTTTGAACATACTCGTACAAAGTAAACTTATTAGCGACGAGGAGCTTACCTTTCGACTGGTGGTGAGTTGGTACGACAGCACAAAGACGTATTATATCAAGATGTAACTGGTGGTAGGATTTCTATGCATGAATCCGTCTAGGAAGGCACCGCCGTACGGCCAGTTATTCCGCCATGAAGCAGTACTGCATTATTACTGTGTTTCGGTCTGAAGGGCACAGGGAGCTCGTGTAATCACTAGACATATAAGACTTTATAGCTAATGCCTCAGGGTGACGAGCGCCGTGTGCCACACGTAATTGCTCTGCGTGACACTGCTTTGTTATGGGCAGACGTTGCACTTACCATCGGGTGAGGGTTATGCTCATCTCGTCACATTCTCCTACAAGAAAAAAGGTTCCAAACGACAGCTTGAATCGCCGTCGATAAAGGTGGCTGTCACATCTATTTTATCTGTTTGTATTGTATACATTTTATGGAAATCTGTCAATAATGATATTTTCAAATCACCTATAAATATCGCACCGCGTACATCCAGTATCGTTTCATCAGGATCAATAAACCTGATCGTGGTACCGCTGGGGTGCGCGCTGTCCGGCGTGGTGACGTCACCGCTGGGACGGCGACTCGCTATGCAGGCCGTCAACCTCCCCTTATTCGTCGCATGGCTGCTGTTCCACTTCTCGACCTCCGCAAATTATCTGTACGGTGCTCTGTTCCTCACAGGCCTGGCCGGGGGACTGCTTGAGGCACCCGTAAGTAAGTTGCTGAATAACACTACGTGTGCTCGTTTTAAAAATACTAAACATCATGGCACGACGCTCTCTTATGACGTCATCAGAGAGGGTCTCTGTCGCTGCTTTCTACTTCCTTGTATCCCGCATACACTACCTATAAAAATACATTTGTTTTTCATATTTTGTATATATTATTTCAAACATAACAACATGATGCCTCTTTCCCTCTTGCTACGATCCTGATACACATTTTTCGCTACTTCTATTTTTATTTCATTAGCGTTCACTTCTTTTGTACTTCTGACGTGGCCTTTCCTTAAAACGTTTTCGATCTGATCGTATATACATTCGCCTATGTCGAAACTTACCGCCTTGCCCATTCTCACTCTCTTCATAGATCTGTTTCGCTAATATTATTTTATCCATCCTCTCTACGTGTCCAAACCATCTACGCATCCTTTTCTCTATCTTTGTCACTACGTCTTCTATCACACCGCAACGTTCCCTTATCACGCTGTCTCTCACTTTGTCCATCAAAGTCACTCCTGCTTCACTTCTCAAACTTTTCATTTCCACACCATTAATCTTACTTTCATGCTTCTTCTTACAGACCCAACATCCACTACCGTACATAAGTCTAGGGACCGGTACTCCTCTATGCATAGAAGCTAGTCGTGAATAGAAATTGTCTGGCTACACTTAATGGTATATTATAGGTTTTTTAAATATCTCGTGGGAACTATTTGCATTTCCGGGGTAAATAGTATCCTATGTCCGTTTCATGAATGTAAGCTGTGCCAAATTTCGTCATGATTGATTAATCAGTTGAACGGTGAAAAGGTAAGCAAACAGGCAGAGGGACAGAGAGAGAGAGAGAGAGAGTTGCTTTCGCATTTACGCATAAAAAAAAGTCTTATTTCTTTCGAAATCAAATTAGTCGAACTGTTAAACACTGGTAGGATTCCTATGCGGGAATCCGTCTATGTAGGTACCACCTCAGTGGCAGTAGTTGCCTGTGGTGACCTACTTTCCGATGCTTCGATTGAGCCAAAATTAGGCATCCTTTTTTTTTGATTGGATTAAGGACAAAGCGTGCAAAACGTTCGCCTGATGGTAAGCGCAACGTTTGCCCATGACAAATGCTGTGTCACCCAGAACATTTCTCTGTGGCACCACACTACGCCCGTCGACCTGAGACAGCAGTTCTTAAGTCTCTAATGCCCAGTGATTACACTAGCTCTCAGTGCCCTTCAAACCAATACACAGTAATACGTAGTAATGCTTGCACACTACTATTCCATGGCAGAATAACTGGCCCTGGGGTGGTACCTACTTAGACGAATTCCCGCATAGGAATCCTACCACCAGTAAAAAAAATTATAAAATTTAATTAAAAATTTGATTTAATTAAAAAAAAATTATAAGGACCGAATATACTTTCATAGCATTGAGTAAAAAGCTGTTAATTTTTTTTCACAAACAAACACTTAAATATTATTATTAACCGTGTGGTAGCGGCATAAGAGAATCTACCACCCCATCTCATCCCGTGGGTGTCGTAAAAGTCGACAGAGGGAAATGAAAACCAGGAAATGGGCAGCAGCGTCTTCCTGGAACATCAAAATAAACAAACTGCGGTTGCCAACCCGCCTGCCAAGCGTGGCAACTATGGCAAATCCCCCCAAAATGAGAGTTGCAACACAACGGCCCCTAGTCTCCGGCGGCCCCGCTAGTCCTGGCTACGGTAGCGGTCATGGTAACGGCGGGGCAGGGGGTGCGAAGAATCTCCGGAGGAGGAGATCTTGTTACCACCACCGACGACTGGACCTGGCAACATTCAACGCACGCACGCTGAGGACCGACGAGAAGATCTTGGAACTGGAAGAGGAGGTGAGCAAGTTACGTTGGGATATTATAGGATTATCTGAAGTCCGAAGACAGGGGGAGGACACGGTAATCCTTGAATCCGGTAACTTGTTCTACCACCGGGAGGGCGACCATCTGTCCCAAGGAGGTGTCGGGTTTATCGTCCACAAGTCTCTCATTAACAACATTGTCAAGATCGGGAGTGTGTCGACTAGGGTTGCGTACCTTATACTCAGAATAACCAAACGGTATTCGCTGAAGGTCATACAGGTATACGCACCTACCTCGGCACATCCTGATGATGAGGTGGAGGTAATGTATGAGGACATATCAAGAGCCATACATTCCTCCAAAACTCACTACACGGTGTTGATAGGAGACTTTAACGCGAAGCTGGGCATGAAAAAAGACGATGAGCTGGTAGTGGGGCAATTTGGAATAGGGCAACGGAACCAAAGGGGCCAACAGCTGGCCGACTTTATGGAGAAGGAGGGACTCTTTATGATGAACTCCTTCTTTCAAAAGCGGCCCCACAGAAAGTGGACCTGGATGAGCCCGGACGGTTCCACCAAAAATGAGATCGACTTCATCATGACGACCAAACGACAGCTGTTCAATGATGTCTCTGTGATCGCTAGGGTGAAAACCGGCAGTGATCACCGAATGGTAAGAGGCACATTGAACCTGAACGTAAAGCTGGAGAGGTCGCGTCTGGTGAAGTCCACGCTCCGTCCATCTCGTGCCCTTATCCAAAACCCCGAAAGCTTCCAGCTCGAGTTGCAAAATCGTTTTCAGTGCCTGGAAGATTGCGTTACAGTGGATGATATGAACGAGAGGCTCGTGGAAACTGTCCATGCGGTGGGGGCAAAGTTTTGCAAGACCCACCGCACAAAAAAGATCCAGAAACTCGCCGACCACACTCTTAATCTCATGGAGGCTAGGCGAGAAATGAGGCTACAGTCCTCAACTGATGCGTCAGCATATCGGCAACTGAACAGACAGATCTCCAAATGTATGCGGCGAGACCTTCGCAACTTCAATACAGCTCGTATTGAGGAAGCGATAGAGCGAAACCAAGGCTCCAAGGTTTTTGCCAGGGATCTGTCTGCCGGAAAGAGCCAACTGACTAAGTTGAGGACCGAAAGCGGTGGCGTCATTTCCGCTGGAGCAGAGATTTTGAGTGAGATCGAGAGATTTTATGGACAGCTGTACACATCGTCGTTGGAGCCACACACTAGTGTGAGTAACGACCCAAGAGCAAGTCTCGTCCGACACTATTCCGATGATATCCCGGACGTCAGTCTGAGCGAGATTAGTATGGCTCTCAAACAGCTTAAGAATGGCAAAGCACCGGGTGAAGATGGAATCACAGCAGAGCTTCTGAAAGCGGGTGGAAAGCCGATACTAGTAGTCCTTCAGAAGCTCTTTAATTCCGTCATCCGGGGCGGCGCTACGCCGGAAGCGTGGAGTAGAAGCGTGGTTGTCCTGTTCTTCAAGAAGGGCGATAACGCCCTCTTGAAGAACTATAGACCGATATCGCTTCTAAGCCGCGTCTACGTGCTGTTTTCGAGAGTCATAACGAATCGTCTCGCAAGCAGACTTGATGACTTCCAGCCTCCCGAACAAGCCGGATTCCGAAAAGGCTATAGTACCATAGACCACATACATACCCTTCGCCAGATTGTACAAAAGACCGAAGAGTACAATCTTCCGCTATGTCTGGCGTATGTGGACTATGAGAAAGCCTTCGATTCCGTCGAAATTTGGGCGGTGCTAGAGTCGCTTCAGCGGTGCCGAATTGACTGTCGGTATATCGATGCGTTGCAGTGCTTGTATACCAATGCTACGATGGCTATCCGAGTACAGAACCAGAGTACGAAACCGATCCAATTGCAGAAAGGTGTAAGACAGGGTGATGTAATATCCCCGAAACTCTTCACCGCTGCATTGGAAAATGTTTTCAAGCTACTGGACTGGAAAGGATACGGTATCAACATCAATGGCGAATACATCACTCACCTTCGATTTGCCGACGACATAGTCATAATGGCAGAATCGCTGGAGCACCTTAGCGCTATGCTCAATGACCTCAATAGTGTCTCCCAACGGGTAGGTCTTAAGATGAACATGGACAAGACGAAGATCATGTCTAACGTCCATGTCACACCTATACCGGTTATTGTTGGGAACACTACGATCGAAGTTGTTGACGAATATGTATACCTAGGACAGATTGTCCGACTAGGTAGGTCCAACTTCGACCAAGAGGTCAATCGACGGATCCAACTCGGCTGGGCAGCGTTCGGGAAACTGCGTCACATCTTCTCGTCGAGTATACCGCAATCCCTCAAAACAAAAGTGTACAACCAGTGCGTGTTGCCAGTGATAACATATGGAACCGAGACGTGGTCCTTCACTGCAGGCCGCATGAGGAAGCTCAGAATCGCTCAGCGAGCTATGGAAAGGGCTATGCTCGGAGTTTCTCTGCGAGATAAAATCCGTAACGATGTTATCCGCAGCAGAACTAGAGTAACCGACATAGCCCTAAGGATTAGCAAGCTGAAGTGGCAATGGGCCGGCCATATAGCTCGGAGAACCGATAACCGTTCGGGAAGAAAGGTTCTCGAGTGGCAACCTCGTACCGGCAAACGCAGTGTAGGGCGACCCCCCACTAGATGGAGCGACGACCTACACGGTTTTGCAGGAAGTCGATGGATGCAGGTGGCTCAGGACCGTGTTTTGTGGCAATCTATGGGGGAGGCCTATGTTCAACAGTGGACTATGGTAGGCTGAAATGATGATGATGATGATGAAACACTTAAATTATATTTATTTGTATAGACATTTTTTTACAAATACTTTATATATATTTTTTTTACATATGTATGTGTTACAAATGTATTCTGCACTACTTCTCCATATAAACTTTAGCTATGCCTCATCTCACAATCCTCCGTACGCACAATATATTTAAAAAGGTGAACAAAGTTTTCTCTTCACGTATTATTATAACCAGGAGATGGGCAGCAGCATCTTCCTAGAACTATGGCAAAATCCCTCCAATATGCTACAAACTTTTGTGGCTATCTATGGGGGAGGCCTATGTTAAGCAGTGGACTTGTGATAGGCTGGAACGACGATGACGACGTATTCATGTATGTTCCAGTCCGACGAGAAAACTATAGAGATAACCCTATACAAATTATTTTAGGCCGCCGCCATAGACTTACATTGTTTGTAAATATATTGCAAATTTTAAAGATATTGTTAATAATACTTAATTAAATATTACCGTGCATCGTTCCTGAGATGTTATCAAGATGGCTTGAAAACCATTAGTGCACGCCTCAACAAACATATTCGATGCGCTGCCGTAGCGCTACAATCTCATTAACACACCGTTGATGCATTGTTAATTTGTTGTGCTGAATTCTAAGGGAATTGTACGACCTCGGCAGCGGCGGATAACTGATCGACATGCTGCGCGCATACAAATTTGGCAATATGCCTTCCTAAGTACTTCTTCTTACTTTATCGAACTTCACTTCATTTTACTTTATCGAATAAAACTACCTTTACTTTATTGATGATGTTCTCCTAGCCGATTTCGACCACGGCGACAACTGCCGACTACCGTCGAGAGCCACCAACCGCGCAGGAGATACGAGTATTATAGTGCCCACAAGTGTACGCGCCGTTTGATAGCGGCTTTAGAATATCTACCACCCCATCTCATCCCGTGGGTGTCGTAAAAGTCGACAGTGGGAAAATTAGGAACTAGAAAATGGGCAGCAGCATCTTCCAGGAACATCTGAATAAATAAACTGCGGTTGCCAACCCGCCTGCCAAGCGTGGCAACTATGGCAAGATCCCCCCAAAATGAGAGCTTCAAACTTTTGTGGCAATCTATGGGGGAGGCCTATGTTCAGCAGTGGACTAGTGATAGGCTGAAGTGATGATGATGATGATGAAGTGTACGCGCAAACACAGAGGCACTCACTCGTCCCAACCTAACCGCGCCCGATGTAACGCTGATGCGATAAGATCAGAGGTAGGCTAGGATGCAGTGTCAGAAACACGGGGACAATCACAACACAACCAGACTCGAAAACCAACAATTTATGTTTTAGCACAAATGTTGGCTCCGGCTGGGATTCGAAACCAGGACCCGCGGCTTAGAAGTCAGGTGCTCTGACCACTAGGCCACGCGGTCGCAGTCGCACTTTATTGAATAAAAATAGAAAATGGATTTTGGTGAAGGAAGGTTCTGGAGTGAACCCGCACTAGATGGAGGGACCTGCACGGTTTTGCGGGAAGTTTTATTTAGTTGATATTCTCAACGTTACAAGCGCTTTGCAGCACCAATGGTCCGTGAGAGCTGAGATGTTAGACGTACTGGTGTCCTCCTTAATCCGGGCCACCTTCAGCTTTTGATTATTATTAAATTGTTTAAATTTAAGTTTTTATTTCGTTTAATTGTAGCATTTGCTTACACATAGGATGGTATCTATATAATAATATGTAGAGATAATATTTGGCATAGTTAAAGTTTGTATGGAGAAGAAGCGAGAAAACGAAAATGTATGTACAATATGTTCTTTATTCAGAATGAATGACAGATAATAGTCTGTATCAGACAAATAATAGTCGGTAGTTTATATACGTTCATACTGCCAATATCAACAGAGGACTGTTTGACTACAGACTATGATGTTTGTAAACAATATTGGCAGGAGCTAATATAGTTTACAAACATCATAGTCTGATAATACATTACAAAAATCATAGTCTGATATAATTACTTTAACCTCGATAACGTTCAAACTTAAAAATTTAATGAATTGCGGTCGAATTTCAACCACTAGGTTAATTAAATACACCTTAAAATAAAACTAATTTTTACGGATTTTATCGCGTTTAATATAATTAAACGAAAATATATATTTAATATCGCGTTAAAATCCGTGAAAATTAGTTTTATTTAAATGTGTAGTATTCGCGTAAATATAAGAAATCATTCAATATACCTTATAACGTATTATCGTGTTAGTGAGAAACGTAATCATTATTTTAATTTTTTTTATACAATGCAAGAAGTGTGATTGATGTGTTTCGGTACGTGTTGATTAGTTTACAGGTCGTTAAACGAATTGGATTTCACGCAGCGTTTCAAAACGTAATATACACTATTAAAAGAAAACCTATGTAACAAGGTCTTACTATAATGATTCCTTATAGTTACGCAAAAACTACACATTTAAATAAAACTAGATATTACTGATTTTATCTGTTTTAATTTACTATTTATAACCCGACGTTTCGAGCGCTTGACAGCACCCATGGTCACGGGAGGACTGAGGTAACGGATGTCCTGATGTCATCAGGACATTACATCAAATTAAACGCGATAAAATAGCTTTTATTTAAAGGTATTGATGTGTTGTCTTACTGCGTGTTGTATAAATAACAGAATTGTAGGCATAGGTAGCTATTTCGACTTCTTTCTCGTCTAAAAATTTATAGATGATTCCCTTTTTCAAGGAAGATTTGCAGGTCTGTAAGCAACCCGTCTCATCGGTACTAGATAACGCTTTTTTTTTACTCTACAATAACTTCTGGTTAAACTGTTATTGAAGCCGCGTCAGGTTTTTAATTAATTCTTAATTTTTTTAACTACACAGCTACTTGACGGCAGAAGGAAAAATAAAATGGGAAAATCTAAAAGTGCACGTCTCATAAAGCTCTTTTAACTCTTAATAAATCTCAATGAGGTTCAAATATTTTCGAGTCATTTCCAGATGAAAACAATAAGAAAAAGAAATATTTTTCTCAATAACTACAAGTGCTAGACTATTGATATGAAGGAAACCAGTAGACAAAAAAAAACCCGATCTCGATACGTCAATTTTTTCAGGAGTTATCGTGGCCACATCCCTAACAACCCCGGATGTCCACGTCAATTTTTTTTTTAAACTGTTTTTTTTCAAAGTAGCAATATTAGATGATTTTTGAAAATAAAACTTATTGAAGAGCTTTCTTGATATGAGTGCAAATTGGCATACAAGTGCAACATAATTTTTTTTTTTTTTTTTTTAATAAAAACGAAGCCCCACAGTAGGATTTTGTCCTGTATCGTGGGTGCGTTTTACAAACATACATTTCACATGCACAACACAACCAGACCCGGAAAGCAGCAATTTGTGTTTTTGCACAAATGTTACCTCCGGCTGGGAATCGAACCCAGGACCGGTGGCGCAGAAGTCAGGTACGCTAACCACTACGCCACGCGGTCGACATTCGAATTGTGATAAAGGAATTTTAAGAATATCTTGATTTTGTCATGTCATGTATGAAGCACTATAAGCAAACGAATATTTTTATTCGCTTTCTTACTTGTTTACTTTTAAAACGAACCGAAATGTTATCCCAGCCACACATAATATCATCGGTCTCTAGGTTGTTCGCTGTCTCATAGACGCAGCAAGCATCAGTAAAAGCCTTCTTTTCGGGAAACCGATCCCGGCGTGTATATCTGGAAGCAGTAATCTTACAAGTAGAGGTACCACCTTTTACTTCTTTACACGACACGTGTTTCACCTCAAAAACTAGGTGACATTTAAAATAAAACAGCTTATAAAGTTTTTCATGCAGATCTTAGCAATTTTACTTTCGTTTCTTCATTATTATGGATTGCAAAGTAACGCCTGATTCAATTAACTAGATGTTTGTGTTTATTTAAATGTTTAAAAAGGACGGCTTCTATAAATTATTTATCAACAATATTCGTTATTAACAATCTTGAAGGATTAACTTCATCTTTAAGTGTGACTACTACTTATATGCCGTGTGGTAGCGGCCTAAGAGAATCTACCACCCCATCTCATCCCGTGGGTGTCGTAAAAGTCGACAGAGGGAAAATGTAAACCAGGAGATGGGCAGCAGCATCTTGCTAGAACATCTGAATTAATAAACTGCGGTTGCCAACCCGTCTGCCAAACGGCAACTATGGCAAAATCCCCCCAAAACGAGAGCTACAAACTTTTGTGGCAATCTATGGGAGAGGCCTATGTTCAGCAGTGGACTATTCATAAGCTGAAACGACGACGACGACGACGACTACTTAGATGAAATTATATCTCAAGTAAAGACGTTTGTTGTGACGATGGCACTGTCGTTCAGCCAATCGCCTTCAATAAAATATTTGTCTTAATAATAAAATAAACAGAGATTTATTTTTTATTTATACAAACACTTGTACGACTTAGTTTTAGAGAACTTGATCTGTAATAGTTAATAGAATCAGGCGTTACTTTGCGGAAATCCATTATAGTAAAGGAAAGAAAGTTAATTTGCTAAGATCCGCGTGCAAAATGTAAAATGATGTGTATTACCTAGTTTTGAAGAGCACCACCCGCCCTCCTACAACAGCGTGCACAAGAATACCAATACCGCCACGGGGAGCCGCCACCACACTAGGCAATACACACCACTGAAGTCGAGAACACTACACGTGTTTCACCTCAAAACGAGGCATTATCAAGTGATATATGGACTCTACGACTGTCAACCGCCGAGTCAAATCGCCGGTTCACAGTATTCTTGTGCATGCTGTTGTGGGAGGTCGGGCATTGCTCTTCAAAACTAGGTAATACACACCATTTTACATTTTGCATGCGGATCTTAGCAAATTAACTTTCTTTCCTTTACAACTTGATCTGTAAAACAATTAAATCTGTGATCAAACTACAAAGTGTATGTGAGACGTTTTCCTTTCTCTTTTTCAATTCCTTTCGTTCACCATATGAAACGCAACGGAGGTATATTGATACTTTTTTATGGAAGAGTGTGATGAAGCGAGCAAATCGTTCCCCTGGTGGTAAGTTCAGAACATATCTGTGTGGCACCTGACGGTGCTCGTCATTCGAAGACGTCAGTTCTTAAATCTCTTATGCTGAATAATTACACCAGCTATCAGTGCCCATCAGACCGAAACACATTAATGTTTGCATACTAATGCTTAATGGCAGAATACCTGCCACTGCGGTGGTACATATAAAACTCGCGTTACAGGAGATATCCTGATGTGAGTGTTTTCGTCGTTTATTTTTAAATGTTGTCAGAGCGGTCACTTTGTTTTTCAGGTGCTAACGTACGTGGCGGAGATCACACAGCCACACCTGCGCGGCGCTCTGTCCGCCACCAGTTCCATGTGCATTATCGTCGGCGTGTTCACACAGTTCCTTTTTGGCTTGCTGATGTACTGGCGCACGGTGGCGCTTGTCAACATCACGTTTACGGTACGCACAACATCCATTATTTAAGTCAATCTTATCGCATTTACTGTGACAAGTTACACTGTAAAATAAGTTAAAACGTGAGTGCCTTTTAGTGCTCTAAAAGTTAAGGCACGTTTATGCAGGATAACTTTTAAATATCATCTGTTGCGACGTTGCGCCTACAATTTTAAATATAGCAATGTTTTTGCAAAATTTGCGTTCAATATATATTTTTGGTTTATTACCGGTCGTATTTAATTTTAATCGATTATCGTACTGCATATTTCTCTGTCCAATATTGTGTTATTTTATGAAATTCGTCAAAATGAAATGTTAAGTTTGTATACACTTTATACGGAATAATTGATTAGTTCCGTAAGTGAACTTTCATTTTCTTTGTATTAGTAGTCGTGTGCAATACATATAATAGTATTTTAACTACAATGTTAAAATACTATAGTGTATACGTATATTTCTCACCTCTTAAATTTGATTTACTAACAAGTTTTGCTCCTCGACTTTTTAAAGGCATTATATTTTCATATCATCATGTACAACGTTTCAGCCTATCTTAGTCCACTGTTGAACATAGGCCTTCCCCATAGATTGCCACAAAACACGGTCCTGCAGCAAGGCTCCATTCATCCATCGACATCCGATGATATCCGATCTAGTGGGGGCGATACACTGCGTTTGCCGGTACGGGGTTGCCACCCTAGAACCTTTCTTCCCGAACGTTTATCGGTTCTAAGAACTATATAGCCGGCCCATTGCAAATTCAGCTAAATGTATATAAATACACTTGATATAAATGTATATAAATAATAATATTTTGACTGTAATATTCAAAGAAATGGATATCAAAAGCGAACTACACTGCCGCTTTTACTTAATAATAATAGATGCGAAGTAATAGAGTAATGAAAACCTAGATTTTTTGAACATTTGGATAATCAAAACCTAATGTCTTAAACAATTAATTCAGTTAAAGTTAATTCTGACTTTACGACTGTCAATGATATGAATTCAAACTTAAAACACTGCAGGTGTTTTTAAATAACCTTGTATGTGTGCTGTGATCGACCGAAAATTATTATCATCACCACAGCGTCTTTAATTAACTCGACCTAATCTAGCACATGTAAAGACGTACACAATTTTTATTTTCAAAAATAATTCTTGCCAATGATTGGTAAGACATTCGCTTCTAGTCGTAAAAAGTTGACCTCGCCTACTCTTTGGTGGAAAATAATTTCGACTCAAATTCGTTTTATTAAGATAAGTAGTACAGTTATTGGAATATTTTCGGTAACACGCTATTTTTTGATTTTTAGCGACCGTAACAATAGCTTTGTTTTGGCAGCGACATAAGAATTTACCTTGGTCGTTTAGTTACGTCGATGGAACAATGTTCCTTATCGCACGTTACACTCCAGGCACTTGGAGACGAGAGCTAGGCCGAAAGAAGTGTAAGCCTTCGACCGTCTCGACACTTGCTATAGTACGTTACAGCCATGCTTTCATTAGTTATACGTGTGTTTGTGTGCGTATATATATATATATATATATATATATGCGGCAATATGCGTATGGCTATTTTATAGTATTTTACTAAGAACATTCAGAAATACTTTCTTTTATCTACAACGCCATCTAGACGCCAGTTACCCAAAACAAATATGACAAAATTTCAGTATTGCTATGTTAATCAATTTCATTATGCTTGTTATTGAATACATAATATATAGCGAAAAAAAACTTCTAACCGCTTGTCCCACGTCACCTATGGTTTTTTTTTAAATACAGTCGCCAGTGACCGCAGTACAAAATATTTCTAATGGAAATTTGGTTGTTTAAGGCTAATTTACTATCACACTGCTAACGTATTTTACTATGTGCTCAGCGATGAAGAAAACAATGTTATGATTGTGAAGTCCACCAAGAATTGAAGCAGCAGGTAACACTATCCAAAATCCTGTTAAAAATGAGAGGTGGCCTGCGCTCAGGAGTGGGGCATGAATTAGGCTGTTACTAAAATTTACTTCAGGTATTTTATTTTCCGATCGCTTAATATCCACAGGTGCTTGCAGTAGTGGCGCTGTTCTTCGTACCCGAGTCCCCGCACTGGCTAGTGTCTAGGAAACGTTACGCTGATGCTAGGAAGGTAAAAGCTAAATTAATATTCTGCTTGTGCCCTTAAGACATAGATTCAGCAGCCTAATGGTTTAGTCCATCATTCGACTATTGTCGTGAACCATCTCCTAGCATAAGCTTTCAAGATAAGTTGGAGAAGTTAACAGAAATAGAAGTAATGTTAATAGCATTGATAATATTATTTTTAACCGACTTCAAAAAGGAGGATATATGTGCGTCTGTATATATTTTTTTATAGTTTCACCGATATTTTACATACATACGAGTACATACATAAGATCACGATAAGGGATAGTCAGAGACTGGGCACTCACTGCAAAAACAGATGACTGCCACAATCCACGTTTCACCAAAACAATATAATGCACTTAGTGTGATAGGTAGTGAGCCCATCGCCACCATGCGCTGTTGGGTGCACAGTGCACTTTAATTCCTTACTCGCCTTTTACGAGATCCATTGGATGAGATGGAGTGGTAGTATTCTTTTAACGAGCCGCCACCACACGGCTATATTTTCGTTAATTTTTTTTTTTTTGTTAAAAACATAATACCTCAAGAGTGGTCCCATATAATGTTTGTCAAGTTATGATGGGATCCATGAGAAAATCATGAAACTCTTGAATTCGCTTAAGCATGTTTGGAGCTGATGCGTTGAAAGCGATTTTTTAATTAAATAATTATATAAGTATAGTTTTTTTTTCTGTCTGTCTTTATTTCTGCACCTCATCAAAGTGTCATCACTCCATGGGTTGAATGGGAGTAAATGCCTAAAGGCATTAAATCCGCCCTTTGAATCCTTTTATTGTAAAGGAAGCAATAAAGGTTTAAAGAAATAAAATTATAAAAAAAGTTATTCCTTAATTTTTGGTGGGTGCAGTAGTTATGCGATTGTCTTCTGCGCCATGGGCTGCGAATTCGAT
Source organism: Luehdorfia chinensis (assembly GCA_019845155.1). Taxonomy (NCBI): domain Eukaryota; kingdom Metazoa; phylum Arthropoda; class Insecta; order Lepidoptera; family Papilionidae; genus Luehdorfia; species Luehdorfia chinensis. The sequence continues at coordinate 1,741,633 of JAHVAK010000142.1, read as the reverse complement.
TGCGGTGTAAGAGACACCATCGTCCTATTTCATCGTAAATGTAGTGGCGGAAGGATGGATGTGGTGGAAGAATGGCGTGCATTCGAAGAGACCTACACTCAGCATTGGGTGGTGAAAGGTTGAAAAAGTAAAATAAAAGAAGAAAAGAAGTAGTGGCGGTAGGATTCAGAATCCGCCTAGCTAGGTACTAGTGCGCGCCAGTTATTTTGCCGTCTAGCAGCGGTGTGAAACTTACTGTGTTTCGGTTTGAAAGGCACTGATGCCGGTATATTGCAGGGCATATGAGACTGGTTCATAAGTCACATATGGACGTATGTCTCATGGTCACGTGTGCAGTGCTAAGGCCGGAAATGTTTTTGGCAGGAGTGGCACTTGCGCTGGGACAGTTATTTTGCTGTGGGACCGTAGCGTTCAAACATGTCTGTATTTCGATCTGAAGGGAAGTGAGCTAGTGTAATCACTGAGCATTTGAGACTTAAGAACTGAGAAGAACAGAGAACTTATGTCTCTGGGTGACGGGCGCCTTGCGGAGCTATACCTGCAACTGTGTGGGCAGCCGTGGCACTTACCATTAGGACAGCCACTTGCTCGTCCCGTCACTTCATTTGAGAAAATCTGGATCAGAATTGAGGAGGTATTGTTCCTTGATTGTTGAAGGCATCACAGTGATTTTTTTTATTTTTTAAAACGAATCCCCAGGGTAGTATTTCTCCATGTGTGCGTTTTACAGACATAACTTTCACAACACATCCAGACCAGAAAACGTTTCGGGTTTTTTACACAAATGGCTCCGGCTGGTATTCTAACCCAGGACCCGCGGCATAGAAACTCGGGTACTCTAACCGCTAGGCGACACGGTGTTGTTACGTATTTTCAAGTATGTCTTATGTTCTTTGCTTGAACGTTGTTCCAGAGCTTGCAGTGGTTGCGCGGCTGGACCACGCCGCCGGCGGTCGAGGAAGAGCTTAAAGATATTCAGGCACTGTTTAAGAGGAAAAAAGGTATGTTGCGTTTCTCATCACAATTTCATCATCTCTAATAATTTCTTATATATACGTGAATATTACACATTTAATAAAACTACTTTTACGGATTTTAACGGGTTTATTTTTTTATATTTAGATCGGACCAAAAATAATAATTAAAAGCTGAAGGTACTCCGAATTAACTGTGACATCGGGAAATCTATCACCTCGGTCCCCCCGTGACCATGGGTGCTGTAAAGTATTCGAAACGTCGGGTTATAAATAGTTTAATATTAAACGCGATAAAATCCGTAAAAGTAGTTTTATTAAATTCATTATCTCTGATGAGGATAGACCAAACTACTTCGAGGTCGCTCTGGTCGATTCCGGACCGCGGCGATAACATTACTGTCATGTCAACTGTGCAGGAGATATCATTGTGCCACAAATGCACGCGTCTACACAGGCACTCACTCGTCGTAACTCTACACGCACTGATATAACGCTCATGCGATAATTTCTGCGTAAGGCTAGGATGCAGTGTCAGAGACAAGGGGACACTCACAACACAACCAGTCTTGATAACCAACAATTTGCGTTTCTGTACTAATTGACTCCGGCCGCAATTCTAGCCAAGGATCCGCGACATAGAAGTCAGGACCACTAGGACAGTCAATCTGCCCACCCGCGCCCGTTGCAAGGCTTATTAAGTTCGGCTGGGTTTAAAGTTCTTGTATTGTTATGTTTATATCATTTTGTCCGTATATAATTATATACGCGTACATGTAAGTATAGGAATATTAAATTGTACTAGCTGATGCCCGCGACTTCGTCCGCGTCGAGGTGGGTTTTTTAAATATCCCTTGGAAAATATTTACTTTACCGGGATAAAAAGTATCCTATGTCCGTCTTCAGGACGCAAGCTAGCTCTGCGTCGAATTTCGTCAAGATTCGTTCAGTGGTTGAACCGTGAAAAGGTAACAAACAGACAATGGGACAGAGAGAGTTGCTTCTGCATTTATAATATTAGTATGGATTTCGTATGTAGGATATTTTATCTATGTAGTATTTATTTATGAAGTTTGTTGGTATGTTTCTATCCATCCAAAGGTTACCTTTAAGAGATCGCATTTAGCGATAAAGCCGATCATTGAACCTATAGGTTTTCTTTTCTTTTCATTTTTTAGTTTTAATTATGGTGTTACAAAGATATATTTAATTTATAAGAACGATATACGAGTTTGCACACGCACAGCATGTGCGGTGCGTTTCTCTGTATGCGTAGAATAAGTACCACTGATAATGAGTTCGAATCTCAGCCGAAATTGTTAGTTTTTGTGTCAAGGTGTATTGTGATTGTTCTGGTATCTTTGACACTACATCCTGTCCTTATCATATAAGAATATTATCAGATTCGACTTGCTAATGTGAAGAAGAGTGACTGAGTGAGTGCAACTTTTGATATATAGCACTATTATATATATATCCTGTGCAATTCACAACTTCCGCTTGTAATCAGAAGTAGACGTTATCCTGTATATCGTCTCCTAGTAATATAATGACAGTGTTACATACTATGGTGTTATTGTGCACGAATGAAGGCTGTCCGTACAATAGCTTAGTCGCCTCTCACGACGCCTCGGTAGGAAAGAGGTAGGGGTTATTCTGCTCTGCCGGACACCTATCAGGTATATCCCGTATATCCCGTATATATAAGAATATAAGGATAATTGTGTGGGTAAGACGATATACCCTAGAACGCAGACTATGAAGTAAACAAGGATGATATTGAAATGCATTTTAAATATGTATTTTGCCAGCGGAGTGCGAGGACGTTGAGGAGCCGTGGTCGGAGAAGGTTTCACACTACATGGACCGCAGTTTTCTCATTCCTTTCTTCCTCGTCAGCTACAGCTTCTTCGTGAGCCATTTTAGCGGGATGACCTCGCTTCAGGTACGAAAACATATTTTATTTGCATCATTTTATTTTTCGAAACTTTAACTTTATTTGTAAAAACCGAGAAAGAGGTGCAATGGGTGTAAGTATATATACCAACTGAACATCAATTAGACTTGAGAACTTGTTAAGGCACACAAGGCTCTGGCAAAAATATGTTTGTGCAAAACCCACAGATTACCCCATAGTTTGCCACATAATTCAGTCCTAAGCATGCATCTATCGAGCAGCAAAACAGTGCAGGTCGTCGCTTCATTTAGTGGGGGGATCGCCCTACACTGCGTTTGCCGGTACAAGGTGGTCAATCCAGAACCTTATTGATTATCCTTTGGGGTAAAAAACCACCAGTTATGTGATCGGCCCATTGCCACTTCAGCTTGCTTAGGGCTACGTCGGTTACTCTAGTTCTGCTGCGGATATTATCGTTATGGATTCTATCTCGCAGAGATACATCGATACATCTTTCCATAGCTCGCTGAGCGACTTCGAGCTTCTTCGTGCGACCTGCAGTGAAAGACTACGTCTCGGTTTCCGTATATCGTCACTGAGCTTCCAACTTCGAAGAGTTCAATCGACGATGAAACTCTAGATATTGTTTCCAAATGGTTTGCGGCAAACAATTTAGTTTTAAAATGCAGGCAAAACCAAATGTTTACACTTTAAAATGTAATCTAAGCAATTAAGGCAATTTAAAATCTAAGTCGGCGCATAATATAATTATTAATTTACAGAATTCTAATCTTACGTTTGAAAATTCAACTGTATTCCTTGGAATCACTATTGACTTCAAGTTACAGTGGGGAGCACACATTGACTGCCACTTTGGCAATAAGAAAGATTAGGCAGCTGACTGATGAGGCTGACTTGTGCAAAAACAAATTGTTGACTTTCGGCTCTGGTTGTGTGGGGCACGTGAAATGTATATCTGTAAAACGCACCCGCGATACTGGATAAATCCTACTGTGGGGCTTCATTTCAAAAAGGAAAGAACCAAAAAGAAACAATGTTTAAAGATAATTGTTTTATTCCGTTAACCAGTTAATGGCACGTTATATTAGGAAAATATAGACGTTTAATTATTATTTGTTTATTTACGGAAACAGTCGTAAACTAATTTCTAGTGTCAAGTCACATATACAGATACACAATCTTCAAGCAGCGCGACTTCAAAATTTCGATCGGCAGTAAAATGAATAATTAACTTTCACTGATGATTTTCTGTAAACAAAATTCAAAGTATAATTTTGGTTATGAATATAATCTCATAATCACTGTACACTTTCACGTGCACTTGCTGCATAATAAACTATCAATATTAAACATCAAAACTCGAAATATACACGAAATTACAAATTTCAATTAAAACACTACCGACACTTTGACACCGAGTTGGCGCCAAAAATGCAAATGACGTTTAGTTAATGACAATTTTGTTCGCTTACAGACTATTAATTGTATTGAATAACTTAAATTTAAAATTATTATATATTCATATAGGTACTACAAATTATATAATCCAAGACACAATTTGATGGGTATATAATAATTTAATATTGTTAGGTGTAGCTAATAAATATTTTTTTTAAATTTGCACGCCGATTTTATTTAGATGTAATAACTTTACTGTAACCTCGTTCAAGCAAATAAAGTTGGTGAAGATAGTTTCTCGAGTTGCAACCTCGTACCGGTCCTAACATCCCTATACAATAGAGTGGCTAAGCGGTAAGCTCTTACGCTTTGGGTTTGCGGGTTCAATTCCCGAAGGAAACCCTTATTTGTATGACCTAGAGATATTTTTTCTGGTTGCATGTGCATGTGCAAAGTACGTACTGTAAACGCACTCACGATTCAGGAGTAATCCTCACAAAAATATTTGTCCAGTGCGGGAATCGAACCCACGATCCGCAGTGCCGAAGCCAATCGCTCCCCAACCGACCTGACAAAAGTCCGAAATTCGTGTGAAAGTCTAAACATGCAATTAAAAAATGCGAATTTTCCGACTCTGCAGACATACGCAGTGTCGATTTTCCAGATGCTAGACGCGCCGATGGACAAATACCACGCGACGCTGGTGCTGGGGCTGTTGCAGATCGCTGGCGCGGGCACGTGCGTTCTGATGGTGCGGGCCACCGGGAAGCGAATCCAGACGCACGTCTCCACGGGTGGATCAGCTGCATGCTGCCTGCTGCTAGCCGGTTACGACGTTTACATGAAAATGGTACTTACGCGCGTTCGCGTGCCGGCTTCGAATCACAGTCGAAATCGGGATATAGCAATGGATTTTAATTAAATGAGACACGATTAGACTTATCATTGGTGAAGAGACAATCCACTGTGGCCTAGTGGTCAGTGTACCTGAGTACTACGCCACGTTCGAATCCCAGCCGGGGCTAAAATTTGTGCATAAACACAAATTGTTGGTTTTCGGGTCTGGTTGTATTGTGCATGTGAACTTCAGGTAAAATGGGGGAAATCCTACTATGGGGTATATCTTTTTTTAATATCGATACTCCGAAGATATATGTATATATTTTGCTTAAATATACAAGATCTGATTAGTCAACATGTCACAAGCTCTTGATTCGCACAGTAGCTCGTCTAAACTCACAATATACCCAATTCTGAATCGATTGCACCGTTCGCTCTGGAAATCAAGTTCAAATGTTTCTGTTGTTTAATTCTGTGGTCAAATGTATAATTTGATCTCGGTTATCGTCTAACCGATTTCACCAGCTCCATTTTGATCGCGTTACATGTTACATGAAAAATCGATCCAATCTAAAACAAAACTCGATGTTCTTGGTAATTTGAGACATCAAACAGCTTGTTTTTTATGCATAGGTTACGTAGGTATGCAAACAATAAACAATAGGAAATAAAAATAATTTCTGGGTTAACATAGTTGTGCAATTTTTTGATCCTGGCAATCGGCTACCAAAACGAGCCATTTTTGCCAATATCGAGTAATAAAGTAACAAGGACTTCGTTTTGATCGACAGTAAAATGATAGTTGACTTCTACTGAAGATTTGTTGGACTAATGAATGGTGATAAAAATTAAGTTTTGTTGGACTGATGGTGACGAAACGATGAGTACAATTTTCGTCTCGAACTTTTTTCAATTACTGTACACTTTCACTAGCAATTACTGCGTAATAAGCTATCAATATTAAACATCGAATCTCAAAAAATACACAGAAATTACAAAATACAATAAAACACTACCTCCAATTTTACGGTTTGCGCCAATTTTATGGTTGGTGCCAAAAGTCCCTTATAGCGTTTATAGTGCTAAATATCGAAAATTGGACATTCTGAATTTTAATGGCACTTAGCTTTAACTGCGTTGATTTGATGTTGATGAAATGCAAACTGTATCATTAAACCCAGTTAAACGCTTAAACTTCGTTTAGCTTGAACTGATCGCTTTTATTTTCAACGGTGAAATCCGCCCTCACTCTCCGGACTCACTTATATACAATCGAATATACTAGAGCGTCGAGAAAATTATAAAAATTCCGATATAGAATGTTCCTGTTACATCTAGAAACTTCGTTATTCGTTATAACTAATATAACGTTATCGCAACTTCGTATTTGTTAAGGGGGAGACAACTTTCTGGAATGTTCGTGAGAATATGATAGAGTAAATATAGTGTGTATTGCAGCACGCCAGGCCGTACGAAGCGTTGCCGGTGAACGATTATGAGAAGAGTAACGTCACGCTGGGGGAAGCCATGGACACCACTGACGCTGTGGTGAGATCCCTGTTAGTTTTGGAAGAGAGTGGCGAGACGAGCAAAACCCTGGGCAGTGCAACGTCTCATCATCATCATATCAGTCTATCTTCCTCAAAGATTGGCACAAAAGTTGCAACTCACATTTTGGTGGCGAATTTGACATTTATTCTGATGTTTCAGGAAGATGCTGCTGCCCGTCTCCCGATTTTCATTATGTGTCTGTGCTGTACATAACAAATACTGTGTCACCCCGAACATTTCTGTGTAGCACCACACGGCTTCAGCCTGCGACAGCTTAAGCTGCTTCAGTCCACTGCCTCTTCCAAGAAGGGCCGTAGTCAGATCCTCGTCTTCACTTCCAGTTTCTGCCAGTTGTCTTCTGGGCTTTAACAATTAAATTATTTAATCCTTTAATAAGGTTATGTTGTTTGCATTTATCACAAGTAGTTCTACTGGTGGTAGGATTCCTATGCACGAATCCGCAGGTACAACCCCAAGGCAGTTATTCTGCCGTGAAGCAGTAGTATGCAAAAGTTACTGTATTTCGGTCCGAAGGGCACTGAGAGCCAGCTTAATCACTGGGCATACGTGACTTAAGAACTGATGTCGCAGGTGACACACAGAAATGTTTTCGGTGACACAGCATTTGTTATGGGCTGAGGTTGCAATGACCACCAAGTGAACGTTTTGCTCGTTTCGTCACTTTATCCAAAAAAAAAAAATTATCACATTTATTGTTGAATTGAAATTGCAGACGAACCCGTACTCTTGGATCCCCACGACGCTGTTGATGCTGTTAGCTTTCATCTCGCACACCGGCATTAGGCTGCTTCCTTGGATTCTCATCGGAGAGGTATGATCTTATTTATCTTTAAGAAGAAAATAAACTAGCAAGTCGTTTGCCTGATGTTAAGTGCATAAAATTTCAATGCCACCCAGAACTATTTATTAGAAAGTTCTGTGTGGGCACCACACTGCGCCCGTCACCTTGAGCCATCGGTACTTTTGTCTCATATGCCTACATACAGCGGTGTTTGCACAGCACTGCTTGACGGCTGGTGGGAGGATTCCTATACAGGAATCCGTCTAGGTAGGTACCGCCCCAGGGCTAGTTATTCTGCCGTGAAGCAGTAGTGTGCAAGCATTACTGTGTTTCGGTTTGAAGGGCACTGCGAGCTAGCGTAATCACTGGGCATTTGAGACTTAAGAACTGATGTCTCAGGGTGAGGGGCGCAGTGTGGTGACACACAGAAATATTCTGGGTGACACAGCATATGTTGTGGGCGGACGTTGCACTTACCATCAGTTGAACAATTTTGCTCGTTTCGTCACTTTATACTATAAAAAAAAACTAGCACCTACGTGGGCGGATTTCTCCATAGCAATCTTACAACCAGTTACTTGTCATGTAGACGTTCGTCGACTGCTCAGTATTATTTGTCTACGCCGAACACCAAAATCAACCTCTGACAGTACGGATAGTTCGGATGCAGTGTCGGTGATAGCAACAAAGTCACAATACATCAAGACTTGATAAACAGTAATTTGTAATACTGACCACACACTCGAGGCATCGCTACTATCGCACTGTACAGCTCAAACTGGAACGATAAACGGTAACGTGTGTTTGGGAAAACTGTACGGCTCTGATTCTATTGATCTGTGCCGTACCGTCGAACGGGGCAATAGCAAACTTTGAATCGGTAAATCGCCGTCGAACGGAACCGCGCGTTTGTATTAAAAAATTTCATCCACTAGTGGCCGCGAACGTTTAGAACAGTTTATAGCAATGGTCGCGTTGTCAGGGTCCTCGAGGACTTGCCTCGGTTTCTTTTTCCCGCGATTCGAGTTTTGGTGTGACGGCATGTGGCGGCACTTACAACCGGCGGGAGTCCAACTTTATATATTGGGGCTATGGTAGGAAGCACTTAATCGATGTGAAGATTTATGTCACGCACGAACCACGGTGCTCCCGTGGCTTTGCGCATGAATCGATTTTGTAGTGCCTGCAGTCGGTGAATTTGACGCGGAACGTGTTTTCGCTACCTGATTATTCTCTATTGTTTTTTTTTATAGAGAATAATAATCCTACAACTGCTAATGCGTCGTCTGTTGATGCCATCGGAATAAAATGAACGAAAGTTATGTTATGTTATTTATTTATTTATTAGGTAAACAAACAGATTAAAATAAAAAAATGAGCGAAGATTTACAATGAGTAAGCTTAGTTTTACACTGTATTGCAATCCACTTAGATGTATACACAACTTATTTAATTATATCGCGTAAACATATTTTAAAGATTTTCTTATATATTTTACTGGTGGTAGGATTCCTATGCAGGAATCCATCTAGGTAGGCACCACCCCAGGGCGAGTTATTCTGCCGTGAAGCAGTAGTGCGCAAACATTACTGTTTCGGTTTGAAGGGCACTGTGAGCTAGCGTAATCACTGGGCATATGAGACTTAAGAACTGATGTCTCAGGGTGTGGTGTCACACAGTAATTTTCTGGGTGACACAGCATTTATTATGGGCAGACGTTGCAATTACCATCAGGTGAACGTTTTGCTCGTTCCGTCACTATTATGAAATAAAAAAAAAATTAACTACACAAGTAACTTAACCTATATTATCTTTTTTATACCATCTTTAAAAGTCCTATGATTATTAACAAAAATATCAATATGTCTGAGGTGTTATTTTTGTATACGTGCAATGAGAATGTTTTCGGAGCCCTGGATCTATAATAGGTGTTAATGTTGATGTGAGATAACAATCCTGGTGTGTCCACATTACTGTGCAAGATTTTATGTAAATAAATTAAATCATAATAGTTTCTGCGTGCTTATAATCTGTGTAGGCATTAAAGACCTTACGTTTAACCGTGCGGTTAAAACGGTACGAGGACGGTATCACCGCAGCTATGCGATATCAAAACGCGGTTACTTCCAGGTCCTTCTTGGTTGCAAGTGCCGTTCTAACACACACATCTAACGCAATCATTGTAGCACAAAAATTAATCATTCGCGAAACCGCTCTTCAGGCTTGTTTTCCTGGTCTGCAATTATGATTATAAGCGTCGCTGGAGTTTCTTGTGCTATTTTTACCGCAGATTCTACGCGTTTCGAATTGGTGGTAAATTACATGTTTAAAAACGTATAACGTCCCGATAGAACTAACTGACAGAGCCGTGGTTCGGCACCCTCGGGCGCCCTCAAGTCAGCTTACTTACGCGCTCAGGGTAACAGTCCAAGCCGAGGTCCCCTCTGGGGGGCCCTTGCGCTAGTTACCCATTATAAAGGTTTCGGCTAAGCGCCCTCAGCGCTCGGCCACCTTTCAATCCGGCGAAGCTGTGAAAGCCTTAGGGCAAGCAGTGATCTTCAATCCAAAAAAAATATATAAAAGCGTAAAGTGCGATCGTAGCGATTCCTCGTAGCTTGATGATCCTGGTGATCATAACAGGTCATAGTCGTGAAATTATTGCATTGTCATCGGTCCATAACACGTGTGCAATATTTTAAATTATTCGGATCTCTGGAACTGGGTGCAAATTGAATTGGAAGATTCCATTCATACACAAGACAACAAAACAAGGCAAGTTAACAAAAGCGCTTTAAAAATGTGTATATTTTTTTTATTTTGTGATGTGAAATTATAGAATAGAATGGAAAAGATTGGGAGCGAATGGAAGGAAATTTGTAAAGAGGAACCGCCCCAGAATTGATTTTGCTGAAGGTTGTTATGCATATAAATGATATACCCCTGGCACATCACGATATCTTCGAAACTACGAGGCCTTCCGAAACTACGAAGCCTATATATTTTAAATTTGGTATACATATTCGTTTTACATTATAGACAACCACTAAGAAGGGATTTCAAGAACATTTACTCCTAAATTAGTTAACTGGCTGGACACATTACGCTCAGCGATAATGGCGCGTAACAGCTAGTATACCATAAAGGCCAAAATAAAATTATAGCAGAAAGTGACGAGACGAGCAAAACGATCACCTGATGGTCAGTGCAACGTCCGCCAATAACAAATACTGTCTCTAGAACATTTCAATGTAGCACCGCACTGCGCCTGTCGCCCTGAGACATCAGTTCTTAAGTGATTACACTAGCTCTCAGTGCCCTTCAGACAAAAACACGGTAATGTTTGCACACTACTGCTTGACGACTGAATATCTAGCCCTACGGTGGGACCTACTTAGACGGATTCCTGCATAGGAATCCTACCACCAATAAATCTATTTCTATTGTAGGTGTTCAGTGCCAGGACTCGGTCGGTTGCGGCGGGGCTAACCAGCGCCGTTGGTTATGTATTCGGTTTCCTAGCCAACAAGATCTACATCCGCATGGTCGACGTGCTCTCTATATGGGGCACTTACGGCTTCTATGGGTTGATTTGGTAAGATATATTACAGGACTTACTCATTAGGACTATTGTCCCCCTAAACATTTTCGATCACGGTGATAACTTCCGAACTGTCAAAAACTGTGAACTGCGCAAGAAATATTGTGCCACAAGTTCTCGCACAGAAGCAGGTACTCACTTGTCCTAACATACCCGCGCCCGATCTAAATCTAAGGTAGCTGTGTCAGCGATACGAAGAGAATCACAACACGACCATACCCAAAAACTAACAATTAGAAAAAAAAATATAAAACAATTTTAAAAATAATTAAAAAATATTTAACATGAAAACTAAAACTATAGCAAAATCAACAGAGTAACATAAAAAAATATAAATAAGAAAGGTCTATAACTGAGGCGTTGTTTTATCTGTGCTGCAGCGTTGCCGCGAAAAGCCTCCTCATGAAAAGATTCTCATCTCTCGCTTGGCCACTGACAATGGCCGCCGCGGTGATATTACAATTACAACATTTTTTTTTTATTACATTTTTCAGTGTCAAGTATTATATCCAAGCATACAATCTTCAAGCAGCAAGATACAAAATGTTGATCGACAGTTAATTGATAGTTGACTTTTACTGAAGATTTGCTGGACTGGTGGAGACAAAACGAAAAGCACAATTTTGGTCTTGAATTGAATTTTCCAATCACTGTACACTTTCAGGAGCACTTGCTACATAGTAAACTATCAATATTAAACATCAAAACTCCAAATATACACAGAAATTACAAAATTAAATAAAAACACTACTGCCACTTTTCGAGTTGGCGCCAAAACCTTTTATTAAGTTTATTATAGACTTTGTTACAGTTTGACAGGTTGCATAGTATTCTTCTTCATTTTACCCGAGACGGAGGGAAAGAAGTTGAACGACATCGAAAACCACTTCGCTGGCGTTAAGAAACTGACTAACGACGTTTACCGCTCAAAGGTACAGTAAAACACGCACAGACAGAAAATCTGTATAATTTCTTTATTGTATTATTAATCTTAGTAGGGTATATTCATGTTCAATTTTTTTTTTCAGAAGAGATCAACCGTCGAAATATCGAAGTTGCGCGAACTCAAAGGCACCTTAAACCCAACGTTTGAAGGAGACAATACAAATCTTTGAGAATACATGCTCTGACAGAAGGAATGATTGAAACCAATTTGTTTGTAGATTGTCCTACCCGTTTCACTAATTTAAAACGGTTCGTTTTATATATTATTTTAAACAAATGGACGATTTGTTTTACTATAGACCAGCACCTACAAAACATTTATAATGTATTTTTTAATCCACGAAACAATTATTGCAATAATTATGTATATACATCAACTCCATTTTTTGGTTTTCATACGGTTCTCATTATTCGGCTGTATTTAAAAATTGCCGGATACTGGAAATTTAAAAAATTAAAAAAGAAAAATTTAGCGCTAACTTACATTTTTAATTCTGTTTTTATATTTTGTCTTCATGGGAGGATTTTATTGCTATATTTTTGAGAGATGGAAGACGTTTTAAATCGTTTTTGTGAGCCTTAATGATGTTATATGACTATTGAAATTGTGATTTGTGTTGATGATTATATTTGTATACAAAAAATAAAGGAAAGAAAGTTAAATTGCTAAGATTACAAATCATTTTGCATGCGGATCTTAGCAAATGAACATTCTTTCCTTCATTATAATTGATTTTCGCAAAGTAACGCCAGATTCAGTTAATGATATACAAAAATCTAAGATACACGGTCAGCGACCTCTTCAAATAAAAGGACACAATGCGCTTAATTTCGATTAGAATCAATATCGTAGCTGGGTAATCTGTGGCATCACCTCAGCCTTGTCAACAACAGTTAACGTGAGACTTTTGGCGCCAACTCGAAAAGTGGCAGCAGTGTTTTTATTAAATTTTGTAATTTCTGTGTATATTTGGAGTTTTGATGTTTAATATTGATAGTTTATTATGCAGCAAGTGCTCTTGAAAGTGTTTAATTATTGGAAAATTCAATTCAAGACCAATATTGTACTTTTCGTTTTGTCGCCATCAGTCCAGCAAATCTTCATAAGTCAACTATCATTTTACTGTTGATCGAAATCGAAATTTTAAAGAAGATTCGAAGATTGTATACTTGGATATATGGCTGACGCACAAAAGGATATATGGCCAAGAAACGGGGCAATAAATAAATAAAGTGAAAGGATCATCTATTTAAAGTCTAATGTTAAGGATCAGGAATTGTCAGTGTAAACGCATATATGCGAGTGATTAATAATTTGAATTACTAACTAAAAAGTTTGTCAGTGGCATATACGCCAACTGCGCGATGGCAAATTTAAAAAAAAAAACAATTAACGTGGAACGGTACCTATTTGATTTAATTTAAAAAAAGCTACTTTATGTCGTAGGCATAAGATAAAATGTGTGTTTATTTAGTCGTAATTTGTGATCTTTCTCTTTGTTTTTGAATTTGTTTTCGGATGGAACTGTGTGGGTTTTTTGTACTTATATAATACTTTATTAAATGTACACACTGGGGGGCTGTAAGGATGCGGTTCTTTGTAACTATTACTGCTGTCTATAATTATTTTCGTACAAATATCATTATACCATCTTTCTTGGTTCGCAAAATATTGCAATATTCAATGTTTTCTTGAACCAGTTTATTGCATTGCAAACTGGCTGTTATTTTAGAATTAATAATATATAAATAACTAAAACGTAATGTTTTAATGTTTAGAAGTGAAGAGAAAATTAATAAAAAATTTAGAGAAAATTAATAAATGACTACTTTATTTTTCACTACCTGATGCCCGCGGCCTGTGCCGCGTGAAAATAGTTTTTTTTCTAATATCCCATGGCAACTATTTGAATTTCCAGGATAAAAAGTATCATATGTCCGTCCACAGGGTGCAAGCTATCTCTGACCCAAATTTCATTAAGATCGGTTAAGCGGGAGAATCATGAAAAGGTAACAAACAGACAGACTGACATAGAGAGTTACTTTCGAATTTATAATATCAGTATGGATTATGGATTTTCCGAAAGATAGCTGAATAAAAAGTAGTTAGCTATATATTTATAAGTTATCACCACTACTTTAGATACATGACATTATGTTTGTATATTATTTATAATTTTATATAATAAAAAAAGAGAAAATACGCCGAACAAAACTCTCGCAAAAATAGAAAAGAGGAGTCTGTATCTCGCAGTGGTTCACGATGAGGTATATTAATGTTTTTTTTTAAGTTCGCAATTGACCATGAACAACACCGATAGATGGCGCACTTATACAAATATGAAAGTGTTCTGCGAAATTACTAACAACAAATATTAAGTTTTATTTATTATTATTTATAAGAGAGAGATATTTATAGTAAATAGGTAAAATGCATGGACTTTACAGCTCAAAGTGGCATAAATTTGAGAAGAAATCTAGTTGATCAATAAATAAAATATACACGCAATTTCCTTTGTTCAACCAGCTTGTTAGCAGCTCATTTGATAGATGGCGCTGAACAAACTGGGAAATTGTATTACAAAAAGTACGAATTAACCTTGTAATTGTATGCATTAAGCAATGCCATAATTATCATTTTATTGCGTAGTAGCTGCGATTATTTTATAAAAACTTGTTTTATGCGTTGTTTTCAAAATGAAATGGTTGTTTATGAAGAGTACCAAATAGTATTTATCAAAAGCACGCCAGAAATGCCTACGCTTATTGAATAATCGATCAGATTATATACATAAAAATCAATACAAATAAACAAATAATACAAATTTTAGATTTTAAACATCCGTTTGAAATTTGGCCCATTTAGCACTTAAGCTTTTAACCTAGTAATGGGACAGATTATAAATATTGAGTCAATATTTTTGACCTAAATTTTATTTTTGTTCACTTTCAGTTAATTTTTTTAATATTTATTATTTACACCGTAAGATTCCTCCTTTTGCTACGGGTCAAGGTCAGCAAAAAACTTGGAGCTGCATGAGCTGGGAAAAATAGGTATCTACCCTAAATTTAATAATTTCATAGATATACATATAAAAAGAAAGAGGAAGCTCAGGGACCGTGCGGTAGTCTTAAATTTCATCGTGTACAACCTTTTAGAAATTAAGAGGTCTGTGCTCAGCAATGGGAGGTTTTTAGATTCTTAGTTTACTTTTTTTATGAAATTTATTGCACGTCCGACCCTCAGGCGACGGCTCTAAATATATAGTTACATACAATGGTCACCAAGTATATAAAAACTCCTCTTCGATACAGGGATAACAAACAAACAATTTAGTTTTGATTTAAAAAGTCATATATTTTTAATAAAAAAATTATAAGTTACAGAAGTGCAACATAACAAAGGTACATACATTGACATATAAATAAATTGCAGCAGTCTGTCTATCCCCCTTCATTTGTAAAAACATCTTGAATCTATAAACTACAATAACATAGCACCCACTCAGTCCCAAAAGTAGGTTTACAGGTTGGCATGGTATTTCTTATAAGGAGCCAAACCTGCTGCAACCTTGCTGCCCAGATCTGGGTGGACCTGGGTGAAAATCTTAATGGCCCTCTCTTGCAGGAATGCAGCAGCATCCTTCAGGTTGCCAACAATGTTGAAAATAAGACGTTCTTTGGCAGCATCGTCAAATACTTGCTTGTAAAGAATTGTAGCCTGTGAGAAGTTGTCTTCTGTCTGTCCGCTGTCATATCTGTCAATATCCCCACTAATATTGTATCTTGGTTGTAGGCGTTGTGCACGTGGACACTCTTGTGGTCCCGAAAATGAATTAGGGAAGTAGTTGGGGCATCCTTCTTGGTTTTGTATAGCTTGGGGACCGTCACGTTGGTAGTTTGAAATAGATACTCTGTAAGGGCAATTGACAGGGATCTGCAAAAAGTTTGCTCCCAGACGGTGGCGATGGGTATCACTGTATGCAAACAAACGTCCCTGCAGCATCTTGTCAGGAGATGGTTCAATTCCAGGCACTAAGTTTGAAGGACTGAAAGCAATCTGCTCCACCTCAGCAAAGTAATTCTTGGGGTTTCTATCCAACACCAACTTGCCTACTGGAATCAATGGGTAATCCGAGTGTGGCCAGATCTTTGTTAGATCAAATGGGTTGAATTTACAGCTCTCAGCTTGAGCCATTGTCATCACCTGGATGTATAAGGTCCAGCTTGGGAAATCACCTTTGCCAATAGCATTATACAAATCCCTGATAGAATAGTCAGGATCCGAAGATGCGAGCTCAGCAGCTTTGTCAACAGGCAGATTTTTTATGCCCTGGTTAGTTTTGTAATGGAATTTCACCCAGTGAGCCTCTCCTTGGGCGTTGACTAGCTTATAAGTGTGGGATCCATACCCATTCATATGCCTATAGCCATCAGGAATACCACGATCACCAAACATGTAAATCACCTGATGAGTTGTCTCTGGTCTAAGGGTCAAGAAGTCCCAGAACATGTCAGGATCTTTTAAATGCGTAGCTGGGTTCCTTTTTTGAGTATGAATAAAGCTTGGGAAAAGAGTTGGGTCTCTAATGAAAAAGATAGGTGTGTTATTGCCAACAAGATCCCAATTTCCATCATCTGTATAGAATTTCAGAGCAAAACCCCTAGGGTCACGGACAGTGTCAGCTGAACCGCTTTCTCCACCTACTGTTGAAAATCTGGCTGCAACTGGAGTTCTCTTGCCAATGGACTCAAAGACCTTTGCTGCAGAATATTTTGTGATGTCATGGGTCACCTCAAAATAGCCAAATCCACCAGCTCCTTTGGCATGTACCACGCGCTCAGGAATGCGTTCTCGGTCAAATGAAGATATCTCATCAAGGAAGTTAACATCTTGTAGGAGGGCAGGTCCATTCTTGCCAACTGTTTGAATGGCTGTTTTGACTCCTACAGGAGCTCCGGACTTTGTTGTTATGTAGCCAGGAGAATCCTGAAAATAATGAGAAATATTTTTAATTATAAGATGTTTATGAGTTCTTTTTTTTAAATAGTTCCAAATAAAATGTAAAGAACTAAAACTAAATTAAAATATCACAGAAAAAAGTTTAAGACTCATAAATAAAATTTTAAAATGTTAAAGAGTTATTCGCAATGCAGTATAAAATTGAGTGCAGCTTGTATTATAGACATGTGCAATCAAATTTGTCCTTATCAAGTTTTTTTTCACTAGTCAATTATTTTAGCACTGGCATAAAACTGACAGTCAAACTATAATCACAATGTAAATATTTTGTACTATGAAAATATGTAAAAAAAAACTTTATTAATAAATTAGATTATTCTCACAGTTTCCTGTTAGCGGATTGACGAAAAACAAAGATGCACAGCACATATAAAGTGTCTTACTTAATATGATAATAATGAGCAAAGTTCAACACTAAAATACACTTGTCATTCCGATAACAAACACAATTAGCACAGCAGTCTCACAAAATATTATCTATTTCATTGATTTATTTGATACTTGCTTAATCTAGTACATCCAAATTAATTTCTAAGGAAACAGTTACAACTATAGTTGGCCAGACTTAAACCGTGAAACTAACCTTCATGGTCTTCTTGAAGCTCACGAGCTGGTCAGAGGCGGGATCTCTCGAAGCCATTTTGTATGTGCGTACTACGTTAAAATCCGGTTTGACGGAGCGACTCACTGGACGCGTACCGTAGTCACAAATACCGCTTGAGCAGCTCGTTTACTCCTTTATATAGAAATTCATGCGGCGATAAACAACTATCACGCTAAATAAGTGCAACCGATATGTATACGCGACGTAGCCATAGGTACGAAACCAACACAGTCACCAATCTTTGCAACTTTGGAAGGCACTTGACAACTCACAACGGAGCGACTTTTATAATCGTCTCTTGATCAACCTCTAACAAACGGTTGGTCGAAGAAAATAATTTAGATTTCTGAAAATGTTTGAATATAAACTAGAATTTTTTTCTTTATTTGTAACATTTAGCTAATTAACATAGAAGTTACATTTGTTAAGTGACACCTACATTTTATTTATTTATTTCTTAGTGACATTTTTTGGCCACAGTGCAGAAGCACAGAGTAAAAATTAAAAATTTGCTCAGAAATCATATAAGTTCTTTGTAAGAATTCAAAACGTAGTTCAAAGGGTAGTGTTGCGCCCTACAGAAATGTTATGGGTGACACAGAAGACGTTGCCCTAACGATCAGATTAACTTTTCACATTGATAATTATTTTAAGGTATTCTATTCCCGGTGGTTCTATTCCGGAATTGAAGAAGTAATCTTTATTAAGTATCCTTATGATTTGCCAAAATGTTTCTATTGAAGATTTTATTAAACAAAGCATACACATTAATGTATTACATTAACAGATTAAAATTATCACATGTTACTTGCTATCAATGTCGTGCAAGGCCGAAGGTAAATATTTTGTTTATCTTTTAAAAAGGCGTGATATCATTTATATCTATTTTTTTGTTAAATGTTTTCAAATTTACTAATATTGATAATGACATTATCCTTCAGCCTGTAAACAGTTCACGACAGGACATGAGCCTCTCCTATTTTGAGATTTGTAGTACCACAACCAAAAACATTTCAAAATTTACGCTGCTGCTTATCACTGGTATGGGTTAATATTTTTTTTTGTATATTTGCAAAGGCTATTCCGAATTTATCGTCCGCAATGTCGTAAGATTATCTTGACAGTTCCCTTAGTTTGTTTTTATGACACGCACGGAATGAAGGGGTATGGCAGATTCTTCTAAGCTATCAAACAGCTAATGACACGTTATTGGTATTAGTAAATTTAAAACATCTACTGAAGTTGTTTGTACATACGTGGAATATAAAATGAAAGTGGTTTTACAAAGCTTGCATGACAACTTACGCGTCAATGGAATATTACATAAACAATCTCAGTTGCAAAAAATATAGAATGATTTTATCAATTATTGTAACACCTACATAATACCTAAGCTGATATCAAGAGATGATAGTACGAAATTTAGAAACGATAAAATCACATTAAATAACTTTTGTACTGAGTGAGTATTTATTATTTCAGCGACTGTAACATATTTAAGCACACTGTTCATATTAGAGAAATGCTCAAAGCGGTTCATAGACAACTACATCCACAAATCGACAATGACCACGAAGTTGGTAATCAGCGCTAGGATATAGACATATAAATATAGGAGGAGAACTATGACGAATGTGTTTTTGCTAGAGTAATTGCGTTTAATTTTGCCAAATATAGGCAGTATCACGAAAATGACGTGGACCGATCTGAAAAGGATAATGCTTATAGATAATACCAGCGTCAAGTAGAAGCTAAACTCCGCTGCGATTCGTAGTTATTTTTTATTTTATATAAATTAACATTGTAGGTCGTACACCTACAGTACTTATTCCACGCGAATTATCTTCTGATCCTTTAATTATTTTTTACTTATGCAAAACTTCACACATGCAAATGCAAAAACAAAGATGTACATAATAATCTGTGTTTATTAGCTGTAACGGAAGTAGTGGTGCATGGTGCAAGTTATGAGTGCGATGTAAACCATAATTTATTTATTTATTTATTTATGTTTGGTTCAAACAAAACCTGGCACGAGCACTGTATCCGATGAAACTGAAAAAGCCGAGAAGGCTAACAGCAATTACATCACCGAAAATATATAAACCATAATTACATTTTATTTTATAAAGTTTAGAATTTTCTTCGTCTAATATTCATCGACTATACTATTCGTATCATATTCTTCTTCGAATATTGCGTTGAAAAAAAATATTTATTCCATACTATTATTTAGCTATGGATGGCTAAAACCCACTTCATTTTGTAACCCACGTTTAAAAAGTGTTTATAACATTAGTTCAAATAAAACTACTGTAAGTTTTACTTGACGTTTTTAAAGTTTTTCGACATTATTTGTGTCTTCTCAATTTTGTTTTTTAAAATATAGAACCAACGGCTACATTGTTGTATATATTTTAAACAACTACTTAAATGTATTTCACTGATGATTAAAGAAAAAAAATGGATGATCAATTATTTTTAAATAATGTCTGTCAATCTATGACGTGGACCGAAGACGTATTATCGTTTATCACCTACATTTTTTAGTTGCCTGGTGTCCAAGGACTCTACGGCTAGCAACCGCGGTGTTAATCGAGTTACCATGATTATCTCACAATCAGTATAGTACAGTTAAATGTGATAACATGGATTATTTAAAAAAGCAGCTTAGAGGTAGTCAGAGCGCTAAAACTATTTTAACATATCTCGAATAACAATTTTAAACATCGTTAAAATAACTAACTACATTACATTTCACACAGTATACGAGAAGTGCAGCGTATACTGTGTAAAATGCTCCTTTTGTGGGTCTTTTTGGGTTTTTTGGTTTGGATGATGATACTTCCTTCAGTGGGGGGGGGGGGAGGGGGCTTGGAACTTGGGTTCTGTTTCCGGGCGAGAGAATGTGGACAGCCAGTTCACATGACACCAATAGTAATATCTTATGTTTCATTGATCTAACTCTTAAGTATGCTCCATGTTATAATTGCACCATATTATTTTATTAACAGAGAATAATTAAGGATAACGGAAACAAACACTTAGTCTATATCATTGCGTGTAACTATTAAATGTAGACTAAATGCGTCATGTATCCTTACGCTTTTAGACAAACCAAACAAAAACTATATTTTTTTTATTTACGACATTCTTGCCAGATAGTTTTAATGTAATGTCAACCTCAATTTTTTACTCTTTTAATGAGTTTCCGAAAAAAAACTAATGATCCTTACATTTTCACAATTCTCGAGACATCAAGACTTAACATTACAGTATTGGAAATATATAAAAGATCGTAAACGCAATTTCAGTAAATCACATAATTCTCCCTTCAAAGTCAGCAGATTACTCTCAAGGTTAGCAGAGTATATTGTATGCATTTCAAAGTTATTCATTTATTAAGCGGACGATTGATTGAAAGAATGAAGGTTACTACTAAGCTTGTCTTAATGTCATGATCGTCATAACCTACAGGTAGCAGACCTTTTATCAAAACTTGTGAAGTACGTTTATATAGCCCCAAATGTGTTTAATTATAAAGAATACCAAGTAATCCAAATGGTGAAAAAGTAAGCTTTGAGTTCGCTGGAGAATGAGTCCTTTCTCAAGAAAATTACATCGCTTTAAAATCATCATGATGTGGTGGAAGTAATCCATAACAATCCATAACAACATTTTGTCTACGGGTCGCAACCCAGACACATAATGCAATAATCATTTTATTCATGCCCCACTTATAATAGACAAACCTATGTCAGTCAGCAACATCTATGGTGGTAGTTATTCCAAATTCTTCCAATTAGAGAGAGTCCTTCATTGGGATTAGGATTTCAGGCAGCAAAGCAGCATACTGAATATAATTTTCTATTCTATTTTTATTCTATAAGGTGTTAATGACCATGCCAGGGGCTTACTACCAACAATACAGCCCTTTTAAAGCAACGCAAGATTCACTAGTAGATAATATATTAATAAAATATCATCATCATCATCATCATCATTTCAGCCTATCACTAGTTCACTGCTGAACATAGGCCTCCCCTATAGATAGCCACAAAAACTTTTTAGCTCTCATTTAGAGCGGATTTCGCCATAGTTGCCACGCTTGGCAGGCGGGTTGGCAACCGCAGTTTATTCGTTCAGATGCTCCAGGGAAAATGTTGCTGCCCATCTTCTGGTTTTTATTTTCCCATTGTCGACTTTTACGGCCCACGGGATGAGATGGGGTGGTAGATTCTCTTAAGCCGCTGCCACACGGCAAATACATGTCAATAATACACGGCAAAATAATATTTGCTATAAAAATACTCAAACGTGAGCTGTCCAAATTTTGATTATATTAATTTTATGACACGCGAAAAACAAAAACTAGTTTTTTATTCTTAAATTCTAAGCCATTGTATGAAGCACGTCCGAAGTTTCCATCCAGTTGTTGTTTCAAATTTTAGTTTCTGACCTGATGGTAGAATTTAACATTCAGATCTGGTCATTTAATCCTGCTTAGCCTAATACTCAAAATACGGGTTATAAATGTGTATCATAATAAGGGTTACGGGAAAAGAATTGACCATTGTGGTACTTGGTTGAGCCTTGTGTACTTGGCTTAGTGGTTTTGTAGTCTTTAGAAGAGTTACCTTCAAAAACGAACGAATCGATTTTTCAGTAATTCCGTGACATACATTGTACATCGCTGGAAGCTAGAAGCTTGCCGAACTAATCCATAACATAAACATATATCCGACACAATCGATCAAAAGCCACGAAGATATTTTTATTGATATCTAATAAAAACAAGTGTCTCGCCAAAATTTTAAAGGCTTCGACCGCGTGATGTAATACAGAAGATCAAATCGGTCGGTATAGGCAAAAAAAGACGTGATTATTTTAGAAGTTTTTCTAAGAATCCAAATTCCAAACGTCATAGTTTATATCAAATTTTCAGTGTATTCGCTTCGAAATATATTGTTAATCACCTTTTGATTTCTGACTCCTGGGCCGAATCAATATAATTTTAATTTATTTATGTAAATACTGTAATAAATAAAATATACATTATCATTGGTAGCTCAGGGGCTAGGCGCTCGCTTTAAATTTCATAGTACGCGAGTGACCTGGGTCCGATTTTCGGTGCCGGCACCACTAAAA
This sequence comes from Luehdorfia chinensis, assembly GCA_019845155.1. Lineage (NCBI taxonomy): Eukaryota > Metazoa > Arthropoda > Insecta > Lepidoptera > Papilionidae > Luehdorfia > Luehdorfia chinensis. The sequence continues at coordinate 1,718,832 of JAHVAK010000142.1, read as the reverse complement.
TTGTTAATTGCAATTTTAAGTGCTGACTTACCACGTGCTCGGCGGTGAAGGAAAACATCGCGATTAAACCTGCATGTCTGAGAAATTAAAAATATTTCGAAGACATGTGAAGTCCGCCAACCCGCATTGGAGCAGCGTGGCGGATTTTTCCTAGCCCATAACCCTCTCAGAAATGAGAGGAGGCCTGTGCCCAGTAGTGGGACATTTATAGGCTGAAACTTTACTTTTTTGCCAAAATTTAGAAAATAGTAACTTTTAATATATTAAACGACATGATCAAATGCCTACGCTAGTCCTTTACCTTTAACATACATACATAAGATCACGACTGTATCCCATAAAGGGTAGTCAGAGACTGGGCACTCACTGCAAAAACATGATGACTGCCACAATCCACGTTTCACCAAAACAATTTATTGCACTTGGTGTGATAGGTGGTGAGCCCATCGCCATCATGCGCTGTTGGGTGCACAGTGCAGTTTAATTCCTTACTCGCCTTTTACGAGATCCATTGGATGAGATGGAGTGGTAGTATTCTTTTAACGAGCCGCCACCTATACGGCAAACCTTTACCTTTACCTTTAATCTGCGTAAATTTCATGTCAGATTTAAGTAGTATATATATCCGCTCGAACAGATAGACATCTATCCTTTTTATGCGATGTTTGATGTACTAGACCAATATTCATTATAAATTAGGTTTAAATAACACAGTTGCACTAGTGACCGTATAACATCAATTAGTAATTAAGTGACATTTGTTAATATTCAGAAATTCTATCGTAGTTCCACAAACAGGGCGTCCAACATTCAAAATTAACAATTTGTATTAACATTCAACATCATCGTCATCATTTCATCCTATCCTAGACCACTGTTGAACATAGGCCTAACCCATAGATCGCCACAAGTTAGTAGCTCTCAATTTGGGGCGATTTTGCAATAGTTGCAACGCTTGGCAACCGCAGTTTCTTTTTATTCAGATGTGTCAAGGAGGATGCTGCTGCCCATCTCCTGGTTTTTATTTTCCCTCTGTCAACTTTTCCGACCTCCACGGGATGAGATGGGGTGGTAGATTCTCTTAAGCTTGAATCATACGCAAGGAAAATCGTGGCCGCCGATATATGACATAATAAGTATCACAAATATGCCTTTAATATTCTCAGGGGTGACAGCGACAAAAGTAGGTTTTTTTTTTAAATTGGATATAGTGTCGAAACGAGCAAAACTTTCACCTGATGGTAAGTGTAACATCCGCCCACAACAAATGCTGTGTCACCCAGAATATTTCTGTGTGACACCGCACTGCACCCGTCACCCTGAGACATCAGTTCTTAAGTCTCAAATGCCCAGTGATTACGCTAGCTCACAGTGCCCTTCAAACCCAAACACAGTAATGCTTGCACACTACTGCTTCACGACAGAATAACTGGCCCTGGGATGGTATCTACCTAGACGGATTCCTGCATAGGAATCCTACCACCAGTAATGCAGTGCATGGCGTCTGATTTTGTTGATCGCGGTAAGTCCACCCAAAGTTGGGAGGCGCATGTCCAACAGTGAACTCTTGACAGGTTATTGATTATCTACCGAATGACAGGTAAAGGTGACAACAAATTATGTCTCAAGTATACTGCGATAACAACGTTTGTACTGCTACATGTTTTTTGTGCAGTTTTGGATACATCATGAGATAAGGAAGAAAATCTCAAAACGCATGGGACTGGCTTAAGCCTTCGACATGAACTGGGTTATAAATGTCATTCCAAGATAATTTGTCGAATCTTTTGTCGTTGACGACTCTAAATTTCAAATATTCTTGTCTAAGTTTGCATTTGTGGGATAGGACTGTCTATGTGAATGTAATGACAACATGGGAGACTCGACCAGTTTGAAACCATGATAACGAATAAATAATAATAGAATCAACGCTCATCTTAGTTAATGTGTTTCTGTGCATACACACGCATTCACTACACACACTAGCCCGCAACACTCAATACAAAAACAAACGCGTACATTCGCAATTCCATAAACACATTTAATCAAACCTAGATTTCAACGTAAACAACTAAACCTAGATTTCAACGTAAAGAATAGGCTCATCCAGACGCAACATTAGTTCTAGTTTTTTTTATTGCATAAAGTGTTGAAACGAGCACAACGTTCTCCTGATGGTAAGTGCAACGTCTGCCAATAACAAATGCTGTGCCACCCAGAAAATTTCTTTGTGACACTACACTGTGACCCATCACCTTGAGACATAGGTTCTTAAGTCTCATATGCCCAGTGATTACGCTAGCTCACAGTGCCCTTCAAACCGAAACACAGTAATGTTTGCACACTACTGCTTCACGGCAGAATACCTGGCCCTGGGGTGGTACCTACCTAGACGGACTCTTGCATAGGAATCCTACCATCAGTTAAGACGATGTTACATAATATTTCATGCACTTTCTGTTTTGTGCGGGATTATTTAACACACTAGTTAGTAGTTGACGCACTTACAATCTTTTGTGACCTTGGCTTTGATTTCTTTAAAGCATGACGTTTTATCTTATCAAATTCTTATTGAGGATGACCTCAAGTGGTGGCGAAAGGCCAACATACACTGACGCATGTCGAACAGTGTTGTTTCCAAATCTTAATCAGGTTTTATTTTTTCAAAAAAACCATGCAAGAATGCAAATAGATACCAGTTAATTTGCTTTTTTTTGCTTTAAAAACTTTGTCCATGCTATTAATAAGAATGTACTAAGTTTAAATGCTGGTGCAAAAATATAAAGTCCGATAGATGACTCGAACCTGCTACGACAAGTCCCACAAACTTACTTTAGTAACATCTGTCAAATACAATTGAGTACAAGATAAATTTATGAAAATAAATGAGAAAGACTTGCAGAAAAAAGCATTTAAATTAAATACTTTAAAAAAATTACTTAAATAACATGAGATGTAATAAAAAAAGTCAAATACAACTAGAAGTGAAACTATTAACTTCCTTTCCTTCATTATAATGGATTTCCGCAAAGTAACGCCTGATTCTATTAACTATATGTGATACAATTACCTGTGTCTCATTTATAGCATTCAAAAATATGACAGTTGGAAAATCCGCAAATATTTTAATGTCATATTTATGATCAGTCCGATGATATTCAAGCTCGCTAACATCGCACATATGCTAAAACTTGTTTATCTTTAAGTGTTGGAGTAGGTTATTATTCATTTTAATATTTTCATAAAAAAAAAATTGTAATCAGGTAAATGCTAACGCTTAACGAGTTACGTAAAAAAAAAACGTTTATCGAATCTTAACCGTTTCGCTGAAAACAATTATTATAAGACTTTATTGTTGTGAGTATATTCTTGCGTGTTATTTTTATTCTTTTTGCGATGTTGCCCTTGTTTTAGTTGATTCCATACATAATTTTATCAATAGTAGATTACATTACAAAAAATATTGGGCAATTATTTAAAGTTTCGCGTGTGATGTAAACGGATAAGATAACCGCGGTATGTATTTTATTCAATAAACACCTAATATAGCATGTGCATTTGATATCTTATCGTCGTGATGTGACAGAAAAATTGAGCGAATTTTGGAATTTGAAAAAAATATTGATACCTAATACGTAACTTCATCATCATCATCATCATCTCAGCCTGTCACTAGTCCTTCTGTGGGGAATTTGCCATAGTTGCCACGCTTGGCAGGCGGATTGGCAACCGCAGTTTATTTATTCAGATGTTCCATCTGCTGGTTTTTATTTCCCCTCTGTCGACTTTCACGACACCCACGGGATGAGATGGGGTGGTACTCTTAAGCCGATTAACTTACAATAGCCGATAAACCCCACTAGGCTCGGACTGGTTATTCTAAGAGGGTAACGCCGAGGGTAAGGGCCGGGGAGACTTCGTCATTTTGTTCCAGAGCGGATTGGCGGGTTTCACATATTTTCAACAATTTATATTTATTCCTCAAGCTGCTGCAGTTTTCCAGCACATTTCCCACATGATTTTTTACCGTATAGGTACATACATACATAAGATCACGACTGTATCCCATAAGGGGTAGTCAGAGACTGGGCACTCACTGCAACAACAGATGACTGCCACAATCCACGTTTCACCAAAACAATATAATGCACTTGGTGTGATAGGTGGTGAGCCCATCGCCACCATGCGCTGTTGGGTGCACAGTGCAGTTTAATTCCTTACTCGCCTTTAACGAGATCCATTGGATGAGATGGAGATGGCCGTTGGAGTTTAATAGCCTACTGAGGTTTTTTTACGAACACCTTATTTAGATCGTTTTAAGTCTTTTAATCTCATTACTCATTACGCTCCGTGGTAGCTCAGTACGCGAGTGACCTGGGTTCGATTCCCGGTTCCGGCACCACTAAAATTGTTAATTGCAATTTCAAGTGCTGATTTACCACGTGCTCGGCGGTGAAGGAAAACATCGTGAGGAAACCTGCATGTCTGAGGAATAAAAAATATTTCGAAGACATGTGAAGTTCGCCTCTCGATTCTTCCTAGCTCCAAAACCCTCTCAGAAATGAGAGGAGGCCTTTGCTCAGTAGTGGGACATTTATAGGCTGAAAATTTTCTTTTTTTTACGCTGTCCGATTGATGTAAAATTAAATAAATGCTATTTTTATACGAGCAATTACATAATATCTTTGACAATTCTGAATTACTGTACCATTTTTCTGTTTGCCGCGGCATCCAAAGTCCTTACTTACACATAGAACGTACAAAACTAATCAGGTTATCATTGTCTTGTTCCTAGAACGTGTAGATTATTTGTAAATTGATTTTAAGTAAAGACGAGACAATATCTGTATTTAGAACTAAAATGTATGGTGTCTTTGAACCCAGTTTCCGTGGCACACCTCTAGCTGTTTCAGAATAAAACTTTTTTTTACTTTTTTCCTTTGTATTTATCTATTAATAGTTATATCTTACATAGTTTTTTATTTAATGCCTATTGTGAAGGGCCTTTCGTTAATTATTTTTATTGTTCTAATAATTTATATAAGTTATAAATTAATAATACTTGGCTAATGTGTACTACGTGATTATTATACAACAAAAGAGCCGTGGTAGCTTAGGGGCTAGGCGCTCGCTTTTAATTTCATAGTACGCGGGTGACCTGGGCTCGATTCCCGGTGCCGGCACCACTTAAATTGTTAATTGCAATTTTAAGTGCTGATTTACCACGTGCTCGGCGGTGAAGGAAAACATCGTGAGGAAACCTGCATCGAAGATAGGTGCAGACCGCCAACCCGTATTGGATCAGCGTGTCGGATTCTTCCTAGCTCCAATACCCTCTCAGAAATGACGAGTGAGCCTTGCTCACATGGGACGTTATTTTCTTTACAGTCATCCTGGTATTGATCGTCTCTTTGTTCTATTTATCTACTATAAAGCGCACTGCTGGTGCAGTCTTTGAGGGGTTTGGAGCGGTGACTCCGCTCCACCGGTTGCCGACTCGCATTTCTAGAAACATTTTTTCTCGGGTATCAATTTCCTATGTTTCTTTCAGCTTACCACAGAACCGACTGTGTTAATATTACTAAAAATGTATTCTGGCAATCACGCGATAGAGCCGCTGGCATTAATTTAATGTCACTCGATTGCCTAAAAAAATTAAAAACAATCAACTTACGCTCATTCTTATAGTGCTTTTTTTTGATGAGTGACGGACGACGAACGTTCACACGGTTTGCACTTCCATAACAGATGCTGTGTACAATATTCCGGTGCACCACACTGCGCTTGCCTGTGATTCTGTCTCATAGGATTACATAGCTCCAGTGCCTTCAGACAAACCATATTTTTATTTTTTTATAAGACGAGAGTGTTCACTATGGTATGAACTCTCCATAACAGATGCTGTGTTACGCAGAATTCTGTCACAACCTAGCCCGACCTGGCGAATCAGCTCATAAAAAAAGTAAGTAAATTCAGGCTATAATTGTCCCCTCTAGCACAGGCCTCCTTCATTTCTGAGGGGTTTTGAGCTAGCCGCCACGCTGAATGGGGTGGCGGATTCAATGTCCTCGAATATTCTATCCCGGACATGCAGTTTCAATTTTTCCTCACCGCTAGGGTAACAGCCTGTAGAACATATAGAGGGCTGGCCCGGGGATCACCATGTTCTCGCTTACTATGAATTAAGGCAGCACCGGCCCTGAGCTACCACGCTCTACATCCGGGAAAATCTTATTCCCAGTGATTCGCTGCTCTCATGCCTTCAGACCGAACACAGTAATGTTTGCCATTCGCTTACGCACAATACTACCCTAGTGCCTTCTAGACGATTTGCCCTTCAGCCAGTGAATACTCTTATAAATATTACATAACAGCAGGGCTGTTAATTCTTAATCAGCGGGGCTGTATCAAACCTTCGACCGCGATTTGTCGCAATATTAACAAGTCGTTAATTTAATGAATTATTATTACTGAAGTTTATATTTCAATTTATGACCATGTTGTGTTAGAGTACCTGATACCACGCAGCGATCTGGTTCGAATCCGAGCAAAGATTGTCATTGGTCTTGACACTGCTGCTAGACTACCTGTCATCGCATCTTATGTCATGCTCAGCATGGTTCAAACTTACTTTACTTTACAGAAGCTATTGCTCATATGAAAATTACATGTTAGTTAATCAATATTGGCTCTAACTCAAAGCGCCGTTAGTTTTATTGATTTTGTAATTTCTGGTATATTTAAGTTTGAGTTCTATGATTTTATATGCAGCAGTCTCTGAAGGACAGCGATTGAAATTCAAGTCAAGCCAAATTCATAACTCGTCCCCACATCATCCAAAATTTCAGTATTTAATTTTCCGTCGTCGAATAATTCTCTTACATTAAATTTACTGACATCAAAAATGGCTCGATTTGGTAGCCGATTGCCAGGAACAAAAAAGAAGAAGACAAACTCTAGGCTTAGAGTAATATTAACTATTATTACATTGTAATTTAATTAATGAACCTTCAAATAATAAATAAATATATATAAATTTCACTCCTGTCTCGTTTCACTAGTTTTTATTTTTGTAAGATTAACATCTTCTATGCAAATAAATAAAATTGAAGTGTATGTTTGTAATAACAAAATAACTGCATTTTAATCAATGCTTAGGTAAGTATATACGATACTTATAAGAAAAAAGCAAAGTGTTTAAGTTTTACAGACAGACAAAAATATTTGTTTTTTTCTTATAAGTACCTAAATGAAAATTTTTACTCATTGCTTATGAAAGTTTATAGTATATACTTTCACTGGTGGTAGGATTACTATGCAGGAATCCGTCTAGGTAGGCACCACCCCAGGGCCAGTTATTCTGCCGTGAAGCAGTAGTGTGCAAGCATTACTGTGTTTCGGTTTGAAGGGAACTGTGAAGCTAGCGTAATCACTGGGCATATGATACTTATGAACCTATGTCTCAGGGTGATGGCACAGTGTGCTTTCATCACTTAATGAAATAAAAAAAATACTATACGCTTTTACAATTCCATTTAATGGAAGCACCATATATATAGTGCCCCAAGTGTCTGCGCAAACACAGAGGCACTCACTCCTCCCAACCTACCCGCGCCCTATGTAACGCTGATGCGATAAGATCGGAGGTACGCTAGGATGCAGTGTCCAGAAACACGGGGACGATCACAACACAACCAGACCCGAAAATCAGCCATTTGAGTTTTAGAATCAAACGTTGAGACCGGCTGGGGTTCGAACCCAGGACCACTAGGTCACGCGGTCGTCAAATAATATTTATACGTCGGTAACAAATATATAAGTATGTACTAGTCTATAAGCATCCTACACTGCTAGACAAAGAAGATTTGCAGCAATTGCCATGCTTAGTAGGCGAATGTGCATACGCAACATCGCACTTTTGTCACGTAGGCCTTTCACATTTTCATGCGGGAATGGAAAAAACGTTAAACAAACTTGGATAGCAAGCTAAAGTGGCAATGGGCCGGCCATATATCACATAGACATAGACTTTATTCGACACACAATACAGAAACCACGCAGAGAATTATAATAAAATAATATATCTCGTAGAACCGATAACTATTGGGGAAGAAAGTGCAGGGCGACTCAATAGATCGGACATCATCGGATGTCGATAGACGCAGGTGGCTCAGAACCGTCATGTTGGCAATGTATGGGGGAGGCCTATGTTCAACAGTATAGGTTAGTAATCGGATCATTTGGCGTCCCAATCAAGGGTGAATTGGGAAACCCTAATTAACGCTAATTTTGAATCGAATCGAAACTATAACCCCGTCCTGCAACGCAGAAGTCTAACGCTCAGCCACTGCGCTAAAGTCAACAATGAGTGATAGATTTTACACTGCCATCATTCATCATTACATATAATAATTGAGAACAAGATGCTTTTGATCACTGGCAACATCTTATCGGCATAGATAATTTTAATGCTCTGTATCGCACAGAGCTTCATAATAATAGATGTTACCAGCTGTGGAAGGTTTAATCGCGTTTGTAAATTTATTATTCATTACTTTTTAAACTATGCAAACTCGTGATGAAGCATTTGTTAATTTTCACGGTCGATTTATGTTGTAACCATAGCGATGGCGGCTAAAAAGAACAACAATACCATTTTCTTGGAAATCGATCATTTGACAGCTGCACAGTCCCCATAGTTATAGAATAACTGGCCGCTAATGTTTAACAATAGTAGCGGCCGTTAACATTCTTATACAAAAAAAAGACCAAAGGAATTTGTTAATTATTATAATAACTAAGTAGTGATAGATGTCCGGCAAAGTAGAATCGCCCGTACCTCTTTCCTTCCGAGGTGTCGTAAGAGGCGACTAAGGAGTACGGGCAGCCTTTATTCCTGCAGAATAACGCCATTATATGCAATGCTGTCACTATACTGCTCGTGGGAACACAATGGGCAGTAATATTTTTTTACTCGTACCAAAATGGCGGCGACGTGGTACGCCATCCATCACGTTTCCCACGGGGGCGAAGTGTGAGCTACGTGCGAATCTGCCTATTCCTTATGTGGGGAAAAGGCGTGACTGTATCTATGTACTAAGTATTGCTTTCACTGAATAACTTGTGGCTAGTTTTTTGGTAAACTCGATATTCCGATCTCCTAAAAGAAACTAAAATAACAAACAACACAACTGAACATCTGAAATTCTGTCGCGACTCGAAAAGTGGCGGTTGAGTTTTTGTTGAATTTTGTAATTTCTTTACGTATTTTAAGTACTTATTGATGTTAAATAATGAAAGTTTATTATGCAGCATATGCCCGTGGAAGGGAATCCTAGTTGCTTCATTACAAGTTTCTTTTATCATTGATTCTTCGTTCAACATCGGGTCATCTGGATCATCCATCCCTAATTCACTATGGTCTCATGACGTCCGTTCACTCATAATAAATTGTACGTATAAGTTCTTCCCATAGACAATATAACGTAACATTAAAGTGTTGCCGTAATAAGATTCGAATTGCATTTTGCCCCCTCTGAATGGAGTCGAATCTTGAATCAAAACATCGGTTCGCAAAATATATACAGGTAATACTGTGGTGTGCTACCCTTCCGCCGAAAGGTGTCCGACAGGCAAGAATAGCACGGTCAGCCTTTAGTCGTGCAGAATAATACCATAATATGCAATGATGTCGCTGTACTGCTCGTGGGATTTGAAATGGGGAGTTATATTTCTTGACTCGTGTCAAAATGGCGGCGATGTGGTTCGCCACCCATCACCACTCGTTTACCTCAGGGGCTAAAAATGGGCTACGGGTGTTGTCTCTGCCTAGCCTTTATGCATAAAGGCTAGGCAGAGACAAGACAAGACGTAACTGTGTGTATATTAAGAACTTCTATTAGAAACAATTTTTATAGCTTACATTATAATAATCGCGGCGGGACACTTTTATTAACTTTCGGTAATTTCCACAACGTTTTGCAAATAACAATCAGCATCATCATCATCATATTTTTTTTATTATTTTTTTTTATTTCATAAAAGTGACGGAACGAGCAAAACGTTCACCTGCTGGTAAGTGCAACGTCTGCCCATAACAAATGCTGTGTCACCCAGAAAATTACTGTGTGACACCACACTGCGCCCGTCACCCTGAGACATCAGTTCTTAAGTCTCATACGCCCAGTGATTACGCTAGCTCACAGTGCCCTTCATACCGAAACACAGTAATGTTTGCACACTACTGCTTTACGGCAGAATAACTGGCCCTGGGGTGGTACCTACCTAGATGGATTCCTGCATAGGAATCCTACCACCAGTATCTGTGTATCTGTTCGAACGAAATTAGTAACAAGAGCGTACCAATAGTTCAAGATCAACAGAGAAAGACAGCCGAACGTCTGTAGGTATTCCTCAAGACAAGGTCGAAGTACAAGGTAGAGAAGACAAGACGAGTAATGACAATTTATCTGAAACAAGCAAACGACAGTGAATAGTGTTTAGTGCTGTCAGGTCCAGTGTGTGAAATTTCGAGAAGGTAGGTAAGAATAATCGGGTATTTCGTTTTCGAACCGGGACAACTAACTGTAACAAAAACAGGTTTTTGTTACAGTTAGTTTTTTAAAAAGTAATGGTATGTTACTGTTGATTAGTACAAGAAAGAAAATAAATAAAAGTTAAACAAACTTCGATAGCAAGCTGAAGTGGCAATGGGCCGGCCGTATAGCTCGTAGAACCGATAACCGTTGAGAAAGAAAGGTACTCGAATGGAAACCTCGTACCGGCAAACGCAGTGTAGCGCGACCCAATTAGATCGGATATAATCGGATGTCGATGGACGCAGATGGCTCAGGACCGTGTTTTGTGGCAATATATGGGGGAGGCCTATGTTCAACAGTGGAAGATGATATGCTGAAGTGACGATGATGATGATAAAACAAAGTCGATAATTTTAGAGATTAGTGATGAATCGGATCATTTGGCGTCCCTATCAAGGGTGAATAGGGAAACCTGGCAACTCAAATTTTGTTGGAATAAAAAATGTATTCGTATATAAAAATGTACGAGTACATTTGATTTTAATTTATACATATACATATTTAATTATGTAATAAAAATGCAAAGTGCAAAGATTACGTAATACACTTGTTGATTTTAATTATTAAAATAATTAGTATGTATTTTTAGTTATAATATACGCGCGGGAATTACACCGTTCACTTTAAACGCGTTAAACGATTTCTTTTAAAAACTGTAAAGCTTAAAAACGGACTATAATGTTAATTTCGTAATTAATTTTGTTAAATGTAAATTTATATCATTCGTACGAGTATGTAATAATAAACTCAGTGTTCTCTTATGTTTTTTTGATTTTAAAAAGACATTAGGATTGATAGAGCAACATTATTTTAAAATACATTTGAGGTAAAATTCGAATATCATAATATAAATATTAGGTATATGAAACTGGTGGTAGGATTCCTTTTAGGACTCGGTAGGTAACGCGCACACTACTGAGTTTCGGTTTGAAGGGTACTGAGAGTTAGCGTAATCACTGGGCATAAGAGACTTAAGAGCTGATTGTCTCAGGTTCACCGGCGCATTGTGGTGACACACAGAAATTTTCTGGGTGACACATTTATTATGGGCAGACTTACCATCAGGTGAATGCCTTGCTCGTTTCATCACCTTATCAAATAAAAAATAAAAAATTTGACGTTTTGTATGGGAGGAATAAAAATCGTTTTTTTGTAAAATATGTTTAGTTAATCAAAGTATCTACTCATTGCTATCTATGCACTTTTGCCATCTCATAGGTTTCATTGAGTTCAGTGATCAGAAAAACATGGGAGCGAGAATCAATAAACTGTCTGAAGGCCTAGGACTGCCACATCGGCGATGAATTTTTTTCCTTCTAAGAAATTATCCCAATTCCGGAAAAGATGGTAATCTGTTAGAGCAAGGTCCTAGGAGTACGGTGGATGTTGCAGACATTCCAATTGCAGCTCCTCTAGTTTAGCGGCAGTCTGTTGTGCAGTGTGTTGTCTAGCGTTGTCCTGAAGCAGCTGTGGCCTAGAGCGATTGACCAGCTGCGGTTTTTCAGCAGCTAGTTCTGCCATTATGGTTTGCAGTGGCTGACAATCGATATCTGCCGAAATCGTTTGACCAGATTTTAGAAAGCTGTAGTGAACGACACCGGAACTAGTCCACCAAACACTCACAAGTAACTTTTTCTGAGTAAATTTTCGCTTGGGGCAGGATTTGGCTGGGTCTCCGGGGTTCAACTATTGCGACGAGCGCTCCCGATTATCGTACAGGATCCACTTTTCATCACAGGTAATGACCTTATTTAAAATCCCTTCATTATTGTGCCGGTTGAGCAATGTAACGCAGTGTTTACTGGTTTGCTTCACTCAATTCATGAGGTACCCACCGTTCAAGCTTTTTTACTTTCCCTGTTTGCATCAAGTGGATTAAAGCAGTTTTATCACTTACAGCGAAGCCTGCAGTTAACTCTGAAGTGGTTTGCGATGGATCCGCTTCTACAATAGCCTTTAATTCTTTATTATCCACTTTGGTCTCCGGCCGTCCACGGGGCTTTATCTGAAGATCGTAATTTCCAGAACGAAAACGTTGGAACCAAAAACGTACCGTGTTTTCTTTTGCGACACCAGCGCCATACACATCCTTAATCTGCTGTTTCTGCAGCACTGGTGCTGGTGATGGTAGAACTCGTACTCGTGAATAAAGCGATATTTCAAGATTTCCATTGTGCGAGATGAGCTACGCTAACTAAAAAACTAAGGAGGAAAAAAACAAATGAATTACTGTTTTGGAAACTCATATATACCAGCTAAATGGATTTATAAATTCGAATTTGGGATTCTTAACCAAAGAGTATATATTTCAAATCAAAGTGACCAGTACGACAAAACCCCAATTTCATCTGTAATCACCTAATAAAATGATACAAAAACTGCTGGATATATTTCAATGTTTTTTTTTTAGTTTTACACTTAGACACTTGGTCCTTATCTTAAAAGATAACGATAGCTTAATTTAATATAAAGTTATTACAGTTTTAAGAAACTACGATTTAGATATTTTTTTTCGTGTTACTTATTAGACGTGTCGTGATCTTTATTTATTATCCATACTATTCTAAACGCGAAAGTAACTTTATCTTTTCCATCTGTTTGTTACCTTTTCACAGCTTCACAGCAGAACCGAACTTCACGAAATTCGACACAGAGTTAGCTTGCATCCTGGAGACAGACGGATAATTTTTACAACGGGATTTTTAAAAAAAACCTATGTCCACGCGGACGAAGTCGCGGGCATCAGCTAGTTATATATAAAATTATGTAAGAAAATCTTTAAGTGGCGAAACTGCCAAAAAATTTTTTATGAAATGTTTCATATATGTTTCATAAAAATTATACGATTTTGTTTTTACATTAATACGGAAATGCACATTAATGATAGACTGCATTACGTCATTACCGACCATGTTAATTTTTTTATTTATTAGTAAGATTATTATTAGTAAGAATGACTCAATTCATAAACCAACATATAATTTCCTATTATATGCGAACGTTAATCTTTTTCGCTAATAAAACATCATCTATGAATCCCTTACGGAAAACTTAGGTGATGTTGTTTATTTTACTATCGCGCACACGTCTGAGTCGTGAGTACGAAGTTCGAATCCAAGCCAAAGCAGATACCCAAACCACCTTGTGGTTTTTCAGTCTGGACGTATCGTGACGTGACTATCGTTGTGTTTCTGACACTGCGATCGAACATTCCTCCGATTTCATCGCATGGTAAAATGAACATGACATATGAGAAGGAGGATAGTGTACAAATTGTTGCGACTAGGATACAGGCGACTGTATCACTGCGGTAGTACCTACATAGACGTAGAAATCCTACCACTAATAAAACATCTGGGACCAGTAAACATTTAAAAGTTCATCATATTTACAACATCGTCATCAAAAAGACTCCTCCATACATCGGCATAAAACACGGTGCTGAGCCGCCTTGTCTGGTGCCGTGCCGTCTAGGTAGGTACCACCCCAGGGCCGGTTATTCTGCCGTGAAGTAGTAGTGTGCAAACAGTACCGTGTTTCTGCCTGAAGGGCACTGTGTATTCACTGGGCATGTGTGTGGACTTAAAAACTGATTGCTCTGGATGACAGGCGCAGGGTGGTGCCGCACAAAAACATTCTGCCACAACACTTACCATCAGGTGAACGTTTTGCTGGTCTCTTCACTTTATCCAATAAATAAACCTGCGTCCGACTTCTTCGAGTACAAGTCGTCGCTCGGGGCTTATGAGACTTAAGAACTGATGTCCCAGGGTGATAAGTGAAGCGCGGTGCCACACAGCAATGTTCCGGGTGACACAGCATTTGTTATGGGCAGACGTTGCACTTACCATCAGGTGAACGTGTTTGCTAATCACTTTCTATCATAAAAAAACACGTTATCGTTTCAGCCTATCACTAGTCCACTGCTGAACATAGGCGTCCCCCATAGATTGATACAAAAGTTTGTAGCTCTCATTTTGGGGGGAATTTTGCCACAGTTGCCACGCTTGGCAGGCGGGTTGGCAACAGCAGTTTATTTATTCTGATGTTCCAGGAAGAGGCTGCTGCCCATCTCCTGGTTTCAGATTTCCATCTGTCGACTTTTACGACACCCACGGGATGTGATGGGGATATGAGGAGAGATTCTCTTAAGCCGCTACCACACGGCTTCCGGCACCATATGCTTCAGTAATTATTAACCGGAAGATGTCATCGTCACAGTTAAGTCACAGTTCACGCCTGAGTACACGCCAAAGAAGTGAAACTTACATTGGGATTATGATTGAAATAAAAATAAATAAATATGAATTTACCTGAATATTACTCTCTATAAAACAACTGCTCAGTATATAAATAATTGTTAATTAGTAGATAAATATTTAATTAGAACTAGCTGAGCTAGCTAGCTAACTAGCTTCGTCCGCGCGGACGTAGGTTTCTTAAATATCCCGTAAGAACTATATGATTTTTACTATACGACTATACGACACCCACGGGATGAGATGGGGTGGTAGGCTCTCTTACGCCGCTACCCCACGGCACGCTACCAATATGCTATTGTTAATACAATACGTTTTATTTCAACACTACTACTGCCCTACTGAACCCTACTGGCCTACTGAACACGTGATCGCGGAGAGGTGGCAGGACGCAACAAGCATTTGTTTTCATGTGTAAAACATTAGCTTCGCGAGTGTTCCAACAACTCTAACAATAGTTTTAGTTAAATTGTTTAAGTAAAAGTAAAAAAAGTAAAGTTTCAGCCTATAAATGTCCCACTGCCGAGCACAGGCCCCCCTCTCATTTCTGTGAGGGTTTTGGAGCTACGATGAATCCGCCACGCTGCTCCACTGCGGGTTGACGGACTGCACATGTCTTCGAAATGTTTTTTATTTCTCGGACATGCAGGTTTTCTCACGATGTTTTCCTTCACCGCCGAGCACGCGGTGAATCAGCATTAAAAATTGCAATTAAAAATTTCAGTGGTGCCGGCACCGGGAACCGAACCCGGGTCACTCGCGTACTATGAAATTTAAAGAGGCGCTCGCCTAGCCCTTATCGAAAATTTCAAATAGCCCATCCGGCACGCGTTGCAATGCCTCTTCATTTTTTGTTGCAATCTCTTTGAAGCAATGTACATGTACACAAGTGGACACTTTTCCATCTACAATTTTTTTATAAAAGACAACAATTTTTGTTTTTTAATTTCGAGCAAGTCATCTAAATCGCATTAACAATGCTCGAACACAAATAAACAAATATGCGTGCAGTTCACATGCGGTAGAGAAGAAACCAGAAACCAGAAAACTTAGCGATAATGAGACGAATGCGATTCTACATATTACATTACATATTATACAGACTAGACTATATACTAGCGTGTGGTGGCGGCTCGTTAAAAGAATACTACCACTCCATCTCATGCAATGGATCTCGTGAAAGGCGTGTAAGGAATTAAACTGCACTGTGCACCAAACAGTGCATGGTGGCGATGGGCTCACCACCTATCACACCAAGTGCATTATATTGTTTTGGTGAAACGTGGATTGTGGCAGTCATCTGTTTTCGCAGCGAGTGCCCAGTCTCGGGATACATTCGTGATCTTATGTATGTATTAAACAGACTCCAAGATTTCAATTTCAACAAATGACACGAGCGGTTGGTGTTAACTAAAGTTTGAAATAAATGCTATGGTTTGGATTTGATCAATATATCTTTGAAATGCAGCGTCGATTACTGTAAGTCAAGTAATATGACTAAAATGTTGAACAATTTTTAAGCTTGGTAACAATATTACAATAAATAAACCCTACAATTATCCTTGTGCTGGAACTCTTCATTCGTCTCATTCTATCGAAGTCTGGTTTTCTGAGGGTTCACTGCGGTCATCGTTCATTTTTAATTTGCATAGCAATCGAATATAATTTACCCAATCGCACGAAGGCCGCGGAGAAGTCATCGCTTTGATAAAAGTTTGTTTTTATTCTCAATGCTATCGACATTGACCGACGACATTTCAACAAGATAAACTGCATGAAAGTTTATTTGCTAAGATCCGCATGCAAAGTTTAAAAATGCGTGTATTGTCTAATTTTCGAAGAGCAACGTTCATACCTTCACCGGGAACCGCTAGATACCCTCCACCGCTAGGCAATAAACACAACTGAAGTCGAGACCACTACACGTGTTTCACCTCAAAACGAGGCTCATTATTGACTCTACGACATCAGCCGCCGACTCGGCACTCGACTATGCATGCAGATCTCAGCAAATTAACTTTCTTCGCTTCGTTCTAATGGATTTCCGCAAAGTGTAAATGCAAATTAGAGAAGCCAATCCAGACGTCCGACTTAAAATAATCGTTTGCGAAAATTTCTTAAAAGAGAGAGACAAAGACAGACCGTTTTATGGTAAGTAGTTAGTGATGTGTTCTTCTTCCTGTTGGACAGCTCTATGTCCAACAGTGGACTGACTGTCTACGTCCAATAGAACTCTCACATGGGAGAATTTTCCGTAATCTCCACTAGGCAGGGAGATTGATGACGCCTGAATTGATTGAAGACCTGAGACGCTGCTGACTGTCACAAGGTGCGGATTTGATACCCAGGTTGTCCTAGGCCTACGAGTATTGCAGCCCCCCTACTCCCTGCAAAGCACGAATAATTTAATGAAGTCTAAGAATTATAGTAATGTAATGAACGAAACCGCCGTGTGGTAGCGGCTTGAGAGAATCTACCGCCCCATCTAACCCCGTGAGTGTCGTAAAAGTCGACAGAGGGAAAATTAAAACCATTAGATGGGCAGCAGCATCTTCCGGGAACAGCTGAATAAATCAACTGCGGTTGCCAACCCACCTGCTAAGCGTGGCAACTATGGCAAAATCCCCTCAAAATGACAGACGAAAGTCTGTAAATTATAAAATTATCTCAATCAGTGTATTTAGATACCATTTTTATTTGTTTGTAATAATGAATAACAGTAAAAAGAATCTCACTAAGCTTTGCCGCCCTAGACCCGGGCCTACTCGTCCTATAGGAAAATCCGCCTATGATTTGAATTTATTTATTTATTAATAAACGCTATTTTCCAGTGCCAAGTAACATATTAACATATCCACAATCTTCAAGCAGCAAGACTTCAACATTTAGAATGACAGTAAAATGGAAATTCTCTTTCATTGAAGATTTGCTGGACTTATAGGGACAAAACGGAAGTTACAGTTTTGGTATTGAATTGAATTTTGCAATTACTGTACGCTTTCATGAGCACTTGCTGCATAATAAACTATTAATCCATACTAATATTATAAATGCGAAAGTAAATCTCTCTGTCCATCTGTCTGTTTGTTACCCTTTCATAGCTTAACCATTGAACCAAACTTAACGAAATTCGGCACAGACATAGCTTGCATCCTACAGACGGACATGGGATGCTTTTTAACCATAGTTCCCACAGGATACTTATAAAACCTATATCCGCGCGGAAGAAGTCGCGGGCCTCAGCAAGTATTGCATATATCATACATGATACTCGAAATATACACAGAAATTACAAAATTCAATAAAAACACTACCGCCGCTTTTCGAGTTGGCGCCAAAAGTCATCCGGTCTGTGTAATTTTCATGCATTTTTCGAAATTGTTGCGCCACCTATCGGAAGCCGTGGAATTTTCCAGGCATTTCCCTTAGGCCTTCCCAACTCGTATGACACCTATAGGATGAGATCGGTGGAAGATTTTCTCACGCCGCACCCACACGACCATACACGCTTACACCCATATATTGATTAAAGATTGAGATGTTAATACGTTATCACCACTCGTAACTGTGACGAAATAGCTCGTTGTCAGTGATTGGATCACCAGATCTTGTCACCATAGTGAACGAACTAATCTCAGGAAATAGTAATCCCATTAGAAAAAATATATTTGAATTACATTTTTACATAAGATCATCATCTGTATCCCATAAGGGGTAGTCAGAGACTGGGCACTCACTGCAAAAACAGATGACTGCCACAATCCACGTTTCACCAAAACTATATAATGCACTTGGTGTGATAGGTGGTGAGCCCATCGCCACCATGCGCTGTTGGGTGCACAGTGCAATTTAATTCCTTAGTCGCCTTTTACGAGATCCATTGGATGACATGGAGTGGTAGTATTCTTTTAACGAGCCGCCACCTCACGGCTTTTTGAATTACATGACAGGTATATTGAGGAAGGTTATAGGCGTCGTAAAAGCCGACAAAGGGAAAATTAAAACCAGAAGATTAGCAGCATCTTTCTGGAACATCTGAATAAATAAACTACTGTTTTCAACCCAGGCGGGTTGTATTAGTGGCGGTGGCCTAATGTGGCAACTATGGCAAAATCCACCCAAAATGATAGCTACAAATTTTTGTGGCAATCTTTTTTTTTTTTTTTTATTTTATAAAGTGACGAAACGAGCAAAACGTTCACCTGATGGTAAGGGCAACGTCCGCCCACAGCAAATGCTGTGTCACCCAGAATATTTCTGTGTGACACCACACTGCGCTCGTCACCCTGAGACATCAGTTCTTAAGTCTCAAATGCCCAGTGATTACGCTAGCTCACAGTGCCCTTCAAACCGAAACACAGTAATGCTTGCACACTACTGCTTCACGGCAGAATAACTGGCCCTGGGGTGGTACCTACCTAGACGGATTCCTGCATAGGAATCCTACCACCATCTATGAGGGAGGCTGAAAATTATAATTACGAGTATATCTGTCCAGATTTATTATAGTCGTAAGATATATAATTTACCCGAGAGATCACACTCGGCGTATACGTTCTGTGACTTGGTTAGCCGGGCCCGGGGCACATATGCTAGGAGCGAGGCGCGGGAGGCTCGGCACCAACCAACCATAAACACGCCAAACCAGTTTCCGTTGTCGTAAACATAACGATAAACACCCGGTACAGATGTTGCCACACTTGATGGAATTTAGATTTTTTTTTAATTATTTCTCTTCGTTTACGTCAACTTTTCGACGAAGTAAGCTTTCAACAACTTACTGTTATGACTACAACTAATGTACATTGGTCTCTATTTACCTTTTATTGTTATATTATAAAAAACAATGACCAACAGACAAATTATACACTTCACAGACAGAAATATTATACTACATATTAAACGATATGTTCAAGCTATTCCTTCGTGCATCATTATTTATTTTAAAAGACTAAATCCAACTGGTGTGTCAGCACAATAAACGTTATGTGACTTAAACTTTTTAGCCGTATGGGTGTCAGGGCCATTGATTACAGATACAGTCATTTCTATCAGTGCAATATGTCGCAAGTCGCAATGTTATGGCAAGTACATAAGTAAAGCTGTTTTCAATTTCACCTTTCATAACATAGAAAAATAAAGGTGAATAAACCTTGTTTGACAATACATGATTAGATTACAAATATGAAGGCGAACTAACTCATTGGCTTGGGTCGATTTTTTTTTTCTGTATGTGGTTAGCGACTCAAATAATTAGAGGTCATTAAAGGAAAATGGGCAAACGTGTGATGTATTAAACTGTTTAAACTGCGTGTATGTTTATTTATTAATATCTAGACTAATGGTTTAAGATACGGAGGTCGCCGCCCTGCGAAACATGTCGCAAATCCGAGTCTTCCATTCGACTGTTGTCATGTACCATCTTCTACCACTAGCTTTTCTACTAAACTTTCATTAAAGAGTGGCGATTTCTGAAAATTAGAATTTAAATAAATAATACTAGCTGTAAAAATAGCTATTCCTTGTATAAACAATAATTAATTAATCGATACATAGTATCGTAATTAAGAATTGGTATCACAGAAACGGAACACGAAAATGCGGAGGTCAGTTACAAAATGATGATGATGTTCTCCTAGTCGATTTCGACCACGGCGACAACTTCCGACTACAGTCGAGAGCCATCAACTGCGCAGGAGATATTATAGTTCCACAAGTGTACGCGGAAACACAGAGGCACTCACTCGTCCCAACCTACCTGCGCTCGATGTAACGCTGATGCGATAAGATCAGAGGTAGGCTAGAAAACGACTGCAATCAAATTCGACCTTGAAATTTTTCTCTCATCGCGTCCAAAGGAGTTTCACTTCAAAAAGTATATACGAGTAGGTATTGCTAGCTTTTAAATTAATGAAAAGACGACCGCGTGGCGCGTGGAGTCAGAGTACCCAATTCTACGCCGCGGGTCCTGGGTTCGAATTCCAGCAGGAGCAACGTTTAGCCCAACTCATCGGTATTCGGGTCCAGTTTTGTTGTGCACGTGAAATTGATGCCTTTAAAAAAACGGTATATTTTAATTAAGATATAAGTAAACATAATATAACTGCAGTTTATTTTTCTCGACCAAAAAAACTGTATTATCACATTATAATTTAATTTTGTTAAAGTAAAAGTAAAGTAAAGTTTCAGCCTATAAATGTTCCACTGCTGAGCACAGGCCTTCCTCTCACTTCTGAGAGGGTTTTGGAGCTAGGAAGGATCCGCCACGCTGCTCCAATGCGGGTTGGCAATTTGCAAATTGCTATTAACAATTTTAGTGGTGCCGGCACCGGGAATCGAACCCGAGTCACTCGCGTACTATGAAATTTAAAGCGAGCGCCTAGCGCCTGAGCGTTTTGTTACGACTTATTAATTCTTGAAACCTAAGAACGAGTCTTTAATAGGGGAAGGTACATACAAGTAGATACGTCGTCTATCGATCATTCAAGGCACTCAACTCCATGTGTTGCCAAAAGATAAAGTAACATTTTACATATTTTTTCTTCACCTATTCAAAAGGGCTGGCACATTCACAAATCAATGTTCCAATTGTAACAATGATTGCCCCTGTTACGAAAAGGTTACTGCTCTTTGTTTGAGATAGGATTGTTTTATTGCAAGATAACATTCAAGTAACATATTGCGCTATAGAATCACAGATAATGAATCAAATGATTGACAATTAATTGAAATTAATTAAGATTAGAATTTTTTTTTGTATATATATTTAGGACTGTAAATTTCGGATAAATAATTATTAAAATAGGTTAGGTTAGGCTATCCGACTAGTTTTGTTTGCAAAAACTCTCAAAATCAATTTTGATAAAATAATAACCTACAACCAGCTGATAATAAGCGATCTATACTATTAAATAAAATTGAATTGTCTGTTTGTATTAACAAAATAATAGCTTTTTACTCAATGCTTATAAAGTATATACATAAGATCACGACTGTATCCCATAAGGGGTCAGAGACTGGGCACTCACTGCAAAAACAGATGACTGCCACAATCCACGTTTCACCAAAACAATATAATGCACTTGGTGTGATAGGTGGTGAGCCCATCGCCACCATAAAAGTATATACGGTACTTATAATAAGAATCAATTTTTAAAATTTTTGTCTGTCTATCTGTATGTCGTGTTTTTTCCGGCTAATCCCCAAAACGGCTGGATTTTCAACGGGACTTTCACTGACAGACACATTTTTGAAAAAGTTACATATTTAAAATATTCTTGCTAATCCACTTTATCGAATGACGCCTGTCGTTAAATAGCGTATCTAATCTGTACCACCAATGACTTCAAAAAAAATATTTCCTTATCGTACATACCATAAAGTATGTATTTATAATTTTTTTCAACATTATAACATTAAAGAAAACTTATTATAGACACGGTGCGCATGTACACAACAGACTAAAATTACGCCAAACTGTTTTTTTAACGTTAAATTTTAAATTTCATGGGTATTGCAGGGAATTAAAGCAAACAGCAGACCGCTATTGACATATTTTTACACGGTCGCAGCGGACGTAATAGAACAAAATACGCTAACAGCAATTACATCACCGAAAATATCAGCAGGCCAGTTATACTGCCATCAGGCTAGACGTTGCACTTACCATCAGGTGAACGTTTTGCTCGTCTCGTCAGTTAATCCAATAAAAAAAATGTTCAAAGCTAAAAAAAAATTAATTAAGGACGAATTGCGACCAATAGTATTCATGAAAATACTAGAAAGTAATGTAGCTATCAAAACGAGTCTTTGTGCAGATTTTATTAGGTCCTTACATATGAAATTGGAGTTTTGTATGGGGAAATATAAAGTCGTTTTTTTTTAGTAAAATATATTTAATTAATCAAAGTATGTTGTTATCTGTGCACTTTGGCCATCTCATAGGTAGTTCATTGATCCCTTTACTAAAAAAAAAACGATCGGGGCGAGAATCAATAAACTCTCTGAAAGCGGTTTGGACTGCCACATCGGAGATGAATTTTTTTCCTAGTAAGAAGCACTGGTGCCATGGTAGAACTCGTACTCGTAAATAAAGCGATATTTCAAATATACTGTATTATATCCTATATATTTGTATATATTTGTATATATTTGTATGTTTTTAGTGTCGCTTTTTCGTTTTATCGAGTTTCATATCACAACGATTCTAAATAAGTTTTTACTACACACAGTCAATGGCTTCAGCGACGGTACCTCCCACTGTTTAGTAGAAAAGTAAAAAGTTAAAAAGTTTCAGCCTATAAATGTCCCACTACTGAGCACAGGCCTCCTCTCATTTCTGAGAGGGTTTTGGAGCTAGGAAGAATCCGCCACGCTGCTCCAATGCGGGTTGGCGGACTTCTCATGTCTTCGAAATATTTTTAATTTTTCAGACATGCAGGTTTCCTCACGATGTTTTCCTTCACCGCTGAGCACGTGGTAAGTCAGCACTTAAAATGGCAATTAACAATTTTAGTGGTGCCGGCACCGGGAATCGAACCCAGGTCACTCGCGTACTATGAAAATTAAAAGCGAGCGCCTAGCCCCTGAGCTACCAATGATAATATATATTTTATTTAGAAAGTATCTCTAGTAGAAAAGTAACAGCCTATAAATGCCCAACAGCAGAGCACAGGCCTCCTCTCATTTCTGAGAGGGTTTTGGAGCCGGGAAGAGTCCGCCACGCTGCTCCAATCCGGGTAGGCGTACTTCACATGTCTTCGAAATATATTGTATTCTTTAGGGACACGCTGTTTTCTTTCGCCGCTGAGCACTTGGTAAATCAGCACTTAAAATACCAATTTTAGAGGTAACGGCGTCGGGGATCGAACTTAGGTCAATATAAATTTAAAGCGAGCGTCCTGCCCCTGTGCTACCACGGCTCGACGTATGTACCACCGCACCGTGGCAACGAAGTCTGTTATCTCCAGTAACTTTACTGGCTGTAATATGTTTTATTTATATCAAAATAAATTCTAATTTCATTCAAACAGAAATACAGTAATACTTAGACTGATTGCAAGTGGAATAAGTGAGTTTTTTGAGAGTTTTATTACTTTTATATTCTTTAAAAAAAAAAACGACGGCGCACACTAGGATTTCACATGTGTCTATTGCATTTTACAGACATAAATTTCACATTTACAGTAGAACCAAGCCTCGAGAACCCACAATTTGTGACGACGACGACGACAAATGTTTGCTCCGGCTTAGATTCGAGCCCAGGACTTGTGTAGTAGACAGGTACTCCGTCCACTCGGCCACACGGTCGTCATAATGGTGATATGTTTTTGGAGATACTCTGACGGCAAGCTGTGTGAGTACGACAGCTTTGCAAGTGTCCTTATTGTAAAATCCAGAAGCCTAACTCCCAGATACAAATCCTACCATAAGCACAAGTCAGGTACTCCGTCCACTAGGCCACGCGGTCGTCATAACAGTGATATGTTTTTGGAGATACTCTGACGACAAACCGTCTCAGTGTGAAAGCTTTGCAAGTGTCCTTATTGTAAAATCCAGAACTCTCACATAGCAATCCCACCATAAGCACAATTAAGACGATACAAAACGATTGTGTTTCAAAAATAACCCAAGATATCGTACTGATACAGAACTGTGTAGAAATCCTGCCAACCGTATCAAATAACCGGCGTTATTTTTAAAAACACATTATCTTTCACTTGTTTTTAAAGTAACTCGTTTAATCGAATTCGAATTATCTAAATTATTATTCCGTTCCCACAATCTTTAGTTTTTTTTTTTTTGATGTAATTAAAATACTTTGTATGCTTTTTCTCGAATGTTCGAATAATTACTGTGTAGTAACAGTTTTTGTTATGCATATAAAATAATTGGTATTGTTTACTGTTTGGATTAGATAAAAGCTGTCGATGTAATATTTATAAAATAATGATAATCATTATTTTTCAATCTTCAAATCAATACTATTTACTATTCTTGAGTATGCTAACATAGACATTAACCTTCCCGAAGCCAAGCTTGATAAACTTGAGCGAATTCAGAAATATTTGAATAAGATTTATATTTGGCTTACGTTAACACATGTCTCTCTTTTTCGAACTAAGCTAATATGGTTTCCAATTGGCCGTCATCGGAATGCTTGCATACATCATCTTCTCTGTAGCGTTCTCTTCCATCCTTTCTACCCTTATTACCTAGAGAAACGCTTTGAGTTTCTTCATGTTTCCCACTCGTGAAGCTTAAAATCAGAGAGGTTAATGTTGAAGATGCCGCGTTATTTACTGCGCAGGCTATCCAATTATGGACCGTAAAACGTGCACCAGTACTCCCAGTTTTTAAGAAACTTGTCTTGAATCATTATCTCTCACTTTAAAATGAAGTCTGGTTTCACACCTTCACATTTGTAAGTTTTCATATCTGCATATATTATTTTTTATTTAGAAGAGGGCGCAAACGAGCAAGTGGCTCACCTCATGGTAAGTGATTACCACCTCTCATGAACATCTATATACTTAAAATAATACAAAGCACAATTTTTCTGGAAAATCAACAAAAATTGCGCACAATATTTTTGTATTTATTCGATAAAATGTAAGGGTAAGTGCAACGTCTGCCCATAACAAACACTGTGAGACACCACATTGCGCCCGTCACCCAGAGACATCAGTTCTTAAGTCTCATATGCCCAGTAATTACGCTAGCTCTCAGTGCCCTTCAAACTGAAACACAGTAATATGTGCAGACTACTGCTTCACGGCAGAATAACTGGCCCCGGGGTGGTACCCACCCAAAGTACCACAGAAAGTACTTTGGGAGAGGGCCCCATCTGAAGAATTTGCCACGGGCCTCAACGGCATAGTTACGCCAATGCTCACCCGACTCCCCACTTACTACTATTAAAAAAGGCATTTTCTTTATAAATCTGTATACATTTATAAAAACGAATGTTTGTTTGTTGCGTATGCGTTCTAGTACCGTTCATTCGACTGCAATTCGCCTTCCATGCGTTCGCGTATCTTTCATCCGATTGCTCGAAATGAATGAACAAAATATTATTGTTTTTTATTCATTTGTACATGTAAATGTGTTTGAAATAAAATGAAACGAAAATGAAATGAAATGAAATTATTTATTTATCGACGTAAGAAATATAAATTTCGTTTCGAAAAACAAAGCTTCTTCTTGTCTAAGATTTGAACATGGAGCGTATGTTCTAATCTTAGACAAGATTAATTCAATCAATATACGAGTAAATTGTAAGCTCGAGCAGACCAGCCTCCAGCAACAGCACCTGTTCATCAAGTGTGGCGCATGCGGCAGCCATCGCCCTCCTCAACCGTTCATGTCTATAAACAGTTCCCTTATCGAATCACGAGAGTTCATATTATAGATTGCGCGGATTGCTCTCCTATGCAAAGTAAAGATTGTATTCACGTCAGCCGCATGTCTCCATAATAAAATACTATAAGACATCGAGCTGTGAATATAGCTAAAGTCAAAGTTGGATCCTTCTCACTGCATTGTATACCTAAACAAACTACAAAAAATATGGCTAGTATCTAATATTAAAGGGCTTAGTAACGATAATCCATAACTCAATTAGCTATGCCGTGTTTGATGTTTTTTTTATAGGAGGATCATCTCCCCATAACAAATGCGGTGTCAGTCCAAAAATATTCATGTGTGGCACCACACTGCGCCTGTCACCTCTGAGACATCAGTTCTTAATCCCATATGCACAGTAATTATACTAGATCTCAGTGCCCGTAAACCAAAACCTTCCTATGATTTGGAAAAAAAGCATGGAAAAAAGACGCATGGGAATTCTGCCATCACTGCGTCTGGTACCACGGCGCCATCTTTCTTTATTCGCAGGACAGTTTTCTTATGAGATTCCTTGCACAGGGGCATACGTGTTTTGATGGGAGCGTTCACACGTACATGATCATATAAAAAATCAACTTGTAGAATTTAGCTGTAACAAAAACCGGTCGGGCAGAACTGGATACGGCGGCAACACGCCTATGCAATCCGTATACGTTGGAAAAATTAAATCGGTCTAGACTTCTGGTATACTCATTAGTTTTGAGTCAAATAAAGACAATGCATAAATTGTTACATTTATTATTCAAATAATTAACTAACAAGTTCATGTTTTGGATCGCGTTCGCCTGTTCTCCTCGTGTAAGTTTAAGGCAAAGACAATAGAAAAACTAAAATGGCTGACTTAAATGCATATAACTTGGCTTATCCGCAAGATCGGAATCCTATTGTTTCTCATCCGGCAGATGATGCTTTGTGTCTGTATTGGGTGTGAAATGAAAAACCAGAAACGTTTTTGCAGGAATGCGTATAAAGTGATTATTATCGCCAGCATGTGAACTGACCTCTGCTGGATATAGGTATCTTCGGTGTGGGAAGTATTTGGAGGACAGACAGGTGTCACTGTACTAGATGCTAATATGTCAATATGAACGTAATGCTAACGGCAGACTATAATTTGATTGACATTGTCAGTATGAACGTAAATAATAAATGTTTTACTTTATTCAATTTAATGTATTTGTAACACATATTATAATATAAATTTTAGATTCCTCGCTTCTTCTCAATGCAAATTTTTACTATGCCAAGCTATGGCACACTCCTCCGTGCGAGCAATATGCTTAAAAACGGGTACAAAGATTTCTCTTCACGTATTAATATCTATATAGAAGACTGACCGCAACTTCGTCCGCGTGGTTGTAGGTTTTTAAGTATATCACTGGGAACTCTACGATTATCCGGGATAAAAAGATCATAAAAATATCCCATGCACATCTACAGGATCCAAGCTATATCTGTGCCGAATTTCGTCAAGAGAGACAAGGTAACAAACAGACAGAGACAGTTACTTTCGCATTTATAATATTAGTATAGATTAGGCATACCTGGTCATGACTTCGCGAAATTTAAATGCGCCGCGATCACGTAACGGGGCGAGACTTGGATTACGACACAATTTATGCAGAACATAATTAAAAAGTTTCAAAACAATTTAATAATTCCTCGGATCCCTATATTTCCCACTGACTCTCCCCTCCCTGCCAATTTAAAAGACTGCAGTTCCCTTTCAGTTGCAGATTTTGCGATTACATTTAACAAGTCGCAAGGAAAAAATTGAAGGTAGCATGGGTGCACCTGGAAATGCCATACTTTGCCCATGGCTCTTTTAACCATATTTGCGAGTCTAATACCCAAATTCGCACTTACTATTCGTCAACTGAATATATACATACAACATTTTTTTCAGTAGAATCCTAATATAATGCGCTGTACTTTGTCCATAGGTACTGTCTTGAAAAAAGTCCTCAGTTATATTTCGTAACAACTACGAGAGCGATGCCGCGAGTAAAATACCTACAGAAAAATAATTTTATATCGTTTTCCATCGAATGTAAACATATTTATTTAATGAGGTTTATAAATAATAACTATATATTTTTTTTATTTTTTTATTTTATAAAGTGACGAAACGAGCAAAACTTTTTTTTTATTGCATAAAGTGATGAAACGAGCAAAACGGTCACCTGATGGAAAGTGCAACGTCCGCCCACAACAGATGTTGTGTCACCCAGAATATTTCTGTGTGACACCACACTGCGCCCGTCACCCTGAGACATCAGTTCTTAAGTCTCAAATGCTCAGTGATTACGCTAGCTCACAGTGCCCTTCAAACCGAAACACAGTAATGTTTGCACGCTACTGCTTAACGGTAGAATAACTGGCCCAGGGGTGGTACCTACCTAGACGGATTCCTGCATAGGAATTCTACCACCAGATATAAATGTACTGTGTCATATGTTTACTACTTATTGTATATATACATTTTTTACGACGTTTATTTCAACCTAACGCTTGACACGACCTTATATACAGAAGCATCCTAATGTAATGCTCTGTAGTTTACAGAGGAAAAAAAAAGTTTCAGCCTGTAAATGTCCCACTACTGAGCACAGGCCTCCTCTCATTTCTGAGAGGGTTTCGGAGCTAGGAAGAATCCGCCACGCTGCTCCAATGCGGGTTGGCGGACTTCACATGTCTTCGAAATATTTTTTACTCCTCATACATGCAGGTTTCCTCACGATGTTTTCCTTCACCGCCGAGCACGTGGTAAATCAGCACTTAAAATTGCAATTAACAATTTTAGTGGTGCCGGCACCGGGAATCGAACCCAGGTCACTCGCGTACTATGAAATTTAAAGCGAGCGCCTAGCCCCTGAGCTACCACGGCTATACTACAGAGGATTGATGCTCTATTTACCAAAACTCCAAAAAAAAAATTAGAACCACATTAGCTGAGCCACGTTTCGAAGACATGTGTAGTCCGCCAACCCGCATTGGATGGGAGCAGCGTGGCGGATTCTTCCTAGCTCTGAAACCCTCTCGGAAATGAGAGGAGGCCTGTGCTCAGCAGTGGGACATTTATAGACTGAAACTTTACTTTACTTTATTGAATGAATCTTCGAGAACTGTTCAGTTACGATTTAATCTTTAAGGGATTGTTTCGTCGATCGAAAAAAAACTATTACATACAAAAACGTTTTCCTAATTAACCATACATCTTTTCGTAATTATTAGATTTTATAGTTTTAACATGTGGTGGCCGGTTTTAACCGCAGTTCAGCTCAGCAGTGGGACATTTATAGGCTGAAACTTTACTTTTTTTTAGCGGAGCCGCGGGTAGTTCAAAATAAAATCATTAGATTAAAATCATCGCAAACGCGCGATCATATTTATCTTCGCGTATCTCCTAACAAAATTTTACTTACGCGTGATAATACAATCTAAGTAAATGGTTCTACGCACCGTATATTATTGCGATTTATTGTATTTGCTTTAGATAGAAATATGTCGATAGGTGTCCGGCAGAGTAGAATAGCGACTATCTCTTTCCTACCGAGGTATCGTAAGAGGCGTCGAATCATACATTTCTGAACAGTGATTATTCTCAAAACTTGGTTTCGCTGATAATATTGTGCTCGTGGCATTATCGCGGGTTTGATAAATAAACGTATGTACCGATTTATCTAGGTGGGTACAAGTATTTAGTCTAACCATTCGATTTTCAAAACGAAATTTTTGTGTTATAAATAATTTAATCATGGGATAAAACGAGCATTGATTACTTCTTTTTTTTTACTTATTATTTCCCGACGTTTCGATCGCTTTACAGCACCCATGGCCACGGGAGAACGGCGTGACAGACGTCCTGATGTCATAGTTAACCCGGGTTACCATCAGCTTTTAAAAAAAATTTTTAGTCCGATTTACGCAGAATGAACGATCTTACTTTGTTTCGAAATAAACGCGACAAAAATTGTAAAATGTGTAACATTCGCGTAAGCATAAGAAATCATTATTGGTTACTTCTTTTCAGTTTAAACGTTCCTTTTCTTATTATGGGCTAAATTAAGTAAAAGACAAGACTAGCGAATCGTCGACCTGATGGTACGGTTTCGATGTCATCCAGAAACTTATGTGAGGCTCGGCACTGCGCCCCTACATCCTGAGACACCAGTCCTGTTATTACTCCAATATCTCCATTGTAGATCAAATAATAATTGATAATCAACTGCATTTAATGAAGACACTCATAATGATTAGTACGCTAGACGTAGAAAAGCCATGCATTGTATAATAACCTGCAAAGCCTGCCATGCTCACTGGCATGTTACCACAACACACAGATGTGATATTACTGTAACGGCAGACTAACTGCCGGGACGGATTCCGGAGCTGGAGAGCAATCGCCGGTGGGTATGATGGGATCCATGAGAAAATCATATTTCTTTTAAATTCGGTTAAGCATTTTCGGAATTGCTGCGTCGAAGTCGGTTTTTTGATTAAATAATTACTTTTTACGTCTTTACCTTATCCGAGTACCGTATCTAACTACCTAATAAAGGTGGTGAGTTTGTATGTTTGATTGCACTAGTCTCATGAAGTAATAATTTAATTTAAGCAATTCGATTTGAATTAGATAGCCGGTTTATTGATGAAGGTTTTAGCATATAAAACTTTATAAGAATACTGAGAAAGGTCGAATCGCTTATACCATGCCATACGGCACAGCCATGAGGACTGCCTTTTTTACGCGGGGTACCGTGGCCACAGCTAGTGTAAAAGTAAAGTTGTTACTTATTGTGTCTGGTCCAGAGCTCGACCCTCCCCCCCCCCCCGAATTCCTCGCTACAGCCTTGCTGATAACATAATACTTTCAATAAAAATGCTAGGGTGCTGGTTGCCAAGAAAGACGGTATGGAAAATAATGATTTCTTATATTTACGCGAACACTACACATTTAAATGAAACTAAGTTTACGGATTTTATCGCGTTTAATTTTTTACTATTTATAACCCGACTTTTCGAGTGCTTTACAGCACCCATGGTCACGGGAGGACTGAGTCCCCTTTCTGGGTAGATCGGACCAAAAATAATAATTAAAAGCTGAAGGTACCCCAGGTTAACTATGACATCAGGACATCTGTCACCTCAGTCCTCCCGTGACCATGGGTGCTTTATAGCACTCGAAACGTCGGGTTATAAATAGTAAAAAATTAAACGCGATAAAATCCGTAAACTTAGTTTCATTTAAACGGTTAGGAAAATGTTTAAAAAATCTTTATACGTTAGGCCTTTAACTTATTAAGGACTGAATGTGCACCGCGGTTTCACGATGATTGAGCCGTACGGCATAGTATGTACCTTGCTGAACGTTACTGAGAAGCCCCTGAGCGTTCACAGTTCGACCCTTCTCACTCTTCAGTAACGTTCGGTTCTAAACGTGCGGCTACTTTAGACTGTAGGATATAGTTTTATAGCGTAGAGCCTTCCTCATTAAAGGGGTGTGTAATGCAAAAATAATTTGTCAAATCGAATTGAGTATTTCTTCAGATTAGCGCGTTCAAACTCTCCAGCTTTATTATAGACATCATTATCATCATCATCTAAATTCGAAAATGTTTCTCCTGCGAATTAAACCAACATGATAAGTCATTTTCGACCACACCTGTTCGTTTGCAAATAAATTTCAAATAACCTTCACGGAGGTCAAGACGTAACTTGTGTGACCGACAACGCAAGTCGCATAAATTTCCATTTGTATTTGTCTAAATTAAACACGGACAATGTTTTTACGGAACGGCTGAATTTATATATACTATCTGTACTTATAATGACGTGAATTAACGAAAACATTATATATAATATATAATATATACATTATATATTTATATATAATATCTGTACTTATAATGACATGAATTAACGAAAACATTACGCTCTGTAAAATATCTGCTCAGCATATAAATAATAATTAAGTACTCGGTAAATATTATATAGCATAAACGTTGCACGAAAACGATGCACTCAAATTCGACCATGAAATTTCAGAAGTGTTTTTTTCCCCAAAGAGTACAAGAATTCTACAGCACGGGTCCTGGATTCGAATTCCAGCCGGAGCCATCGTTTGAAAACACTCAAATGGTTGTTTTTCGGGTTTGGTAGCGTTGTAACTTCTGGTGCGAATTCTACCTGCGATCTTATCGAATGAACGTTACATTAGGCGCGGGAAACTTTAAAAGCCATGTGTGCTGTTCACACGGCGCAGATGTGAAACCTTCAGAAAACTAAACTTCGAGATAATGCGACGAATGCAGTATCAGGTGTTGGATAATTTATTTAATTTCCCCATTTCTTGGCCTGTGCAGGCCAAAGTGCGGTTTGTGCGTCTGCCATATATCCAAGTATACAATCTTCGAATCTTCGTTGAAATTTCGATTTCGATCAACAGTAAAATGATATTTGACTTTTACTGAAGATTTGCTGGACTGATGGCGACGAAACGAAAAGCACAATATTGGTCTTGAATTGAATTTTCCAATGACTGTACACTTTCAGGAGCACTTGCTGCGTAATGAACTATCAATATTAAACATCAAAACTCCAAATATACACAGAAAGTACAAAATTAAATAAAAACACTACCGCCACTTTTCGAGTTGGCGCCAAAAGTCCTCTGTAGGATAATTGTTTATTTATTATGATACTGACTTCAAGTTTTCAATATCAAGAAATGACACGAGTGACTTATGGTAACTAAAGTATGAAATAAATCTGTCTGTAAGTCCGGATTCGATCAATATATCTTTGAAATACTGTGTCAGTTATTGTTTTTGATCTTGTTGTCTACCTAATCGAGAAGTCGAAGATTTGGATGAAATCGAAAATATAAATATAATAGGTAACACTGTTCACCGTATTCTATCTCATTCTCTCGCAGTCTAAATTTGCCCAAATCCTATAGATGTATATGTTTGTCTCTTTTTAGTGTCACTGTTCAAATCGAGTTTCAAATCACATCGCCTCTACACAACTATACAGAAGTTTCCACCTTTGGTTTCGACTTAAAAAACAGAAGAAACCGCGCTAGAAAAAATCTGTCATTATAATTTCAATAAAAGCAAGAGTTGTTTTAATTTACATATATACACAGCCAACTGATCGGTGTCCTAGCATTGGTCTTAAGTGGTACTAAAGTAGGTAATGCAAACATATTTTATCTAAGGGAAATAATAAAAGTAGTGGTAGTAGTAAGTAGCCCTGTGGTGGCGGCTCGTTAAAAGAATACTACCACTCCATCTCATCCATTGGATCTCGTAAAAGGCGAGTAAGGAATTAAACTGCACTGTGCACCCAACAGCGCATGGTGGCGATGGGCTCACCACCTATCACACCAAGTGCATTATATTGTTTTGGTGAAACGTGGATTGTGGCAGTCATCTGTTTTTGCAGTGAGTGCACAGTCACTGACTACCCCTTATGGGATACAGTCGTGATCTTATGTATGTATGTATGAAATAATAAAACGTTCTCGATAAAGCTGAGGCACAGAGGCTGCATGGTAACATTGCTACAGCATTATGCTGAGTCGATTGCCTTTTCGTTGCTGGAGCCCCGCGTGTATTTGTAAATACACGATTACTGTCTTTTTTTTAATTTTCTCAGGCTATCGCTAGTCCACTGCTGGGCTACATAGGCCTCCCCCATACAGTGTCACAAAAGTTAGTAGCTCTTAATTTGGGGGGATTTTGCCGTAGTCAAAATTTCACAATTTCACCATCGTACATCGCGGCAAAGCACCAAATTCAATCCATATCACCTCGATGAATGGCATTCCACCACTGTGCGCTTTTCGAGGAATTTTCTTCCCCGCACGACCACTTTGTGGAGCTTGCTGCCACCAGCGGTTTTTCCCGGACCGATATGACTTAGGGACCTTCCAGAAAAGAGCCTATTCCTTTCTTTTTCCCTCTGTTGACTTTTACGACAACCACGAGATGAGATGGGGTGGTAGATTCTCTGAATATGTGGTATTCAGGCGTTATTCATTGTTATTATTTTGTAATGTATGTTGTGTTGCAGTGAATAACGCCTTTGTTTGTTTCTGCAATTTCTTTTTTATATGTGAAAGTGGCGAGATGAGAAAAACTTACTGGTGGTAGGATTCCTATGCAGGAATCCGTCTAGGTAGGCACCACCCCAGGGCCAGTTATTCTGCCGTTAAGCAGTAGTGTGCAAACATTACTGTGTTTCGGTTTGAAGGGCACTGTGAGCTAGCGTAATCACAGGGCATATGAGACTCAAGAACTGATGTCTCAGGGTAATGGGCATAATGAGGTGTCACACAGAAATGTTCTGGGTGACACAGCATTTGTTATGGGCAGACGCTGCACTTACCATCAGGTGAACGTTTTGCTCGTTTCATCACTTTATCCAATAAAAAAAAAGCGTTCATCAGATGGTAAGTGCAACGGCTGCCAATAACAAATCCTAGAACTATTCTGTGTGCCACAGCACTGCGACATCAGTTCTTGAGTCTCTCATGCGCAGTAATTACTCTAGCTATCAGTGCTTTTCAGACTAAAATTCAGAAATCGTACCACCAGTAATACTACTAAATAGTAAGATGGCGACAATTTTGTATTGACAAAATTGATTAGTATCGATTATTATTATTTTTTTTTATATTTTTTTTTGTAAATAATACTAGCAATGCTATATTAATATTAACATTACTAATATTCCTGTTAACCACTCCAACTAAGCGTAAAAGCTTGTGCTAGGAGATGGTTCACGACAATAGTCGAATGGCGGGCTCGATCCTGTGACATCATGTTTCGCAGACCGTACCCTAAACCATTACGCTATTGCCGCTTTCTTTTCAATAAAGAGCGAGAGAAGCGTTCGCATCCTACACGCCATACCTACAATATTTTAATCAAACATTTATTTTGTGTTCTGTTAATTTATAGAATTTGATGCACGTAGTATTTATAAGCGCAATATGAGCGTTTAAATTGCCGCTCGTTTGAATGGTTTCGTTACAAAAAAAAAATTGAAATGTGTCTTGTTTGCAGTAACGATCGAAATCGTATTATGCTTGCAACGACACAAAAAAAACCCTGCAAAATGTATTCGAGCCGACTCCGAAGCAACAGTATCCACGGACGTGACGACCTTCAGACTTATTCGACCGACACCGGATTAAATATCAAAAGTTCAATATTTCTCAGGCTTTAAGTATTAGTATAAACAAAGAGAAAGTCTTATTGTTGTTTCTTGTTGACTTACAAAGTTTTACTGGTGGCAGGATTTCTATGCAGGAATATTTTTTAATTTGATATGATGACGAAACGACAAGACAAGACATTCACCTTATGGTAAGTGCAACGTCTGCCCATAAAAAATGTCATGACACCCCACCTGCGCCCGCCACCCTGAGACATCAGTTCTTAAGTCTCATATGCCCAGATATAACACTAGCTCACAGTGCCCTTCAGACCGAAACACAGTAATGCTTGCACACTACTGCTTCACGGCAGAATAACTGGCCCTGGGGTGGTTCCTAGCTAGACAAATTCCTTAGGCATAGGAATCCTACCACCAGTAAATCTAGTAAATAAGTAGATAGTCTAACGCTAGTGTAATCCCTGGGCATATGAGATGACCTAGTATCAGTTACAGTACAACTATTGACTCCTCATTTACAACTATTAACCAGAATCGACTGCGTAGTCACCCCATGCGACTGCCCCCAATTAAAAAAGAGAGAGAGAAAAAAAAGAAAAATGTTTATTCACGGCACGACTTGCAGCACAATGATTTAAAAGACGTAGAAAAAAAGATAACAATGCAATTTAAAAGTAAATAAAAAGGTATTGTAACAAAAAAAATATACTTAACTTATAATCCTATAATAAATTATACAGCATATGCATAATAGACTATACAGAGAAAAGAAAAAAACGAGGACTATACTGAGGTGCTGCAGCTGAGGTTCTCGCTCAGCAATGGCCGCATGCACACAATATCCACGTTCGCCGGCGAACGCGAGGTCTCGGGATCACGCCCTACAATAGAAGCGTCGCTTGAGTTTCTTGCTCCTTTCTTCTCCAGCGGTATTCCGAATTAGTGGTTAAATAATTTCGATAATAATGTATTTGCCCTCCCGAATGAAGTAACTGACCGAGCCTAGGCCGGGCCCCTTGGGTATGCTCGAGTCAGCTACTGTCACACACAGAATGACGGTTGAAGCCGGGGTGCCTAATACCCTTGCGCTGGTCATCTACAAACAAAGGCTATGCGCCGTCAGCGCTCGGCCACCTTTCACTGCGGTGAAGCTGTGAAAGCCTGCGGGCAAAGAGTGACCTACGGTCCTAAACAAAAAGAAAAAAAATACGTCCTCGTTGCTAGATATTCGCTTCGTGTCACTGGCGATTTCTTAAATCGATCTCTAACATCCCTCATCGGCAGCAGCGTTGTTGTGATGTATACTCGCTGACCTCCAGCTCGCGAATCTTTCTCGACGAAGCTGTCACAGCCGCCATGCTAACAGCGCACTGCACAGATTAAAAAAAACAACTTTAGGGTGGTGTTCTGTGTAAACCAGCCCACACATTATTCTAAAAAGGTATAGTGTGGGGCCACTAGACCTCCTCGTATCTCCTGTATCGTAGGTGCGATTTACAGACATAAATTTCACGTACACACATGTAGACCAATACTTTGTGTTTTTGCAAAAATGATGGCTCCGTCTGGGATTCGAGCTCGGGACCCGTGGCGTAGTAGTCAGGTATCCTAATCACTAGGCGAAGCGGTGGTAGGCATGCAGCTGCAACGAGGCTTTATCTCGTTTTATGCGTACGTTTGATTGGTTTTACCGTTATCACGCTCGATACAAAGTTAAGTGCGAACAAAAGTGAAAAACACGGTAACCTTGCCATTGACACTATATATTTCCGTTATCTTTTAACAAACACAAAGTCGTCCATAACAGGCAATTGAATGGCGAATATATTTATTAATTAACTAAAAAATATTTGTATTTGCATTGGTGAGTATTATTTTTAAGGAATAAAGGCGTTAAAAAATTCAGCCGTCTTGCATGTTGAGTTGATACACATCTCTGAAGTCCTGTGATCCCTTCTTATAGGTTCCGCACTACATAAGGCTTTGTTTATTTTATTTAAAAAGTAAAGTTTCAGCCTGCGAATGTCCAACTGCTGAGCACAGGCCTCCTCTCATTTCTGAGAGGGTTTTGGAGCTAGGAAGAATCCGCCACGCTGCTCCAATGCGGGTTGGCGGACTGTACATGTCTTCGAAATATTTTTAATTTCTCAGA
This sequence comes from Luehdorfia chinensis, assembly GCA_019845155.1. NCBI lineage: Eukaryota > Metazoa > Arthropoda > Insecta > Lepidoptera > Papilionidae > Luehdorfia > Luehdorfia chinensis. Next base: position 1,681,231 of record JAHVAK010000142.1, on the reverse strand, counting down.
CATGCAGGTTTCCTCACGATGTTTTCCTTCACCGCCGAGCGTGCTAAATCAGCACTTAAAATTGCAATTAACACTTTTAGAGGTGCCGGCACCGGGAATCGAACCCAGGTCACTCGCGTACTATGAAATTTAAAGCGAGCGACTAGCCCCTGAGCTACCACGGCTTATTTTATTTACTTAGACAAATTTTCAAAGTAATTTAATTTAACACTTAACACCTTAAGACTCCAAGGGCATGAATGCAATAAGTGATAAGTACTTACACTGTTGGAATTCCAAAAATAAATCTTGGCTCAAAACTAAACTATCTAAATAAGCACTTCAGTTTTGCTGTTAAAAAAATAGGTATCGGACTAATGTTGAAACTGCTTCATTGGTTTATTTTGGTTATTTCCATAGCATAATATCTTACGGTGTTTTGTTATGGAGAAACTGTCGTAGAAGTATTTTTTGTTTAACAAAAAGGGGCCGTAAGACCTATTTATAATCGTGGCTCTAAAGCGTCTTTTAAAGATAAATTTAAAGAAATTAAAACATTAACCTTGTCCTCTCAATATGTATATGAAAACGAATGTAGATAAGAACATAAAACTGTTTTATAAACAGATTGATGCCCATTATGTTAATTTCAGGAATAAGCACAAACTAATAATGCCAGTTACTCGACTTCACCGAGTCGGTAACTCTTTTAAGGGGCAATGAATACGTTTTTACTAAAAAATCCTATAAAGGGCACCACAGACTTTCTATCAAAAAAATCTGGCCAGATGTTAAACATCGAAATTGATGATAATTTAAAGAATTTACAATAAAAAGAAAACCGATAAATAATAATGGATTAAAATAAAATATTTTGTGTCCCGAAACGTTTAATAAAATTCACTAATCGTGTTGCCAAATTATAACACAAATTCAACTAATTTAAAAAGGCGCAAATTTTTCTTTGGCTATCCATATTGAACAAGGGTGTTTTTGTCGATATGAAATATTTCCCTTAATACTGTATCGAAATTAATGTTCCATACGCGAGTAACCTGGGTTCGATCCCCGGTGCCAGCGCCTCTAAAATTGTTCTACAATTTTAAGACCTGATTTACCACGTGCTTAGCGGTGAAGGAAAACATCGTGAGGAAACCTGCATGTCCGAGGGATAGAAATATTTCGAGGACATGTGAAGTCCGCCAACCCGCATTGGAGCAGCGTGGCGGATTCTTCCTAGCTCCTAAACCCTCTCAGAAATGAGAGGAGGCCTGTGCTCAGCAGTGGGACATTTATAGGCTGAAACTTTACTTTTTTTTTATGCCATTTTGAAGATTATTCTTCCCAAACAACAACACAAAGACAAAAAATAAAGAAATGTTTTAAAATTAATGTTTTCGTTAAATAATATTGAATATGTTGAGTAATTAATTTAATTGTAGAAAGCACCATCTGTTGACAATCTGTTCAACTTACATGCACGACAGCTGTCGTTTGGAGTTGTTTGCTTTAAAGAAGGTGAATAGCGCCATCTTTTGACGACCACGATACTGTGCAAAATATTCGCACGGGTGAGCTGGTTATATTCTATCTGGTTACATATATCACAGTTTTCGTGGATAGTGGCGTAAGAAAATATGCCGTGTTATCAGGCGCCGTTAGTGTCGTGAGTCTCCTAATGGAAATGCGAGGAAAATATGACGAAACAACCATCCCGACTATGCCAGACCTCAATTGGACAGACTGATGGTAGGATTCCTATGCAGGAATCCGTCTAGGTATTCTGCCGTGAAGCAGTAGTGTGCAAACATTACTCTGTTTCAGTCAGCTGTGGACTTTCGCAGTGGGCTGGTCAGGCAGTTTATTAAAAGATCTTATATATTTGACCAATAGCATGAAGCGCCGCCCACCAACTTGGGTTGAAGATTTCATATGTTCTCGAATTATTCCACAGACTTACAGGTTTAAAGAATTAAACTGAACTGTGCACCCAACAGCGCATGGTGGCGATGGGCTCACCACCTATCACACCAAGTGCAGTATATCGAGATGAGAAAAACTTACTGGTGGTAGGATTCCTATGCAGGAATCCGTCTAGGTAGGCACCACCCCAGGTCCAGTTATTCTGCCGTTAAGCAGTAGTGTGCAAACATTACTGTGTTTCGGTTTGAAGGGCACTGTGAGCTAGCGTAATCACAGGGCATATGAGACTCAAGAACTGATGTCTCAGGGTAATTGGCATAATGAGGTGTCACACAGAAAAGTTCTGGGTGACACAGCATTTGTTATGGGCAGACGCTGCACTTACCATCAGGTGAACGTTTTGCTCGTTTCATCACTTTATCCAATAAAAAAAAGCGTTCATCAGATGGTAAGTGCAACGGCTGCCAATAACAAATCCTAGAACTATTCTGTGTGCCACAGCACTGCGACATCAGTTCTTGAGTCTCTCATGCGCAGTAATTACTCTAGCTATCAGTGCTTTTCAGACTAAAATTCAGAAATCGTACCACCAGTAATACTACTAAATAGTAAGATGGCGACAATTTTGTATTGACAAAATTGATTAGTATCGATTATTATTATTTTTTTTTTGATATTTTTTTTGTAAATAATACTAGCAATGCTATATTAATATTAACATTACTAATATTCCTGTTAACCACTCCAACTAAGCGTAAAAGCTTGTGCTAGGAGATGGTTCACGACAATAGTCGAATGGCGGGCTCGATCCTGTGACGTCATGTTTCGCAGACCGTACCCTAAACCATTACGCTATTGCCGCTTTCTTTTCAATAAAGAGCGAGAGAAGCGTTCGCATCCTACACGCCATACCTACAATATTTTAATCAAACATTTATTTTGTGTTCTGTTAATTTATAGAATTTGATGCACGTAGTATTTATAAGCGCAATATGAGCGTTTAAATTGCCGCTCGTTTGAATGGTTTCGTTACAAAAAAAAAATTGAAATGTGTCTTGTTTGCAGTAACGATCGAAATCGTATTATGCTTGCAACGACACAAAAAAAACCCTGCAAAATGTATTCGAGCCGACTCCGAAGCAACAGTATCCACGGACGTGACGACCTTCAGACTTATTCGACCGACACCGGATTAAATATCAAAAGTTCAATATTTCTCAGGCTTTAAGTATTAGTATAAACAAAGAGAAAGTCTTATTGTTGTTTCTTGTTGACTTACAAAGTTTTACTGGTGGCAGGATTTCTATGCAGGAATATTTTTTAATTTGATATGATGACGAAACGACAAGACAAGACATTCACCTTATGGTAAGTGCAACGTCTGCCCATAAAAAATGTCATGACACCCCACCTGCGCCCGCCACCCTGAGACATCAGTTCTTAAGTCTCATATGCCCAGATATAACACTAGCTCACAGTGCCCTTCAGACCGAAACACAGTAATGCTTGCACACTACTGCTTCACGGCAGAATAACTGGCCCTGGGGTGGTTCCTAGCTAGACAGATTCCTTAGGCATAGGAATCCTACCACCAGTAAATCTAGTAAATAAGTAGATAGTCTAACGCTAGTGTAATCCCTGGGCATATGAGATGACCTAGTATCAGTTACAGTACAACTATTGACTCCTCATTTACAACTATTAACCAGAATCGACTGCGTGGTCACCCCATGCGACTGCCCCCAATTAAAAAAGAGAGAGAAAAAAAAGAAAAATGTTTATTCACGGCACGACTTGCAGCACAATGATTTAAAAGACGTAGAAAAAAAAGATAACAATGCAATTTAAAAGTAAATAAAAAGGTATTGTAACAAAAAAAATATACTTAACTTATAATCCTATAATAAATTATACAGCATATGCATAATAGACTATACAGAGAAAAGAAAAAAACGAGGACTATACTGAGGTGCTGCAGCTGAGGTTCTCGCTCAGCAATGGCCGCATGCACACAATATCCACGTTCGCCGGCGAACGCGAGGTCTCGGGATCACGCCCTACAATAGAAGCGTCGCTTGAGTTTCTTGCTCCTTTCTTCTCCAGCGGTATTCCGAATTAGTGGTTAAATAATTTCGATAATAATGTATTTGCCCTCCCGAATGAAGTAACTGACCGAGCCACAGAATGACGGTTGAAGCCGGGGTGCCTAATACCCTTGCGCTGGTCATCTACAAACAAAGGCTATGCGCCGTCAGCGCTCGGCCACCTTTCACTGCGGTGAAGCTGTGAAAGCCTGCGGGCAAAGAGCGACCTACGGTCCTAAACAAAAAGAAAAAAAATACGTCCTCGTTGCTAGATATTCGCTTCGTGTCACTGGCGATTTCTTAAATCGATCTCTAACATCCCTCATCGGCAGCAGCGTTGTTGTGATGTATACTCGCTGACCTCCAGCTCGCGAATCTTTCTCGACGAAGCTGTCACAGCCGCCATGCTAACAGCGCACTGCACAGATTAAAAAAAACAACTTTAGGGTGGTGTTCTGTGTAAACCAGCCCACACATTATTCTAAAAAGGTATAGTGTGGGGCCACTAGACCTCCTCGTATCTCCTGTATCGTAGGTGCGATTTACAGACATAAATTTCACGTACACACATGTAGACCAATACTTTGTGTTTTTGCAAAAATGATGGCTCCGTCTGGGATTCGAGCTCGGGACCCGTGGCGTAGTAGTCAGGTATCCTAATCACTAGGCGAAGCGGTGGTAGGCATGCAGCTGCAACGAGGCTTTATCTCGTTTTATGCGTACGTTTGATTGGTTTTACCGTTATCACGCTCGATACAAAGTTAAGTGCGAACAAAAGTGAAAAACACGGTAACCTTGCCATTGACACTATATATTTCCGTTATCTTTTAACAAACACAAAGTCGTCCATAACAGGCAATTGAATGGCGAATATATTTATTAATTAACTAAAAAATATTTGTATTTGCATTGGTGAGTATTATTTTTAAGGAATAAAGGCGTTAAAAAATTCAGCCGTCTTGCATGTTGAGTTGATACACATCTCTGAAGTCCTGTGATCCCTTCTTATAGGTTCCGCACTACATAAGGCTTTGTTTATTTTATTTAAAAAGTAAAGTTTCAGCCTGCGAATGTCCAACTGCTGAGCACAGGCCTCCTCTCATTTCTGAGAGGGTTTTGGAGCTAGGAAGAATCCGCCACGCTGCTCCAATGCGGGTTGGCGGACTGTACATGTCTTCGAAATATTTTTAATTTCTCAGACATGCAGGTTTCCTCACGATGTTTTCCTTCACCGCCGAGCGTGCTAAATCAGCACTTAAAATTGCAATTAACACTTTTAGAGGTGCCGGCACCGGGAATCGAACCCAGGTCACTCGCGTACTATGAAATTTAAAGCGAGCGACTAGCCCCTGAGCTACCACGGCTTATTTTATTTACTTAGACAAATTTTCAAAGTAATTTAATTTAACACTTAACACCTTAAGACTCCAAGGGCATGAATGCAATAAGTGATAAGTACTTACACTGTTGGAATTCCAAAAATAAATCTTGGCTCAAAACTAAACTATCTAAATAAGCACTTCAGTTTTGCTGTTAAAAAAATAGGTATCGGACTAATGTTGAAACTGCTTCATTGGTTTATTTTGGTTATTTCCATAGCATAATATCTTACGGTGTTTTGTTATGGAGAAACTGTCGTAGAAGTATTTTTTGTTTAACAAAAAGGGGCCGTAAGACCTATTTATAATCGTGGCTCTAAAGCGTCTTTTAAAGATAAATTTAAAGAAATTAAAACATTAACCTTGTCCTCTCAATATGTATATGAAAACGAATGTAGATAAGAACATAAAACTGTTTTATAAACAGATTGATGCCCATTATGTTAATTTCAGGAATAAGCACAAACTAATAATGCCAGTTACTCGACTTCACCGAGTCGGTAACTCTTTTAAGGGGCAATGAATACGTTTTTACTAAAAAATCCTATAAAGGGCACCACAGACTTTCTATCAAAAAAATCTGGCCAGATGTTAAACATCGAAATTGATGATAATTTAAAGAATTTACAATAAAAAGAAAACCGATAAATAATAATGGATTAAAATAAAATATTTTGTGTCCCGAAACGTTTAATAAAATTCACTAATCGTGTTGCCAAATTATAACACAAATTCAACTAATTTAAAAAGGCGCAAATTTTTCTTTGGCTATCCATATTGAACAAGGGTGTTTTTGTCGATATGAAATATTTCCCTTAATACTGTATCGAAATTAATGTTCCATACGCGAGTAACCTGGGTTCGATCCCCGGTGCCAGCGCCTCTAAAATTGTTCTACAATTTTAAGACCTGATTTACCACGTGCTTAGCGGTGAAGGAAAACATCGTGAGGAAACCTGCATGTCCGAGGGATAGAAATATTTCGAGGACATGTGAAGTCCGCCAACCCGCATTGGAGCAGCGTGGCGGATTCTTCCTAGCTCCTAAACCCTCTCAGAAATGAGAGGAGGCCTGTGCTCAGCAGTGGGACATTTATAGGCTGAAACTTTACTTTTTTTTTATGCCATTTTGAAGATTATTCTTCCCAAACAACAACACAAAGACAAAAAATAAAGAAATGTTTTAAAATTAATGTTTTCGTTAAATAATATTGAATATGTTGAGTAATTAATTTAATTGTAGAAAGCACCATCTGTTGACAATCTGTTCAACTTACATGCACGACAGCTGTCGTTTGGAGTTGTTTGCTTTAAAGAAGGTGAATAGCGCCATCTTTTGACGACCACGATACTGTGCAAAATATTCGCACGGGTGAGCTGGTTATATTCTATCTGGTTACATATATCACAGTTTTCGTGGATAGTGGCGTAAGAAAATATGCCGTGTTATCAGGCGCCGTTAGTGTCGTGAGTCTCCTAATGGAAATGCGAGGAAAATATGACGAAACAACCATCCCGACTATGCCAGACCTCAATTGGACAGACTGATGGTAGGATTCCTATGCAGGAATCCGTCTAGGTATTCTGCCGTGAAGCAGTAGTGTGCAAACATTACTCTGTTTCAGTCAGCTGTGGACTTTCGCAGTGGGCTGGTCAGGCAGTTTATTAAAAGATCTTATATATTTGACCAATAGCATGAAGCGCCGCCCACCAACTTGGGTTGAAGATTTCATATGTTCTCGAATTATTCCACAGACTTACAGGTTTAAAGAATTAAACTGAACTGTGCACCCAACAGCGCATGGTGGCGATGGGCTCACCACCTATCACACCAAGTGCAGTATATCGAGATGAGAAAAACTTACTGGTGGTAGGATTCCTATGCAGGAATCCGTCTAGGTAGGCACCACCCCAGGTCCAGTTATTCTGCCGTTAAGCAGTAGTGTGCAAACATTACTGTGTTTCGGTTTGAAGGGCACTGTGAGCTAGCGTAATCACAGGGCATATGAGACTCAAGAACTGATGTCTCAGGGTAATTGGCATAATGAGGTGTCACACAGAAAAGTTCTGGGTGACACAGCATTTGTTATGGGCAGACGCTGCACTTACCATCAGGTGAACGTTTTGCTCGTTTCATCACTTTATCCAATAAAAAAAAGCGTTCATCAGATGGTAAGTGCAACGGCTGCCAATAACAAATCCTAGAACTATTCTGTGTGCCACAGCACTGCGACATCAGTTCTTGAGTCTCTCATGCGCAGTAATTACTCTAGCTATCAGTGCTTTTCAGACTAAAATTCAGAAATCGTACCACCAGTAATACTACTAAATAGTAAGATGGCGACAATTTTGTATTGACAAAATTGATTAGTATCGATTATTATTATTTTTTTTTTGATATTTTTTTTGTAAATAATACTAGCAATGCTATATTAATATTAACATTACTAATATTCCTGTTAACCACTCCAACTAAGCGTAAAAGCTTGTGCTAGGAGATGGTTCACGACAATAGTCGAATGGCGGGCTCGATCCTGTGACGTCATGTTTCGCAGACCGTACCCTAAACCATTACGCTATTGCCGCTTTCTTTTCAATAAAGAGCGAGAGAAGCGTTCGCATCCTACACGCCATACCTACAATATTTTAATCAAACATTTATTTTGTGTTCTGTTAATTTATAGAATTTGATGCACGTAGTATTTATAAGCGCAATATGAGCGTTTAAATTGCCGCTCGTTTGAATGGTTTCGTTACAAAAAAAAAATTGAAATGTGTCTTGTTTGCAGTAACGATCGAAATCGTATTATGCTTGCAACGACACAAAAAAAACCCTGCAAAATGTATTCGAGCCGACTCCGAAGCAACAGTATCCACGGACGTGACGACCTTCAGACTTATTCGACCGACACCGGATTAAATATCAAAAGTTCAATATTTCTCAGGCTTTAAGTATTAGTATAAACAAAGAGAAAGTCTTATTGTTGTTTCTTGTTGACTTACAAAGTTTTACTGGTGGCAGGATTTCTATGCAGGAATATTTTTTAATTTGATATGATGACGAAACGACAAGACAAGACATTCACCTTATGGTAAGTGCAACGTCTGCCCATAAAAAATGTCATGACACCCCACCTGCGCCCGCCACCCTGAGACATCAGTTCTTAAGTCTCATATGCCCAGATATAACACTAGCTCACAGTGCCCTTCAGACCGAAACACAGTAATGCTTGCACACTACTGCTTCACGGCAGAATAACTGGCCCTGGGGTGGTTCCTAGCTAGACAGATTCCTTAGGCATAGGAATCCTACCACCAGTAAATCTAGTAAATAAGTAGATAGTCTAACGCTAGTGTAATCCCTGGGCATATGAGATGACCTAGTATCAGTTACAGTACAACTATTGACTCCTCATTTACAACTATTAACCAGAATCGACTGCGTGGTCACCCCATGCGACTGCCCCCAATTAAAAAAGAGAGAGAAAAAAAAGAAAAATGTTTATTCACGGCACGACTTGCAGCACAATGATTTAAAAGACGTAGAAAAAAAAGATAACAATGCAATTTAAAAGTAAATAAAAAGGTATTGTAACAAAAAAAATATACTTAACTTATAATCCTATAATAAATTATACAGCATATGCATAATAGACTATACAGAGAAAAGAAAAAAACGAGGACTATACTGAGGTGCTGCAGCTGAGGTTCTCGCTCAGCAATGGCCGCATGCACACAATATCCACGTTCGCCGGCGAACGCGAGGTCTCGGGATCACGCCCTACAATAGAAGCGTCGCTTGAGTTTCTTGCTCCTTTCTTCTCCAGCGGTATTCCGAATTAGTGGTTAAATAATTTCGATAATAATGTATTTGCCCTCCCGAATGAAGTAACTGACCGAGCCACAGAATGACGGTTGAAGCCGGGGTGCCTAATACCCTTGCGCTGGTCATCTACAAACAAAGGCTATGCGCCGTCAGCGCTCGGCCACCTTTCACTGCGGTGAAGCTGTGAAAGCCTGCGGGCAAAGAGCGACCTACGGTCCTAAACAAAAAGAAAAAAAATACGTCCTCGTTGCTAGATATTCGCTTCGTGTCACTGGCGATTTCTTAAATCGATCTCTAACATCCCTCATCGGCAGCAGCGTTGTTGTGATAAATACTCGCTGACCTCCAGCTCGCGAATCTTTCTCGACGAAGCTGTCACAGCCGCCATGCTAACAGCGCACTGCACAGATTAAAAAAAACAACTTTAGGGTGGTGTTCTGTGTAAACCAGCCCACACATTATTCTAAAAAGGTATAGTGTGGGGCCACTAGACCTCCTCGTATCTCCTGTATCGTAAGTGCGATTTACAGACATAAATTTCACGTACACACATGTAGACCAATACTTTGTGTTTTTGCAAAAATGATGGCTCCGTCTGGGATTCGAGCTCGGGACCCGTGGCGTAGTAGTCAGGTATCCTAATCACTAGGCGAAGCGGTGGTAGGCATGCAGCTGCAACGAGGCTTTATCTCGTTTTATGCGTACGTTTGATTGGTTTTACCGTTATCACGCTCGATACAAAGTTAAGTGCGAACAAAAGTGAAAAACACGGTAACCTTGCCATTGACACTATATATTTCCGTTATCTTTTAACAAACACAAAGTCGTCCATAACAGGCAATTGAATGGCGAATATATTTATTAATTAACTAAAAAATATTTGTATTTGCATTGGTGAGTATTATTTTTAAGGAATAAAGGCGTTAAAAAATTCAGCCGTCTTGCATGTTGAGTTGATACACATCTCTGAAGTCCTGTGATCCCTTCTTATAGGTTCCGCACTACATAAGGCTTTGTTTATTTTATTTAAAAAGTAAAGTTTCAGCCTGCGAATGTCCAACTGCTGAGCACAGGCCTCCTCTCATTTCTGAGAGGGTTTTGGAGCTAGGAAGAATCCGCCACGCTGCTCCAATGCGGGTTGGCGGACTGTACATGTCTTCGAAATATTTTTAATTTCTCAGACATGCAGGTTTCCTCACGATGTTTTCCTTCACCGCCGAGCGTGCTAAATCAGCACTTAAAATTGCAATTAACACTTTTAGAGGTGCCGGCACCGGGAATCGAACCCAGGTCACTCGCGTACTATGAAATTTAAAGCGAGCGACTAGCCCCTGAGCTACCACGGCTTATTTTATTTACTTAGACAAATTTTCAAAGTAATTTAATTTAACACTTAACACCTTAAGACTCCAAGGGCATGAATGCAATAAGTGATAAGTACTTACACTGTTGGAATTCCAAAAATAAATCTTGGCTCAAAACTAAACTATCTAAATAAGCACTTCAGTTTTGCTGTTAAAAAAATAGGTATCGGACTAATGTTGAAACTGCTTCATTGGTTTATTTTGGTTATTTCCATAGCATAATATCTTACGGTGTTTTGTTATGGAGAAACTGTCGTAGAAGTATTTTTTGTTTAACAAAAAGGGGCCGTAAGACCTATTTATAATCGTGGCTCTAAAGCGTCTTTTAAAGATAAATTTAAAGAAATTAAAACATTAACCTTGTCCTCTCAATATGTATATGAAAACGAATGTAGATAAGAACATAAAACTGTTTTATAAACAGATTGATGCCCATTATGTTAATTTCAGGAATAAGCACAAACTAATAATGCCAGCTACTCGACTTCACCGAGTCGGTAACTCTTTTAAGGGGCAATGAATACGTTTTTACTAAAAAATCCTATAAAGGGCACCACAGACTTTCTATCAAAAAAATCTGGCCAGATGTTAAACATCGAAATTGATGATAATTTAAAGAATTTACAATAAAAAGAAAACCGATAAATAATAATGGATTAAAATAAAATATTTTGTGTCCCGAAACGTTTAATAAAATTCACTAATCGTGTTGCCAAATTATAACACAAATTCAACTAATTTAAAAAGGCGCAAATTTTTCTTTGGCTATCCATATTGAACAAGGGTGTTTTTGTCGATATGAAATATTTCCCTTAATACTGTATCGAAATTAATGTTCCATACGCGAGTAACCTGGGTTCGATCCCCGGTGCCAGCGCCTCTAAAATTGTTCTACAATTTTAAGACCTGATTTACCACGTGCTTAGCGGTGAAGGAAAACATGCATGTCCGAGGGATAGAAATATTTCGAGGACATGTGAAGTCCGCCAACCCGCATTGGAGCAGCGTGGCGGATTCTTCCTAGCTCCTAAACCCTCTCAGAAATGAGAGGAGGCCTGTGCTCAGCAGTGGGACATTTATAGGCTGAAACTTTACTTTTTTTTTATGCCATTTTGAAGATTATTCTTCCCAAACAACAACACAAAGACAAAAAATAAAGAAATGTTTTAAAATTAATGTTTTCGTTAAATAATATTGAATATGTTGAGTAATTAATTTAATTGTAGAAAGCACCATCTGTTGACAATCTGTTCAACTTACATGCACGACAGCTGTCGTTTGGAGTTGTTTGCTTTAAAGAAGGTGAATAGCGCCATCTTTTGACGACCACGATACTGTGCAAAATATTCGCACGGGTGAGCTGGTTATATTCTATCTGGTTACATATATCACAGTTTTCGTGGATAGTGGCGTAAGAAAATATGCCGTGTTATCAGGCGCCGTTAGTGTCGTGAGTCTCCTAATGGAAATGCGAGGAAAATATGACGAAACAACCATCCCGACTATGCCAGACCTCAATTGGACAGACTGATGGTAGGATTCCTATGCAGGAATCCGTCTAAGTATTCTGCCGTGAAGCAGTAGTGTGCAAACATTACTCTGTTTCAGTCAGCTGTGGACTTTCGCAGTGGGCTGGTCAGGCAGTTTATTAAAAGATCTTATATATTTGACCAACTTGGGTTGAAGATTTCATATATTCTCGAATTATTCCACAGACTTACAGGTTTAAAGAATTAAACTGAACTGTGCACCCAACAGCGCATGGTGGCGATGGGCTCACCACCTATCACACCAAGTGCAGTATATCGAGATGAGAAAAACTTACTGGTGGTAGGATTCCTATGCAGGAATCCGTCTAGGTAGGCACCACCCCAGGTCCAGTTATTCTGCCGTTAAGCAGTAGTGTGCAAACATTACTGTGTTTCGGTTTGAAGGGCACTGTGAGCTAGCGTAATCACAGGGCATATGAGACTCAAGAACTGATGTCTCAGGGTAATTGGCATAATGAGGTGTCACACAGAAAAGTTCTGGGTGACACAGCATTTGTTATGGGCAGACGCTGCACTTACCATCAGGTGAACGTTTTGCTCGTTTCATCACTTTATCCAATAAAAAAAAGCGTTCATCAGATGGTAAGTGCAACGGCTGCCAATAACAAATCCTAGAACTATTCTGTGTGCCACAGCACTGCGACATCAGTTCTTGAGTCTCTCATGCGCAGTAATTACTCTAGCTATCAGTGCTTTTCAGACTAAAATTCAGAAATCGTACCACCAGTAATACTACTAAATAGTAAGATGGCGACAATTTTGTATTGACAAAATTGATTAGTATCGATTATTATTATTTTTTTTTTGATATTTTTTTTGTAAATAATACTAGCAATGCTATATTAATATTAACATTACTAATATTCCTGTTAACCACTCCAACTAAGCGTAAAAGCTTGTGCTAGGAGATGGTTCACGACAATAGTCGAATGGCGGGCTCGATCCTGTGACGTCATGTTTCGCAGACCGTACCCTAAACCATTACGCTATTGCCGCTTTCTTTTCAATAAAGAGCGAGAGAAGCGTTCGCATCCTACACGCCATACCTACAATATTTTAATCAAACATTTATTTTGTGTTCTGTTAATTTATAGAATTTGATGCACGTAGTATTTATAAGCGCAATATGAGCGTTTAAATTGCCGCTCGTTTGAATGGTTTCGTTACAAAAAAAAAATTGAAATGTGTCTTGTTTGCAGTAAACGATCGAAATCGTATTATGCTTGCAACGACACAAAAAAAAACCCTGCAAAATGTATTCGAGCCGACTCCGAAGCAACAGTATCCACGGACGTGACGACCTTCAGACTTATTCGACCGACACCGGATTAAATATCAAAAGTTCAATATTTCTCAGGCTTTAAGTATTAGTATAAACAAAGAGAAAGTCTTATTGTTGTTTCTTGTTGACTTACAAAGTTTTACTGGTGGCAGGATTTCTATGCAGGAATATTTTTTAATTTGATATGATGACGAAACGACAAGACAAGACATTCACCTTATGGTAAGTGCAACGTCTGCCCATAAAAAATGTCATGACACCCCACCTGCGCCCGCCACCCTGAGACATCAGTTCTTAAGTCTCATATGCCCAGATATAACACTAGCTCACAGTGCCCTTCAGACCGAAACACAGTAATGCTTGCACACTACTGCTTCACGGCAGAATAACTGGCCCTGGGGTGGTTCCTAGCTAGACAGATTCCTTAGGCATAGGAATCCTACCACCAGTAAATCTAGTAAATAAGTAGATAGTCTAACGCTAGTGTAATCCCTGGGCATATGAGATGACCTAGTATCAGTTACAGTACAACTATTGACTCCTCATTTACAACTATTAACCAGAATCGACTGCGTGGTCACCCCATGCGACTGCCCCCAATTAAAAAAGAGAGAGAAAAAAAAGAAAAATGTTTATTCACGGCACGACTTGCAGCACAATGATTTAAAAGACGTAGAAAAAAAAGATAACAATGCAATTTAAAAGTAAATAAAAAGGTATTGTAACAAAAAAAATATACTTAACTTATAATCCTATAATAAATTATACAGCATATGCATAATAGACTATACAGAGAAAAGAAAAAAAACGAGGACTATACTGAGGTGCTGCAGCTGAGGTTCTCGCTCAGCAATGGCCGCATGCACACAATATCCACGTTCGCCGGCGAACGCGAGGTCTCGGGATCACGCCCTACAATAGAAGCGTCGCTTGAGTTTCTTGCTCCTTTCTTCTCCAGCGGTATTCCGAATTAGTGGTTAAATAATTTCGATAATAATGTATTTGCCCTCCCGAATGAAGTAACTGACCGAGCCACAGAATGACGGTTGAAGCCGGGGTGCCTAATACCCTTGCGCTGGTCATCTACAAACAAAGGCTATGCGCCGTCAGCGCTCGGCCACCTTTCACTGCGGTGAAGCTGTGAAAGCCTGCGGGCAAAGAGCGACCTACGGTCCTAAACAAAAAGAAAAAAAATACGTCCTCGTTGCTAGATATTCGCTTCGTGTCACTGGCGATTTCTTAAATCGATCTCTAACATCCCTCATCGGCAGCAGCGTTGTTGTGATAATACTCGCTGACCTCCAGCTCGCGAATCTTTCTCGACGAAGCTGTCACAGCCGCCATGCTAACAGCGCACTGCACAGATTAAAAAAAACAACTTTAGGGTGGTGTTCTGTGTAAACCAGCCCACACATTATTCTAAAAAGGTATAGTGTGGGGCCACTAGACCTCCTCGTATCTCCTGTATCGTAAGTGCGATTTACAGACATAAATTTCACGTACACACATGTAGACCAATACTTTGTGTTTTTGCAAAAATGATGGCTCCGTCTGGGATTCGAGCTCGGGACCCGTGGCGTAGTAGTCAGGTATCCTAATCACTAGGCGAAGCGGTGGTAGGCATGCAGCTGCAACGAGGCTTTATCTCGTTTTATGCGTACGTTTGATTGGTTTTACCGTTATCACGCTCGATACAAAGTTAAGTGCGAACAAAAGTGAAAAACACGGTAACCTTGCCATTGACACTATATATTTCCGTTATCTTTTAACAAACACAAAGTCGTCCATAACAGGCAATTGAATGGCGAATATATTTATTAATTAACTAAAAAATATTTGTATTTGCATTGGTGAGTATTATTTTTAAGGAATAAAGGCGTTAAAAAATTCAGCCGTCTTGCATGTTGAGTTGATACACATCTCTGAAGTCCTGTGATCCCTTCTTATAGGTTCCGCACTACATAAGGCTTTGTTTATTTTATTTAAAAAGTAAAGTTTCAGCCTGCGAATGTCCAACTGCCGAGCACAGGCCTCCTCTCATTTCTGAGAGGGTTTTGGAGCTAGGAAGAATCCGCCACGCTGCTCCAATGCGGGTTGGCGGACTGTACATGTCTTCGAAATATTTTTAATTTCTCAGACATGCAGGTTTCCTCACGATGTTTTCCTTCACCGCCGAGCCTGCTAAATCAGCACTTGAAATTGCAATTAACACTTTTAGAGGTGCCGGCACCGGGAATCGAACGCAGGTCACTCGCGTACTATGAAATTTAAAGCGAGCGCCTAGCCCCTGAGCTACCACGGCTTATTTTATTTACTTAGACAAATTTTTAATTTAACACTTAACACCTTAAGACTCCAAGGGCATGAATGCAATAAGTGATAAGTACTTACACTGTTGGAATTCCAAAAATAAATCTTGACTCAAAACTAAACTATCTAAATAAGCACTTCAGTTTTGCTGTTAAAAAAATAGGTATCGGACTAATGTTGAAACTGCTTCATTGGTTTATTTTGGTTATTTCCATAGCATAATATCTTACGGTGTTTTGTTATGGAGAAACTGTCGTAGAAGTATTTTTTGTTCAACAAAAAGGGGCCGTAAGACCTATTTATAATCGTGGCTCTAAAGCGTCTTTTAAAGATAAATTTAAAGAAATTAAAACATTAACCTTGTCCTCTCAATATGTATATGAAAACGTAATGTAGATAAGAACATAAAACATGTTTTATAAACAGATTGATGCCCATTATGTTAATTTCAGGAATAAGCACAAACTAATAATGCCAGTTACTCGACTTCACCGAGTCGGTAACTCTTTTAAGGGGCAATGAATACGTTTTTACTAAAAAATCCTATAAAGGGCACCACAGACTTTCTATCAAAAAAATCTGGCCAGATGTTAAACATCGAAATTGATGATAATTTAAAGAATTTACAATAAAAAGAAAACCGATAAATAATAATGGATTAAAATAAAATATTTTGTGTCCCGAAACGTTTAATAAAATTCACTAATCGTGTTGCCAAATTATAACACAAATTCAACTAATTTAAAAAGGCGCAAATTTTTCTTTGGCTATCCATATTGAACAAGGGTGTTTTTGTCGATATGAAATATTTCCCTTAATACTGTATCGAAATTAATGTTCCATACGCGAGTAACCTGGGTTCGATCCCCGGTGCCAGCGCCTCTAAAATTGTTCTACAATTTTAAGACCTGATTTACCACGTGCTTAGCGGTGAAGGAAATGTGAGGAAACCTGCATGTCCGAGGGATAGAAATATTTCGAGGACATGTGAAGTCCGCCAACCCGCATTGGAGCAGCGTGGCGGATTCTTCCTAGCTCCTAAACCCTCTCAGAAATGAGAGGAGGCCTGTGCTCAGCAGTGGGACATTTATAGGCTGAAACTTTACTTTTTTTTTATGCCATTTTGAAGATTATTCTTCTCCCCTATTGACAAAAAATAAAGAAATGTTTTAAAATTAATGTTTTCGTTAAATAATATTGAATATGTTGAGTAATTAATTTAATTGTAGAAAGCACCATCTGTTGACAATCTGTTCAACTTACATGCACGACAGCTGTCGTTTGGAGTTGTTTGCTTTAAAGAAGGTGAATAGCGCCATCTATTGACGACCACGATACTGTGCAAAATATTCGCACGGGTGAGCTGGTTATATTCTATCTGGTTACATATATCACAGTTTTCGTGGATAGTGGCGTAAGAAAATATGCCGTGTTATCAGGCGCCGTTAGTGTCGTGAGTCTCCTAATGGAAATGCGAGGAAAATATGACGAAACAACCATCCCGACTACGCCAGACCTCAATTGAACAGACTGATGGTAGGATTCCTATGCAGGAATCCGTCTAAGTATTCTGCCGTGAAGCAGTAGTGTGCAAACATTACTCTGTTTCAGTCAGCTGTGGACTTTCGCAGTGGGCTGGTCAGGCAGTTTATTAAAAGATCTTATATATTTCACCAATAGCATGAAGCGCCGCCCACCAACTTGGGTTGAAGATTTCATATGTTCTCGAATTATTCCACAGACTGTTGGCTCACCCGACCGATGGGCTCACCACCTATCACACCAAGTGCATTATATTGTTTTGGTGAAACGTGGATTGTGGCAGTCATCTGTTTTTGCAGTGAGTGCCCAGTCTCTGACTACCCTTACGGGATACAGTCGTGATCTTATGTATGTACTTACAGGTTTCTTCACGATGTTTTCATTCACTGACGAGCACGTGGTATATCAGCACTATGAAATTTAAGGCGAGCGCCTAGCCCCGGAGCTACCATGACTCTTGACTATGTAACTGACTCTAATATAAATAGTGCGTAAATGAAATTTAGTTTATATTATGATAACTATGAGGGACTCAATACATAATAATACGGATTGCGCAACACATGCTACAAAAATAACATGCAATCTGCGGTGGTCGAAGTCAAATAAGATAACAAACGAATTATTCGCCCGCATTCACGCTCCGACAAAACTACCTATAAACATAATTATTTAATTAAAAAACCCAAAATCAACGCAACTGCCCCAAATATGCGAATTTATGAGTTCCATGATTTTCTCGTGGGTCCCATCATCAGAACATGACCAAAGTTATATGGTTACGGCATCCACATTCAAACAAAAAAAGATTTTCCAGAAATGGTCCACCATTGCCGAAAATATCGGTGAAAATACAAAAAAAATACATACAGACGAACATTGAACCGCCTGCTTTTTTGAAGTCGGATTTTAAAATTCTTTTGAAACGTCTAAGTACTTTATGCGTCTAGTTTACATAAAGAAAGCTCATGATTAATTTTTGATAAGTCTACGCCAACTCTTTTTGGAAAGATTATACACGTTCAGAAACGTTGAACAAATGTTTGAAGATTTGTTAAATGAACTTTGTAGGTACTTTATTTTATTTTATTTGGGATAACAAACAATCATGTGATAACAATAGCTTGTCATCGTTACATTGAAATCGTAAATTATTACGTTACCCATTAATTAATGTAGTACAGAGTAAAATGCAATTTTAAACAAAAAGGAAAATATATAGGTACGATTTTTATTTAAAAATGGTTACAAATAAGAAAGAAAGAAAGAAAGAAAGAAAAGGTTTATTGGTAGTAGCAAAATTATACAAAGAGAAATGAAATAAAAAATAAAATAAAAACAAAACACAAACCAACAATATTTGCACATATTTAACATTACACAATTTAAAAACGTGTGATAGCGGCATAAGAGAATCTACCACCCCATCTCATCCCGTGGGTGTCGTAAAAGTCGACAGAGGGAAATTAAAACCTGGAGATGGGCAGCAGCGTCTTCCTGGAACATCAAAATAAACAAACTATGATGTTATATCCCCGAAACTTTTCACCGCTGCATTGGAAGATATTTTCAAGCTACTGGACTGGAAAGGATACGGGATCAACCTCAATGGCGAATACTATCACTCACCTTCGATTTGCTGACGACATAGTCATAATGGCAGAATCGCTGAAGGACCTTAGCGCAATGCTCAATGACCTCAATAGTGTCTCCCAACGGGTAGGTCTTAAGATGAACATGGACAAGACGAAGATCATATCTAACGTCCATGTCACACCTATACCGGTTATTGTTGGGAACACGACGATCGAAGTTGTCGACGAATATGTATACCTAGGACAGAGTGTCCGACTAGGTAGGTCCAACTTCGCCCAAGAGGTCAATCGACGGATCCATCTCGGCTGGGCAGCGGGAAATTGCGTCACATCTTCTCGTCGAGTATACCTCAATGCCTGAAAACAAAAGTATACAACCAGTGCGTGTTGCCAGTGATAACATATGGAACCTAGACGTGGTCCTTCACTGCAGGCCGCATGAGGAATCACAGAATCGCGCAGCGAGGAATATGGAAAGGGCTATGCTCGGAGTTTCTCTGCGAGATAAAATCCGTAACGATGTTATCCGCAACAGAACTAGAGTAACCGACATAGCCCTAAGGATTAGCAAGCTGCCACTTCAGCTGGGCCGGCCATATAGCTCGG
The DNA here is from genome assembly GCA_019845155.1 of Luehdorfia chinensis. Classification (NCBI taxonomy): domain Eukaryota; kingdom Metazoa; phylum Arthropoda; class Insecta; order Lepidoptera; family Papilionidae; genus Luehdorfia; species Luehdorfia chinensis. Next base: position 1,661,792 of record JAHVAK010000142.1, on the reverse strand, counting down.
AAAACCGATAACCGTTGGGAAGAAAGATTCCCCCCACTAGATGGAGCGACGACCTACACGGTTTTGCAGGAAGTCGATGGATGCAGGTGGCTCAGGACCGTGTTTTGTGGCAATCTATGGGGGAGACCTATGTTCAACAATAAAACTATGGTAGACTGAAATGACGATGATGGAATTTAAAAACAGGAAAATAAATAAAATATAATTTAAATTAAAAATGGTACCAATAGGCCTCCACTCAGCATAATGCCTTGGCCGATTTCGGCCACGATGCTGGTCTTCCGTGGTAAAAATAAAGAAATAAAACTGCCTTATTTCTTTATTCTAAATATACAGACATGTTATATATTAGAAATATCACAAACAGTAAAAGCATCAGGAATGCAAGCAATGCTTGAAAAATAAACTATGGAGAACCGGTGCTTCGCATTTGAAAAAAAGTTCTTAATGTTTTTAGAATCGATTAAATGGAGTTCAACGTCGACCTACTTAACACAATGTTGCTAGTCTGCGTAAAGATAAGATAATAAGAAAAAAAATATTTTAACTATGACCACAGTTTCTGTTAAAAATTTACGATTTTTGGCTTAGATATTTATCGATAGCTTCGGCGAGAGGAGGAATGTAGATGGAATAGTTGTAACGAAATATATCATTTCATTACTTAAGGGAAAATGTGACATAGGGAAATGTGGCTAATAATTTTGAATTGGAAATCGATATCCATATTTTTAATTTTTAATTGACTTTTGCAAATTTTATTGGCTCTGCTTTTGTTGCTCTCATTAAAATTATCGATTTTGAAAACTGCAGTCTTGTAGTTACCATAATTTTGTTAGCGCCGGTTCAGATTGGAATAAGATAAACAACACTCCATACATACAGACAGTCAAGCCATTTCCTATATAAGAGGATAGGTAAAAGCCACTTACGTAGCCCACATTTCCCCCTCGCGAGAACCGAGACTTGACGGGTGCCGACACGACACGTTGGCGCCATTTTGGTACTAGTCAAAAATTTCTTACTTCTCATTGCGTTCCCACGAGCAGTAAATGACAGCATTGTATACAATGGTCTGATTCTAGACGAATAAAGGCTGTCCTTACAATACCTTAGTTGCCTCTTACGATACCTCGGTAGGAAAGAGGTAGGTGTTATTCTCTACTTCTGCCGGACATCCACAGATTAGCAGAACATTTCTGTGTGACACCACACTTTTTTTTTATTTCTTAAAAGTGACGGAACGAGCAAAACGTTCACCTGATGGTAAGTGTAACGTCTGCACATAACAAACGCTGTGTCACCCAGAAACTGTGTACTGTGTGACACCACACTGCGCCCGTCACCCTGATACATCAGTTCTTAAGTCTCATATGCCCAGTGATTAGGCTAGCTCTCAGTGCCCTTCAAACCGAAACACAGTAATGTTTGCACACTACCGCTTCACGGCAGTATAACTGGCCCTGGGGTGGTACCTACCTAGACGGATTCCTGCATAGGAATCCTACCACCAGTAAATTCCACTCAAATAAACAAGATACGTACATACAAACAGTCTCGCATTTTTCCCATATAAGGGGTAGACAGAGGACAGACAGCCCACTTTTCGCCCCTGCGAGAATGAAACGAGATGTGACGGGTGGCAAACCACGACGCCGCTATTTTGGTACGAGTCAAGAAATTCTTACTCCCTATTGCGTTCCCACGAGCAGAAACAAGATCTGATCAATATACTTGTCCTTATGCGTTCTTTCGCGCTGTAGCTCGTATAAACTCAGATTCGTTAATGTCGTGATTATATAGGCCATAGGCTATCGAATATTGTAGAGCACCGAGCAAAATTTCAAATTTTTTAACTAGAATGAAAGAACGAAAGATCATTTATTCACGGTACTACATGCAGCACAACAAATCTAAACTACCTAATAATAAATATTTACAAAATTCGCAATTCGTGTTGCATTATCCTGTGCTGTAGTACTTTTGGCGCCAACTCAAAAGTGGCGGTAGTTTTTTTATTGAATTTTGTCTATATTGCCTTTGATTTTTCATCACAGCTGATTGTCACTCACTGATCACCGTTTTCTATGACTTAATGTTGTATTAAAAGATAAATATTTGTAAGCTAAAGCGAAGCACCCGGCCGATGTCGTTGAAAATCAGCGCCGAAGTTGTAATAAAACAGCCGTGGCCATTGCCGAGCGAGAACCTTTTCGCGGCAATTTTTCAGCACAGATTTTTTTTAAATTGCAAAGAAAATGTCTACATACGTCATTCATAGTCTGCCAGCTTAACACAACATACATTCGTATCAACTATGCCTCTCTGACTGATTTTCTGACTGATATGAATTTAAATGAGAGTCTTTCCTATACATGAACGTCTAGGTAGGTAGCACCCCAGGGACAGATTTTTTGCAGTAAAGCAGAAATGTGCAAACATTACTGTATTTCGGTCTAGCACTGACAGCTAGTGTAATTACTGGTCATATGAGATTTTAGAACCGATGTCTCAAGGTCACGGGCACAGTGTGGTGCCATTCGGAAGTGTTATCGGTGACACAGCATTTGTTATGAGCAGACGTAGACGTACCAACAGGTAAACGTTTTGATCGTCTCGCCACTTTATGCCATAAAAAAAAATACAGATTAAAGTAACCTAAAATATACAGGCAGCCTGCGAAATGTAGATAAATAGTAACAACCTTATTTTATTAAATACATTTTCGTTCTCTGAGCACGCGTAGACACCGCATTCCTTAGCTGTAAACGTATTCGCCTTGATTTATAACAGAGGTATAGACAACAAGAGAAAACAAAAAAAAATGTTTTTATATTTAATTTACATATTCTCTATAAATTTATTGGGCTAACTTTAAGATGTTATGCGAAATTTACACATTTAATAAAACTACTTTTACGAATGTTATCGCGTTTAATTTTTAAACTATTTATATGCCCTTTCCTGAGACATGCTATATTTTCGGTGATGTAATTGCTGTTAGCCTTCTCGGCTTTTACAGCTTCATCGGATACTGTGCTCGCGAGCCAGGTTTGGTTTGACCCAAACATCAATAAATAAATAAAAACTCCTACAAAAACCTCGAAGTACGGACTGTGTCGCGTTCGCTGCGTGCTTTCGCGATTTCGAAAATCTTAAATATTTTAAGTCGTCTAATGACCGTCCGAAGGAGGCTGCGCGCGTCCATTCGGACTGAGAGACATGCAAGTGATGATATTTTAGGCGAGCGCCCGGCCCTTGGGCTACCACGGCTCGGAGAGTAAGTGAGAGACCGGGAAATATCGCCGGGAGGGGGGATGCATATCGCTTTTTCCTTACGTCACGATTTCTGCCACTTCACTTTACTGTAATCCGCGTAAAATAACTTCGTTCCAAAAGAACATGAAGTCTTTACGCGTAGCAGTATTAAAATATTGGTTGTATTGCCATCGATCCTTAACACGTGTGCAAAATTTCTTATTATTCGGACGTCTCGAAGTGAGTTACAAACATACATACATACTCGTACAAGATACATATCAAGCTAATAAAAGCTTGTTAAAATTATCATAGTCGCAGTCATATAATAATAATATTATAATTACACATCCAATGCTGAACAAAGGTCTCCTACATAGGTTGCCACAAGGTACGGTCCTGAGCCACCACTATTTTTGACTACCCACTATTCTCAACCCTTCTTCCTAGATGCAAATTATGGGTTCTTCGTGCAGAGTGGAATGCATTTACGAGCCTTTAATACTTCAGCTTGCTTATCCTTAAGCTACATCGGTTACCCTAGTTCCTACTGCGGGTATCGTCGTCGCTGATTCTATCTCGCAGAGAAACACTTTAGAGAGCATGAGCAATACTCATTGACAAGATATGACCAGATTTCTCGAACGCCGCCTTAAAATGCTTCACAGGAGGCTGTTATACGTGTGAGTAAGACGATTCGTTACGGCTTAAAACAGTCCCCAAAATTATAGACACGAAACATCAATAGTGAATGCAGCGTCTGCTCGTGCCTACAATTTACTTATATATTGATTGAATTAATCTTGTCTAATATTTGAATATGGAGCGTGCTTTGGTTTTTCTGAAGGACTACTCCAATTTTACAAAAAAGAGGAATACCCTACGGAGTTTCTTTCGCCTGTTTCTTTTCCGTCAGAGGAACCTTATTTCGTAACGGCGGTAGATTGTAAAAAAAATTACGTTTAACAAACGAAATTTATATTTCTTATGTTTTCTTTATTTATTTTATTTTATAAAGTGATGAAACGAGCAAAACGTTCACCAAAAAGTGCAACGTCTGCTCATAACAAATGCTGTGCCACCCAGAAAATTTCTGTTTGACACCACACTATGCCCTTCACCCCGCGACATTACTTCTAAAGTCTCATATGCCCAGTGATTACGCTAGCTTCACAGTGCCCTTCAAACCGAAACACAGTAATGTTTACACACTACTGCTTCACACTTCAGTAAGGAATTAAACTGCACTGTGCACCCAACAGCAGCATGATGGCGATGGGCTCACCACCTATCACACCAAGTGCATTATATTGTTTTGGTGAAACGTGGATTGTGGCAGTCATCTGTTTTTGCAGCGAGTGCCCAGTCTCTGACTACCCCTTATGGGATACAGTCGTGATCTTATGTATGTAAGTACTGCTTCACGGCAGAATAACTGGCCCTGGGGTGGTACCTATACGGATTTCTGCATAGGAATCCTACTGACCAGTGAAACGTCGAAATAACAAAAATATTTCAATACATTTCACTGTCACATACCGACTGGAACCACGTAGTCGTCAATATACTTGCATATGTAAAGTAAATGCAAATACAAAACCGGCGACATATTTAATTGTGGGATCGACTGAATTATTTAGTAACAGCCGTACAACATTTTACTCGAAGCATATTTAATACCCGTTACTGTCGTAAACAACAAAATGGCGCGTAATTTGTGGGACAGGGACAGCATATTATCGACACAACGAGCTATTTCATTAACAATTTTTTAAATTCTACTACGCGTCAAATTTCCTTTCGAGTAATGACACTAGTTAAGAATCCCAGCTGAAGCTCAATAGATGCGATAGCCCAGTGGCTCTGCTGCCGATTGATCATTCCTCGGATTTCATATCAAAAGCTAGTGCCCCATACGTAACTAGTACCCAATACACATTATTTTTTAATTTGTTAAAGTGATGAAAGGAGCAAAACGTTCACCTGATGGTAAGTGAAACGGCTGCCAATAACAAATGCCCATCACCCTGAGACAAGTTCTTAAGTCTCATATGCTAAGTGATTACGCTAGCTCTCAGTGCCATTCAAACCGAAACACAGCAATGTTTGCACACTACTGCTTCACGGCAGAATAACTGGCCTTGCGGTGGTACCTACCTAGACGGATTGCTGCATAGGAATCCTACCACACATGCTAACAAGATCAAATACTTATGAGCGCATACTTTACCACTATACTCCTATATCGACACAAGTAGTTTTAAGGAACTCGTTCACTGTCCAGGCTGCAATACTCCTTTAAGAAGTTGCTTCGTGATTAGCTATTAAGGTGGTAATGGTAATGATGTTAATGGTTTTTTAATAAGGTTTCATTACTGTGTTTCGTTCTGAACGGCACTGAGAGCTAGTGTAATCTCTCGGCATGGGAGACTTCAGAACTGATGTCTCTGGGTGACGGACGCAGTGTGGTGCCACACAGAAATGTTCTGGGTGAAACAGCAGATGAAAGCTCGTCACTACATCTATTAAAAAATATGAAGGGAAGATGAATTGTTAGTAGTTGGTCACCGATACATGTGTATTTATTTTGCATGTACCTATTTATGTGCGATCTATTCAAATAAATGAAATAGAAGTGTTTGTTTGTCAGGGCTAATCTCCGTAACGGCTGAATCGGTTTTGACCCACTGCTGAGCACAGGCCTCCTCTCATTTCTGAGAGGGTTTTGGAGCTAGGAACAATCCGCCACACTGCTCCAATGCGGGTTGGCGGACTTCACATGTCTTCGAAATATTTTTTATTTCTCAGACATGCAGGTTTCCTCACGATGTTTTCCTTCACCGCCGAGCAAGTGGTAGATCAGCACTTAAAATTGCAATTAACAATTTCAGTGGTGCCGGCACCGGGAATCGAACGCAGGTCACTCGCGTACTATGAAATTTAAAGCGAGCGCTTAGCCCCTGAGCTACCACGGCTCTTTCATTGACAGGTAGAGGACTTTTAAAGAGTAATCTAAACGTAACTAAAGCGTAAAATCGTAGAAATTATGGGTAATGCGAATGGACGTGTTACGCGCGGCTTTAATTAGCATTTTGGTATTATTATTTTATTTAATGGAAAAATCGCAGTTCTCTTTTTGCGTCTTTCTCTTACACTCTACACTTTATCTATACACGTAAATAAAATTGAAGTGTCTGTTTGCAATAACAAAATATCAGCTTTTTACTCAATGCTTATGAAATTATATACGGTACTTATAGACAAAAACAATTTTTAAAATTTTTCTCTTTCTGTCTGTCTGTTTGTTCCGGCTTATCTCCGAAATGGCTGGACCTATTTTAGCGGGGCTTACACTAACAGATAGCTGATATTATAGCGGGTAACTTAGGCTATTTTAATTACAAATATAATTAGAGTTCCGCGCAAAAAAATTAAAACCTTAAAATCCGAATCAAATAGTGAAGCAAATAAATGAATGTATATCATCAATCGGGGTCGACTTTTAAGCGCAGGTGAAACCGCGGGGAACCGGCGGAAAACCGGGGGGTTAGTTTTATATATAATACTTTTTTATGACACCTAAATTAACTTACGATTTTATATGTCCTACACCGTTTTTTTATTTGATAAAGTGACGAAACGAGAAAAACGTTCACCTTAATGGTAAGTGCAACGTCCGCCCATAACAAATGCCGTGTCAGCCAGATCAATTCTGTGTGACATCACACTGCGCCCGTCACCCTGTGACACGAGTTTATAAGTCTCAAATGCCCAGTGATTACGCTAGCTCTCAGTGACCTTCAAACCGAAACACAGTAATGTTTTCCCCCCGCTCCTATTTAAAAAAAAACTTCGATTTCTTTGAACGTAGTTAAATAAGGTACGTATTAATCACGTGGAAAATTCTGAACGCGGCGAGGATGCGTGAGTCAACTTGCACTGGTGCACTTATTTATGATGACATTACAACATTCAAGCCACGGTGCCATTATTACATGTGATCTTTTAATCACTCAGTGGTAATAAAAGAATGTGTAATTTGCGGAACTAATCACTAAAGGATTAAAAATAAAACCGAGAAGTACATGCAGGATGAAGAAATCTTAGAAATTTCTTAAAGGATTGACTAAACCTTATCTTATGACAGCCACCGCTTCAAAATTAATTAGGTACTCGATAAAACCGTGTGGTAGCGGCTTAAGAGGTTCTACCAGCCCAGCACATCCCGTGGGAGCGGTCAAAGTCGACAGAGGGAAAATAAAACATCAATCTAAATAAAAGAAACTGCATTTACCAACCCGCCTGCCATGATTGGCAAATATGTCGAAATCCCCTCAAAATTAGAGCCTATGTTAAGCAGTGAACTAGTGATAGGCTGAAATGATGATGATGGACCGCTTAAAATTAAAAAAGAGCTTTCTTCGGGAGCGGGAAGAGTTCGCTAACCCTGCAATGACTAGTCCTCATAAGTTAACGGCACTGAAATGATAGTTCAGTTTCACTGAAGACATGTTGGAGTCATGGAAAATCGAAAAGCGCAATAAAGATCTTGGATCGAATTTTCCAAACCCCGTACACTTTTACGACAACATAAAAAAAGAGCCCGTGTTATCAGTTCCACAGACATACAATAATTATTTGGTTAATTTCAAGTCTAAATGTTGTAGGATTCCTATGCAGGAATCCGTCATAGTAGGTACCACCCCAGGACCAGTTATCCTGCCTGTGAAGCAGTAGTGTGCAAACATTACTCTGCTTCGGTCTGAAGGGCACTGAGAGCTAGCGTAATCACCGGGCATATGAAACTTAAGAACTGATGTCTCAGGGTGACGGGACACAGAAATGTTCTGGTTGACGCAGTTTTTGTTATGGACAATCGCTGCACTTACCATCAGGTAAACGTTTTGCTAGTCTCGTCAATTTTACTAATAAAAAAAATACGAGTAACCACTTTAGTACACTTTCTCCAATCTTATCGCGTAACCGTCTCGTCAGTTACGGGAAGATCCGGCACCATCATCATCATCATTACAGCCTATGACTAGTCCACTGCTGAACATAGGCCTCCCCCATCGATTGCCACAAAAGTTTTTAGCCCCCATTTTGGGGGGATTTTGCCATAGTTGCCACGCTTCGCAGGCGGGTTGGCAACCGCAGTTTATTTATTCAGATGTTCCAGGAAGATACTGCTGCCCATCTCCTGGTTTTAGATTTCCCTCTGTCGACTTTTAAAACACCCACGGGATGAGATGGGGTGGTAGATTCTCTTAAGCCGCTACCACACGGCTTCCGGCACCATATGCTTCAGTAATTATTAACCGTTAACAGTTACGTCACAGTTCACGCCTGAGTACATCCAAAGAAGTGAAACTTACATTGGGATTATGATTGAAATAAAAATAAATAAATATGAATTAACCTAAATATTACTCTCTATAAAATAACTGCTCAATATGTAAATAATTGTTAATTATTAGATAAATATTTATATATATATATATATATATATATATATATATATATATATATAAGAACTAGCTGAGCTAGCTAGCTAACTTAGCTTCGTCCGCGCGGACGTAGGTTTTTTACATATCCCGTAAGAACTTTATGATTTTTCGGTAGAAAAAGTATCTCCGCCGTGCCGTTATTGAATGGGTTCGTTCAATTATATACTTATATTTAGCAGCACAGCCTATGACCTGACTAATTCTGCGATACCCATGTCAATAGAATAGAATAGTTTTATTTTATTCAAATAAGATTATTTAAAAAAAAATCCGAATCAGCTACAAACGAAGCAAGCAATTTTTTAAATCAATAATTTAATGAAAAACAGTAGTTTCATTCATTTGAATCATTTAAAAAACGTAATAATTTTGCTGATATTTTTTTTATTGCATAAAGTCATGAAACGAGCAAAACGCTCACCTGATGGTAAGCGCAACGTCTGCCCATAACAAATGCTGTGTCACCCAGGAAATTTCTGTGTGACACCACACTGTGCCCATCACCCTGAGACGTGAGTTCTTAAGTCTCATATGCCCAGTGATTGCGCTAGCTCTCAGTGCCCTTCAAACCGAAACACAGTAATCTTTGCACACTACTGCTTCACGGCAGAATAATTGGCCCTGGGGTGGTACCTACCCAGATGGACTTCTGCATAGGAATCCTACCACCAGTGATATATATCGATGAAGAGTATACACCACGAATTACACCACAATTTAAATGCAATTTAAGATAACCTCTTCGCAAGACGAGTTATCAACGTAAGAAAAGACCTAAAAAGTTAGCAAAGTGCATGCCGTCAAGAGTTCCGCTGTGCAGATATCATTAATTTTCTTCTATAAACTTCAAATGCTACAGTGTTCGTTATAATTTTGATCTGAATTCTTCAATCCCGCAGCCGTGGTTGGAGCTCAGGGGTTGGGCGCGTTGAACTTTAGTACGCGAGGTATGTGAGTTCGTTCCCCGGTACCGGCACTTCTGTAATTGTTTGAAACCTGCGAGTCCGAAAAATAAAAAAAATGGTTGCCACATTGGAGCAGTGTGACTCTTCCCGGCTCCAACTCACAGTATCCAACCACAGAGAAAACGCTCAGAAATGACAGGACGCCTGAGCTCAGCAGTTGGCATTTAGAGGACCTTCATTTAGTCGAGTGTTTTCTTAGACTTTTTCCAGACTTTTACTTTAAAGCTTGACATTTCGAAAATAAAAGACTTGTCTTATCCTACTTATCCTAGCTAATGTTACAAAATGTTCATTTCATTTTGCAACATAAAGGAAATACATAAAAATTTCCGTTACATGTTCTTATCTTAAAAAATGATACAAATATCGAAAAAAGTACTTGTAAAATTTATTTAATTCTGTCAAAAACTCAAGAAGTTACGATTCTGTGACTAATTAATAGTTGCAGACCTGAAAAAATGATATGGGTTATTTGTATGACAGCGAAACCCCAAATGACTTACATAACAATAAGTACCTACTTGGCGTCTAGGTACGCGATGTTTTTCAAATTTACCTAACACATTATTTTTAAATAACCGGTTTAGGTATTTTAAGATAAACATCTATGACCTTCTCAACCAATTCGTGTAGTATTTATTCGTATTACCATAACATCTCGTTCTATTTTTGATATAACAAATTATATCGTAATCAGTATATTTACCAAATACACTCTGTCATATTTACTTATCTCTGGTGTTGAGTTAGATCGCTGATTTTAAAACACAGTGTTCAAAAATGTCAATAGATGGCGTTGTTGATAAGTTTTATCAACAAATGCAAATATTTAACCATTAAAGACGTTGTTTTGCAATATCGTTAACGCTTAAGCAAATTAAAAGATGAGTTATCACATTGTGTCGGTTTAATCATGTTTAATTGTTTTGAAGAAGTACGTGGCGTCTAGCTTTTCCTCATTATTTTAACCTTTTCGTGTGACAAATAGCAATCCACATTTACTGCACCAGCGGTGTGGACTGTGTCAATCCTAACATTTTTGAAGTAAAACATCTTTGGGCACGATGATAGTAAAGTTTCAAGGACGAATTTAGTTGCAGCCTTTTCATGCAACTTTTCTTTTATTCTTAATTAGTATTTATACCAATTAATTAATAATTATTTAATGTATACTGTGCGAATATTTCACTGTGAGTAATATTTTGGTTCCATCATATTTATTTATTTTTACATTAATAAATTTTCACTTCTATCACGTGAGTTGCTCACGCCCTTTTGCTTAGTATCGTATTCATTATACAGGAACAAACATTTCTTCTGTATTTTTATAAATTTTCAGGAAATACGGGTCTTACTTTGATTAAGGAAATCTAGCTGGGTATCTTATCGTATTTTCATTAAAGAACATGTGATGCCATCTTACGGTAGGTCAAAGTACTTGTTTATAGATGGCGCTGATATATTGGCTAGTTCCGCAAACCATTGTTGTTTTGAATTCATACAATCCTAGTTTAATTTAATCGTCCCGGTATTATTAAGGACATAGCTCACGTATTGAAGCTATGCTTGTGTCTTTCCAAAGTCCCAAAGTCTTCTTAGTGCATCTATTCGTGCCCATGGGAATTTTTAGTTTGGATATTGCTTGTGTTAAGCAAAACAATTTTTTATTTTTATTTAATAAAGTGACGAAACGAGCAAAACGTTCACCTGATGGTAAGTGCAACGTTTGCCCATAACAAATGCTATGTCACCCAGAACATTTCTATGTGACACCACACTGCGCCCGTCACCCTGAGACATCAGTTCTTAAGTCTCATATGCCCTGTGATTGCACTAGCTCATAGTGCCCTTCAAACCGAAACACAGTAATGTTCGCACACTACTGCATCACGGCAGAATAACTGGCCCTGGGGTGGTACCTACCTAGACGGACTCCTGCATAGGAATCCTACCACCAGTTGTAATAGTCTTAGTAGTATTTCAGATTCGGCAGACTGAATGAGAAGATAATAGTATTTTATTTATTTTGTATTACGAGTATTAATAATAAATTACAATAAATTTATTCAAATATTAAGTGATCAGAATAAAATTAGAGCATAACACATTTAATTAATGTTGACTTATATAATCTACACGCTAGAATAAAAATAAAGAGTTACATATTCCCTCCATTTTGTTTGCAAAATAAAAATTCAAGGCTTTTTAAAGACAGTATTAATCTTAGCGTAGCGCACTACAGATGTATTGGGTATGGGTACAGGAATTTGGGAGAGGTTGTTGTTAAGGGTCAGGAGGGGAGGCAGGGATAATGACTGGACTCCATTCCCTTGAGGGATCACTGCAGCGCCCTTGACGACCTTCACCGGTACACTAGCGACATCACGCTTCATCATCTTCAAGACGTTGGGCTGCTTTAGATCCTCTGAAATAATTTAGAAATCTATATATTAATACGTGTAGGTAAAACTTTGTACTCCTTTTCAAGCAAATTGCGCGCACGGAGGAGTGTGAGATTCAGCATAGTGAACTTTTGTATGGAGAAGCTAAAATTTATATATAATATTGTTACAATTACATTAAATTGAATAAAATAAAACATTCATTTTTTACGTTCATACTGTCAGTGTCAATCACATAATAGGCTGTCATTTGTTTACGTTCATACTATCAATATCAAACACATACATGTAAACAATACCGAGTAAACGCCTTATCAAAAATGAAAGCAAAGTATTCATTTGTTGTTAACCATGAATTAATATTTACTACTAGCCTTTAAATAGTTCACCAAATCCACTCCCACTGCTAAGGACAGGCCGCCTCCTATTTTTTAAGAGGGCTTTCGATCTTCAAAGTGTCCGCCACGCTGCTCCAATGCGAATTGGCGGATTATTAGCGGACATCATATGTCCTCCGAATATTTCTATTCCTCAGACAAGCAGGTTTCCTCACGATGTTTTTCTTCATCGCTGGGCACGTGGTAAAGTCAGCACTTAAAATTGCGGAACATTTTTAGAGGTGACAGCACAGGGGATCGAACTCAGGGTCACTCACTCGCTTATTTAAATCTATGGCGAGCGCTCGGCCTATGAGCTACCACGGCTCCGCGATCATATAATTTTTTTTTATTCGATAAAGTAATGAAACGAGCGAAGCGTTCACCTGATGGTAAGTGCAACGTCTGCCTATAAACAAATGTTGTGTAACCCAGAAAATTTCTGTGTGACATCACACTGTACCCATCACCCTGAGACATAAGTTCTTAAGTCGCATATGCCCAGTGATTACGCTAGCTCAAGGTGCCCTTCATACCGAAACACAGTAATGTTTGCACACTACTGCTTCACGGCAGAATAACTGGCCCTGGGGTGGTACCTACCTAGACCGATTCCTGCATAGGAATCCTACCACCAGTTGCTTAGGAATCCTACCACAATCTGTGTGTACAGTGAATTCGCCACATTTGGCGATTTGGACCGTCCCTGAATCATCATCATTTCAGCCTATCACTAGTTCACTGATGAAAATAGGCCTCCTCCATAGATGTTCACAAAATTTTGTAGCTCTCATTTCGAGGGGATTTTGCTTTAGTTGCCACGCTTGGCAGGCGGGTTGGCAACCGCAGTTTATTTTTCCAGATGTTCCAGAAAGATGATGCTGCCCATCTTCGGTTCTTAATCTTCCCTTTGTCGACTTTTATGACTGTCACAGAATGAGATGGGGTGGTAGATTCTCTTAAGCCGCCACCACAAGGCCCTTACACACCCTGAATAATATAGGTCTCATATAACTGAGATGGTTGTTTCACCATCAATCGGTAGCGGGGTCTATTCGACATCCACCCACGGTTTTGCTGGAGGCAGGAATCCAATTAGATAGTACAGCAGTACCAGATATTCTGCCGTTAAACAGTAGTGTGCAAATATTACTGTTTCGACCTGAAGGGCACTGAGAGCTAGGTATTACTGGGCATATGATACATAACTGATGTGTCAGTGTGACGAGCGCAGTGTGGTGCAACAGAAATGTTCTGGACGACACAGCATTTGTCATAGGCAAGCGCTGCATTTTCCATCAGGTGAACAACCAGCTCATTTCGGGGACCCACGGGGTGAAACCCTCAGTGTGGTAGATTCTTTAACATGTGAACCAAACGACGTTATTACATTCCGATTGATATATTCTGATTGGTGTACCAAGCAATAACGTTACCGGATACTCTTCTTGCGGGTTGCAAAGACGCGAGATTGTTCAAAGCGCTCCAAGGCAGTAGACGAGTTTGGTTTCCTCCGTCCACCATCGGCGCAAAACCAACAATGCTCTGTGCAGTCACGTTGGTCATCAGCGGGTTGGGAATACCACTTAAGTCGACAGCCGACCCGTTGTGATGGTAAAAAGTGATGGCCTCCTGATTTCCTCTACGTAAGAATTAAATATAATTTAGATATTTAAAAAAAATATATTGATATTGCATTGGTCATTGGTCCGGTTGGGATACCGGATACAGCGGTTTCACCCGAGAAAAAAACGAACACTGATCGATAATATACTTCCCGTTTAATTTTTTTGCGCGGAACCCTATTTTTTTTATATTAGAGTATCTTATGTTACCCGCTATAATATCAGCTATCTGTCAGTGAAAGTCCCGTCAAAATCGATGGAGCCGTTTCGGAGTTTAGCCAGAACAAACAGACAGACAGACAGATATTTTTTTTAAATGTTTTTTTTCTATAAGTACCGCTGAAAAGCTGTTATTTTGTTATTACAAACAGACACTTTTATTTATTTGTATATATAAATATAAATATGTAAAATATGATAAAATAAATAGATAGAAATAAACAGAAATACACAAAACAGATAGATTTATATGGTGTTAGGATTCCTATACGTCCGTCTAGGTAGGTTAAGGCCAGTTATTCTGCTGTAAAACAGTAGTGTGCAAACGTTACTGTGTTTCCGTTTGAAGGGCACTGAGAGCTAGTGTAAACAATGGGCATATGAGACTTAAGAACTGATGTCTCAGGGTGACGGGCGCAATGTCGTGTCAAACAGAAATGTTCTGGGTGACACAGCATTTGTTATGGTCAGACGTTGTACTTAACATCTGGTGAACGTTCGCCGTGTGGTAGCGGCCTGAGAGAATCTACCACCCCGTCCCATGCCGTGGGTGTCGTAAAAGTCGACAGAGGGAAATTAAAACCAGGAGATGGGCAGCAGCATCTTCCTGGAACATATGAATAAATAAACTGCGGTCGCCAACCCGCCTGCCAAGCGTGGCAACTATGGCAAAATCCCTCCAATATGAGAGCTACAAACTTGTGGCTATCTATGGGGAGGCCTATGTTCAGCAGTGGACTTGTGATAGACTGAAACGAACGTTGCACGTTTCGTCGCTTTATAAGAAGAATGAGGTCGAAAGTTAAGGAAGTAAAGAAACCGGCGGAGGTTGCGGGCCTCTAATCATACGACGGCTAATCATAAATTTTAGAATTTCTGTCTGTCTCTCTGAAAGTTTGTTTCTAATTGGCTCCGAAACCGCTCAGCGGATTTCAATGAACATTTTGTGGGTTGAAAAAGGAATTCTAACTTATATTGTTTATGTTCCGTTTCGATATCTTGCGAGATTAAGAAGATATGAATATAAGTGTTTGTTAAGTGGCTGTTTTATTTTACGCGGTAGAAACGGAATAGCTACATACATACATACATAAGATCACGACTGTATCCCATAAGGGGTAGTCAGAGACTGGGCACTCACTGCAAAAGCAGATGACTGCCACAATCCACGTTTCACCAAAACAATATAATGCACTTGGTGTGATGGGTGGTGAGCCCATCGCCACCATGCGCTGTTGGGTGCACAGTGCAGTTTAATTCCTTACTCGCCTTTTACGAGATCCATTGGATGAGATGGAGTGGTAGTATTCTTTTAACGAGCCGCCACCACGCGGCATAGCTAGTGTTTAATAAATCTCCCAACACTTACCCATGTCCTGTTCCCATTACGTTGTCCGTTTTGTTGGTAAGGATCCCTACTTGGTAAACTGTGGCGTGGACTACATACCTGTAACAAAATTCGGTCAAGTCATACATTGCGCCGTGTAAAAATATCGCCTCCCCATTTCGTCCAGAGCAAATTTAGAGTTAACCAAGGGAAATCTCTTGACCTGTGACAGGTAGCGGAAAAATCATATCGAAAAATTTTAGAACAGATGTCTCAAGGTGACGAGAGAAAAACTCTGGGTGACACAGCATTTTTGTGGGCAGACGTTGCACTTACCATCAGGTGAATGTTTTGCTCGTCTTGTTACATTATCTAACAAAAAAGACCAGCGACTCAAGGGGATATCTTCTCACATGCTCCTATAAAAAATATATATATTCACTAATTAAGGTGTGGTAACCCATGAACTTGACATTTGCCTTAAATTTTAAAGTTCCCGAGTGCTATTACGACTTATGTGTAAATCTCAATAAGCACCTTAAACTACGATATTTTAAGGTGTACATTGAGAGTGTATACAAGTCTGAAACCTATTTTTTTACAGGTGGTAGGATTCCTATGCAGGAATCCGTCTAGGTTCTACCGTCAAGCTATTGTGCAAGCATTACTGTGATTCGGTATGAAAAAACCGGTTAGCTAGTGTTATTACTGAGCATATGAGTCTTAAGAACTGATGTCTCGGGGAGACCGGTGCAGTGTACTGCCACACAAAAGTATTCTAGGCAACACAGCATATCTCATGGGCAGACGTTGCACTCACCATCAGGTGAACGTTTTGCTCGTCCCGTCACTTTTTTCAACAAAAAAAAAACAAAAGCACATTAAACGGCTCTGACAGTTCAACAAAATCTCTAATTGTAAAATACTTTGCAATTGACCGCGATCGTACATGCCTTCTACGCCGCGGGAAACTACGAGTATGTGGTTCCACACAGAAATGTTCTGGGTAGCAGACGTTGCACTTATCCATTTACTCGTTTTGTCACTTTCTACCATTAAAAAAAATCGATTGTATTATAAAACATTTACATAAATTGACAGTGATTTAAAAATATACTCACATGTCTTTTGGTTCAGACGAATTTGTTGAAGCTACACCGGCTTCGCATAACCCATTCTTCAATAACCCTACAAGCATTAATTTGATAACCTATGGATAAATAATAAAATGTTAATTCAATTACGTTTTTACTTACATTTGCTTTGTTACATATAGTGAAGCTGATGTTTATGTGAACTATATGTGTTATAAACTTTATTTATAAAAAATAATAATACGATACTTCTAGTTAAATTACTGGTATATAAAAACAACAACGGCATTGAAAGGAATTATTTAGCATCTACAAACAGAGTTCTCATGGATCCCATCATCTGAACTTGACCAAAATAATGCGATGCCATTTCTAATAAAAAAATAATTATTAATAACGGTTATCTCATAAACTAAGAAGCTATGCTGGAACACATATACAGACAAATTGAGAATCTCCACCTTTTTTTGAAGTCAGTTAATAAAATAGTAAATACTAAAAAAAAACTAACCAGTGTCTTCATACTTGACAGTAATATGCAATGTGAGATAAATCGCCAGTGTTCATTTTTATTCTGTCTTTCATTTAGTACTTCGCCAAGATGCTGTGAATTGTTGCTAATTATAACAACGCTATGTTATTACTATTATGTAAATATACTCGTATAAACGTAAAAATATCAACGATTGCTTCAGTAAATTTTTAATTTGTTTTCTAATATCTTAACAAAAGTAGCTACCGCCATTTTGTCTTAGGCTAAATCAACGCTGGATAATTGTTATTGGTGTCCGAACGTGCAAATATTTTGGAAATAAACAATTATTTATTTTAGACAGTCTTTATACAAATATATATGCGACGCACGCCGTGTGGTCCAACACGGACATTTTATTTGTGATACAGCATTTGTTATGGGGTGATTTGAAAAAGGTTGTGCTCGATGTTTATCTGTGAGATAGAATCCGCAACAGTCAAATCCCCAGCACAATGAAGGTAACCGGCCACATGGCTCGTAGAAGCTTTGACTCTAATAAAGATGATTTCAACAAATACAATCGAGTCAACATGTTTCACACATTTCTATACTACAACGGACAGTTAGAGACATAGATATGTCCGAATTAGAACGTAAACTTATCTCCAACTGCACAGGTGTATCAGCAATTCGATTACGGATCTTATCGCCTGAGAACAGGGAGATTGTGATACAGGTGCCTCAGGAATTTTATAGTGCGATGCTGTGCGTACATCCGTCGGCTGTGCCGAGACTGCACGGATCATTTAGCCATCCTACTCTCGATCTTCTTAATCTCGGTCTCTTAAAGACCACAGCATCCGAAACCGAATTATTAGGCGTGACTAATAAGAGTATGCTACGAAGCTTCCCCGGTTTAGTTTACGCAAAGATTAATAATTTTAAATGATCTTACCGTGTATTAGTTTACATTGACGCAACGCGTGACTTCGTTCTAGTGGTGAAGTTTTTTATTCTTAAATTAGTTATTTCGTCGTGTTCTAGAAAGTACTGAAAGTAAGGCATAATGGTCGTTAATAAAATAATGGTCACCGCCGCCGTAATAACCGTGGTAAGTGCCCTATAGTGTTCGATTATTTAAGTTAATTATTTTTACTATATCTATAAGTGACGTCAGTGGTCGTCGTCGTCGTTTCAGCCTAACCTACAAGTCCACTGCTGAACATAGGCCTCCCCCATAGATAGCCACAAAACTTTGTAGCTCTCATTTTGGTGGGATTGCGCCATAGTTGCAACGCTTGGCAGGCGGGTTGGCAACCGCAGTTTATTTATTCAGATGTTCCAGGAAGGTGCTGCTCCACATCATCTGGTTTTCATTTTCTCTCTGTCGACTTTTACGACAGCCACGGGATGTGATGGTGTGGTAGATTCCCTTTGGCCTCCACCACACGCAACATCCTAATCGAAATCTTTTGAATTTTTGGAAGAAAAACAAACTTATTCAAATTTGACTGCCCGAAGCTGACACATTTTTCTCATAGTCACGAAAAATTGTCGTGAAATACATTTTGCGTTTCCGCACTAACTGTCAGTGACTCACTTTTGCACGACACTAGCTCTGTACTCAATTGCACCCCATACCTCCTTTGTCGATTTGTCAAATCCTGAAAGTAACATAGATAGTCAGATTTCTATATAGGAATTCGCCTAGGTATACAAATAATAGCTATAATGAAGGAAAGTAAGTTACTTTGCTAAGATCCGCATGAAAAATATAAAAATGGTGTATATTACCTAGTTTTTTGAAGAGCACCGCCCGCCCTCCCTCAGTAGCGTGCACAAGCAAACTAACACCGCCACGAGGTACCCTCCACCAACCACTACAATACTACCACTAGATAATATACACCACTCTACGACAGACGGCCGCCGAGACAGTCGACTTCAGTGGTGTATATTATCTAGTGGTAGTATTGTAGTGGTTGGTGGAGGGTACCTGGTGGCGGTTCCTGGTGGCGGTGTTAGTTTGCTTGTGCACGCTACTGAGGGAGGGCGGGCGGTGCTCTTCAAAAAACTAGGTAATATACACCATTTTTAAATTTTGCATGCGGATCTTAGCAAAGTACGAGTAACTTACTTTCCTTCATTATAATGAATTTCCGCAAAGTAACGCCTGATTCTATTAGACCCGATTTCACCGATTGCTTTGGAAACCAAGTTTAATAAAACCGCGTTTTGCTTAACTTAGTTCAAATGTATCATTTGATCTCGGTTTTCGTCTAACCGATTTCACCGACTCCATTTTCATCGCGTTTAGAAAAACGAAGTTTTCATGAAATATCGTCACAGTCTAAAACAAAAAGACGATTTATTTCGTATTTTGCTACATCCAACAGCCTGTTTTTATGCATAGGTTACATAGGTATGCAAACAATAAATAATACGAATTAAAAATAATTTTTGTGTTTACATAGTTGTGCAATTGACAATGACAGCTCTCTAAACGCGTCTAAAGAGCTGAACGTCGAAGATTGGGCGTTCAGAATCTGAACCGCGTTTGGCATTGACTGCGTTCATTTGATGTCGATGAAATGCAAACTGTAGCATTGAACTCAGTTAAACGCTTAAACTTCGTTTTTCTCGAACTGATCGCGTTTACTTTCAACGGTTAAATCCGCCCTAAGTTTCGTTAGGAAAAAAACTTAAGTTGTCCTGCGGGGCGATAGAATTTGACGGGTACGAGGAGCTCTAGATGTAAGAGAGGGTGGGTATTGTAGTAGGGAAGGAAAGTGCGGGTAGAAGTACATTTGCAGCCGGGCACTAGTGTGACGTGTCACCTTGCCTCCCCCAACGTTCGTCGCCCCGCAGGACGATCGCGCACGAACTTGCCGGACTATAGTATTACAACAGCTTATATGATACGTGAGAACCGATGTGGTGAAGAGCACAGTCCGGTTTATATAGTTTATTTCAACTATTTACTGACATTTATTACTGGTGGTAGGATTCCTATTCAGAAATCCGTCCCGGTAGGTACCACCCCCGGGCCAGTTATTCTACCGTTAAGCAGTAGCGTGCAAACATTACTGTGTTTCGGTTTGAAGGGCACTGTGAGCTAGCGTAATCACTGGGCATATGAGACTTAAGAACTGATGTCTTAGGGTGACGAACCCAGTGTAGTGTCACACAGAAATGTTCTGGGTGACATTGCATTTGTTGTGGGTAGACGTTGCACTTTATACCAGGTGAATGTTTTGCTCGTTTCGTCACTCCATATAATAATAAGTGGCGATCTCTTTCAGGCAAACCTTAGGTAAAAGAGATACATTTTTGAAAACATTATGTTTGTATTGTAGTATGTGTATATATTAGTATTTATTAACAACGTAAGGTTGAATATAAGTGTTAAGGTAATTAAAGTGTATTCGTTAATTACATAAGATCCAAGTAACACAGCTGGGTAAAATGTAAAGGACAGACTGTCCAACTGTTGCGCTTTGTCTAATCGGAACATTATCATGTCCACTGTGAATATTCACGTCATATTGTGAGATTGAGTGAGATCATATTAAGAGTGTATTTACAAAAACATAGTTTAGCTTTGTGTACCTATTTACATATATGTGGCGTTGCGAATTTTGAAATGATCGTGTATTTTAATTTTTTTATATGTTACTAAGGCTTACGCGCTCTCTTTAAATTTCATAGTACGCGAGTGACCTGGGTTCGATTCCCGGTGCTGGCGCCACTCAAATGCTTAATTACAATAATGTGCCAATTTACCACGTGATCGGCGATGAAGGAAAACATCGTGAGGAAACCTGCATGTCTGAGGAATAATAAATATTTCGAAGACATGTGAAGTACGCCAACCCGCATTGGAGCAGCGTGGCGGAATCTTCTCGGCGCCAAAACCCTCCGCCAAAACGCCAGAAATTAGAGGAGGCCTGTGCTCAGCAGTGGGACATTTATAGGCTGTTACTTTTTTATGTCCTTTTTTACGTTTATTCTGCCAATGTCAAATATAATAAATAGCCTGCGGTCAAACAGACGCACAGAGTATAAATTGTCGCTATAGAATTTTGAAACGTTGCCATCAATTAATTACATAAACCTCAATACAGTTCAAAATTTACTTACTAACTAAAAACTTAACTAAAGTTTACTGGTGGTAGGATTCCCATGCAGGAATCCGTCTAGGTAGGTATCACCCCGGGGCCAGTTAAACTGCCGTGAAACAGTAGTGTGAAAACATTAATGTGTTTCGGTTTGAAGGGCACTCAGAGCTAGCGTAATCACTGGGCATATGAGACTTAAGAATCGATGTCTCAGAGTGACGGGCGCAGTGTAATGTCACACGGAAATGTTCTGGGTAACGTAGCATTTGTTATGGGCAGACGTTGCACTTTACATCAGGTGAATGTTTTGCCCGTTTCGTCGTCATAAAAATTGTGTGAATACCGGTCCAGTTTCGATCACAAGGCGACTAGCATTCATTATATCTTAAACAAGTGATACTATGAATAGAACAATAATTTTATACTTATATATTATATTTTTCGTCTCGTGTCATCTTTCACGTACCTATTCTAAGTTTATAATTTCATGTATTTTGTAGCCTGCGAATTTATATCTAAGAATGTTGTATTCCAAAAACACCGTATTGTCAATTATTTGGCACTGCGAATTATTAAAACGTCCCATTTACGCTCTTTAAACATTAAAGCCTATCATTACGCCTGCGAAAATTCGAAGAATACATCTTTAAGATAAGCTTTTAAGTAATGTTTCCTAAACAATACAATGAAACGACAATTTCTTGGAAACAACTTTAAATATGTATTTTTTATTGGAGAATGTGACTAGACGAACAGAACGTTCACCTGATGTACACTGTAAGTGCAACGTCTGCCCATAACAAAGCCAGTTGTTCTGCCGTGAAGCAGTAGTGTGCAAACATTACTGTGTTTCGGTTTGAAGGACTGTCACAGAACTGTGAGCTAGCGTAATCACTGGGCATATAAGACTTAAGAAATTATGTCTCAGGGTGATGGGCACAGTGTGGTGTCACACAGATATTTTCTGGGTGACACAGCACTTGTTATGGGAAGACGTTGCACTTACCATCAAGTGAACGTTATGCTAGTTTCATCACTTTATAATATGAGAAAAAAACTTTATTACACTAGCTCTCAGTGCCCTTCAGACCGAAACACGGCAATGTTTGCGCGCTACTGATTCATTGCGGCGGTACCTACCTAGATTTTTGTTTTCGGTGATGTAATTGCTGTTAGCCTTCTCGGCTTTTACAGCTTCATCGGATACTGTGCTCGCGGGCCAGGGTCCCGCGTGCCAGGTTTGGTTTGACCCAAACATAAATAAATAAATAAAAGTCATTCGGACTGTCGATTTGTGTGTCGGTAACTCTGGGCGGTGAGAACCGCCCTGGAACACGGGTGAATCGTGTGTACGCGGTGTGATTATTGACTATTGCGCGCCGCTCTCTACGGCGGTCGCGCGTCGTGGTGCGTGTTATATTAAAGCTATTGACTGTGTGTACAGTGTGGACTGGATCGTGACTGACAGTATCGTGGTCAGGAAGAGCTGAGACGTCCGTGTCGTCTAGCACGTTTCGCGGGCGACGTTTGCGTTCGGTCGCGTTTCTGTTTGGTCGGTAATTTGCTGCTTTAACCACCAGCGGGTTTGAATGAACCGCGGCTTTTTCGAAAAACCGCCGTGATAATTCTCTAAAGTGTTCAGAGATTAAAGGCATTTCCCAGTCGCTGTGAAGATCTACATTGCGTTGATACCAACCGGCTCCGGTGGCAGTTCGCAAGAATCGATTTTGAACGCTCTGTAACTTCTTTAATTTATTGCCCGTCGCTTGAGCGAAAGTGACGCAAGCATAGTCCATTACGGGTCTTATGCAAGTCTTATAGAGGCGAAGTTTGTGTCTTAAGCACATTTTGCTTGAGGAGCAAGTTAATGGGTATAGACGGCTTGAGATAAAAGCCGTTCTATTGCGTATGTTTTTTAATGTGTGCAGCGAACGACATCGCTGCGTCTAAAGTGACCCCGAGGTATTTGACGCTCTTTTCCCAGGGAATAGGGCGTCCGAAGCTATGGGTGATCGTGCCTAGCTGATTGTTGCCGATTGGGTGACATCGTCTAACGGGCTTTGGTGTGCCCCTTGAGAAGTATATCGCTACACATTTCTCGGGGTTTACCTCTACTCTCCATTTCCGAATGGTTCCCATTCGCCTAGGCGATCGGCTGCGGCTTGGAGTTGAATCGTTATTCGGCCCTTGTGCTTGTCGGAATAGTACAGGGCCGTGTCATCTGCGAAAAGCGCAAGATTGACTTTCGGGTCTTTAGGGATATCGCTAGTGTATAGCGAGAAAAGGAGTGGGGAGAGGCAGGAGCCCTGAGGGACACCCGCTCGGAGAGGGCGGCTTTGGAATCTTACGTAGGCACCAGTCGATACATTTTCGTTGTAAATGTAAGGCGACTAAGATATTGTGCAGAATAATACCATAATATGCAATGCTGTCACTATGTGCTGCTAGGTATGTAGAGGCAGAGACATTGTAATAATTAAAAGGAAATCTTAAGCATCGACCATGTACCATTATTTAATTTACTATAATGTATGTAGGCACGTGCGGAACTGGTTAGAGGAGTCGTTATTCCCAGATCAGACCACACGATCTGAGGGGTCTGTTAGCGCTTTCATCCAGGGAGACTCAGTCTCGAACATTTCGATTCTATATTTTTGTATTTGCGATACTCGAGGCTGATGTTTTCAGTCTGGGGATTTTTTTTTTTATTAAAACGAAGCCCCACAGTAGGATTTTCTCCCGAATCGTTGGTTCGTTTTACAAACATACATTTCACATGCACATCACAACCAGACCCGAAAAGCAACAATTTGTGTTTTTGCACAAATATTGCCTCCAGCTGGGTGAGAATCGAACCCAGGACTGGTGGCGCAGAAGTCAGGTACGCTAACCACTACGCCACGCGGAGACTTAAGTCACTTAATTACACATTATTAAAAAATGTACTAAAATTGAGTACATGTAATTTTTATACTGGTAACATGGACATTACAATACTATAGAGAGTAGCTCAGGATAATCTGTGGAGATTTAAGAACGATAATAATCAGTGAATCACATGGATTTTGATACATACATACATAATGTCACGATTCTTTCCTATTTGTGTAGTCGGAGACACCACATCTTTCCACTTGCTACGATCCTAACCCACATCTTTTACTTCTTCTACTTTCATTAGTGTTTTCATACAAGCTCGTCAGTTGCGGGTACTTTTGACGAGGCCTTTCCTGAATTTTAATAATTACACATTAGAGATCTATTTCCTCATTATTGTTTGTTATTTGGCAAAATAAAAAAAATCTCAGAAAATAATTATCGATTTTATAATTTGAGTTAATATAGAACTTGATTAAAATTAAAAATATCATGTTTTGACTGCCTAAACGCCTAGCCTTTGATATGGAAACCTACTTTTGAAACAGTCTCGAAAGTATCGTTTTCCGGCGATTTCCGAGACCGCACCTAGTCTCGATTCGTTTTAACGGGACTGAATGCCTTAGCAGCTACCCTTTACCTCTGAAACTACCTCCGCTAAAGATCAAATTGTCAATCTAGAACAAATCAGCTTTATAGCTATACAAGTCTAATCAGAAAAGAAAACCTTGTGACAAAATATTATAATACTGGTGGTAGGATTCCTATGCAGGAATCCGTCTAGGCAGGTACCACCCCAGGGCCAGTTATTCTGCCGTGAAGCAGTAGTGTGCAAACATACTGTGGTTCGGTCTGAAGGGCACTGAGAGCTAGCGTAATCACTGGGCATATGAGACTTAAGAACTTATGCCTCAGGGTGACGGGCGCAGTGTGGTGTTACACAGAAATATTCTGAGTAACACAGCATCTGTTATGGGCGAACGTTGCACTTACCATCAGGTGAACGTTTTGTTCGTCTCGACAAAAAAAAACATATTTTTTTTTCCAGTCCAGTCGATAAAAAACGGTACGACGGCTCCTGTATCGTGAGTGCATTTTACAGACATACATTTCACATGCACGACACAACCAAACCTGAAAACCAACAATTTATGTATTTGCACAAATGTTGCCTCCGGCTGTGATTCGAACCCAGAACCGCGGCGTAGAAGTCAGGTACTCTGACTAGGCCACACGCTCGTAATAATATTAATAATGTTATTAGATATTGAACTGTAGCTTAATCAATAATATTAAGGTACAGTTAACGTTATTAGATATTGAACTGTAGCTTAATCAATAATATTAAGGTACAGTTAATGTTATTAGATATTGAACTGTAGCTTAATCAATAATATTAAGGTACAGTTAACGTTATTAGATATTGAACTGTAGCTTAATCAATAATATTAAGGTACAGTTTATGTTATTAGATATTGAACTGTAGCTTAATCAATAATATTAAGGTACAGTTAACGTTATTAGATATTGAACTGTAGCTTAATCAATAATATTAAGGTACAGTTAATGTTATTAGATATTGAACTGTAGCTTAATCAATAATATTAAGGTACAGTTAACGTTATTAGATATTGAACTGTAGCTTAATCAATAATATTAAGGTACAGTTAATGTTATTAGATATTGAACTGTAGCTTAATCAATAATATTAAGGTACAGTTAATGTTATTAGATATTGAACTGTAGCTTAATCAATAATATTAAGGTACAGTTAAATATCTTTAACTTTATCAGTAAAGTGCTCCTTCAGATACAACGCTCAATCGTATTAGGAAAGTGATCGCTGACGCAAATGTAAAGTCCTATGGTTTTGATAAATTTAGATTGTATTAGTAACTAGCTGATGCTCGCGAATTCGTCCGAGTGAAACCAGATTTTTTATTGTCCCGTGGGAACAATTTGATTTTCCGGGTTAAAAATCATTATGTCCGTCTCCAGGACGCAAGCAATTTTCGAGCGAAACTTCGTCAAGATCAGTTCAGCGGTTGAAACGTGAAAAGGTAAGATAGAGGGACAGAAAAAGTTGCTTTCGCCTTTATAAGATTAGTATGAATTCAGGAGTCTGGCGTTCGCATTAAATTTCATTGTTTACTTTTGACCAGATTTCGATCTTTCATGCAACATCCTTTAAAATTACTCTCAACAAACAAGTATTTTTACTGACTTTTGGCGCCAACTCGAAAAGTGACGGTAGTGTTTTTAATTAATTTTGTAATTTCTGTGTGTATTTGGAGTTTTGATGTTTAATATTGATAGTTTATTGTGCAGCAAGTGCTCCTGAAAGTGTACAGTCATTGTAAAATTCAATTCAAGACCAATATTGTGCTTTTCGTTTTGTCTCCATCAGTGCAGCAAATCTTCAGTAAAAGTCAACTATCGTTTTACTGTCGATCAAAATTTTGAAGTGTTGCTTCTAGAAGATTTTATACTTGAATATGTTACTTGACACTGGAAAATAGTTTGTGAATGTTTCCATTAATAAATAAATAATAAGTGTAACGAGTGAAAAAAGCGCGGGAAACGTCGAAAGAGCTGTTGTGCTATTATGTGAAAGTATGAAGTTACATTTTATTTAATTTGTCATTGGCATATGCGCAAACCGCGCGATGACAAATTAAAAAAAAAGTATTTTTACTGGTGATATTCCTATGCAGGAATCTGCCTAAATAGGTACCACTGCAGGCCCTGTCTGCCGTCAAGCAGTAGTGTGCAAACATTTTGAAGGGCATTGTCTCTTATGTCCAGTAAAATTACACTCGCTCTTAGTATAATCACTCGGCATTTGAGACTTAACAACGGATGTCTCAGGGTGACTGCCGCCGTGTGGAGCCACAGAAAAGTTCTGGGTGATACAGCATTGATTACGGGCAGACGTTGCACTTACCATCGGGTGAAAGTTTCGCTCGTCTCATCCGACGTTTACGGGGAGATCAATATAAGCGGTGTTATGAACTCTCAAAATTTACGAGAGACGGAAAGTACGACAGTGATATTGAGCGAAGACTGTTGGTAATAAATCTGGAGTGACTTTGATGGACAAAGTGAGGAAGAGCGTGATAAAGGAATGTGGCGGTGTGGTAGAAGATGTATTGACGACGATAGAGAAAGGGATGCTTAGATGGTATAGACGATTTATGAGGCGAGTGTGAATGGGCAAGCCGGTAAGGGAACGTATCACGATCAGATCGAAGTAGTTTTAAGAAACGGTCACGTCAAAAGTACCCGCAACCGACGAGCTTTTATGAAAACACTAATGAAAGTAGAAGAAGCGAAAGATGTGTCAGGATCGTAGGAAGTGAAAAGATGTAGTCTCTGCCTAACCCAATGGGAAAGATGCGCGACTCTATGTTATGTTATGAACTGTAACTAGAGTTACCGTTTGTGTAAGCCAGTCGCTGCGAGCTGGTTATCTAATCGATACCACTGGAATTGTCACACGCCGGCGCGAGAGATCTATCGTTTCGAAACTGTATCAGA
Source organism: Luehdorfia chinensis (assembly GCA_019845155.1). Taxonomy (NCBI): domain Eukaryota; kingdom Metazoa; phylum Arthropoda; class Insecta; order Lepidoptera; family Papilionidae; genus Luehdorfia; species Luehdorfia chinensis. The sequence continues at coordinate 1,634,011 of JAHVAK010000142.1, read as the reverse complement.
GATAACCGAATTCCTTTCACGCTAGTGCTCGTGTTGTCTGACGTGTTGTTTAACGCTATCTGTTACAATCGGAACACCGACATTTTTTTCTATCGAGAAGGTTTGAGTGGCTGTATATAGCTGAGTATATTTAATAAGGCTAATGGGAATCTGCCACCCCATCTTATCCCGTGGGTGTTGTAAAAGTCGAAGGGAAAATAAAAACCAGGAGATGGGCAGCAGCATCTTCCTGAAACATCTGAATATATAAATTGTGATTGTTGAAAGAGCTACAGACTTGAGACTACAGATTGATTGTGGCAATCTATGGGGGCGGCCTATGTTCAGCAGTGGACTTGTGATAGGCTGAAATGATGATGATGAGGTGTGTTTGATATTACTCGGACCCTCCGACTCGTGTGAGTAGTCAGCGTATCTGTTTCCTTAGCCGCGGGACCTGGGTTCGATCACAGCCGGAGTTAAAAATTGTGCAAAAACAAATTGTTTATCTAAAAGAAAAAGGAAAAAGCATGTAAAAGATCCGAAATTGCCTAATAAACATTTGAATTTATTTGTTGTTTTCTTAATTGTTTAAGTTGTTTTTTTTTTAAATTCATAAAAGTGACGGAACGAGCAAAACGTTCACCTGATGGTAAGTGTAACGTCTGTCCATAACAGTTGCTGTGTCACCTAGAAAATTTCTGTGTGACACCACACTGTCCATCACCCTGAGACATAGGTTCTTAAGTCTCATATGCCCAGTGATTACGCTAGCTCACAGTGCCCTTCAAACCGAAACACAGTAATGTTTGCACACTACTGCTTCACGGCACAATAACTGGCCCTGGGGTGGTACCTACTTAGACGGATTTCCTGCATAGGAATCCCACCACCAGTGAAAGTTGTGTGATATTACATTTCTGTCTAGTGATCAGAGTACCTTATTTCTACACCGCGAGTCTTGGGTTTGAATCAGATGCGGAGCCGGCATTTGTGCAAAAACACAAATATTTGTTTTCGGATGTAGCTTTATATTACGCATGTAGAATTTATCTGTCTGTCATGAATATGACAATTAAGTTACGAGTACTTAAAATTAATTCCAGGTGCAAGCTGTGGGCCAACTGATATTTGCAGGTCTGGGCCTAGCTCAGTACTTCTGCGTTATCGACTTTCTACGGGAACTACCATTACTCCTCTATCTCAGGATATTGTATTTTCACAGTGAGTACATTTTGTGGTCTACGCACAGTTTAGGTTATGCCTTTTGGGGACAGACCTTTTTTTTTATTGCATAAAGTGATGAAACGAGCAAAACATTCACCTGATGGTAAGTGCGACGTCTACCCATAACAAATGCTGTGTCACCCAGAAAATTTCTGTGTGACACTACACTGTGCCCATCACCCTGAGACATAGGTTCTTAAGTCTCATATGCCCAATGATTACGCTAGCTCACAGTGCCCTTCAAACCGAAACACAGTAATGTTTGCAAACTACTGCTTCACGGTAGAATAACTGGCCCTGACTCCTGCATAGGACCTGATCTAGGGAGAATAATTATTAAAAAACGACACCGGGATTCTTCTACAACTACCAGTAATCGTTTTCGCGACAGCTTTTACAACTTTGTCGGAAGAGACTCGCGAGCAGAGGCCCAGGAGTAGCCGTAATCTTTTTTTTATGCCGGATGATCGGTTAGCCCAAGGGTTTTTACAGATTCGCCAGATTGAAAGGTGTCCGGAGGCTGTGGCCGCCTAATCTAAGCCTTTACTCATGGGTAACCGGCAAGGACCTCGGATTGAACCGTCATGCTGTCTGCGAGAGTAAATAACAGTAATCGTTCCAGAAATAATGTATATACTCCAAGAAATAATGTATATATTCCATAAATAATGTAAATAACAAATGTGTTCTCGAACCTCTAAATTGTCTGCATACTAAAAATCATGTCTATCGGTCACTCCGTTGTAGTGTGAAAGACGGACAAACAAAACAATAAACCAACTAACACACTTCCGGATTTATAATATGTGTAGGATTTACTTTAGAAATGTGTAGGTGCGGTGCAGAAGGCTGTAAGTTGCGAGTGTGGTATGTGTAAGTGAGCGGGTCAGCGGCAAGCTATCTTATTATTTAACTTAGCTTGGTGGGTTTTGATTGACAGGTATGTCCTGTGTGAAGCGACGTATGAAAGTGGATGCAAAATGTAATGTGGTGTGTTGGGCTTTATATCAACTATTATAATATATCAATTAAATAAGCGTTAAGCAAGCGTAGACAGTTCGCATCGATGAAACTTCAATAGCGCGATGTAGAACTTGTCAGATATTGTTTGATCTTCTCATGTCGTGACTAGTTCTATTCTAAGTAGCAAACTTCTTGCTAGCTGACGAGCGAGGCTCGGGCGACCACCCGACAGCAGAAAATCTATCACAATTTGTCAAACCCAAAACTAACTTACTAGTGATATAGTGCATTACCATCATCATCATCATTTCAGCCCGTCAAGGTCCAATACTGAACATGGCCCTCCACCATGGATTGCCACAAAACGCTATTCTGAGCCGACAAAACATTTGGTTAGGAAAAACGTAGGACCATCAGGTGAACGTTTTGCTCGCCTCGTCACTTCCTAAAATTAAAATAAATAACTCGGCCTCCATTACTTACTACTTAAACTGTCGAACATCTCATTCCAGATCCAATTCCATGCGGCTCCCGGATAAACATAGGGCATGCAATCGATGGGATGGCCGACCAGGCGTTTGTACTCATCACTCGGGAGCCCCTCACCGTTACTCGCACTTTCATCATTAACTGCGCCAGCGTGGGCCTCGGCGCTCTCTGGATCATCACCAGCGGTATTCTGATGGGTCAGTATCTTTATTAATATAGATGATGATTTAACCATCTCAAAACCAGACTATTCTTAAATATATCACTTACTATAAAATATACCAATTCTATAAGTATAGTTCAAGGCCGCGTCGATACTTCTCGGTTCCGTACTTCTTCCAGACCTTGTGCACATATCTCGTTTTTCCCAGCCGGAGGCGACATTTGTGCAAAATCACAAATTGTTGCTTTTGAGGGTCTGGTTGTGTTGTGCATGTGAAATATATGTTTGTAAAACGCACCCACGATTCAGGAGAAAATCCTACTGTGGGGCTTCGTTTTTTTCAAAAAAAAAAGTTATACCTCTATCTCTCGGAGTACCCATGGTACTCTACTAGCATTTCCCTTCATCATCATGAACATGGGCCTATCCCCTACATCCATCGACTTCCCGCAAAAAAGTGCAGGTCGTCGCTCCATTTCTAGTGGGGGTCGCCCTACACTGCGTTTGTCGGCACGAGGTTGCCATTCGAGAATTTTACTTCTCCAATGGTTATCGGCGTTACCTCGACTTTTAATACGAAATAAAATCACCAATTAGCCCGTGACTGTCCTCTACTGGACATAGGCCTCTCCCAATAGGCTCCACTTATCCCCAATCTATAATATATATATTATTTTTATAATATATATATTTTATCTCCTTACGGCATAACCTCAAATTCCATCGTCACCGCCTTAATGGTTGGCATTCCACCACGGTGAGATTTTCGCGGAATTTTCTGCCACGCACTTGCACTTTATTGAATGTGCTGCCGTCAGCGGTTTTTCCGGACCGATTCCGGTTCTCTCAAAGGCCGGCAACGCATCTGCTATTGCTCTGGTATTGTAGGTGTTCATGGGCGGCGGTGATCACTTACCATCACGTGAGCCACATGCTCGTTTGCCCCCTATTCTAAAAAAAAATAGACTGGGCAAATTACATGTTACCGCTGTCATCACTCATTTACGAAATATCTATGTTCGTGGAACATGAAAATTTATTTAAGAGGGCAACTGATAAACCAACGAAATCGACGCGACGCAAACAAACTGGTTATTGATAACATTCCAAGATTAAAATAGTCCAATGTTAGCTGTATAACAATGTATTAAAGTTTACAATAAATTACCTGCTGAATTGAAAATGTTATGCTTTAGATTATTTCAGAAAAGATTCTATGAATCGCTAAACGTTAAAAACTTCTATAATCTGCAAATATTATTGAAGAAAATGCTACTTATACACTGCCAGCCGATGCACGCGACCTCGTCCGCGTGGATATACATATTTAGTATCCCGTGGAAACCATTTAGGACTAAACAGGATAAAAATGTCCGTCTCTAGAATGCAAGCTGTCTCTGTTACAATTTTCGTCAAGATTGGTAAAGCGGTTGAACCGTGAAAAGGTACCGACCAAACAGAGGGACAGAGAGTTTCTTTCTTTACAATATTAGTATGGATTTAACTTATTATTTAATTACAAATAAATAAGTATGTGCATTCTATACTCGTAGGTTACTTAGCAAAACATGAATGTGCATTTGTAACACCATTATAACCATGTTTTAAATCAGAGGTTCCCAGACTTTTTTTCTTATAGACCACTTTCAAAATGTAGCTGGTTCCGGTGGACCCTACACGAGCCTACGGTGCAGCTACATTTCTACAATATTCCCAAAACTATAACTAACCCATTTTTTGTCACGCCAACGTAGACCCCGTCGAGTCTCCCGTGGACCCTTGGGGGTCAACCTGGACCACTTTGGGAACTAAGGTTTTATGTATATAAATGTTTGGCGTATTAAATTGCCAATGAAAAGGGTAGCTACCCGCCAGATCGAATGGTCTGATCCGGGGAGGACGTCTCCTCCAACTAGTGATATTTAGATGTTGTATATATAGTAAACATCTCAGAAAACTTTCATAGCGCGATTATGGACGTGTGCGAATATTTCTTGAGCTTCTCATGTGGCGACATAGATGTCGCTACAGATGTATATATAATAAAATCTTCGGCATCGCGCATTCAGTTGCTGCCAGTCGCTTTGTATAGATCGTCGCTGCAACCAAAATAAAATCGCGTGGAGGAAATTCCTTCACTCAATATATTAACTAAAATTAAATCTGCTTTGCATTATGGGTAATTGGGAGTGAATACCTTTGGGCATTAAGTCCCCCATATGTACAATTTAAATAAACAAATAAAGCGTCCTCTGTCTTTGGACACAGCGGGTGGTGCGAGGAACGTCAAAACGAGGCTGGTGCGTTGGCCTTGGATCGTCACCACGGTGTTCACGTGCATTCTGGACGTCGTGGCGACCGTCACCTTCGTCAACGACTCCTTTTATACGCGAGTAAGTAACAATATAGCTTCTATAAGCCGATACCCGGCGACTTGGTCCGCGAGGATAAAGGTTTTCAAATATCTCCTGGGAACTGTTTGATTTTCCGCGATAAAAAGAATCCCCGTCTCCAGAAGTGCAAGCTATCTCTGTGCCGAATTTAGAGAAAGTAAGTAGAAACTTCGGTTGGCGTGTAGTGGCGGCTCGTTAAAAGAATACTACCACTCCATCTCATCCAATGGATCTCGTAAAAGGCGAATAAGGAATTAAACTGCACTGTGCACCCAACAGCGCATGGTGGCGATGGGCTCACCACACACCAAGTGCATTATATTGTTTGGGTGAAACGTGGATTGTGGCAGTTTCTTTTTTTGCAGTGAGTGCCCAGTCTCTGACTACCCCTTATGGGATACAGTCGTGATCTTATGTATGTAGCTATGCCGTTTCTCCCGCGTAAAATAAAACAGCCACTTAACAAACACTTATATTCATATCTTCTTAATCCCGCAAGATATCGTAACGGAACTTAAACAATATATGTTAGAATTCCTTTTTCAATCCCCAAAATGTTCATTGAAATCCGCTGAGCGGTTTCGGAGCGTATGTAGCGAGATGTATGTATGTAAAGTTCGGTTCAATGGTTGAGCTGTGGAAAGGTAACAAACAGAAAGGGGGACGGAGAGAGTTGCTTTCGCATCTATAACATTAGTATGGATAAGATTAAGGGGCCATCCTTTAATCGCTTGAGGTTTTTAAGGCACCCCCCTTTTCAAAATAAAAACTAATATTAAAATTAATTGAAAGAATAGCCCACATTCATCACTCTGGGCAGGCGGACTCATGAGGTCAGGTGGGTTGGTGATCGCTGCTTATCATTATCAATCTGGATCAGTTAGACTGGTGGTGGACTGGTAATTCGAGACTTGCGGCTGATGTTTCAGTCAGCTAGCAGTCTAAATTATTAATTCTTTACTATTAACTCGAAACAAGTCAAAAATCATTTAGCAGCATTACGATTGGTACGAGTAATACGATACGGCTGGTCGAAGTGATACTGCTTTTAATTTTACCATTGTGGGTAAGCCGGCTTGGGATCCTATAATTAACAAAATTAAATCGAACGCCAAGCAAACCAAGACCTCCAGACACTGTAAGCTCATTTTGCCTAGATCGGAGCAAAAATAATAATTAAAAGCTGAAGGTAATCCAGATTAACTATGACATCGGGACATCTGTCACCTCAGCCCCCCGTAACCATGGGTGCTGTAAAGTCGAAACGTCGGGTTATAAATAGTTTAAAATTAAACGCGATAAAATCCGTAAAAGTAGTTTTATTAAATAGGTACTTTACTGATTTCTTCATTCCCCAAACTTGACAATTGCCGAAATGTAAGAGCAATTTTGTAATATATTCCCAGACTTTATCAGACATAATGTCTTACGTGGGAGGGATGGTGAGCGGTGCCGGGAACATGGAGCTCGACACAGCCTGGGCCGCTTGGGTGATGGCGTTACTGTACTCCCGTTTCGGCGCGCTGTTTTTTATCAATCTGCTGCTGCTGGTGCTCGTGGTGATCGATGGCAACTTGCAGAAGAACAAGGAAAATACGGTGTGTATATTCAGTTAATGGTACCGCTATAATTTCCTGCTAAGTACGCTCGTGGTAGTTATTTGCTGAGAGGATTCTTATGCAGGAATCCATCTAGGTTTCCACCACAGAGCCAGTTATTCTGCCGTGAAGCATTACTGTGCAAACATTACTGTTTTTCGGTGTGAAGGACACTGAGAGTTAGTGTAATCACTAAACATATGAGACTTAGGAACTAATTTTCAGGGTGATGGGCGCAGTGTCGTGCCACTCAGAAATGTTTTGGGTGACACGGCATTTGTGGACAGACGTTTGACTCACTATCAGTTCACCTGTTTTGCTAGTCTGATCTGAACATAGGCCTCCCCCATATAGCTCTCTTTTGTGCCATAGTTGCCACGCTATTCCTGCGGATTGGCTACCGCAGTTTATTTATTCCAATGTTCCAGGAAGAAGCTGCTGCCCATCTCCTGGTTATTATTTTCCATCTGTCGACTTTTACCACCCCATCTCAACCAGTGGTATTAACGGGTTTAGATGCGCAGTTAAGACGGGTTTAGAACGCAAATCTAAATAGAATACGTAAGTAAGTAATGAAAAAACAAAACAAGGTTTGTGGATGGATATTGTATTACTGGAGTCGTTCCATCGTGGGCTGTAAGTTGATGCTAAGTGATATGTATTTGGAGTCACAGCACTATAACAATCTACGCAACTGACAGCTTATTGGAGTAATGAAAAGACGTCAAAATAGACCTGGTGAACACAATTCTAATACTGTTTAATCTTCCTCGTAGATCGAGGATCCCTTTACTCCCCCAACACCACCAATCATGGCACCTCTATCGATAAGTACAATGCGCGACGAAGAGGCCAGCTTGCGGAGTGAAGAGACGGCCAGAATCCCCCGTCCAGGACTCAGTCAATCCTTCCGTAGAATGAAGATGCTTCTCTTCAACCGTCAAACTGCACCTGCTCCCCGTCGCTCATCAATGCCTGACTCCTTGGATCCATCGCCTGAGAGGTTTGATCAAATTCACAGCGATGCACAAATAACTATGTTTTAACAAATAAATAATCATAAAAAAAAATTTATATTAAATTTTAAATAAAAATTGATATTAAATATTTATTTATGGTTATTTATAATTGTATTTCATGATCACCATCATTTCAGCCCATCCACTGCTGAACATAGGCCTCCCTCTTAGATTGCCACAAACGTTTGTAGTTCTAATTTTAGGGGAGTTTTTGTTGCCACGCTTGGCAGTCCGCAGTTTATTCAGATGTTCCAGGAAGATGCTGTCGCCCATCTCCTGATTTTGATTTTCCCTCTGTCGACTTTTACGACACCCACGGGATGAAATGGGGCGGTAGATTCTCTTAAGCCGCTATCACACGGCGGTACCACACGGCATTGTATTCATATTTGTATAAAATTGCCGTGGCAGGTCATTGGCTGGACGCTAGCCCTAAATTTCATATTGAGAGAGTGATCGGAGTTCGATCCCCGGTGCCGGCACCTCTATAATTGTACTGCAATTTCAGTACTGATTTACCACTTGCTCACCGGTGAAGGAAAATATCGTCAGGGAACCTCTGTCTGTCTGGAAAAATTGATGTTTTTAAAAACGATGCCCCACAGAAGGATTTCTCCTGTGTCGTGGGTACGTTTTACAGACATAAACTCCACATGCACACACCACCCAGAGCCGGATCTGTAGGCCATACAATTATTTGTCCCGTGCGGGAATCCAACCGCCAACCGAGCCGACATTAAAGCGAGCATGACATACTCAAATCTACCAAACAAATTAGCATTACTTAAATTATTTGTCTTTTACTTTACAGAGCGCACTTATACTGCTTCACATACATACATACATAAGATCACGACTGTATCCCATAAGGGGTAGTCAGAGACTGGGCCCTCACTGCAAAAACAGATGACTGCCACAATCCACGTTTCACCAAAACAATATAATGCACTTAGTGTGATAGGTGGTGAGGCCATCGCCACCATGCGCTGTTGGGTGGACAGTGCAGTTTTATTCCTTACTCGCCTTTTACGAGATCCATTGGATGGAGTGGTAGTATTCTTTTAACGAGCCGCCACCACACTTTTTTTTAATATAAGTTTCAAATTTAGTCTCTGTTAGATTTACTGTAGCTTCTAGGATTTTATTAAAAATACTTGTACATCGACCCATAGCCGGTTGTGATGTGCATTCGAAATTTGCGTGGTTTCATTATTAAATCAACAAAAACAATGCGTGTGCGCAGATCTCCCCAAGTTCAGCGCGTGGACGACAAGAAGAGAACTGTGAACTTCCCTGAGAATCTTCTGTCGCTACCGCAAAGACTTGAGAACTTAATAGCAGAACAGCAGCGCCGACTGGACAGAGCGGTCATTGACACGTCGGGGCGGAGTCCCCAGCGCGCCTCGCAGTCTCTGTCGCAGCTAGCCACTGACACTGAGCAGGAGAATCCGCCCGAGGTGAACCGCGGGTGAGTCGATAGTTCCTTTAGAAGTTGGGAAAAGTGAATTTCAGTTTTACCTACAAATAAGAGAAAAACACTTTATTCATTGCATCACAACCCCGCAAGCACAAAGTTATTAATAAAAATAAAAATAATAATATTTTTTTTTATTTTTTAACATTTATCAATTTAGCGCTAGTTGCGTTTTTTAATAGATTCGAACAATCAAATTAGCATCTTGACTTCAATGACATTCATCAAAATCATCAAATCAATTCAAGACAATCAAATCCAAAATCTATTAAAATTACTATCCAAAATCTATTAATATTGGTTGCGTAAATAATACTCGCTTCGGCAGGGAATCGAACGCAAGACACGGTCACAGATCTTGGATTTTATAGCTATGATCAAAATTTCTTTCATATTTATTTATTTATTAATAGATAAACTTAAACTTTTTATATATTTCATTATTCCTTCGAATCATTGTGCAATCAGTCAAGTCATATCATTGTCTCCGCTTCATCATTTTCGCTCTAAGGCTGTATCATTTTGTTTCTATATTAATCGAGACATTCGCGAATTCACTATCGAATAGATTTTTTTTCTTAAAAAAGGAGACGAAACGACCAAAAAGTTTACCTGATGGTAAGTGCAACGTCTGCCCATAACAAATGCTGTGTATGTTCAATATGCCCAGTGATTACGCTAGCTCGCAGTGACCTTTAGACCGAAACACAGTAATGTTTGAACACTACTGTTTCACGGCAGAATAACTGGCCCTGGGGTGGTACCTACCTACATGGATTCCTGCATGGAAATCTTACCACCTCTATTTATTACTGGTAGTAGGATTCCTATGCAGGAATCCATCTAGGTATAACTGGGCCTATGAGACAAGAACTGATGTCTTAGTGCGCCAACCGCAGTGTTGTGTGACACAGATATTTTCTGGGTGACACAGCACTTATTATGGGCAGACGTTGCACTTACCATCAGGTGAACGTTTTGCTCGTTTCGTCACTTTATCCAATTAAAAAGAGACGAACCCCTATACTTTTCGAATATGTAATTAGAATTTAAATTATTCGTTCTTAAACTACTATTGCTACTGCCATGAAATTAGATCTAATTAAAGATAATAATCTTGGAACTGACTGAAACGATTCGGGAATAAACCTTATCTTCTGTCTTCTTCTTTGTGTATATATTGATACGTGAAGAGAAAACTTTGTACCTTTTTTTGAGAATATTGCGAATGAGATTTGGCATATTTAAAGTTTGCATGGGCGACAAGCGACAAAGCTTCAACAAATACATTAAATTCAATAAAATAGAAATCATTATTTACGTTCATACTGACGATGTCAATCACAAAAAGTCTTTCGTTTGTTTACCTCTAAACTAACTGCCAATGTCAAACATGTCTATGGTCAAAACAGTCCCACAGAGTAGAGATTGTCGCTATAGAATTAGAAAATGTTGCCAACAAATAATTACTCAAACCTTATGAACTTAAAATTCGCATGAATCACGGTCGTGTTTCGACCACAGGGCGACCATTAATGTAAATACAATGATAGCAGGGTTCATTGATATGCGCGCATCACGCAAAAAAATTACATAGATTAGTATAATTTGTTTTTTTGAGTTTTATTCCTTAAACTCTTGGTCTTGGCTTGAAAAAATGATCAGATATTCTTATTTAATATTAAGTTATTATAGTAATTATGTACGTAGACCACAAAGATGGCCTTTTCGTCTGTAACGGCTCCAAATACGGCATTAAATATATTAGTAAGCAATGCGGGCAAAGTCGTGGGCGTCCGCTAACGTGAAATATAAAGTAGCCGTCTGATTGAGTAAGAGAATCTTCTACAATCCTTTGGGTGTGATGAAAGCCAACTTGCAGAAATTGTACCGAAATGATACAGTCGGTTATATCTAATGTCGAACTCGTCTCACTCGAATATAAGGCAACCGCCCGGCGCTTGAGCTATCACGATTCGGTAAACGGTAATGGAATTCATAACACAGTAAACGGCTCTCCAGTTCTGGTATTTATCACGGAATGTGCAGTGGTCGCGGGTTAGATCCGTGAACAGAATAAAAATGTATGACCCGATACGGGAGTAATCGCAGTGTGAGGCAAGAAATAATGAAGCAGAGCACGCTGGTATTCTGTGAGGGCATGTTGCTTTCTGATCGATCAATCAAAAAACTGACATAGAATTCAACAAACCTGTCAAGAAGACATTAGTAGAAAAGTGTATTATAAAATAGTTCATTACACAGAGGACAGAGATGTGTGGAAATAACTCTTACTCTGCACTTGCGAATCCCCTGGCTACTAAATTTATGATGTAATTTTTTAGGTAATTTATAAATGACATTATGTAACATGGCATTGAAAAAGATAGACCCCAGTTTCTTGCCGGTTCGTCTTTTTTGAACCTGTGTAGATTTTGACATTCATAAAAGCTTTATACAAGCCTAAACCGAATAGAGAAATTTTCAATTTGACTTTGACTTTAATCGAGCCGACCTTGAACACAAAAGTATCACTATAACGCATAATTAACGCAGGCGGCGCGGTACCGCAGCTGAACTGCAGGGTCAATTACCTTGGGCATACATCCCTGCATCAGCCCACCGCATGCGAGATAACCTGCCACCTGATGAAGACTTACCTCCAGTTCCGCTGCCTGATTACACCGCAATACCATCTTTTAGGAAAGCTTGTGAGTCGAAGTAGTTTTTAAAAAACAATAGACAACTACAAAACACCATTATTACATGAACATTAACTATGTAATGTAAAAAATACCTTAAAAAAGACCCATCACCTTCCGCAACTGACCAGAATTACACAGACCCCTGGACGGCTACTGTGTAAATCCTTGGTTGGTTTCCCGATCGGTCTCATTTGATCCCATTAACCAATGAATGAGCTCCATACGCCAAAATAAAGCTCATTCATTGGTTAATGGGATCAAACGAAACCGATCACGATCCCGATCAGAGTTACACAGTAGACCTCCTGATACTACAACAGAATAGAATTATTTCTAATCAATACAGATTATTAACTCATTTTTTTTAAACTACTCGTATACTGGTTCGTAAAATCTAGTCCTTGGCAAAAGAAAGAAAAGCAGCAGTTTAGTTTGTCTTTTTGAAAACAATGCAATTTACAATTAATATTAGTATCATAAAGGATGTAGAAATAGCTTTGCAAAAATCATCTCATTCCCAGGGGCTATTGTCATCCATTATTCATTATTATTATAATAACCCTTTTTATCACTGTGGTGGCGGCCTTAAATAATCTACCACCCCATCTCATCCCGTGAGTGTCGCTAAAGTCGACAGAGGGAAAATGAAAACCTGGTGATGGGCAACAGAATTTTTCTGAAACTATTCAATAAAACAATTGCCAGCCCGCCCGCCAAGCATGGCAAATATGGCAAAATCCCCCAAATAATGAGAGCTACAGATACAACGGCCCCCAGTCTCCGGCGGTTTCGGCTAGTCCTGACTGCGGGAAGGCGATGGATGCAAGTGACTCAGTACTTTGTTTTCTGGCAATCTATGGGGGAGGCCTATGTTCAACAGTGGACTATGATAGGCTGAAATGATGATGTTGATGAACCATTATTATAATTTTATTTTTAATAATTATTTATTGATAGAAGAACTGTGTACATTCTGGGATTACATTAGAATTGCATTAATTAAAATCTTCTTTATTTCTTTCGGTCGTATTTCTTAATTCATCATGTTATTTCCTACTTACTTCATAATATCGCTGAATTCTACGTTGGCTAGGCGGTTTCAAAGCCTACTTCACAATATTAGTGGAGGCATTTCAGCGCATTGTGATCATTTACACGTCGCATATTTTATGCCGTCTACCTACCCATATCATGCGCATGCCACGTTATTGATTTAAACTTCTTTATGATTATCTATGCCATGTGTGGCAGCAGAAACGGATAGATGTCCGGCAGAAGAATAGCACTTACCTTTTTCCTACGACACCTCGGTGGGAAAGAGGTATACAATAATTCTATATTCAGTGGTAAACTAACAAGTGTTTTGTGGCACTCTATGAGGGCATATATGGGCTGAAATTATGATGATCAAGCTGATAATAATATAAAGGATCTAATTTATTTTTCAGCCGTTCATCGAGCTGCTTCGAGTCTAAGTTCTTTGACACAGAAGCGGGAGTACCTCGCGGCGCAGGCGGCGCGTCGTAAGTGTTAGTTCATTCAGCCATTTTCTACAATCCGCTTTGTCAAATCACCACCCGTATTGAATAGAATAGAACATTTTTTTATTTGTAGCTGCAAAAACTATTAACAATTAAAAGTACAAACAGTACCATCTTAACCTACATAATAAAAGACAAAAAAGAAAATAAAAAAATGTATAGAAATATATATATATATGGATGCATAGGCATACACACACACGCATCCACATACATACATACACGCACATATATGAGATGGGTTGTTGGTTGTTGTTGTTATTGGCTGGATTGGTAGGCTACAGGAGCCAATCAGAGAATACAAAAAGCAACGAATGAAGATGTAAGCAAGACAAGGAATGAGTGTAATAGGTTAAAGGTTACGGCAAAAGAGGTCGTGAGAAGAAAGAAAGAGAATGATGGAGATGATTTTGATAGGAGGTTATCTGATGACTTTCAACGCAACATAAAGTTCTTCTGGAAGTCCATAAGAATGACCAGAGGTAAAAATACAACCTCGCAATTGGACAAAATCAGAAACCAGGATGGAAGTATTGTGAAAGGAGAGGAATGCATACTAAAGAGATGGAAGGAATATTTTGAAAACTTACTTGAGAAAGGAGTTATGCAAGTACAGGCCCCATTCGGAGACGAATGAAGATTGCAAAGAAAGTGATATAAACATGAAAGAGATCGTGGAAGCGTTGAATAGTATGAAATTAGGCAAGGTTGCAAGATATGACAGAATTACATTAGAGATGCTGAACGCTGGACAGGGCGTGGTAGCTAGTCAGCTGTACCGCCTTTTTAATATTTGCTGGAGGAACGGCAACGTACCAGGAGACTGGTGCAAGGCCGTCATCGTACCACTTTACAAAGGAAAATGGTCGCAGCAAGACTGCAAAAACTACCAAGGCATTAGCTTGCTCAGCATAATGGGCAAACTGTATGCAAAGGTGTTGATTGAGAAAGTGATGAATGATACTGACGAGAAGATATGGGATGTACAAGCGGGAATCAGGAGAGGAATGGGATGCATGAATCAGGTCTTTTCCTTACGAAGCATAGCCGAAAAATTCTTGGCTCACAGTCAAAAGGTCTATTGCGCATTTGTAGACTTAGAAAAGGCTTATGACAGAGTTGTGAGAAATGAACTGTGGTCGACCTTGTCTACATAATGGGTGAATGGCAGCTTGCTACAAGCACTGAAATTACTGCATAATGATTCCAGTGCTTGTGTCAGGGTTAACGGGGCGTACACAGAATGGTTTAACATCGAAAAATGTGTTAGATAGGGATGTGTGGCTTCACCGTGGCTGTTTAACCTATTTATAGACAATTGCTTCGAAGATCTTAAAGAGAGTGCGTTTGGATTATGAATGAATGATCTGACCATCAAATGCCTCCTATACGCCGATGATCAGGTTATATTAGACTTATCGGAAGAGGAGTTGCAGGTGATGGTTAATATTATGAATGATGCTCTACAAAGCAAATGAATGAACATTAATATGAAAAGTAGATAAGACGAAAGTAATGATTTTTGAAGAGAATAAAGTATGTCGGATTGCGGAAGTAAGTATGATAAAGAGTGGAACAAGAGAAAGAATTTGTATATTTGGGTTCAAAATTTTCGAGAGACGGAAAGTATGACTGTGATATTGAACGAAGAGCGTTGGCAGGAAATAAATAACATGGGTCCTGCATAACTTTATGTACCGCCAGAATGTATCTAAAAAGGCACGACTGGCTGTACATAGAGGAGTACTGGTCCCCACTGTGGTGAATGTTGCGTCTGGCAGAAGAAGCATGAAAATAAGATTAATGGTGTTGAAATGAAAAGTTTGAGAAGTATAGCTGGAGTGACTTTGATGGACAAACTGAGAAACAACGTGATAAGAGAACGTTGCGGTGTGGTAGAAGATGTAGTGACAAAGATAGAGAAAGGAATGCTTAGATGGTTTGGATACGTAGAGCGGATGGATGAAAGAAGATTAACGAAACAGATTTATGAGGCGAGTGTGAATGGGCAAGCCGGTAATGATCGACGTAGGCGAAAGTATTACGATCAGATCGAAATCGTTTTAAGGAAAGGCCACGTCAAAAGTACCCGCAACCGACGAGCTTGTATGAAAATACTAATGAATGTAGAGGAAGCTAACTACAACTAACTAAAAGCTAAAAAGTCTCTGCCTACCCCTATGGGAAAGAGGCGTGACTCTATGTATGTATGTAAATGAGATGTAGCTAAAAGTATTACAAAGTATAGAAGGCCACTGGATTGCAGCAACGAAAAAGTAACCGACTCAGCATATTGATACAGCAACAATGTTACTGCAGCGCTGATATTCTGTCGGAGCTAGAAAAAATGAAATAAGTTGAAATAAAAACATGCGACGTGGTATAGTGCTTTAAACCTTTTTTTTACTGGTGGTAGGATTCCTATGAGGGAATCCGTCTAGGTAGGTACCACCCCAGGGCCAGTTATTCTGCCGTGAAGCAGTAGTGTGCAAACATTACTGTGTTTCGGTTTGAAGGACACTGTGAGCTAGCGAGTCGCTGGGCATATGAGACTTAAGAACTGATGTCTCAGGATGACGGACACAGTGGGATGTCACACAGAAATGATCTGGGTGGCACAGCATTTGTTATGGGCAGACGTTGCACTTACCATCAGGTGAACGTTTTGCTCGTTTCGTCACTTTCAGCAATAAAAAAAGATTTGTCAAATCGCTAATAAGCGTGTGGTGGCTGGGCCGTGTGATGACGGCTCGTTAAAAGAGTACTACCACTCCATCTCATCCAATGGATCTCGTAAAAGGCGAATAAGGAATTAAACTGCACTGTGCACCCAACAGCGCATGGTGGCGATGGGTTCACCACCTATCACATCAACGTTTTGGTGAAACGTGGATTGTGGCAATCAAATGTTTTTGCAGTCAGTGCCCAATCTCTGACTACCCCTTATGGTATACAGTCATGATCGTATGTATGTATGTAATAACAAAGTACAACATAGCTGCTAAATGAAACTATTATTTTGAAACTAATTACAAAAATGGTCATAGTTGAACATAAACCAATTTTAACACTTGATTTACGGGACCCGTCAATTTGACAGATTTTCAATTTTATGTTATAAAATCTGAATAAATCTGAATAAAAAAAATTTAGCGATTATATATTGATTTTTAATGATATTATGCAACGAATATATATATCTAGCATTTATACCTGGTAAAGGAAAGAAAGTTAATTGGCTAAGATACGCATGCAAAATGTAAAATAGTGTGTATTACTTAGTTTTGAAGAGCAAACAACAGCGTGCACAAGAATACCAATACCGCCACCGGGAGCCGCCACCAGATACCCTCCACCACTACAACACTACCGCAAAGTAACGCCTGATTCTTTTAACTATAGTTATACCTGGAACAACTATATTATATTATATTACTATATTTAATTATATCTAGATGTTGTCTCCGTCCGTGAATGTCCGTACAATTTAGTGTTAAGCTTTATGCTGACCATTTAAATAGCATGTACTGTAATTACATTTTTCCTTTCAGTTCCGTTAACTCATTCAGACGTTCTTTACTGAAAAAAGTCCTTCCAGCTACATCATGGCCGTTTAAACAACGGGGGCAGGTAAATTTTTACAAGTTCTAGAAGACCTCCGAGCTAGTAAGACTTCTTATAAAGAGGGAGAAATAAGTTTTTCCTAAAGTATACCTACAGTAGTAGATAAAACTATCGTTCCTCTTCAGGTTTGGTTTAATATAGGTCGGTCTGTAGGGCACCGATAGATAGTGTAATCACTGAACATATGACACTTAAGAACTGATGTCTTAGGGTGATGGGCGCAGTGTGGTGGCACACAGAATTGTACTGGGTGACGCAGCATCTGTTATGAGCAGACGTTGCACTTATCATCAAGGGTACGTTTTGCTCGTCTCGTCACTCCCTACTATAAGAAAATATTTTCTCAGGCTTGCATAGAACCCAACATATTAGGACCATTTTTGAAATTAAGCCAATTTGTAAAAACTCAACAAGCGTCCACGTCTACTTCACTACTATTGTAGACTATTGTACACTGGTTTATTTTCTTATATTATATGGAATTGTTACAATTTTTAGTAATTATTTAAGGGCATCGCCAGTTAGCTAGAGACGGCCAGACGATAGACGGCCTTTTTTTCGCGTGTAGAACTGCTGGCTACAGCTAGTAGGACTATAAATGAGTTGGCATTAGATAAAAAAAATCGAGCCCATATAGAGGGGCAGCTGCCCCTACCTGCTGCCCATTGTAGACACCCATGTAATTATTGCTTTCCCCGAATACGTAACTACGCAATTTATAGTGAGGTGTAATTCATTGCAAACGAATATTAACATTCCTGTATAATGATTTTAATATTGTAATCATAATATCGACTTTTTTCAAAATGCCTATTTTTTTTATACTGTCTATATATTAATACGCGAAGAGACGACTTTCTATCCCTTTTTAAAAATATTGCGAGCAACGCGCGCTGAGTGTGAAATTTGGCATAAGTTTATAGAGTTTATATGGTATGAGTTTAGAATTGCAGAAAGCTAAAATTTGTAATAAGTGTTACAAATACATTAAATTCAATAAAGATATCGACTTACGGTCGAATTTCTACACTGGCAACTCAGTCTCTTTTTAATCAGTCATACTGACTGCTGCCATGTGGTTTGTAAATATGGTAACAATTATACTATTCGACATCTAGCGTGATTTAATTTGCCTTAAAATATATTGATATAAATATTTTTTAATATTTTTTTGAACTTCACAACGTTTTACTGGTAATATTTCAATACACAATTGTTATGAATTATTTCCAAATTATATTGTCGTATTTACGAGACAGATGGCGTTAATTTTAAAGGTGAACAGTTTATCTGATGTTGTCATAGCATGTTTCTACCAATGGGCGACACTGTTTAAATGTTCGTCTATTCACGTTCACGCACTCGTCTGTAATCAAACTTCAAAATTGTTATTGTTCATCGTTTTACCATTTTCTCAATTTCAAATTCATTATTACGCATCATGAATTACTTAAGTTACCGAAAAAAATTAATTTGCCATCGAAGAAAACTGAAATCGGGATTTATGATTTAAGTCTGTTGTTTATTGTATTATGGCCTCGATTGTTGTAGATTAATTAATCATAGATAACGTGCGTTACGTACCATGTTTGTAAATAATCTATGGTTTTTTTTTAATATATTGTGTTCATTTGCTTTCGCATTTCGACTAAACTTGAGATTGCGTTAAGCGAAATTGATCAATTTATTATTAAATTTTTTATTTACACTGAATAAATAGTTTTATTTTGTATGTATTGTGTACAACCTTATTGCAATAGATAACTATATTATAAAGTTGGTTTTAAATTAGTTCCACTCTGAAAAATGTATATTCAAGTAACATTACTCTTAACTTCCTGTGCCGAATGCGTCGGGCCGTACGGAATGGTGCCTCGCTGTCCTGAGCAATCACAGTTTGGCCGGCTGTTATATTGTGCCTATATGAGAAAGACGAAAAAAAAATATTAATTACCACTTTAGAAAAAGTAAAGTAAAGTTTCAGCCTATAAATGTCCCACTGCTGAGCACAGGCCTCCTCTCATTTCTGAGAGGGTTTTGGAGCTAGAATGAATCCGCCACGCCGCTCCAATGCGGGTTGGCGGACTGCACATGTCTTCGAGATATTTTTTTATTTCTTTGTCATGCAGGTTTCCTCTCGATGTTTCCCTTTACCGCCGAGCACGTGGTAAATCAGCACTTAAAATTACAATTAACAATTTCCTGGGCTCCGCGAATCGAACCCAGGTCACACGCGTACTATGAAATTTTAAGCGAGCGCCTAGCCTCTGAGTTACCGCGGCTAATTATCACTTATTAAGGGATTAATAAATATTATATAATATTTATGTTATAATATATAAATATTGTTTAAGAACTTAAAATAATAATGACCAAAATGCAAATTAAACCTGCACGTAACACTAATTTCTAGTTTTCCAGATTTTACGCAGGTACCATAAATATTACTGAAACATAAGGTAGCTTGGATTATTCTTCGAAAAGTCCTATACCTGCCAATCAAAGTACCGCTATAATCGATTCAGCCGTTTCGGAGATTAGTACCCAAACAAAAGTTTTAAAAACTCGTGTTTATTTTAAACAATTTTGGTTCAAATAACCTTATTAAAAGTTTTACGTTAAGACTCTTATTTGCAAAATCGCAGACACTTATATTTTATTTATTTATATTTATAAAAGAAAGAAAATATCAAGTAAGTAGCATAAAACAATAATAGGCTTAGTTAAAACAGAAGGTCAGTTAATTTTAACTACATAGGACTTTTTTATGCAGCGGCATTTCTTATGACCTTAGAGCCGAGTGGCTTTTTTTAGTTATATCTATACTGTAGTATTATTATGCAAAGTTTTTGGTAAATACTCGTAGTATAACAAGCGGGGACGTACACGAGCACATTAAAAATACTTGCTGCATATATTTTGGTTGAGTAGGTATTAGTAAACGGTAGTAGGAAACGGCTGATTTCTAATCTGACCCTGCAATTAAAGGTGCTGTTTTTTATACTTTGATCCTCCAGGTTTCCACACAATATTTTCCTTCATCGGTACAGAGAGCACGTTATAAATCAGCACTGAATAAAATTGAAATTAACAATGTTAATGGTACCGGCATCGGGAATCGAACCCAGATCACTCGCGTACTATGAAATTTAAAGCTAGCGCCTAGCCGCTAGCTAACACACTCAGCATTATTGATAGACTAAAATGATGACGATTACAATAACACTCGCCACC
Source organism: Luehdorfia chinensis (assembly GCA_019845155.1). Classification (NCBI taxonomy): domain Eukaryota; kingdom Metazoa; phylum Arthropoda; class Insecta; order Lepidoptera; family Papilionidae; genus Luehdorfia; species Luehdorfia chinensis. Next base: position 1,613,602 of record JAHVAK010000142.1, on the reverse strand, counting down.
GGATAAATAAGTCTTGATTTAAATTTAATCCAGACTTTAAACCAGACCTTATAATGGGAGCCGAATTATCAAAAAAAACTACTCGATACTGCTTCAAGTTAACTCTGACTATTCGTCCATTTCAATGTTGTTCAATTATATGCATACATTTCATAAAATCCCTTGATTTTTTATATTGTTATACTGTAATTAAATATAATTATAATATTTTTGACGTAAATTAAGCCGTGTGGTAGCGGTTTAAGAGAATCTACCACCCCATCTTATCCCGTGGGTGTCGTTAAAGGCGACAGAGGGAAAATTAAAACTAGACGATTGGCAGCGGCATCTTCTTGGAATCACCCCAAAATGTGAGCTACAAACTTTTGTGGGAATCTATGGGGGATGCCTATGTTCAGCAGTGGCCTGGTGATAGGTTCGTATGATGATGATGATGATGACATAAATTTACAATACAGGATACAATGTTACCGTGTACAGTGGGGTGCTACACCCCACTTGAAATATATTGTTAATACATTGTTTCAATACATTGTTAATATTAAGTGTACACTGGTGGTAGGATTCCTATGTAGGAATCCATCTAGGTAGGTACCACCCCAGTGCCAGTTATTCTGCCGTAAAGCAGTAGTGTACAAACATTACTGTGTTTCGGTTTGAAGGGCGCTGTGAGCTAGCGTAATCACTGGGCATGTGCGACTTAAGAACTTATGTCTCGGGGTGATGGGCACAGTGTGGTGTCACACAGAAATTTTCTGGGTGACACAGCATTTGTTATGAGCAAACGTTGCACTTACCATCAGGTGAACGTTTTGCACGTTTCATCGCTTTATCCAATAAAAAAGACGCCGTATCGTAAGGTCGTTTTCGTAGCTAATAAAAGAAATTTGATAATAAAGGCATATTAAGAATGGAGCTTAGAAAAAGTGTTAAGATTGAAATAATAGGAAACAATTACTACCAAAATCTACGTCTACCCCCATCTCGATAAAGTACCAACTGGAATGTTTCCTATGCCCACCAATATCAAAGTCTGTAACAGTAAAGGCCATGCATTAGCCCAGCACCACTATTTTTTACTAGCGAACGCTCTGACCCGGAGTCAAACAGAAAAGCATAACTCTTACCTGCTACGTGGTGTTCCGCACACGTGACAGTTGGCGATTTCCGGACGATTTTCTTTGTGACGCAATCGCACAGTCAACGATATCGGCCTGTTAGAACCACGAGATTGAGAACAATCGAGCGTTTTGCGGTCCGTCTCGCCGCAACCGTCTCACATGCCCCTAAAAGTGGACATCGGCCGCTGACTATTCAGGAGTCGACGCTTATTTTCGATGTTGGTAACCGTATCGTTATGCCGCTTCATTGATACTCCGCGTAATATGCGACATAGTTGTGTCTTCGTGGTTATGCGATGTGAATTTTAATTTATGTTTTAAATTATGATCGCAGTTCGACAAAATCGATACCACAAAACCAGTAATCGCTTCGTCGTTAAATTCTACTTTAGGAATTGCTTCAAATGCGGCTCCCGCGGCGGTATCGTTATTGTTGACTTTATGAATGTTTTTTTTTTGTTGTATTATTCGATCGAAGTAATCCACCATTGACATCGGAATCATCGGATTAGCAAATTTAGTGATCGAAATATTTTTCACATTTTCCCATGTTATACAGTCAGCTTTTAATTTTCTTAAGCACGTGGCGGCATGACCTCGCAAAGCCGGCATTGGGGTTAAAAACAAATCAGTACCTTTAAGATCCTTGTGCTTAATGATGAGCTCGTTAATCCTACACCAGTCCACAATATCAGCGTCTGGGTCATCAGGATCCTATCTAAAAAGCTCCACGGGGGTAAATTGCGTCAGCGGGACAGTCTCGCCCACGCCGCTATCACTGCCGGCATCACCCGCCCTATTTTCATGGTTGTGTTCAACACAGTTAAGCCCACTCCACTCATCGCCTCTACCTTGATCATATCTTTTCAAAAAACAATTTAAATGATATTTGATCTGTTTATTAATAAGCAAATATAGTTATACCATCGACATATTATACCAAGGAATAAGTTGGTAGAAGTAAAATGAAGGGAGGGTAGAAGTAATTGTATGTTTCGGTAAAAATTGCTCCTTAAACATTCGGACAGCGTAAAATGTTTTTGTCGGAATATATAAAAAACCTAGTGCAACACTTGTTCTGCAACGAAACTTAATATTATCGGTAAATTAACAAATATAGACACGATGACTCTCAATAGTCTCTAATACAAAAAATTATTACTCGGTCGGCAAGATTATTCAATTGGTTCATCATCATCATTTCAGTCTATCACTGGTCCAATGCTGAACATAGGCCCACCCATAGATTGATACAAATGTTTGCAGCTCCCATTTTGTGGGGATTTCGCCATAGCTGCCACGCTTGGCTGGCGGGTAAGTAAAATTATCTGAGCACCCCGACACCATGCAATCTTGTCTGTCCTATCCCTTGAGCGTTTATGTGATGCGTCTTCTAGTTTTGTATCATTTAACAAACTTGACAGTTACGTTATATCGAATTTTATTACATACATACATACATAAGATCACGACTGTATCCCATAAGGGGTAGTCAGAGACTGGGCACTCACTGCAAAAACAGATGACTGCCACAATCCACGTTTCACCAAAACAATATAATGCACTTGGTGTGATAGGTGGTGAGCCCATCGCCACCATGCGCTGTTGGGTGCACAGTGCAGTTTAATTCCTTACTCGCCTTTTACGAGATCCATTGGATGAGATGGAGTGGTAGTATTCTTTTAACGAGCCGCCACCTGAACTTAATAAAATTTCACATAATGTAGCAAATATATTAAACAAGCTGTACAATCAACTTAAGCAGCCCAATATGTTAATCGATTTTTATATTTTTACTGAATATACGTAGCAGACCCGCTTGTCTCTTCTCTTGATCAAAATGTATACATTCATCAAAAAGTTTATATCAAAAAGTTTTTGTTTAACAAAATTACTTAAAACCAAATATTATTAATTTAGCCAAACATTATTATACATTAGTTTGTGTTTATTTAATCGGAATTTTTGGATCGATCGAGGATGCTTTTGTAGTGAGTTTTGTATACAACTGTGAGGTTTTTTTATATCAATGGCTGCAACAAACTCATTCTCTGCTTTATTTATTCTCTAATCTCTTATACTCTCACGATACCCGCCGGATGAGTTGGAGTGATTAATGATTTATATATTGTACAAACATTGAAACTTTTACTTTGCAGCTTATTTTACGCCCTTGGGGGCGCAAAATTCGGGGCCTTTTTGGAAAAAAAAAGCGAACGAAAACTTCAGAATGTACTTTTGTCTAGTCTCTTATGCATTGTTAATTATGCGTTGTTTAATAAGAAATACATAGGGACTGGGTTTCGGCATTTCGGAACCCAGAACTGCTCTGACAGAACTGTTTACACGTTGCACTGGAGTGCCTCTAGTAATGTTGAGAATTATAAAATCTTTTCTTACACATAAATGACACAATAAGTGTAAATATATGAATGAAAACAAATAATGGTCTTTAATACAATTTATATTCTATCCAAATCCAAATTTATAGAGTACAAAGTTTCAAATATAGACAGTATTGTCAGGACGTAGAGGGATGTCGTGAAACGCTTACTGTTCAAAGCTGGCCCGACGTATCTGTGCGCGAAGTACAGAGTGTAGATCTGTGAAGGGATGCTCAGTATCCTATTCATCAAACTGAGTCCCGGGAAGTCCGAAGCGGGCGTCATATGAAGAAAAACTGAGGCGATTACCAGGAATCCAGTCAAAAAAGTCCTGGCACTGGAAATTCCACAGTTGGGTGTCACAAAGTCAGCAACGGAATAACTGGAGTAAAACAGGCTCCAAACCCGCCAAACCCAGCAAACTGTGATTAAACCAAAGAGGAAGACTTCCGGCGAAGTCATTACTTCTTTATGGATCTACATTGTTAAGAATTTAGAGTAATCGATTCTGAAATCTTTTTACCAGAAACTAACAGAGAATGTGTGGCAATTGCAGATATTTTGACACACTGACATGTAGTGCTTGTCAAAAAGTACGTAAACTGTAGTGTTGTTATTATCTATGATGTTAAAGACATAGATAATGACATAAACATTGCGGTTATATCATGGGGTAATATTGTTCTCTTACCAGAGAGAATATGTATTAAATTTTTTTTTAGTAGTTTGTGCTGATAAATGTAATAAAATACCGTAATAAAAACTAATAAAACTGTAATAAAAACGTTCACCTGAAAAAATGCACAACGTTACACCTCTGAGACATCAGTTCTTAAGTAGTTAATATGCCCAGTGATTACAATAAAACACTCTCAGCGTGCGACTCCATAAGGCAAGATAGGCATTCCTTAATAAACGGGGTGTCTAATGCAATAATATTTTTTTAAATCCAATTAGTAATTCCTAAGATTAGCGCGTACAAACTTACCAACTCTGCAACGTTATTATACTCGAAGGAACATTTGGCGCATTATATTGCCAATGAAAAAGGGTAGCTACCCGCCAGATCGAGTGGTCTGATCTGGGGAGGACGTCTCCTCCAACTAGTAATATTTAGATGTTGTGTATATAGTTCGCATCTCAGAAAACTTTCATAGCGCGATTATGGATGTATGCGAATATTTCTTGAGCTTCTCATGTGGCGACATAGATGTCGCTACAAACATTCCGTTACAGTAACTGGAAAAATTTGCTGTGAACCCACGTAAAAAGCTGTAGTTTATATGCTATATATTTTTTTTAAATCGACCGGCAGCTTTATCATTTTATAAAGACTAACTGTCATCTTTCAATAAATTTATAAAGTTCCACTGTTGTTAACACATCCATAGAACAGCCTTTTTTACTTGTACTTACTTCTATTTACAGTATTTTTTACTTGTACTGCTAATTTAACATTTTGTTAACCACGTTTGGCCCTTTCTTTAAAATTTACACTTTAGTAAAACAGCACATCTTAATATAACGCTATTTTAGGGACACATTTTGTTACAAGGAGTCAGTTCTCTTTACCTATGCCCTCCATAATCCTTCCTAAGCAGATCCAGATCATCTAAACTATACTACTACGAGTATAATGAGGAAAGATTTGATTTTTTGTATGTTCGGTTGTAATGAATAAACTCAAAAGCTACTGAACCAATTTTGAAAATTCTTTCACCTATATACAACTACATTATCATCGAATAACATCAGTTGTATTTAATTTAAAAAAAAACTAAATTCCTACGAAAATTGCTTTGATGTAACTCAAGGTATCAAACATTTACTGATAAAAGTCATTATTTCGCGTGCGCTGCAAAAACTATAGTTGATAAAGAAAATAATGTACTTTATTTTCATAGAACTCATCATTACTCACAAAAAAATCCGCGAGGCTATATGTCTATTATATGTAGTTAAGTCACAATAACCGCTATAAATAAATTTGAACAAAATCAAATAAGTCTATCAAAACACGGGTAGAATCGAAAGATGATGACTTTCGAATCATGATATTAATCCTTATCCTACAAAATAGTTTCATAGTCAAGGTTGATTATGTAGATTTAAAGTCCTCTTTAAATTATTCGAATCGGACCTATAGTTTAGAAGTTACGATAGGTATAAAAATGCTAAAAGTAAGAAAAATGCCGCGGTGTGAGCGAACAGCCCTACGCTCGCCCGTTCTACTCGCAAATAGACTTTTGTAATTTTAATTATATATATATATATTTTATTTAAAACTTTGAAACGCTCTATAAAAAATAAAGCGATCGCGGTGTCTCTCGAACGCCGAGCCGCCGCCCGGCTTCATGCAACTTGGGCATCATCGAGGTGCGCGGCTCCCTTTGTGCAGCGGTCGCGAGCTGTCGTTTTATGTTGCTACCACGACATCAAATATTGGCTACATTTCATGGCTTATGTTCCCATAAATAAAACATTATTTTGGTAAAATAATGTAATCTTATCTGACCAGCTGCAGAGCCGCCGAAAAAATGTTGGTGTAAGTAATTTTGGTTGTTCTATTTGTCCAAATAAAGTACTGATTTATCTTTCTAATATCTATATACCCGTGCGAAGCCGGGGATGATCGCTAGTCTTTTACATACTAAATCTGCAGTCACGGGGAATAGTTCCGTACCGAAACAATATGCATTTTATTTTCCATTTTATTTTTCGGTACGTATTTATATTATTAGAGTTCGACTTGGGTGACCGACTTGCTGAGCAATTCTTTGTGATTGATTCGTCGTTTTCGCGCCAAAAAATGAGCGTAATAAAAAAAAAGAAATATCTGAGAAGAAACTTTGGCGCCAACTCGAAAAGTGGCGATAGTTTTTTATTGAATTTTGTAATTTCTGTATATATAATGAGTTTTGATGTTTAATTAGACAGTTTATTATGCAGCAAGTGCTCGTGAAAGTGTACAGTGATGGGAAAATTCAGTTCAAGACCAAAATTGTACTTTTCGTTTTGTCTCCATCAGTCCAGCAGATCTTCAGTAAAAGACAACTATCATTTTACTGTCGATCTAATTTTAGAAGTCGCTGCTTGAAGATTTAATACTTATATCATATGATTCACACATATAATCACAGATATAATATGTTACTTGACACTGTAAAATAGTTTACGACGTTTCCATAAATGAATAAATAAATAATAAATCCATCTGTAAAAAGGCTTTCCAGCGTGCGGCGTTTCGCGCCCCGTGATAATTTTATACAACACGTGTAGAAAGCATTGCCTGGAGTGTACCTATTCATTATTACCTAATTTTTAGTTAGTTGTAACCCACACAATAGACTTCGAACTAAAACCAGTCCCTGGATTTTACTGAATCGACGAGTTAGAATGATTTTGCCGCCTCCACTCCTGACTTGAAGCGCCGCCGGTCCCGCGGATCGCGAAGCACTTAAAGTAAGGAGGTGCAGGTTAGTCGCTGACCCTCGTCGGTACAGCCAGTGTGATTTGCCAATTGACTGTTTTAGATACCGTTTATTATTTTATTTCAGTAAAACTTAAGATATAATATAACATTCTATCATAACCACATCATTATATCATAACCACGCGTTGGTTGGTAGAAATTTTGATGCCAATTCCATATCAAAGTCTAGAAAATAATACTTTTTTGTGGCAGTAACAAAGACTCTTCCCGGTTATCATAATGTACATACTAAAACAGTACATTAAACATACTAGAACAGCTAGTGCTATGACTGGGCATGTGAGAATTGAGAAGTGATGCCTCAGGGTGTCGGGCGCAGCGTGACGTCACACAGTAATCTTTTGGGTGGCACAGCATTTGTTATGGGCGGACGTTTCTCAGTAACAGATGAGCAGTCTGTCCGTCTCGTCTCTTTCTCCTCTAAATAATAATAGTTTTCTTGTTCTTTATTCGGAAGAATTCATAACAAAAGGATACGATCATATCGCTATATAATATTCTTAACCTTAACAATGTCGTCACAAAATAGCACACTACTGCTTCCCGGCAGAATAACTGGCCCTGGGGTGGAACCTACCTTGACGGATTCCTGCATAGGAATCCTACCAAAAGTACAATAGATACATACGCCCTATTCCCATATAAGGGGTAAGCAGAGAACACACCCGCAGCCCACTTTTCACCCCAGGAAACGAGACATAACGGGTGTTATTCTGCACGAATAAAGGCCGTCCGCACAATACCTTGGCCACCTCTTACGACACCTCGGTAGGAAAGAGGCAGGTGCTGTTCTACTCTGCCAAACGCTTTTCGGCGTCACCTTGGTATCGCTTCAGTCTGTCACTAGACCACTGATGAACATATTCCTCCCCCATAGATTGTCACAAAAGTCTGTAGTTCGCATTTTGGGGGGATTTTACCATAGTTGCCACGCTTGGCAGGCGGGTTACCAACCGCAGTTAATTTATTCAGATGTTCCACGAAGACGCCGCTGCGAATCTTCTGGTTTTAATTTTCCCCCTGTCGACTTTTACGACACCCACGGGATGAGATGGGGTTGTATATTCTCTTAAGCCGCCACCACACGCCGTCACCTTGAGTGCCAATATTATAAGTGCCAATGCCAAGCAACGGGAATGGGCGCTCATCTTAATGAGTGCCAATGCTAAGCACCGACGACCCTACTGGCAATGGGGCATTCCATCGAAGTCCTCAGGAATGGCAACATATTTAGATTTTTTTCACAGGCGGAATAGACAAGACCAGCAAAACGTTCACCTGATGGTAAGTGCAACGTCTGCCCATCAAAAATGCTATGTAAACCCAAAACGTTGACATCAGAGACATCAGTTCTTAAGTAGCATATGTCCAGTACTTATAATAGTAATCAGTGCCCTTAAGAGCGAAACACAGTAATGTTGCTCCACGGCAGAAGCAGAAAATTATACGGCACAGAGCAAACAGAAATGTTTAACAGAAAATAGAACTTAGTAATAAATAACACTTCAATATAACTCGTCTTCAATAAATTGTAATGAAATTAATATTTAATTCTCAAGTGTTTATATAAGTAATCTTACGAAATATTACTTAAGGGCTATCTATAAATATTAACGGGGTAATGATTTACTAAAATATATAAATGCGTTATTTACTAAATTATAAAAATACCCTATTTACTAAAATATAAAAAATAACGTCCTTTAAATTAATAATAAAATAAAGTTCTATTAATTTTAAGTTCTTATAAAAAAAAGAGTGCGTCCAATTCAGTAGACGTGATGGAATTGAAACTTATAGGCATAAATTACAAAGAGATACGATTAAATTTAAAATCATACATACATATACATACATAAAATCACGACTGTACCCCATAAGGGGTAGTCTAAGACTGGGCACTCACTGTAAAAACAGATGACTGCCACAATCCACGTTTCACCAAAACAATATAATGCACTTGGTGTAATAGGTGGTGAGCCCATCGCCACCAATGCGCTGTTGTGTGCACAGTGCAGTTTAATTCCTTACTCGCCTTTTACGAGATCCATTGGATGAGATGGAGTGGTAGTATTCTTTTAACGAGCCGCCACCACACGGCTCTTTAATTTTAATCAATAAACATGAATTAACACAAATACTACTCGTTGATAAATAACTGCTAAGTATATAAAGAAATCGTTATTAAACGATACATATTAAGATTAACTGGTGGTAGGTACCACCCCAGGGCCAGTTATTCTGCCGAGAAGCAGCAGTGTGCAAACATTACTGCGTTTCGGTCTGAAGGGCACTGAAAGCTAGCGTAATCACTGGGCATATGAGACTTATTAACTTATGTCTCAGGGTGACGGGCGCAGTGTGGTGCTACACGGAAATATTCTGAGTAACACAGCATCTGTTATGGGCAAACGTTGCACTTACCATCAGGTGAACGTTTTGCTCGTCTCGACACTTTATCAAATAAAATAAATAACAGAAACGCTGCACGAAAACGTTGCACGAAACGGTACATTCCAATTCGACCTTGAAATTTCCGCTTGAAAAATAATTCAAACCTTTGAAATTATTTAGATTCATTTTTAATGGTTTTTATGTGTATGTGTTTTCACACAATTCTATGTTTATATTTGTGTTGCAAAAAAAATAGACAAAAGTATCATATTAGCCGCTTTGGAATGTTGCAAGGTAAATTTATCGAAACAGTTTCCGTACTTATTAATAAATTAATCAATTTATAACAAATTCCTGATAGCTACGTGAAACATAAAAAATATTCAGGAAAATGATAATGTCGCAAATAATTATCTATATCATAGCCGCCATCTGGATTAAAAAGTGAAAATTGGCGGGAAGACATCGCCAGCGCTGCGTCATTGCCTCGTAGACTTCAGAACATTCAGAACGGTCGGCGCGTCTAACCGACACCCCGCGCCGCTTTCGCCACTTCCTTTTAATAACTTCGATAACAATTATCGCTGGAGATTAACTATCTGATATATCTATTGTACTTCCAACGCGATTGCTGTGACATGACGTGTTTCCTTGAGTGAGAAATTAACTCCACCATGAGGATACCGGGGAAATTCGTGCTCGCCGCTTTGCTGTCCAGCGGCATTATATCCGTGAGTATTCCGAAGTAATCTGAAGATTTACGTCCACGCCGTGGCGAATATAATTTATCAATTTACATTGCTAGCGCTGATACTGCCTATCGTTTGATATTATGTGAGCCATATTTTTAACATATACCCCTGTATCCAGTTTTATTAATTGCCATTGTGAATCATTTGTATGCGTTGACTTTGTAATAAATACCTAAAGGAAATTCGACGACCGCGTGGCCTAGTGATAAGAGTACATGACATGATCGCCGCATGTCGTGTATTCGAGTCCCAGCCGAAGCGCACATTTTTGCAGAACCGCAAATTGTTTTTTTGGGGTAAACTAACAGTTTTGTAAATGTCCCACTGCTGTGCACAAGCCTTCTTTAATTTCTTAGAGGGTTTTGGTGCCAAAAACGGTCTTCCACGCTGCTCCAATCCCACCAGTCCGCTCCAGTGGAAGATGGGTATATTTTATGTGTAATACGTTGTTATCGTGACCACATTAACAGCTTCGCCGTAAGAAACCGGTGAGCAGGGGATCCGCGCAACCGTCGGCTTTGCTGAAGTGAGACACCCCTATTAATAAATAATATGAACCAGAGCAGCCATCAAAGATGCCGAGTATAGGTTGAAAAAACTGAACGACCGGCTATCTAATATATCTCGTATAGGCTGTGAGCCGAAGACTTAGCGTTCGCCGGTAAACACCGGCGTAGCAAGCGCGTATGTCTGTGTGCTATTATCTATGGAATTGGAAATTACTTACACATTTACACCCATACTTTTTTTATAACAAGGGCTGTCACCTACAAGTGACACTGGGCGTAATATAAACCTTGAACTTTGTATGACTCTAAAAATAAAAGTTAATATATTTTTTTTAATAACCATATTATCATCGTAAAAGGAACAAAAGGAGGTTTTGCCTAAGTTAGCTAAGTACGATTCATTTTTAAGTTTTTTGGAATTTGTACCAGCGTTAGAGAGGTTATTGTTTTCATTGGAAAGTGAAGAAACGGGTGACGAAACAAAACCGTATCAAATGCAGAACAAATGTTCACCCAGAACATTTCTGTATAACACCACATTGCGCCCGTTACCCTCAGAAAACAGTTCCTAAGTCTCATATGCCCAGTGATTACGCTAGTTCACAGTGCCCTTCAAACCGGAACACAGTAATGTTTGCACACTACTGATTCACAGCAGAATAACTTTCCCTGCCGTGGTTCCTACCTAGACGGATTCCTGCTTTAGGTATCCTGCCACCAGTAAAGTCAGATGTAAACCTGTGTTGCACTTTGAACACATTTTTCTTGTATATATAATTTCGTTGATGTAATTGCTGTCAGCCTTTTTGGCTTTTACAGCTTCATCGGATACTGTGCTCACGAGCCAGGGGCCCGCGTGCCATGTTTGGTTTGACCCAAACATAAATACTTAAATAAACTCCTACAAAAACCTCGAAAATCGGTCTGTGTCGCGTTCGCTGCGTGCTTGCGCGATTTCGAATATCTCAAATGATTTTAAGTCGTCGAATGACTGTCCGAGGGAATTTTTCTTGTACGTTCATGGCGGGTTATGCCAGCGGCGATGCGAACAGTCCGACTCCATGAACTTCTCAGCTGAACTGCTTCCCAGTCTATTTTAAGTTGAAAGTCTTGATTCAACATGCACTCCGCAAATGGTGTATTTAGCTTGGGGTTCCTAAGATTTTTGTAAGCGGAATATTACGACGGCCCGTCGAAAATCGCAGTTGATCCAGCTGAAAGAAAGTCTCCTTTTGATTAGACAATTTTTTTCTCTCTCTTCATTTGGGATAACAAACAGTAGCACAATACAGATATTAGGACAAATTTTAATACAAATGTGTTTTCAACTGTGCAATAATGTGATTATCCACGAGTTATTTGTAATTATTGTAACGAAAAGATGATACTAAACCATGAAATATAACTAAAGATTAAAAAAAATCACATGCACAACTACCCGAAACGATTTGTGTTTTTGCACAAACATTGGTCCCGGCTGGTATCCGAACCCTGGCCCCGCGGCGTCAGCTACGCTAACCATTGGGCCATTGGTCGTCTATATATTATAATATTGCTGTGCCTATAAAAAAAATCTTTCCTTCTTTCTATTTTTATTATCTTTATTTATTAATTATTAATGTTTTACTGTCCACCACAAAATTGTCAACCTTTGTCGTGGCTGACGTGTTCTTCAGACATAAATTGAACAGTAAGGAGAAAAATAGAGCAAAATTAACTATTAATACCTAAAGGTATATCCCTCCTAAAAAAATATTATAAAATAAGTTTTATGACAATCAAAAGACAATGGCCCCTTAAATGAGTTTCGAAACTAACGCCTGTTTCCAAATATATAATGATATTCGTTACACTCTTTATCGCCTATTAGAGACCCTATATAAAGTAAAAGTAAAGTAATAGCCTATGATTGTCCCACTGCTGAGCACAGGCCTCCTCTAATTTCTGAAAGGGTTTCAGAGCCGGGATGAGTCCGCTGCTCATATGCGGGTTTTTTTGATTTTTTTTTAATTTCATAAAAGTGACGGAACGAGCAAAACGTTCACCTGATGGTAAGTGCAACATCTGCCCATAACAAATGCTGTGTCACCCAGAACAGTGTGACACCACAATGCGCCCGGCACACAGACAGACATCAGTTCTTAAGTCTCATATGCCCAGTGATTACGCTTGCTCACAGTGCCCTTCAAACCGAAACACAGTAATGCTTGCACACTACTGCTTCACGGCAGAATAACTGGTCCCGGGGTGGTAATTACCTAGACGGATTCCTGCATAGGAATCCTACCACCAGTCTTCGAAATGTTTTTATCCGTCGGACATGCAGGTTTCCTCACGATGTTTTCCTTCGCCACTGAGCATGTGGTAAATCGGCACTTAAATTTGTAGAACAATTTTAGAGGTGCCGAAACCCGAGATCGAACTAAGGTCACCCGCGTACTATGAAAATTGAGGCGAATGTCCTTTATACTTTTATACTTTATTTTGGATTTCCCTAAACATCCATGATGTTCTCCTAGCCGATTGCGACCACGGCGACAACTTCCGACTACTGTCGAGAGCCATCAACTGCGCAGGAGATATTATAGTACCACAAGTGTACGCGCAAACACAGAGGCACTCACTCGTCCCAACCTACACGCGCCCAATGTAACGCTGATGCGATAAGATCGGAGGTAAGCTAGGATGCAGTGTCAGAAACACGGGGACAAACACAACACAATCAGATCCGAAAACCAACAATTTATGTTTTATCACAAATGTTGGCTCCGGCTGGGATTCGAACCCAGGACCCGTGGCCTGGAAGTCAGGTACTCTGACCACTAGGCCACGCGGTCGTCAAAAAAAACTAATATTATATGCGAAGGAAACTTTCTCTGTCCCTCGGTCTGTTTGTTACCTTTTCACAAGCGGTGAATCGATCTAGACGAAGTCTTACACAGAGATAGCTAGCATCCTGAAGACATAGGATACTTTTTATATCGGATAATCGAATAGTCCCCACGGGATGTTTAAAAAATCTATTTTCGCGCGGACGAAGTCGCCGGCATCTGCTAGTAAAATATATAGTTAAAAATGTAATAAAAACGTAATAAGTACCGGATTAACTTAATTACCTTTCACTTTGTAAAAATTTTGTCTCAAATTTTGAAAAAAAATTATTAATCGTAATATCCCATAACCTCCTAATTTTAATATAATCCCAGCTAAAATTATTGACCCAGAAACAGGTGCTTCAACATGAGCTTTTGGTAATCATAAATGAACAAAATATATAGGTATTTTTACTAAAAAATCCTATGCAGGAATCCGTCTAGGTAGGTACCACTCCAAGGCCAGTTATTTTGCCGTGAAGCAGTAGTGTGCAAACATTAGTCATCAGTTTGAAGGGCACTGAGAGCTAGCGTAATCACTGGGCATATGAGACTTAAGAACTGCTGTCTCAGGGTGTCGGGCGCAGTGTGGTGTCACACACAAATATTCTGGGTGACACAGCATTTGTTATGGGCAGACGTTGCACTTACCATCAGGTGAACGTTTTGCTCGTTCCGTCACTTTGATCCAATAAAAAAAAATAATTGGTCGCGTTTTGCTTGATGTTTGCTTGATGAAAAATGGTCGCGCCGATGTTTCCTGTTTGTCTATATGTTTGATTGTCGATGAACGATTGTCTTCGATTTGTTATGAGTAAACTTCGCATGGGATGACGCCACTCATATTTTTTTATGAAGGAAAGTGAGGAGACGAGCAAAACCATCTTTTGGTTAGCGCAAAGTTTGCCCATAGCAAATGCTGTTGCAGTGTAACCCAGAACACAGAAGTGTACTCACCCAGTGAGTGCCTTTCCGGCCGACAGGTACTGTTTCGGTTGGCCCACGGGTTTGTACCTACCTAGATGAATTCCTTCATAGGAATCCTGCCACCAGTGCAAAAATTACAATTTTAAGTACCGATTTAGCGCGTGCATGCTGTGGTATTAAAAATATTTCGACGGAATGTAAATTCCGCCAACCCGCATTGGAGTAGCGTCACGAACCCTTACCGACTCCAATACCCTCCCAGAAAGAAGAGGAGGCCGGTGCTTAGCAATGGGACATTTATAGACAGTTACTGTAATAATTAAACCGTTTGCAATAATTTTAGATTTTTTTGTAAAAACCAACACAATTTATTAACAAATAAAGGCGTTTTATTTGAAAAATCTATCGTTTGTATTTAGACGGGTTTTCATTAGACACAATTAAACTCACGACGACGTACAGAGCGGCGCGCTACGGCCAATACCTCCTACACACGACACCCCCCATGGCAGTCCTCACCACCCAGAGTTACCGATACAACAAGTCGACTGCCCGAAATATGGTCCGGACCTCCCTCGGACGGTCGACGCATGGCTGGTTTTCGAAAGAACAACAAGACCAACTATCTCGCGAGACAAAAGTGACATGACTGTGTGATCATTATATTAACTTTATTTATTAATTTATGTTGGCAACCCCGGCTCGCGAGTTTAGATACCCAACGATAAAGGATAAGGAAGCTAACAGCGAAAACTGTCCAGTACTATTAGACCCAATTAAAACTGATTTTGACAAAATGTTTTATGCGTTTTAAAGTCAGTATGAATTATTTTTCTTTCACCATACACACACATATGAACATCGGACTCACAAGCGCTTCCTTGAAAATGACAATGTCCGGCAGTGGTGTCCAGCTGATGACAACAGATAATAAATATTAGTAAAAACACCGTGTGGTGGCGGCTCGTTAAAAGAATACTACCACTCCATCTCATTCAATGGATCTCGTAAAAGGCGAGTAAGGAATTAAACTGCACTGTGCACCCAACAGCGCATGCTGGCGATGGGCTCACCACCTATCACACCAAATGCATTATATTGTTTAGGTGAAACGTGAATTGTGGCAGTCATCTGTTTAGAACACAGGCCTCACCCATAGATTTCCACAAAACACGGTCTTGAACCACCTGCATGCATATACATTGAATTCCCTCAAAATCGTGCAAGTCGTCGCTCCATCTAGTGAGTGCCCAGTCACTGACTACCCCTTATGGGATACAGTCGCGATCTTACGAGTATGTATGTAAAAACAGTAGAAAAGCGCCATTAAAAACTTCGAACAAAAATTTCTGTTATTCCGTTATTAGACATCATGAAAATCAATGCTAATAATATTTGAAGATTACTGTTTTATCTCCGCCAATTTTAATTAATCTAATATTTCACAAACTTTATAATATTTTCCTCAATAATAAAATAACAAGGCACGACCTTAACAAATTATCCGCTTAAAATGTAATATTATTCAAATAAAATTGCAAAGCGAAATTATTAACACAAGACAGTGATATGGCACGCAGTTGTCGAAGAAGAGAATCTCCCGCTCCTTGGCACTAGTACGGTCCGGTTCAGGTTCGGTTCCTCGTCATCCCTAAAATACTCTGAAAGGTTAAAGCCATGAGCGTGAAATGTTACAAGGCGTCCGGTACTGCGATTGAAATTTGAAAAATTTTTTTTGAAAATTGAACGCCTATGAAGCGTGACTATTGCGACTAAATTTGTCTTCCTTGTCTATGCTCTATGTCCAGCTGTGGGCTGTTCACATGGTGATAATAATAAGAATGATTAGTGACTATTACACCAGCCACGGCAGTTCCCCACGCTACGTGTTGACAGATAGCAAATACGAAAAAGCATTAAATCCGAACATCATCATTTTCATCACATTAGTCCGTCACAAGTCAACTGCTGAACACAGGCCTCACCCATAGACCCACAAAACACGGTCTTGAACCACCTGCATGCATATACATTGAATTCCCTCAAAATCGTGCAAGTCGTCGCTCCATCTAGTGAGAGGTTTGTCGGTAAGACGTTGCCTCGACGACATTTCTTCCCCAACGGCTATCGGTTCTACGAGCTATATGGCCGGCCCATTGCCACTTCAGCTTGCTGATCCTAAGGGATATCCTATGCCTGTTCTGCTGCGGATATCATTTTTAGCGATACTATTTCGTACAGAATAACCGAGCTTCGGCAGCACATGCGGCATGTAGTGAGAGACCACGTCTCGGTTACATATGTGTATTACTAGCACCGACTGGTTGAATAATTTAGTTTTGAAACATTACATTGTTACCTTATTTTTAAAGGCAACATAATAAGAGATAGAGTAAATAAATTCTTTAAAAATGTATAGAGTAAAGCGTATAACCTCTTTCAGGTTACCGAATCCGACTAGACAGTCGGTTAGTCTGTAGACAAGCAGGGGTGTGCGAGCATCACATTATTTCGGTTTAAAGGGCACTGAAGCAAGTGTTATTTGAATACCGATGTCTCATGGCGAATGTTTTTTTTATTGGAAAATAGACGAGAAAATAAGTGCAACGTTTGCCCATAACAAATGCTGTGTCACCCAGAACATTTCTGTGTGACACCACCTTGCGCTCTACACCCTGAGACTTAAGTCTTAAGTCTCATATGCCCAGTGATTACGCTAGCTCTCCGTGCCCTTCAGACCGAAACACAGTAATGTTTGCACACTACTGCTTCACGGCAGAATAACTGGCCCCGGGGTGGTACCTCCCTAGACGGATACCTGTATAGGAATCCTACCACCAGGACGTGCAGTGCGGTCTTAGACACAGGTCTTGGATCAAACCGGCCTGCAACAGGTTGACGAACTGCTCGTCTTGTCCCTTCCATAAAAAAAATGGAGTAAAACAGATGTAATGTCTACTTCTAATATTCAAAATGCTGTGCGCCACAATCTTCAATATTCAATCTAAGAATCAATTAAAATTTTTTTTAATAATATTTCCATCGTATTTTAAAATGTAATAAATACAAAATAACATTTATTACATTTACTTGTTGCTTAAAACAATAAATTCACTTTCTAGTACTTAATAAATTTCTGGATCCTTAACAGCAAACCAACTTCTTAATATAACATAATTAAGTAGCTATTGAAGAATCCCCCAGGGAGACTGAATGAAATAGCTCACCTATTTTGTTTGCTCTTGACCCCCCAGAGGGTTCTGGTTCAATTTTCTATTATTCGCATGTGACTTTTGTATTGGT
The DNA here is from genome assembly GCA_019845155.1 of Luehdorfia chinensis. Lineage (NCBI taxonomy): Eukaryota > Metazoa > Arthropoda > Insecta > Lepidoptera > Papilionidae > Luehdorfia > Luehdorfia chinensis. The sequence continues at coordinate 1,595,846 of JAHVAK010000142.1, read as the reverse complement.
AAGGCCGTTTGGTTGTGATTGAAAATACACACAACATTAATGTACCATTTTACAAATGCATGTTATGAGTTATCTTGATTGATTCTATCTACATTTTTTGTCGAATGAATCCGGCGTATGTTATCTTATGATTTTAAACTAGTATCAGACCCTCGCTTTGCTCAGCCGCAAAGTTGTTTCAATCTATTTTAGAAATTTGCGTACTATAGTGACGAAATAATAACTCTTTATCTAATAACTTGTTATCTACTACCGGTTTTCTATTATTTAAAGATAAAGATGATTAATTTTTTTAACATCGGCGTACAAAACGAGCATGCTGGTTTTATCACTGGTGGTAGGATTCCTATGCAGGAATCCGTCTAGGTAGGTACCACCCAAGGGCCAGTTATTCTGCCGTGAAGCAGTAGTGTGCAAACATTACTGTGTTTCGGTTACGGTGACACAGCATTTGTTATGGGCAGACGTTACACTTACCATCAGGTGAACGTTTTGCTCGTTCCGTCACTTTTATGAAATAAAAAAAAAAAAAAAAATATTAAAAAATATTCTAACATGTTTTCGCATTACAGTATTTTTGTGTTAAATTCACAAACTGCTGTGTGGTGGCGGCTTAAGAGAATCTACCACCCCATCTCATCCCGTTGGTGTCGTAAAAGTCGACATAGAGAAAGTTAAATGAAAAGATGGGCAACAGCATCTTCCAGGAACGTCTGGATAAATAAACTGCGGATGCCAACCCGCCTGCCAAGCGGGGCAACTATGGCAAAATCCCTCAAAATGAGAACTACGTACTTTTGTGGCAATCTATTGATGTTCCGATGTTCAGCAGTGGACTGGTGATAGGCTGAAATGATGATGATGATAGTCGAAAAATTCAAAGATTTTTTTTTTATTTTTGTAACTTTCTTGCTAATCACGGCAATTCCGGTGTTTTTTTCCTTTTTTTTTAAAAAAAACGAAGCCCACAGTAGGATTTCTCCTGTATCATGGGTGCGTTTTTCAGAAATATATTTCAGATGCACAAACAACCAGACCCGAAACCGACTATTTGTGTTTTGGGCAAATGTTGGCTCCGGCTGGGATTCGAACCAGGACCCGCGGCGTAGAAGTCAGGTACGATAACGCGGTCGTCACGAGGCGCAATTATCATTAGTCGAGGTAGGTACCACCGCAGGACCAGTTATTCTACCGTGATGCAATAGTGTGCTAACATTACTGTGTTTCGGTCTGAAGGTCACTGATAGCCAGTATAATCACTGGACATTTGAGACTTAAGAAATTGTGTCTTAAAGTGACGAGCACAGTGTGATGCCACACAGAAATGTTCTGGGTGACACAGCATTTGCTATGGGCGGACGCTGCACTTACCATCAGGTAAACGATTTGGTCTCGTCGCTTTCTCTCATAAATAAAAATCCCTAACCACAAATAGAAATCGGTATTTAATATCATATATTACCTAATATATAATATTACCTACTTACTTAACTTACATCTATTTGTAAATACATAAATACTCCGCGGTTGACTGTCGTAGAGTCAGTCAATATCACTTGATAATGCCTCGTTTTGAGGTGAAACACGTGTCGTGTTCTCGACTTCAGTGGTGTGTATTGCTTAGTGGTAGTGTTGTAGTATTGGAGGGTATCTGGTGGCGGCTCCCGGTGGCGGTATTGGTCTTTTGCACGCTGTTGTGGGCGGTGCTCTTCAAAACCAGACACTCCATTTTACATTTTGCATGCGTATCTTAGCAAATTAACTTTCTCTCCTTTACTATAATGGATTTCCGCAAAGTAACGCCTGATTCTATTAACTATATTAAATACTTGATTTTCTCCTGGCGCAGGAGATATTATAGTGTCACAAGTGTATGCTCGCTCGATGTATCGCTGATGGGATAAGATCAGACATAGGCCAGGATGCAGTGCCGAAAACCCAGTACCAGCGGCGTATAAGTCGGTCTACTTTTACATTTGAATGGGAATACATCATCATCATCATCATCAGCCTATCTCAAGTCCACTGCTGAACATAGACCGATTGCACAAAAAAATTGTAGCTCTCCTTTTGGGGGATTTTGCCATAGTTACCACGCTCGGCAGGCGGGTTGGCAACCGCAGTTTATATGAATATTACCAGATGTTCAGGAAGATGGTGCTGCCCATCTCCCGGTGATTAATTAGTCAAAAAAAAATGAATTCAACGCAGAAGCTCCGAACAGAGTTTCATGAGTTTCTCATGGATCCCATCATCAGAACTTGACCGAAATACCTTACCCTACCTTATGTGGGACCACCCTTACGATATTTCCTTTCTAATAAAAAAAGATTTAAATAAAACTACTTTTTTACGGATTTTATCGCGTTTAATTTTTGAACTATTTTTACCCGACGTTTCGGACGCTTTACAGCACCCATGGTCACGGGGGGACTGAGGTGACAGTTGTCCCAATGTCATAGTTAACCCAAATGCGTAGATCGGACTACAAATAATAATTAAAAGCTGAAGGTACTCCGGGTTAACTATGACATTGGGACAACTGTCACCTCAGTCCCCCCGTGACCATGGGTGCTGTAAAGCGTCCGAAACGTCGGGTAAAAATAGTTCAAAAATTAAACGCGATAAAATCCGTAAAAAAGTAGTTTTATTTAAATGTGTAATATTCGCGTAAATAAAAGAAAAAAAAGATTTTTCCGATTCGGTTTATAAATGACCGAGTTCTGAGGTAGGAAACGTAAATAAAATGCAAACTCCCACCTCTTTTTGAAGACGCTTACATAGACTTGAATATAGTTTAGTAGTTAATAATCTTTAAAATAATTGAAATCAAACTATTTACGCGTAGGTACGATGTTATCTTTCACAATCGATCCAATATCAGTGGAGCTCGTCCGCGTCCTACACTACACGTATAATAAATTATTCACCCATGATTTGTTTTATAGTAGCTGCGCCGCGCGGTTTCACCCGCGTAGAATAAGCCAACCACGGCCACGATTGCGCCGTACGGCATAGTACCTCGCATACTATTCTAGCCTGGAACCTTCCCCAATAAGACGAAATACATACATAAGATCACGACTGTGTCCCATAAGGGTTAGTCAGAGACTGGGCACTCACTGCAAAAACAGATGACTGCCACAATCCACGTTTCACCAAAACAATGATGATGATCTGATGTTCTACTAGCCGATTTCGACCACGGCGACAACTGCCGACTACTGTCGAGAGCCATCAACTGCGCAGGAGATATTATAGTGCCACAAGTGTACGCGCAAACACAGAGGCACTCACTCGTCCCAACCTACCCGCGCCCGATGTAAAGCTGATGCGATAAGATCGGAGGTAGGCTAGGATGCCGTGTCAGAAACACGGGGACAATCACAACACAACCAGACCCGAAAACCAACAATTTATGTTTTAGCACAAATGTTGGCTCCGGCTGGGATTCGAACCCAGTACCCGCGGCTTAGAAATCAGGTACTCTGACCACTAGGCCACGCGGTCGTCAAACCAAAACAATATAATGCACTTGGTGTGTTAGGTGGTGAGCCCATCGCCACCATGCGCTTTTGGGTGCACAGTGCAGTTTAATTCCTTACTCGCCTTTTACGAGATCCATTGGATGTGATGGAGTGGTAGTATTCTTTTAACGAGCCGCCACCACACGGCGATATATAAGACGAAATAAGATAATAAAAAACGTAAAAAAAAGTGAACTACCATAAACTAAAATAAAAATGATCATAATGCAAATTAAAGCCGCGCGTAACACGTCCATCCGCATAGCACCTAATGTCTATAGTGTTGTGGAGAAAACATAAATATTCCGAAAATAAGAAGTAAGTAAGCGGTGGCGGCCTAGTAAAATCTACCACCCTATCTCATCCCGTGGGTGTCGTAAAAGTCCCCGCCTGCAGAGCGTGGCAACTATGGCAAAATCCCTTCAAAATGAAGAGAGCTACAAACTTTTCTGGCTATCACAGGAGGAGGCCTAGGCTTAGCAGTGGACTTGTGATAGGCTAAAACGACGACGACGACGAAGAAGTAACTTAGATTACTCTCTGAAAAGTCATCTAACTACCAATGTTACCCGTCAAAATCGATTCAGCCGTTTCAGAAATTAGCTCGAACCAACAAACCGACGGACAGGCAATAATTTAAAAAATGCGTGTTTATGTTTTGGTATCCTGCACTTAATCATATGAGATTAAGAAGAATTCTATTTAGATTAAACAGCCCTTATGACGGCGGTGATAATAAACGTAAGTCAATTATACCGCCATGTGGTAGCGGAGTAAAAGAGTCAACTCATCTCGGGAAAAAATTGCCATTCAATTTAGTACTTATTACTAGCCGCGATAGCTAAGCAGGTTCGCTGTAAATTACATAATAGTGATGATGTTCTCCTAGCCGATTTCGACCACGGCGACAACTGCCGACTACTGTCGAGAGCCATCAACTGCGCAGGAGATGTTATAGTGCCACAAGTGTACGCGCAAACACAGAGGCACTCACTCGTCCCAACCTACCCGCGCCCGATGTAACGTTGATGCGATAAGATCGGAGGCAGGCCAGGATGCAGTGTCAGAAACACGGGGACAATCACAACACAACCAGACCCGAAAAACAACTATTTATGTTTTAGCACAAACGTTGGCACCGGCTGGGATTCGAACCCAGGACCCGCGGCTTAGAAGTCGGGTACTCTGACCACTAGGCCACGCGGTCGTCTACATAATACATACCTAATAGTAAACATACATAGACTCTTCTCTTTGCCATTGGACAATCTTTCCCACATCTTCCGCTTTTTATAGGAGGTAGTGACGAGACGAGTAAAGCGTTCACCTGATGATAAGTTCACTGTCTCGCCGTAACAAATGCTGTGCCACCCCGAAACGTTTCTGTGTGGCACCGCACTGCGCTCGTTACTCTGAGACATCAGTTGTTAAGTCTCATATGCCCAGTAATTACATTAGCTCTCAGTGCCCTCCAGTCCGAAAGACAGTAATGCTTGCACAATACCGGTTCATGACAGAATAAGTGTCCCTACTAATTTCATGAGCTCGTACGTTTCATACAAAGGATTGATCTGCTGCTTTTGAGGTGGTCTTTAAAATTCTCTAGCAACTTTAAATTGGTCATATACTACGTGAATCGAAAACCATAATTTCTAAAATGAGAGTAGACTATTGCAGTAGTAGTAGAAAATTTATAGACTATTACTGTTAATTAGTTATTGAATTTATTAAATTGGTAACATCGTCACAGCAGCGTCTAATGTTCGCGCGCACTTGTACATCCCAGTACAATCTTTCTTGTCAAACTGCAAATACCACTAATCTTCCCGACTGTTGGCTGACTTTCGGTGATCATATATGGTAGGCACTATCGCATGCATAACCATAATATGCATAACTATGCATAACTAATATGCATAACCGAATTCATTAATAGACCATATCTATCTGTACAAACATACCAGAGTCGGCTCGGTTGGCGCAGTGGTTAAGTCCTTGAGTTCTGCGCCGCGGGTCGCGGGCACGAGTCCCGCACGTGACATATATTTGCATAGCCTACATATAGTTGTTCCGGATCTGGGCGTTTGTGCATGTGGAGTTTATGTATGTAAAACGCACCCACGACACAGGAGAATTCCTACTGCGGGGCATCGTTTATAAAGGAAAGAAGAAGAAAGACGTCAGCCTGAAAAATGGATCATATTTTTCAGGCTTAAGTCTTTGACGGTAAAATGTAGACGTGATTTCACGCAATAATCTCGAAATGCCACAAAAACCAAAAGAAACGCACCGGGCACTTCAATATATACCGATTGTACTAAAGAACATCAATATTAGTAAATTTTCAGTTTTGTCTTACAGCACATTGGATTAAATTTTAATAATGCTTATCTTAGAGATATGCTACACTTTTAATACGTACGTCGTATCTCTCCACGCCGTCACCCCTTACAAATTATTTTTAGACATGACATATTCCTGCGTGAAGTTACCTACGGCTTGCTATTGTGGATATGTTAGAGATTAACTGGATAATGTGTCTTTTGTAACGTGAATAGGATGAACAGTGAGGATAATGGCATGTACCAATGAGAAGAATTTTGTTTGTTTCAGTCTCCAAACGAGCTTTACCTGAATATCGTTTTTTTTTTTCTTAAAAGTAACGGAACGAGCAAAACGTTCACCTGATAGTAAGTGTAACGTTTGCCCATAACAAATGCTGTGTCACCCAGAACATTTCTGTGTGACACCACACTGCGCTCGACACCCTGAGACAAACACAGCAACGTTTGCACACTACTGCCTCACGGCAGAATATCTGGCCCGGGGGGGTGGTACCTACATAGACGGACTCCTGCATAGGAATCCTACCACCAGTAAAATTAATACAAATCAAAGAACGTTTATGCAGCTTAGTTTCGAATTAGGGTCGTCATAATCATCATTTCTGAACACAATTCAAAAAAAAATACTCTCTACCCTTTAGCTTAAATCGAATTTTCGCAACACCGTGCAGGTCGTCGACCCATTTAGTGGGGGATCGCCCTACACTGCGTTTGCCGGTACGAGGTTGCCATTTCAGAACCTTTCTTCGCAACGGTTATCAGTAAAAAAGTGTTCAGCCCATAAATGACCCACTACTGAGCACGGGCCTCATCTCATTTCTGAGAGGGTTTTGGAGCTAGGAAGAATCCGTCACGCTGCTCCAATGCGGGTTGGCGGACTTCACATGTCTTCGAAATATTTTTTTATTTCTCAGACATGCAGGTTTCCTCACGATGTTTTCCTTCACCGCCGAGCACGTGGTAAATCAGCCCTTAATATTGCAATTAACAATTTCAATGGTGCCGGCACCGGGAATCGAAGCCAGGTCACTCGCGTACTATGAAATTTCAAGCAAGCGCCTGAGTACAAGTACTACAAGCCAATCTAAGGCCAGCCCATTTACACTGCTTTTTCTGCTGCAGATATCATCGTTACATATTCTATCTTGCAGAGGAACACCGAACATATTTCTCTCCATAGCTCGCTAAACGACTTCGAGCTTCCTCGGTCTCGGTTCCGTATGTCATTACTGGCAACACTCACTGGTTGAAGACTTTTGTTTTGAGACATTGAGGTATACTCGACGAGATGTGACGCAGTTTCCCGAATGCCGCTCAGCCGAGTTGTATTCGTCGATTGACCTCTTGGTCGAAGCTGGACCTACGTAGTCCGACAATACAGTATGCATATTCGTCGACAACTTCGAGCGTAGTGATCCCAACAACAACCGGTACAGGTGTGACATGGACATTAGACATGATCTTCGTCTGGTCAATGTTAATCTTAAGACCTACTCGTTGGGAGACACTGTTCAGGTCATTGAGCATAGTGCTAACGTCCTCCAGCGATCGGCAAATCGAAGATGAGTGATGTATTCATAATTGATGTTAATACCGTTATCTTTTCAAATCCAGTAGCTTGAAGACATCTTCGGGGATATTACTCGTACATCGCCATGTCTTACACTTTTTCGCAATTGGATCAGTCGGTCTGGTTGGTTTAACCGGAAACAAAAACATAGTAGTCTGCCTTAAATTCTGTCATTGCAGGCCCGAGCCTTCCTGTCTTTCGCATTAATCTGTCTCAGGAGGAGCTATGAGGAGGCTTTTAGCCAGAAGAAACATATTCTTCCTTAAGAAACGAATCCCTTCAGTAGGATTTCTCCCGCATTGTGGATGTGTTGTACATCATATTCATACATCATACAATGGAATGGTAGGATTCCTATGCAGGAGTCTATCTAGTCCATCCATGGCCAGTTATTCAGCCGTGAAGCGGTAGTGTGCAAACATTAAAAACAGTAAAAATAAATTTAAATCTACATATTTTCTTTCTTTATCCGCTTTTACACGTGGTAAAACTGAGTGAAATTTTAAACGCTCTGCACAGTCATAACACCGTTTAATGTATGCCGTTTCTGTCCGCCGTGCATTAATTATTCATAACAACCCCCCAGTTGCGCGACACACGTGTCAACTCTCAATGACACGAGAATCAACAGGTTGGCGTCACTAAATAATTAACGACTAATCGAACGTATTGTGTATAAGATAAATACTCTCGCCACGATAGCATCGGTCAACGTGTTTAATTAAGTCGACAAATCTCATTGTAGGGGGTCTCACTGTTTATGTAAATGTCAAGTTGTAACATACTAGATGCCCGTCGAAATTCGACCGATTTTTTTTTAAATTGTATGTTATTACATACATACATATATAAGATCACGACTGTATCACATAAGGGGTAGTCACAGACTGGGCACTCACTGCAAAAACAGATGACTGCCACAACCCACGTTTCACCAAAACAATATAATGCATTCGGTGATGGATAGGTGGTGAGCCCATCGCCATCATGCGCTGTTGGGTGCACAGTGCAGTTTAATTCCTTACTCGCTTTTTACGAGATCCATTAGATGAGATCGAGTGGTAGTATTATTTTATCGAGCCGCCACCACACGGCATGTTACTCGTATTAACGTTTGAGTAATAATTTCACCAGATACTTTCGTGTTTGACATTGGCAATTTGAACGTACATATTCAATGTTTTATTTTATTTTATTTAATGTATGTATATCATCCTACGATCCTACTATAAACAATCCTACGTTTCAGAGTGCTCAAATAAATTTATAAAACGACTGGTGGTAGGATTTCTACGCAGGAATCCGGTCTAGGTAGGTATCACACCAGGGCCAGTTATTCTGATTTCTAAAATTGTTTTGGAGCCGGGTAAAGTGGCTGACTTTACCCGGACAATGCGGACAATTGCGGGCGGAAATATTTTTATTTCACAGACACGCAGGTGTCCTCGCGATGTTTTTACCTTCACCACTGACCACGTGGTAAATCAGCACTTAAAAATCGCAATTATAGAGGTGCTGGTATCGGTGATCAAACTAATGTCGCCTACTATTAAAATTAAGGCGAGCGCCCGGCAACTGAGGTACGACGGTCATTCAACGTAGGTACTAAGTCAACTTAACAAGAAGATGCAGTGAATATAGACTTCACTAACTTTACGACGATCTCGATATTTTTAATGATTCACTGCACAAATTGAGACGCAAATCATACGCCAATTCTTGCGCCAATAACATTTTTATACACTTATAAACATTTGCATGTTCTATTTTTTTTGTTAGTTTGCTGGCAATGTTGTTGTTAATTGGTTACTGTGAATTCGTGCTAGAATTCCTGTACAGGAATCTGTATAGGAAGGTACCATCATAGGACCAGTTATTCTGCCGTGAAGCAGTAGTGTGCAAACATTATTGTTACGATCTCAACGGGCACTGAGAGTTAGTGTAATCACTGGGCATATTAGACTTAAGAATTGATGTCTCTAGAGGACGGTCGCAGTTTGCCACGAAATATTCTCGGTTACAAAGCATTTGTCATGGGCGGACGTTGCACTTGCGTTCAGGTGGAAATTTCACTATCTCCTATAAAAAAAAAAGTGTTTGTCTGTCTGACAATGGACAAGCATGAAAGATTTAAGCTTCTATGAATATAAAGTTAAAGTGTCACAAATAAATAAACAGACCTCTTAACACTCACCGCAAGACGAAGACTTTTAACAGATAAGTTAGGATGATTTGCTACGAGCACCGCGCTTGGTGATGGCCCGCACAGTATCCGAAGAAGCTTTCAAAGCCAGAAAGGCTAACAGCAATTACATCACCGAAATTATATTGGCAGGTGGATTGAAAGGCGCAGTATGAGACGCTGCTGCCCGTAACGGGTCGGAATAATTTTAGTCTGATTTTTATCAGAAGGTCGAACGAAAATATCGTCGGAGGTCAAGAGATTTTCTAGCATTTCCCATCTCTTAGACGACTTTTACAATACCCATGGGATGACTTTATGATTTATTATTGTGGGGTATTCATAGAGCTATCTCGTCTTGTTGGGACATATGAATATATAGATATATATATATAAAATAAATAAGATATTATATTTTAGAATAACTATTTATATATAATAGAAAAAGTATATATACTAATGATGATGATAAAACTTTTACAATGCGTTTTTGCTAGATGGTAGTTTATGATTTTCAGGCAGCGCATTTCATATGCTTTATAAAGTTCATTAACATTAATTATGTGTGCTGTACCCAAAGTATTTGCAGGCATGCTTGTTATCATAGCCGTGTTGAATTATCCAAGTAATTAAAACTAAACTGTCGTCGGAACATTGAATCATTGTATCCTGTAATATAATTTATAATCCTCTAAATTAAATTAAATCTAATTTAATGTATATAAATTATTCCTATACTTTAATATTTCCACTGCCTTTCATAACTAACTTTTTTGTATACTTATCATTGAACGCCGCTTTGTTTCGGCGACGCACACATCGATTGCGTTCGGAATTTATCAAAATAATTTTAGTCTCGTAAGAATTACTATTTTCGATTAGTCGTCTGTCCAACTACAATACTTTCTAGTAAAAAGCTAAACTGTTTTCTCTATGTCGCCTAATAAGAAATACCTTCAAGTAACCGCTTGCGGGTCAGTTTTGCGGGATGCGTTTTGTAGGTCGTCTTGAAGAAAAACTTAATTTAGAATTACGTTCGGGCCTTTAAAGAGTCCGCGTTAGTCAGGAGGAGGAGCGGGGAGCTGCCCCCTCCCCTCTCCCCTAGAGACTCGATTCGTTTATCTCGTCGTTCGTCGTTTCAGCCTATCACTAGTCCACTGCTGAACATAGGCCTCCCCCATAGATTGCCACAAAAGTTTGTAGCTCTCGTTATGGGGGGAATTTGCCATAGTTGCCACGCTCGGCAGACGGGTTGGCAACCGCAGTTTATTTATTCAGATGTTCCAGCAAGATGCTGCTGCCCATCTCTTGGTTTTCGTTTTCCCTCTGTCAACTTTTACGACACCCACGGGATGAGATGGGGTGGTAGATTCTCTTAAGCCGCTACCACACGGCCAATATAACCCGACCGATGGCAAAACGTCACATTTCAATGAGAAATATTCGCACTAAATGTACTCTATATTTTAGTATTAGAATGCTGTTTGAACTTTTGTCTCACGGCTTCTTGAATGGACTATAGAGATGGACACGAAAGATTATATTATTGAAATAAATATAGTGTTTTTTTTGTAATATAGTATCTATGCCATCGGATCATAGCACTATTCGTTTTTGATTGCTTAAAACTGAGAGGATCTTGGCCAATCTTTTTTTAGGACTAAAAAGGGGGCCCTACCACTGGTGTGCCCACCACTGCATCCGGTAACTGGATCGAAGTCCCGGAAATCGTCATCAATATAAATATTCCCACCGATTATTATCCGGCAGATAATCTATCTGCATCAGTTACCATGCCCAACAGTAATAGTTATAGCTCCGTAATCAAGCTGTTTCTTTCCGGCTGCTTAGAAAACTGGACGATTTTGGACCACAGTAACAAATGCCGAAGACTGTTGTAAGCTATCGAATGCGCTGGTTTTTACGTTCATGTGGTCGACTTATTGCACGCGGGTGTCACTGTGGGTGCACTGTGCACCCAACAGCGCATGGTGGCGATGGGCTCACCACCTATCACACCAAGTGCATTATATTGTTTTGGTGAAACGTGGATTGTGGCAGTCATCTGCTTTTGCAGTGAGTGCCCAGTCTCTGACTACCCCTTATGGGATACAGTCGTTATCTTATGTATGTATGTCACCGCGAGTTACAGCTAGTCGGGGCATAAATTAATTGGCATTAGATAAACGATGTGTGGTAGCGGCTTAAGAGAATCTACCACCCCATCTCATCCCGTGGGTGTCGTAAAAGTCGACAGAGGGAAAACGAAAACCAGGAGATGGGCAGCAGCATCTTGCTGGAACATCTGAATAAATAAACTGCGGTTGCCAACCCGTCTGCCAAGCGTGGCAACTATGGCAAAATCCCCCCAAAACGAGAGCTACAAACTTTTGTGGCAATCTATGGGGGAGGCCTATGTTCAGCAGTGGACTATTGATAGGCTGAAACGACGACGACGACGACGACGGGTTATATTCGCCATCTTGTATCTATCAACTTGTTGATATGAGAGTTTCCAGATAATTTTATCTAATTGCCTTATAGCTTTCGTTATTTTTTTTTATGGAAGAGGGACAACCGAGCAAGCGGCTCACCTGATGGTAAGTGATCACCGCCGCCCATGAACATCTACAATACCAGAGGAATAGAAGATGCGTTGCCGTTGCGTTATCTGTTCATTGTTTTCTTTGTTCGTACTTTGTTTGACCCAAGCTGAAATTAATAGACAATAGATCATGCTACGATATCAAATATATAATAATAATAATAAATCTTTATTGAACACAGAAACATTTTTAACATTTTGTTGAAGTCCTGGCTTCTGAACTAGGAAACCCTGTATGTCAGAAGACAGTTCCCTCCCACTTTAAATTACTTACTTGCTGTGCACAATACAGATAGATAGGAAGAAAAAAAAAACAATATGGTATACAGATTTTCTATATGTATGTGTTTATGAGTGTATGTGTGTATATTAGATATATTAGAATATACCCCCCAAATATCAATATATCAACCGAATAGTCTAGAATCAGTGGATAATTTTGTTAAATTTCATTACGCTTACGGCTACTAACCCGGCGGTCACATACGCTTTAGACAATCACGCGAATTAATGAGATGTTTACGTGCCGGTGGTGGCGTAACAGTATTACGTGAACCATCACGATTGCTTGTCTTAAACGCACGTCCCAACTCTAATTAAATCAATTTATTGGCAGACTGCGTTTTGCTTCAGTGACAGCTAGCTGCATAATTACCCGCTCCTTTAACGAAACACTTTCAAAGCGAGAAGCAATCCGAATATTTGAAGTGGTAAAGGTTATGTATACCTTATGTAATGGAAACCAAGAGATAGGTAGCAGCATCTCCCTGGAACATCTGAATAAACAAACTGCGGTTGCCAACCCGCCTGCCAAGCGTGGCAACTATGGGAGAGTCCTTTCAAAATGGGGGTACAAGCTTTTGTGACAATCTATGGGACAGACCTATGTTCTCCAATGGACTAGTGATAGGCTTAAATGTATCCCGATACATGATCAATCAAAGTGTAAATAAATAAAAAATAAAAAACCGGCAAAGTCTATGAAACGCAAAAACGCAGGAGAAATTCCGGTAAACCATACTGTACACTACACGGGTCTGCTAGAGAGAACATTTTTGATTGCCGTGTAAATGTACCATGGTAGAGAACGCCAACAACCCGACGTATGAAAAGACTTTGAGTTACATGAACTCATTTTCTCAGCTTTAGAAACTTGAGTGAACACAACACTTGTGTGCGACACTAAAATACTTCTAATATAGACTACGAATAGCTTTCGATATCTTTCGATTTTGCTGAGGAAACGTGATAACTTCCTCCAGGTTTTTTTTATTGTATAAAGTGATGAAACGAGCAAAACGTTCACCTGATGTAAGTAAGTAGTAATACTAGATTCCGATGTTACGTTTATCTAATGTAAATAAAATATCGATTTATTGTTTAATTAATCATTTTTTTTATTGTATAAAGTGATGAAACGAGCAAAACGTTCACCTGATGGTAAGTGCAATGTCTGCCCATAACATATGCTGTGTCATCCAGAACATTGACATCAGTTCTTAAGTCTCATATGCCCTGTGATTACGCTAGCTCTCAGTGCCCTCCAAACCGAAACACAGTAATGTTTGCACACTACTGCTTCACGGCAGAATAACTGGCCCTGGGGTGATACCTACCTAGACGGATTCCTGCATAGGAATCCTACCACAAAATTAATAGTATATTGACTATTGTTTATAATAGTGTCTGTCTAGAATTTCAAAATTAATGTTAAATATACGACGCCTAACCATAAATGACCGTTTTAAAAATTATTGTCTATCTGTCTGAAAGTTTGTCTCGAATAGGTTCCGAAACGACTCGACGGACATCAATGAAAATTTTAGGGATTAGACAGGAATTTTAGCTTAAATTGTCGCGTACGTTCCATTTCGATGTCTTCCAGGGCTCAGAAGATACGAATGTAAATATTTGTAATAATCATGCGGTCGGCCTATTTTACGGCGGTGCACATCTAATACATGTATAAAGAAATAACAGGTGAAATAAATGACTCAATTTGTCTACAAAAAACGTTGACGAAGGAGTATTTTGATGGAGTTTTTGTTAGTGCGTTCCTGGTATCATCAGGAAGGGCGTTCCACATGTTTCTACCCGAAGAACGGGTCGGGTTTATAAAACAGATTTTTTTTTTTTCAATTTACCGTTTTATAAATCAGTCGTTCGCGCGTTGCCTACGTACTTCCGATACATTTATGTCAGATGCGAATAGCTTTTAGAGCGTGTGGACAGCCTGGAAGTCGGAGCTTTGCGGTACACTTGCTCTTATACAGTGCTTTTGAGTTACTTATTAGTGATGTAACGAATGTACATTTTTAAACATTCGCGAATGCAAATGGGAATATTATAGTCTTAGGCATAATACGTACAGGTCGCCCAATTTTATTCTTCATTAAAAGTGCACCACTAAATTTTGACAAAGAAAACATGAACACATTTACCGGTGGCAGGATTCCTATGCTGGAATCCGTCTAGGTAGGTACCACCCCAGGGCCAGTTATTCTGCCGTGAAGCAATAGTGTGCAAACATTACTGTGTTTCGGTTTGAAGGGCACTGTGAGCTAGCGTAATCACTGAGCATTTGAGGCTTAAGAACTGATGTCTCAGGGTGACGGGCGCAGTGTGGTCTCACACCGAAATATTCTGGGTGACACAGCATTTGTTGTGGGCGGACGTTGCACTTACCATCAGGTGAACGTTTTGCTCGTTTCGTCACTTTATACAATAAAAAAAAAGATTAATTTAACAATAAATCGATATTTTATTTACATTAGATAACCGTAACATCGGAATCTATTATTACTACTTACTGCTTGACGTTGAATAGTTTATTTTTGATTCAATGTTAATAGAGAACACGCTGTGGCTAAGTCACTTTTTTTCACTTCAAACATTTCGCTCGTTCCTAAACAGAGAAAGAAATCTCGTTGAGATGATCGAAATATCGCTCGTTCCGTAAAACAAGATCCCTATTTTCTAAAATAGACCTAAACGGTCTAACGAGATAGCAAAATAAAATTTTGGGGAAAGCAAACCTTCTGCAATCACTATTCGAAGGCGTTTGGTGAAAGAGAAGTTGCACGGAAGTATAGCAAGATACCCAAGTTGAAATAATGCTATAGGCAACCCGTCTCAGTTACAATAGAATATAAAAGTGTGAGTATAAAGATGTCCAAAGTGTTAAAAATTGATAGAGTCTGTGCCTCGCTGGTGTAATTATTAATTTTAGTATAAAATGTATTGTATGTAATGTATGCATACTCTCACATAAGTGCATGCAATTTATTTACTCTATGTTTAATTTGAAACAGTTCTCGAACAAATTATTAATCGTTCTTAATTATATGTCCAGATTCATCATTGTAAATTTTCATACAAGTTACTTAGTGGGATATAGTTGAGCTCTTTTTATAAAAATGTGGATATTTTATCCATAAAACAATATATTACAATAAAAGTCCATTATAATACTAATGTTTTTAAATTTACTTTATATTATTTTCACAATTTTTATACGCATAATATAATATTTATGACAATCACATTCGCAAAATATTCGCATGATTTTCGCGAATGCGAATGGAAATACGAATATTTGTTACATCACTATTACTCATACATTACTCTTGAGTGCGAACTTTCGACTTCTAAGAGAAAAGTGCGATTCGACATAAACTGGTCTTGTACTTTTTAAAAATGAATGATGCATTTCTCGCTGGATTACCTGCTGGTTCTTTCCAGGACAGAGGGATTTTTTTGGAAATTAATGCAGCTTAAAAAAATACCCCTAATGGTTGTTATGTTAATAATCTACACAGAATAAAAAAATCCTTTCTATTCTGCATGACGTGCAAATTGTCTGGCAATCGTAGAGTGACCGATTTGTGTAATAAGCCATTATGCTAGACTTTGCCGAATGCCTTCGCGAGATTGAATTAGAAATCCCACACAGTTCTGAGGCCTTCCGATTGATTATTTTCTCCGTGAGGCGATGTTCTTATTGAGAGTATAACATTTAGGGATATTTCACAGCTACTAAGCCGACTATATGAAATGAAATGAAAATTCTTTATTTCTCGAAGTAAGAAATATAAATTACGTGTGTCAATAGTCATTTCTTTACAATCTACCGCCGTTTCGTAATGAGGTTCCTCTGACGGAGAAGTAGCAGACGTAAGAAACTCTTTTTTGTAAATCCTTTTTTCTCTTTCTTCTTCTTTTCAGCCTATCACTAGTCCACTGCTGAACATAGGCCTCCCCCACAGATTGCCACAAAAGTTTGTAGCTCTCATTTCGGGGGGGATTTGCCATAGTTGCCACGCTTGGCAGGCGGGTTGGCAACCGCAGTTTATTTCTTCAGATGTTCCAGAATGATGCTGCTGCCCATCTTTTGGTTTTCATTTTCCCTCTGTCGACTTTTACGACACCCACGGGATGAGATGGGGTGGTAGATTCTCTTAAGCCGCCACCACACGGCGAATGTCTTCCTGAATCCTTTTTTAACTCAGTCAAAAACATGTTATAATTAAAATTACAAAGAATATTCAACATTATTAAACATCTCTTCCAATAGCGCTGAGGAGATTTATGGACATATCTTTTAATGGAAGTATGTGTGGAAACAAGCTGGTACTTAACCTGATGGTAAGTACCACGTCCGTCCATAACAGTGCGGCACTACACTGCATTCGTAACCACGAGACATCAATTCTTAACTCTCATATGCCCAGCAATTACACTAGCTATCTAAACTGAACCACAATAATATTTACTACTGCTTCGCGGTAGAAAAACCGGCACTGCGGTAGTAGGATTAGATACATAGGATTTTTTTCATTTCTTCTAAAGTAGGGATTCCCATGTATCGGATATCGGTTTCCCAGGGGTCGACATAAACGAAAACTGATTTTGGGAGTCGACGAGGTCTAAAAATCGACCCCTATTAATTAACACCAGTTCTTATTTCAAACTTTCAAGATACTGTAGTTGTGTTACGTGTACCAACTTGTCATAAGAATGACTAATACTTTAGTAGGAAATAATATTGTTGTTCTTTTAAAAAACTGAACAAGTCGAAAAAAACACAAAACAACAACAAAAGCACAAATTCGTACAGGAAGAAAACTAGAAGGTTTTTAAAGTAATTTGGCTATGGGTCTGAGGTATCAGTTCATTTTGGAAAAGGGGTCTCTTGCCCAAAATTGTATGGAAATCCCTGTTTAAGAGCAACAATACGGTGAACAGAAACCAGATGTTTTGAATCGTTTATTGAACGTACTGTTTATTGAATTGTAATCACCATGTAAAGTTTGTCACACGTGGGAATGGAGAGTAAGAAAAATGGCCTACGGATGTGGTCTCTGCCTAACCCTTTTATGGGAAAAAAAACCGCGTGGCCTAGTCGTCAGAGTACCTGACTTCTACGCCGCGGGTCCTGGGTTCGAATCCCAGCCGGAGCCAACATCTGTGCTAAAACACAAATTGTTGGTTTTCGGGTCTGGTTGTGTTGTGATTGTCCCCGTGTTTCTGACACTGCATCCTAGCCTACCTCCGATCTTATCGCATCAGCGTTACATCGTGCGCGGGTAGGTTGGGACGAGTCAGGCCTCTGTTTTTGCGCGTACACTTGTGGCACTATAATATCTCCTGCGCAGTTGATGGCTCTCGACAGTATTCGGAAGTTGTCGCCGTGGTCAAAATCGGCTAGGAGAACATCATTATGGGAAAAAGGTGTGACTGTATGTATGTAGGTTTTTCATATTTATAATATTTGGTTTTGATTTCCCCAGATGGTGTCAGCGGCTTTAATAGTACTATGCAGCATGGCTTTGGCGTTTAGGTACGATTGCTCCGCTGGTAACCTGACCCTGAAGTCCGGATCACATTATCTTCTAACGATGATCTACAAGCTATATATACAAGGTATGAACTTACTTTGCGTCGCTTTCGCTCACGCCACGAGCAATCAATTAAAGAAGTTACAGAGCGTTTAAAATCGATTCTTGCGAACTGCCACCGGAGCCGGTTGGAATCAACGCAATGTAGATCTTCACAGCGACTGTGAAATGCCCTTAATCTCTGAACACTTCAGAGAATTGTCACGGCGGTTTTTCGAAAAAGCCGCGGTTCATTCAAACCCGCTGGTGGTTAAAGCAGCAAATTACCGACCAAACAGAAACGCGACCGAACGCAAACGTCGCCCGCGAAACATGCTAGACGACACGGACGTCTCAGCTCTTCCTGACCACGATACCGTCAGTCACGATCCAGGCTACACTGTACACACAGTCAATAGCTTTAACACGCACCACGACGCGCGACCGCCGTAGAGAAGGGCGCGCAATAGTCAATAATCACACCGCGTACACACGATTCACCCGTGTTCCAGGGCGGTTCTCACCGCCCAGAGTTACCGACACACAAGTCGACAGTCCGAATGGACGCCCGCAGCCTCCCTCGGACGGTCATTAGATGACTATGACTTAAAATATTTAAGAATTTCGAAATCGCGAAAGCACAAAGCGAACGCGACACAGTCCGAATTTCGAGGTTTTTGTAGGAGTTTTTATTTATTTATTTATGTTTGGGTTAAACCAAACCTGGCACGCGGGCCCCTGGCCCGCGAACACAGTATCCAATGAAGCTGTATAAGCCGAGAAGGCTAACAGCAATTACGTCACCGAAAATATATATATGAACTTACTTATTTTCATTTCCATTTCACTGTGAGAAACATTTACTGGTGGTAAGATTCCTATTCAGATTCCGACTAGGTACGTACCACCGCAGTGTCGGTTATTCTGCCCTGAAACAGCAGTGCGCAATATTACTGTGTTCCGGTCTAAGGGGTACTGAGAACTGGTGCTTATTATAATCAAGGAAAGAAAGTTAATTTGATAAGATTACCTAGACGGATTCCCGCATAAGAATCCTACCACCAGTTTTGTTATTATAATCGCTGAGCATATGAGATTTAGGTACTGATGTTCGAGGTGTCAGGCGCAGTGGGGTGAAACACAGAAAAATTCTAGGTGACACAGAATTTGTCATGGGCAGATGTGGCACTTACCATTCGCACATTATCCAATAAAAAAATAACGCGCGGCTTGAATGTAACTTGATCATTATTATTTTAAATGATGGCAGCTTAAGTATTTCTTCTAAAATATTAATAAGGGATTTTTGTTCTGGTACTTAACTTAGTAGTACAATAAGCTAAAGGGTTTGTAGATTTTAACGTGCTAATCTAAAAAAAATACTTATTCGATTTGAAAAGTTATTATTGCTCTAGATTGCTCGTTTAAAAGTTCTACGCTATCATCATCCTCGTCATCATTTCAGCCTATCACTAGTCCACTGCTGAACATAGGCCTCCCCTACAGATTACCACAAATGGTGGAAGCTCTCATCTCACTTTGTCATAGTTAGCCGCTAGACGGGTTATCTACCGCAGTTTATTAATTCAGATGTTTCAGGAAGAGGCTCCTGCCAATCTCCCGGTTTTCATTTGCCCTCGACTTTTACGACACTTACGGGATGTGATACATACATAAGATCACGACTGCATCCCATAAGGGGTAGTCAGAGACTGGGAACTTACTGCAAAAGCAGATGACTGCCACAATCCACGTTTCACCAAAACATTATAATGCACTTGGTGTGATAGGTGGTGTGCCCATCGCCACCATGCGCTGTTGGGTGCACAGTGCAGTTTAATTCCTTACCCGCCTTTTACGAGATCCATTGGATGAGATGGAGTGGTAGTATTCTTTTAACGAGCCACCACCACACGCACATGTGATGGGGTGGTAGATTCTCTTAAGGCGCGACCTAACGGCAAGTTCTACGCTATAAACTTTATTCTATGGCCTAGAGACTTGTTGAAACGGATTATATTATAATACTATAGCAATTAATTAATACGTAAATAATACTTGAACACATTGTGTTTACTTGTATATGAGAAAATATAATACATAATTGCAATAGCCGCTAGTCCGCTCCAAAAAGACTCACGCTGAGAACCGAACATTATCGAACTGCGACTGCTCAGGTCAGCTAGGTACCATGCCGCATGAATATTATTAACATAAAGGGCTTATCTTGCGCCGTGGTAGCTCAGGGGCTAGGCGCTCGCTTTAAATTTCATAGTACGCGAGTGACCTGGGTTCGATTCCCGGTGCCGGCACCACTAAAATTGTTAATTGCAATTTAAGCGCTGATTTACCAAGTGCTCGGCGGTGAAGGAAAACCTCGTGAGGAAACCTGCATGTCTGAGGAATAAAAAAAATTTCGAAGACGTGTGAAGTCCGCCAATCCGCATTGGAGCAGCGTGGCGGATTCTTCCTAGCTCCAAAACCCTCATAGAAATGAGAGGAGGCCTGTGCTCAGTAGTGGGACATTTATAGGCTGAAACTACTTTTTTTTTATCGTGCGCGGGTAGAACCGCGAGGCGCATCTCATCATCAACATAATCACTTCATTCTATCTTAGTCCACTGTTGAACATAGGCCTCCCCCATAGATTGCCACAAAACACGGTCCTGATCCACCTGCATCCATCGACTTCCCGCAAAACTGTGCAGCGGGTACCCGCTCCGTCGCTATAAATCCATACTAATATTATAAATGCTAAAGTAACTCTCTCTGTCCCTCTGTCTGTTTGTTACCTTTTCACGGTTCAACCGCTGAACCGATCTTGACGAAATTCGGCACAGAGATAGCTTGCATCCTGGAGACGGACATCGGATACTTTTTATCTCAAATAGTTGCCGCGGGATATTTATAAAACCTAAACCCACGCGGACGCAGCTAATTATAAATATAAATCTCATTTCTGCCGAATGGTGGGTAGCTGGCGATTAACCTAACTTGGCTTAACAACGAATAGGCTTAATAGTCGACTCAAGGAAATATCCGAAAAATATCGTTATTTTCTAACAAGGTGTTGTTTCTAAAAATAAACATCGCAGATTACTTTTGGCGCCAACTCTAAAATGGCGGTAGAGTTTTATTGAATTTTGTAATTTCCGTGTATATTTTGTGTTCTGATATTTAATGTTGTCTGTGCAGCGGGTGCGGGCAAATGTAACTCTATTGTAAAATTCAATTCAAGACCGAAATTATGATTGGTCCAATGAACCTCTATCTAAATCCATCAGTCCAGCTTATCTCTACCTGCAAATCGATATAGCCATTTGGGAGTTCAGCCCAAACAGGCCGTGGTAACTCACGGTCTAGGCGCTCGCTGAAAATTTCATAGTACGCGCGTGACCTGGGTTCGATTCCCGGTGCCGGCACCACTAAAATTGTTAATTGCAATTTTAAGTGCTGATTCACCATGTGTTCGGCGGTGAAGGAAAACATTGTGAAAAAAAATATTTCGAAGACATGTGCAGTCCGCCAACCCGCATTGTAGCAGCGCGGCGGATTCCTCCTAGCTCCAAAACCCTCTCAGAAATGAGAGGAGGCCCGTGCTCAGCAGTGGGACATTTATATGCTGAAACTTTAGTTTACTTTTACTTTTATGCAAAAAAAGCGCGTTTGAGTTTTGGTATCTTACATTGCAAATAATCACATGCGAAATCACATACAGACACTTAATTTTTTCTCATTTGTATAGATTATATGTTCCAAGTTCGACAGTTAATTCTGCGTATTTATAAATAATTCCGTTTTCGTTTTCAGACGACCGATGCGCCAACTCCCTCTCGTTTAGAGATTTGACCAAGTCGGAAACCGTGTTCGTGCTCACCTGCCTGACATTGAGCTTTTCTGTGACGAACCTAGCCGCTGCCATGGTGTTAACAATAAGTAACGTTTTTATTTATTATATTACAATATCGCGCCTTATATAGAATTTCACCATTGAATCTTTCCTTCCATTTTGAAGTGAAAACTTCTTCACAATCGTTGTGATTTGAAATTCGATGAAAAGGCAACACTAAAAAGAAATAAACATATACATCTATTGGACTTAGCCTGCGAGGGAATGGGATAGAATACAGTATACAGTGTTTTCGAATCTTCGATTTCTGAGTAGATTTTGAGTTTTTTGATATTATTAGCTCGACAAGATCAAAAACAGTAATTGAAGTATTAGTAAATATTTAAAATATATATATTGATCAAATTCAAACCAACGCATTTATATCAAACTTAAGTTATCATAGGCCACTCGTGTCATTAGTTGAAATTAAAAACTTGGAGTCTGTATCATTTTTTTTTTAATTATTTAGGACAACAAACAATTACATAATAATGCTTAAACTATTTATTATATTATTAGCTAAACTTAAGTGATTATGTAACCAACAGCGTTGTCCACAAAAAAAATATTACCATTTCTTATGATGAGACAGAGTGTTAGCAACACTGTAGACCCACCCCCCTGGGCGCAGAAATCAAGTACGCTAACCATTGTCGAATGATCACTAAACCTTTTAGTAACGTAACCATCAACAGATAGCGTGGATATGCCCACACTACACACGACAAAATCGTCTCCCTGCGCATATTTATTTGTAGTGTACCTTCACAGCTACGCTTAAGGAAAACGCCGCGAGGTACATCGACTTCGTTACTTATACGTACGTCGGTCTGTGCACCGCATCGTTTATGGTCGACCTAACGCTGGCTGTCAACTTCGGAATGGATTACGGCACGTTGACATCGCGTCTGGTATGCCTTTATATTGCTTACATCTTCATAGCTCAAAAAAATCTATTAAAACATATATACAAAACCATTGATATACAAAAACCCCGTGATATACTTTAACTATCAAACGGATCCTTATAAGAAAAATAATCACACAAGACACACATTCACAACTACACTTTCATAAGAAGATCACGACGTAACAAACTAGAACCACCAAAACCCAGAACCAGCAATAGTTATTGCTAGAGAAATATATGATTTAAAGGAGCTCAATTTTATAATGAACCTGAAGATATAACTAATACAAAAAGCTTGTGTATTTCATAATGTAAATACCAGGAATAAGCACAAATTAATAATGCCAGTTACCGGACTTCACAGGGTCAGTAACTCTTTTATGGGTCAATGTATGCATTTTTACAACAAAATCCTAAAAAGGTGGAAAAAGACTTTCAATCAAAAAGTTCCAATTTTTTAATAAGCAATGACTTTTTAATGGTTATTATAATATTAAAGAATACATGGATGATGATAACCCCTGGGAATGAGGTGATCACCGTCAAGTTATTTCTACATCTTTATAATCTTTTAATTGTTTATTATTTTTATCTGACTAAAAATAAATAAATTACCCGCTAATTTTTTTGCTGGCTCTTTCCAGGATAGGTATTTTTCGCGAAACAGTGTAGTTAAAAAAAGCAAAAAAAACAATGATTTTCATTAAGTATTCTGTAGGACTTTTGGCGGCAACTCGAAAAATGGCAGTAGTGGTTTTTTTGTGATTTCTGTGTATATTTGGAGTTTTGATGTTTAATAATGATAGTTAATTATGCAGCAAGTGCTCCTGAAAGTGTACATTAATTGGAAAATTCAATTCAAGACCAAAATTGTGCTTTTCGTTTTGTCTCCATCAGTCCACCAAATCTTCAGTAAAGTCAACTATCAATTTACTGTCGATCAAAATTTTGTATCTTGCTGCTTGAAGATTGTATATTTGGATATGTTACTTGACACTGGAAAATAATTTATGACTGTTTCCATTAATAAATTAATAAATAAATAAAAGTATTCTGTAAATAATCTATGTTGAATAAAAATTATTCTGTTGTATTCTTAGAGGCGTCTTGAAGAACATGTAAAGATAAAATATTAAAAGCAATACATTTATCGAGAAAGACTCTCCGACTATATTCGTATATTTAGGGCTTTTTTGTATATCAATGTACGATACTTGGAAATTAAATGGGATAATAATTATTTTTTCGTTCAATTTTCATTCATATTGTTTGTTTTTATTTAATTTACAACTTAAATTGTTGTGTCCTATTATAATTTTATACGGTTAGACAAAATTATAGTACGTAAAATATATATTTTACATTGCCATGTTATATTCTTTTGTATATTAATTAATACGTGACTTAACTTTGTACCCCTTCTAAATGCGCTTGCATTTAGAAGGGGTACAAAGTTAAAGCAGTCTGAGATAAGGCATATCTAAATTTTGTATGGAGAAGCCAGGAAGCTGAAATGTATTTATAATGTGTTACATATAGATTAAATTAAGCAATTGAAACAATAATTATTCACGTACACATAATAGTCTGTTGTTTGTTTACATTCATACTACCATTGTCAAGCACAGTGGTCTGTGGTCAGAGTAGAGATTGTCGCCATAGAATTTTACAATGTTGACAACAGATCATTTTTTAAAGGAAAACCTGTTACTGGCCTAGTGTTAAATTATTTAAAACCGTATGTTTTATTATCGCTCTTGCTTTTCTTAATGAATATATAGCTTTCATAGATGTATGATATGCAATAACGACCTCGGCTTGCAAAAGTGACCTTTCGATCATTGCGAATGTAAGAGTGACGTTAGTATTTTTGTGTGGAAGCAAGCTGAAATGGCAGGGCCCGACAAAATAGCGCGTAGAACCGATAACCGTTGGGGAAGAAAGGTTCTCCCCTGCGTAAACTAAGTTGCCGGTGGTGGGATTCATATGCAGGAATCCGTTTAGATAGTTACCACCCCAAGGCCAGTTGTTCTGCCGTGAAGCAGTGATGTGCAAACATAACTGTTTTTCGGTGTATAGGGCTCTGAGAGCTAACGTAATCACTTACAATATGAGACTTAAGAACTGATGTCACATGGTGATGGGCGCAGTGTGGTGTCACACAGAATTGTTCTGGATGACACAGCATTTGTGATGGGCAGACGTTGCACTTACCATCAGTTGAACGCTCTGCTCGTCTCGTCACTTCCCCCCGGTTAATATATTAACAAAACGAGACGTTATCCTTACGATCCGTTAAATAAGCTACCAATAATAAGTCGGAACCGTTCCTATAACTAACGGACGTTAGTAGTTCACTCTTTGCAAAGAAACGAATAGTAACTATTACCAATAACTGTTCGTTGAATATAGGAACCGGGCATTAGCCGAACAAAGCATTGCACCGTATGGCACCATGCCACTGACGTGAGCGTTCACAGTTCTACATACAGTCGCGAATCTTTCCCGTTGGGTTAGGCAGAGACATCTTCCCACTTGCTACGGTCCTGACACACATCTTTCGCTTCTCTATCTTACATTAGTGTTTTCATACAAGCTCGTCGGATGCTACTCGCATCGTTTTCACGTGACGTTTCCTAAAGACAGTTCTTCTTCACGGTAATGTTGGGTCCTCGGCGTGTCAGTCTAAAACCTTCCCCACAAACTAGCTTCCCGATATTAGCGCGTTCAAACAAACAAAGTCTCCAGTTGTAATATATTTTCGCTATTCGAATTTTATGGAATTCACGCCTGAGACTGTTCAAATACTTAGAATTTAACGGATTCCTCGAATACCTGACCTAAATTAGTAATTAAAATCAGTCAAATAAGTTATTTTGCAAATATCTATTGTAAATTAAATAAAAGCGGCTGTGGATTGTGATCTTAGAGTGTACTCGTACGTTAAAATTGAATCTAATGAAAAGCTTTGTCTTAGACTTGTGAGCGGAATCGTTATATGTGTGTACATGTCGCACCCTTAGTATTAAAAGGGCACAAATCGAAAATCCTTACTTTTGGAAAAACGAGTTTAAAGATTGGGCAACTTCATTATTTTCATTTACCCACTGGGAATGTGTACATAACATTTTTATTTGAAAAGGTAGGCAAAAATTAAATCAAGGTCTAAAATTTACAGTATTTTAGCTCTATAATGGATAATTGACACATTACAAAAATTATAATTTAACTATAAAAAAATTGTGTCAAAAAAACCTCTTTTAAGATAGGCCCCTCTCTTATAAAATCTGTTTAAATTATAACGGCATCTTATGAATTAGGCCAATTTCTGTAAAAGACAAGTTGTAGTACTAGTAATTTTGTGCCCATTTATGCAAAAAACTCGAATACCCTCATTTTTTAGCTGTGCCTTTATATTACTAAGGGAGCGATGTGTTCTACATACATAGTCACGCCTTTTTCCCCAAATAAGGGGTAGGCAGAGGCCACACACGTAGCCCACATTTCGCCCGCGTGGGAAGCGTGACGTGACGGGTGGCGAACCACGTCGCACCTATTTTGGTAACAGTCAAACACGTTCCCAAGAGCAGTACAGTGACACTGCGTATTATGGTGTTATTCTGCACGAAGAAAGGCTGTCCGTACAATAGCTTAGTCGCCTCTTACACATCTCGGTAAGAAAGAGGAAGGTGCTATCCTACTCTGCCGGATCTATCGGCTATATGTAAAGGTTATACGAGTATGATGTAAAATATAATTATTATTGACGAGATATATTCTATTCCTGTTTGTTATTAATACGTAAGTATTTAATTTTGAAACTTTTTAATCACATTTTACAATATTTGTTCATGCCCTGAGTTGGCTGGAAGAGAATGCCATAAAGTCCGCTCTTTGTAATCCTTTTCATTTTTAATAAGATGAATTACAATCATACATATTAATATTAAAAATGCGAAAGTAACTCTCTCTGTCCCTCTGTCTGTTTGTTACTTATTCACGGTTCAACCGCTAAACCGACCATTCATCATCATTATCATCATTTTAAGCCTATCATTAGTCCACTGCTGAACATTGGCCTCCCCTATAGATAGCCACAAAAGTCTGTAGCTCTTTCATTTTAGGGGGATTTTGCCATAGTTGCCACGCTTGCCACGGGTGGGCAACCACAGTTTATTTATTCAGATGTTCTGCTGCCCATCTCCTGCTTTTAATTTTTCCTCTGTCGACTTATAAGACGCCCACGGGATTTATTAGTATTAATCTGCACTTATTCTTGCTGACGCCATTCGTAATATACCTTAGTCGCCTCTTACGACACCTCGGTAAGAAAAGGGGTAACATGAAACGAAAAAAGGTCAGCATAACACCGTTAATGTATCGCTGATTTTCAGCTGACGCCTACGAGTGTGGCTCACGGAAAATATGGATGCAGTAAATTTTGAACTGAAAAATCATTGATTTTTATTTCACACTAGCCGTTCTTCGCGCCTCTCCGTTCAATTTAAAAGAAGTCGCTCTAAGGGTTGTAGCGTGATGTTACATAGCCTATAGCCTTCCTCGGTTAATGGGCTATCCAACACTAAAATAATATTCCAATTCGAACCATTAATTCCTGAGATAAGCGCGTTCAACCAAACAAACTCTTCAGATTTATAATACGAGTATTAGTATAGACATGTAATGTATATGTGATATTTATTATGATATTCAAACAGCGTTTGCTTGTTTGTGTGAGGATGTGGACGAAATGGGACGACATTTATTGTCGATGGGGGAAACCCGCGGATGTTTTAAATTTGCTGCTTCAAAATGCTGGAATGATTTACCTCCACCGCTTCGGGAGATGATCTCATTAAGTTGTTTTAAAAAGAAATGTCGGAACTGGCTTTTGATGCAGCAAACCCTAGGTCCGTCTGTCTATAATTAATATATGTATATATACATAAAAATGTGTGTGTGTATAAATATAAATATATATAGCTTGTACGTACATTGTTTAAAGTTTTATTTTACTGAGTTCTATTTTTTTTTTAATTTTTATTATTAAAGTGTGTTATTGTTCTGTTTTTAATTTCGGGCTGGGATAGAATACCAGCAGTTTACACCATGTGTGTGACCAAGCTGAATCCTAGACCCTTTTGTCTAAAACGAGATTTATATTCTTTTGTATACCTTTTTAAACTTTTTTGTATACCTGATTTTAGACAAATAAAGTTATATTATTGTTATTGGGGTATTTTTATAGTTTTCTCGCCTGGTTGGAATATTTGAATATATAGATACATATATAAAATGAGATAAAATAAATAAGATATTATAAGACATACACTAAACATAATACTATATAATAAAATATATGAATAAAATCCCAACCAGACGGGAGCCCTCGGCAGGGGAGAAAAAACGGCCGAGGGTTAGATTATTATATAGAATATTATTATATTATTATTATTATATTATTATTATTATTATTTATGAATGAATGTGAAGAGAATTCAGGGTTGTTCATTTTTGTACTGTCACTAACTGTGCCCGGCGTGTTTCACCCGCGTAAAAAAGCCGACCCTGCAAAAATACTGCGTAACTCTAAATTTTTTTCTAAAATAACAGTAGCCTAAGTTACCCGCTTTAACATCAGCTATCTGTCAGTGAAAGCCCCATCAAAGTCGGTCCATCCGTTTCGGAGATTAGCCGGAACAAACAGACAGACAGACAGACAAAAAATTAAAAAATTGTTCTTTTCTTATAAGTACCGTATATAATTTTATAAGCATTGAGTAAAAAGCTGTTATTTTGTTATTACAAACAGTCACTTCCATTTTTATTTATTTGTATAGATGTATATTTTTTTAAGTGAAAACTTCTTTAGAATCGTTATGATTTGAAACTCGTTGAAACGAAAAACCAACACTAAAAAGAGACAAACAGACATCTGTTGGACTTAGTCTGCGGGAGAGTGATATAGAATACAGTATACAGTGTTGCCTACTTTATTAATATTTTCGAATTCGTCCAAATCTTCGATTTCTTCGTTGATTTTGCTCGACAACGAGATCAAAAACAGTAATTGACGCTGTATTTCATAATATTGATCAAATCCGAACCAAAGCGTTTATTTCTTAATTTATCATAAGCCTCTCGTGTCATATGTTAAAATTGAAAACTGGGCGTCTGTATAATATATAAGGTAATAAATATAGAATAAATGTAAAATAACTTTTAAACTTGGCAACAATATTATTATAAAAAAAAACCTACAAATCTCTTCTCCTGATACTCTGCATTCGTCACATTTTCTCGAAGTTTAGTTTTCTGAAACATTCACTTCGTCTAGTTCGCATCATTAATTTGTGTCATTAAAATATATTACTAGTTTGAACTAAGCAGCTAACGATTTGATAATTCACAATGGTGGAGGAGGTATCTTCGAAGGTGTTTGCAGAAGCAAGATACTACTTTTGTAGTGTACATATATCATTTTTGTTAGTGTAAATAATATTCGATTCTGTTGTGTTATTTGCAAAACTTACGGATGTGGCTGGTTTTTTTTTTTGTAATACATATATTCCATCGCGAAATCTTTACTTAATTAGGGTTGTAACGAATGTGCATACATTGGCAGCGAATGCGAATGCAAAATTAAATTTTGTAAATGCGAATGATATCTCAAAATAGTTTAATTCGTTGATTTTTTCATCACTTTAATATATTTAATTAATCCCAAACCATAAACAATAAAACCACATTTAATCCGATGTGACGCCATGATCATATATTTTATTTTGATTTCCACGACGCTGTGCCAGTTACTTTGCTTGCGATTCAACTTCATGAACATTTCGGTATATCTTAGTCCACTGCTGGACATAGGCCTCCCCCATAGATTGCCAAAAACCCGTTCCTGAGCCACCTACGTTCATCAACTTCCTGCAAAACCGTGCAGGTCGCCGCTGCATCTAGTGAGGGCAATGCACTGCGTTTGTCGGTACCAGCCGATAGGTGTCCAGCAGAGTAGAATAGAACCTATCTCTTTCCTACCGAGGTGTCGTAAGAGGCGACTGAGCTATTAGTAGTACGAACAGCGTTTATTCGTGCAGAATAGTACCATAATATGCAATGCTGTCACTCGTGAGAACGCAACGGTGTCAGATTTTATTTCACTCAACAAAATGGCGGCGATGTGGTAGACGCAGAAACGAGACGTAACGGGTCACCACCCAAAAAGTAGCTTACATGTGTAGCCTCTGCCTACCCCTTATATGGGAGAAAGGCGTGACTATATTTATGTATCTTCGGTACGAGGTTGCCACTCCTGAACGGTCATCGGTTCTACGAGCTACGTACGACAGCTACGTACGTAGGACCTACCTACCAGAGATTAGGACAAATGAGTGCGCCTGTTTTTCTTCTAATTTCTTAATCAGAACATTATCTAAACAACTACTTATTAAATTGTAGAACTGCTCAAATGTTCCGATATCTGAACTAAATTTGAACATGCGGTCTTCTGCGGTTCTTTTCAAAGTTGCACCTACTCCGCTAGGGGCACCTTTCCCGCGACCTGCTTCTAAACAGTTCCAAGTGATTTTATTTATTTATTTGGCACCATTTGGTTTATAATATTAAACAAGGTTTAATTCCTATACTGAGACGTCGGGGAATCCGATAAAAAATGCATAATATAAATAAATACATTACTGTATACGAGCACCAGGCCCCTGAGCTACCACGGCTTACCACATATACTAATGCTTAGTGGATATTTAGATTCTCTTTAAGGTTTATAAATATGCAAATCGGATTTAGCAATAGTCTGTAGCGGTTTAATTACAATCTTCTGTTTTTCAGTCGGGTTCTTTTTTATCTTATTAACATTATCACCAAAAATTTCTTTCTGCACTCTTTTCTATTGATAGTATAGTCGTTAGAAAACTCCTTATAATAAAAAAGTCTATTCGCGCAAGCATTGCATTTTCTTAGTAAACATTCCATGTTCCTCGTGTCACAGCACAATTTTGTCAATACAGCCGAATTCTCAGGTATAATAGATACCATAAGCAAAGCATCAACCGGAAGCTCTATATCGAGATGAGTTAAGCACTGGCAAGTATCTCTGTCTGTTCGTTTAAGATATACTACCCAAAATGGTCGAAGTTTACAAAAAAATGAATAACTCCATAATTTTTACTCAGGTCTAAATTTCTTACACAGTTCTCTTTTGCATTCTCTTTTTAGTCTTTTTCCGTAGTAATTTTAGAACCTTTTTATGGCATCAATTGTATGTCGACGGGTCTTTTCCGAGTATGAATTTTGTATTTCTGAAACACTCGCATCGGGAAGGTTTCTGGATTCATCATAATTGTTTTCTGAGATATCTTGGTTCCCAAGTGTTCTCTTTAGATTAGCGATATATTTTCGCTGTGCGTCATTTCTCTTTTCTCCTTATCCTTTCTAATGTAATCTCTTCATATCCTTTATAATGCTCATCAATCGTTTCCTTCTCTTTTGTGTTTTGTATCGGAGCCTTCCCTATGCGCGCTGAACTTCGGGACAGTGTCGATCATATTGTAAAGGATCTTCGGCTAATGTGGTATCCTAAGATAGTGAAATATCATCACCGACATTCGTTTCTATCTGAATGGCTTCAACTTTCTTCTTTGCATTTACTTTGTCTCTCTGTCGATACTTCATAGAGTTCTCTTTCCACTTTTTACGTGGTTCCAGTGTGGTGCGCGGTATTTTTTCTTCAAGTTTTTCGTACTAGTATTGCAGAAAAAATACTTTTTTTTTCAGATAACGAGATCTTATTTTATCATTTTCTTATTCGTATTTTTCTAGGTCCTTTTTTTAAATCATCATAACGTTGTTTTTTACACAATCTTTATTGTACAGCACCGGTTTCCGTGCTTTTACTGTTCTTAGACATTCTTTTCGTCCTATACAAAAAGAATGTCTAAGAACAGTACCTAAACTTCGACCTGGTCATGGTACAACCACTGCTCTTCTCAAGGTTACTGAAGATATCCGAGAGGTTATGGAAAACTCTAAACTAACAGTTCTAGTCTTAATAGATTTTTCTAACGCTTTCAATTCAGTCAACCATGATATGCTATTAGCTCTTCTCTCTCACTTGAATATCTCATCTTCAGCCCAGTAATGGTTCTCATCATATCTTCGAGGGGCGCCAACAGGCTGTGCGTGCTGGCCAAAATGTGTCTGATTGGTGCAATGTACTTACCGGCATTCCTCAAGGCGGTATTCTCTCTCCTCTTTTGTTTTCTATTTTTATTAATCTAATCACAATGAATCTCAAGTGCTCTTACCATCTGTATGCCGATGACTTGCAGCTATATGCGCAAGCGGGATCATCCGAAATCAATGGTGCGATATCATTATTGAACGAAGATTTGCAGTTCATCTATAATTGGTCAGGTGTGTATTATGGTATTGATGTTAACCCCACTAAGTGTCAAGCCATAATTATAGGTAGCTCTAGTTATATAACAAAACTTGATTTCTCCACATTGCCATCGATTACGTATAATAACAATACCATTTCATTCTGTCCTCATGTAAAGAATCTTGGCTTGCATCTTGACAGTTGTTTTACACGGAACAAGCAGATTCAGGTTAGTCGCAAAACAATTGCAGTCTTACGATCTCACTATCGTTAGAAAAATTTTCTTCCGACCACTACAAAGATTTTGCTTGTCCAATCTCTCATACGACCTATTATCGACTATGTTGACGTGTGTTACCCAGACCTGTCTCAACAACATCTTAACACATTGGATCGTCTCCTCAATAACTGTATCAGATACATATATGTTCTCCGTA
The DNA here is from genome assembly GCA_019845155.1 of Luehdorfia chinensis. NCBI lineage: Eukaryota > Metazoa > Arthropoda > Insecta > Lepidoptera > Papilionidae > Luehdorfia > Luehdorfia chinensis. The sequence goes on along the minus strand of JAHVAK010000142.1, from coordinate 1,563,099 downwards.
AATATGATCATGTATCTCCCTTTCGTAATCAGCTTAACTGGCTGCCTATTCGTCAGCGCAGATCTGTTAGAATACTCTGCACTCTTTTCACGATTCTAAACGATCCATGTGCTCCTGAGTATTTGAAAGGTAAGTTTCAATACCTAGGAGATTTTCATGACTGTTTTCTCCGTTCTTCAGATAATCTCAAGTAGCTCACGCCCGGTACGCACCGTACTGGTGGACTCTGGAACGATTTACCTCTTGACATTAAAAAAGCTCCTAACAAGTTAGCTTTCAAAAATAAAGTCTGGGAATACTTTAAAAATTAAAATGTGTATGTTTGTGTATATGTATGTAGGTATATGTATATATATGTATGTATGTATATGTAGTGTTGTGTATGTATATTTTTTTCTGTTTATGTATTTATAATCATATTATTTTATTTTATTTTCTTCTTATTGTTAGATGCACCGCCTATCATCATATTGTTTATTCTCTGCTTTGCCTCATGGTTGACTGGTAGAGAATGCCTTTAGGCATTAAGTCCGCCATATGTACCACTTGTGCATTAAAGGTTAAATAAATAAATAAAAAGAAATAAAATAATGCACCTATAAAAATATAACAATGTAAATAATTAATGTTTTATTTTGTTTACTCTAAAGTATTTGTAACGCATATTATATATAAATTTTAGCCTCCTTCGCTTTATCGCCACACAAACTTTAACCATGCCAGATCTCACACTCCTCCGTGTGAGGTAGTCAGGCAATAAATTACTTGGCGTTAGATAAATGAATGGACTGTCGGAGGGGAGGGGGTTAGCTGCCCTTCCCTGCGCCCCCTTGGCGACACCCTTATCTTGTTCTGTTGGCAAAGAACGAGAGCTTGGCGGGGATGTCCTCGAACTACGAGAACGACACACTACGTATCGGTGCGATGTTCGTGATGGTGCTCGCGATGAAGGGCTTCGTCGCGCACGGCGTGAATGGTGTGCTGCTGGTGATGATGCTGTTGTACCTGCGCGAGTACCAGGCGCGGCTCTTGAGGAACGAAGTGAGTATACGTTTATAGATGGTGTGATCTGACGACCGCATCGCCCAGTGGTTAGAGTGCCTCACTCCTACGCCGCGGGTCCCGGGTTCGAAAGTGTAAAGACACATAAATTGTTTGATTTCGGGTCCGGTTGTGACATGCGTGTGAAATGTATGCCTGAAAAACGCGCCCACGGTACGGAAGAAATCCTGACGTGGGGCTTTTTTTAAAAAAAAAAGAGAATGAGAGAGAAATTACAACTAAAATATGGCTCTTGGCTTGCAATGTATTTTCGGTATTATTATCGATACGATAGCTGTCCGGCAGAGTAGGATAGCACCAATCTTTTTCCTACCGAGATCTCGTAAGAGGCGACTAAGCTATTGTACGGACAGCCCTTACTCAATACCACAATATGCAATGCTGCCACTATACTGTACTGTACATTATCGGCAACATGGCTACGTGCGTGACCTCTGCCTACCCCTTATATGGGAAAAAGGCGTGATTAACAGTGATATATATATATACGTAATGTATGAGACGGGGCTTGTGTTCAGTAATGGAATATTTACAGGCTGTTACCTTACTTTTTACATAAAGTCACGCCTCTTTCCCACTGGGGCAGGCAGAGACCACCATAGCCCACTTTACGCCCTCACGGGAATGAAACGTGCCGAATGGCAAACCACGTCGCCGCCATTTTGGTACTTTCTTTTTATATGTGTATTTTGGACAGATGATTTTAATTTGCACACTCAATTTCGAAATTAAAGGACCTAGTGGAATTTCGTAGATAATTAATTGAATCTTAGAAGAGATTCTTACTGTTTGTTCACGGACTATTCAAACACGAGATAATTTCTTGAGTGATATATATTTTCGGTGATGTAATTGCTGTTAGCCTTCTCGGCTTTTACAGCTTCATCGGATACTTTTGATTGAGTGATAGTGACGACCGCGTAGCCTATTGGTCTGAGTACCTGCCGCGCCGCGGGTCCTGGGTTTGAATTCCAGCCGGTTTACTAAATATTAGTTGATATCCGATATCTCAGGGCGACTGGCGCAGTGTGATGTCACACAGAAATAGTCTGGGTGACACAGCATTTGTTGTGGGCGGACGTTGCACTTACCATCAGGTGAAACGTTTTGCTCGTTTCGTCTCTTTATATACAATCAAAAAAAAAACTACACTACTACTCTTACCACTATGCCACGCTGTCGACAAAAAGTATAAATTATAATAAGAGATAGAGTAAGATAAGAGTTAAAGAGATAAAGAGATAAGAGTATATATTATACTCTTTTTTGATCCTGGCAATTATTACCATATGGAGCCATTTTCAATAATGTCGAGTAATAATTTAATTATAACAAAGACTTCGTTTCGATCGACAGTAAAATGAAAGTTAACTTTTTTACTTATGGAGGCAAAACGAAAAGCACAGTTTTGGTCTTGAACTGAATTTTCCAATCACTGTACACTTTCACGAGCACTTGCTGCATAATAAATTATTCAACTTAAAAATAATGAAGAAAATACACATAGAAATAACCAAATTCAATAAAAACAACACGAGTTTCGAGTTGGCGCAAAAAGTTCTTATGCAACAAAAATTTAAACCTGGATTTTTTTTATGTCCCTTCCATAAAATAATAACTAAATTCATTAATATTCAAACTTACTATAATACATATTTTATGTCCAGATCCAAAAAGATTAATATTTTTATGATATTGTTAATAGAATCAGGCGTTGCTTCGCAGAAATCCATTATAGAAAAGGAGAGGAATTTAATTTGCTAAGATTCGCATGCAAAATGCAAAATGGTATGTATTACTTAGCTTTGAAGAGCACCGCCCGCCCTCCCTCAACAGCGTGCACAAGAAAACCAATACCGCCACCGGCAGCCGCCACCAGATACCCTCCACTACTACAACACTACCACTAAGCAATACGTACCACTGAAGTCGAGAACACGACACGTGTTTCACCTCAAAACGAGATATTGACTCTACGTACGTACGTACGTAATACACACCATTTTGCATTTTGCATGCGGATCTTAGCAAATTAACTTTCTCTCCTTTATTTTATGATATTAGTTACTCAGAATATTAGTTAGTTCTCGTCCGAGATCTAGATATCTCTCTTTCTATCAATTTAGACTGTGGCGCCATTTTGCTTGGTATTCGTGCTATCGTAACCAACGACAACCATCAAACTGACAAAAATTATTTTGTTACGTTACATAACCATTTAAATGATTTATCTAAGGCCTTAGTTCCCAAAGTGGTTCAGGTTGGCCCCCAGGGATCCACGGAGACTCGGCGGGGGTCTACGTTGGCGTGACAAAAAAAATGGATTAGTTAGTTATAGTTTTGGGAATATGGTAGAATTGTAGCTGCAGGGGGAACCAGCTAAATTTTGAAAATGGTCTATGAGGAAAAAAATCTGGAAACCTCTGGAGGGCTATCAAAATAGCAATCGAATGATGTTTTTATCAAACCAAAAAAACAATTATGTAACTGACCTAAACACAAACAAATGTGGCTACTTAGTAAGCATGTTTTGGTTGGATATCTGGTTGACTGGTGGTGGGATTCCTATGCAGGAATCCATCTAGGTACCACCCCAGGGCCAGTTATTCCGCCGTGAAGCAGTAAGTGTGCAAACATTACTGTTTCGGTTTAAAGGGCACTGAGAGCTAATGTACTCACTGGGCATATGAGACTTAAGAACTGATGTCTCTGGATGACGGGTGCAGTGTGGTGCCACACAGAAATGTTCTGGGTGGTTCTCTACCATCAGGTGAACGTTTTGCTCGTCTCGTCACTTTATACAATAAAAAAAGCTGCCAGTCACTTAGACTTGCTTGCCATTAATATCTTTTATAACTAGGTTCTAATAAGCTGACGTTCAAAAGACTTATTCGAGAACTTTTTTTAAAATCATCTTCGTAAGTTTATATCAATTTTGATCTTTTCTTTCTTTCATCGGTCATTCTGTAATATGTATGTATATATCAGTTTTACGTGTATGTATATTTAAGTGTATATATCTGTGTAAATATTTATGTGTAATATGATTTGAAATATTATTTTTATCGATATCTAATCAATCAATATTTTAGTACAATTAGCGTATTGTTTTTATTACCATGAAGTTAAAATGATGAATTCGTAAAGCACCTATAACAATGTCTCTCTATGCCTTGGATTGACTGGGAGAGAATGCCAAAAGGCATTAAGTCCGCCCTTTGTAATCCTTTTTTCTTTAATTAAAATTAGGTGAATGCAATAAAGAATAAATAAATAAATAAATAAACTAGCGATCCGCCCCGGCTTCTCACGGGTAGATAGACATTAGAAAGATAAATTAGTACTTTATTTGGACAAATAGAACGACCACAATTCCTTACACTAACATTTTTTGTACCTAATGTTCTCATCGGCGGCTCTGCAGCCGGTCAGTTCTATTTAAGGGAACATATGCCATGAAATATAGCCAATATTCGATGTCGTGATAGCAAAATAAAACTGTTTTGTAGGATAAGGATTAATATCTATTAGATATAGGGCCGTAAGAGCTATTTATAATCTTGGCTCTAAAGTGTCTCTTAGGGATAAATTTAAAGAAATTAATATCTTAACCTTGGCCTCTCAATATATATTTGAAAACGTTTTGTATGTACACAAGAACATAAACCAGTTCACTAAAAAAAGTGATGTTCATAATGTGAATACCAGGAACAAGCACAAATTAATTATGCCAGTTACCCGACTTCACAGAGTCTGTAACTCTTTTATGGGGCAATGTATACGTTTTTACAACAAAATCCCAGAAAGTGCTAAAAGTCTTTCAATCAAAAAGTTTTAATTTTATATTAAACAAAGACTTCATAAAAAGGGTTATTATAATATTAAAGAATACATAGATGATGATAACCCCTGGGAATGAGGTGATCGCCGCCAAGCCATTTCTACATCTTTATAATACAGCTATTGTAATACAGTTATTGTACATTATTTTAAAAATGACTAAAAAAAAAAAAGCCCGCTGGGTTTCTTACTGGTTCTTCCCAGGACAGAGGCATTTTTGCGAACCAGTGTAGCTTAAAAAAAATGACTTTCAATAAGTACTATGTAAATAGTCTATATTGAATAAAAATTTATTCTATTCTATTCTATTCTATTCTATCATGATACGAATGTTATCATCTGTCGCTGTGTTTTGATAGACTTATTTGAACAAAAAGCGGTTATTGTGACTTAACTATAATAGTTAGACATATAGCCTCGCGGACTTTTTTGTGAGTAATGATGAGTACTATGATAATGTAGTACATTATTTTCTTTATCATCAATAGTTTTTGCAGCGCACGCCAAATAATGACTTTTATCAGTAAATTTTTGATACCTTGAGTTACATCATAGCAATTTTCATTGGGATCTCGGTATAATGTAGTTGTATATAGGTGAAAGAATTTTTAAAATCGGTTCAATTGTTTTTGAGTTTATTCATTACAACCAAACATACAAAAAATCATATTATTATCCATAAATGCCGTAACTAATTATTAAATTGTACGCATGTGTGTGTGTGTCTATGTGATTTTTCTAAAGACAATCATTATCTGTTTTCAGCATTCAATCCACAGTCGGGGAGTTTTGAACGCGTATGAGTAAGTGTTGCAATTTGAATGAAACTAATTTTACGGATTTTATCGCGTTTAGTTTAATATGCGTGTAGTGTAGTAATATTATGTAGTGTTCGCGTAAATATCAGAAATCATTAAGTTTTACGATGCTTTATTTATCGTCACTTGTATTTGTACCATATCTCATCATCATCACCAATCAATTTTTCCTTTAGTTACACAACCAACGTTAATAGCAGTATATTGATTGTTCATTTATTCTTATTTTGATAAATTTATAGCCCACTGGTGGCCACAGACCTCCTTGGGTTTTCATATAGTCCATTGATTTTAGAATTACTGAAATGAGAAAAAAAATTTCCCCCTTGGATTTTGTTGGTTCTTCCCAGGACAGAGGCGTTTTAGGGGAAAAAATATTGCATGTATCCCGCTACTACCCATCGTCAGACCGGATAATGTAGGTCTGGCATAAATGAGAAGATCATCGCCATCAATCTGAGACTATGATTTTTCTGTCATTACGCTTTTACGCAATCCACGGAACGTAATGTGATGGCCAATTCAGCAACGCCACCACCACGCGGCACTCGCAATTATTTACCAAAACACATACATACATACATACATACATACATAATATCACGACTGTACCCCATAAGGGGTAGTCAGAGACTGGGCACTGACTGCAAAAACAGATGACTGCCACAATCCACGTTTCACCAAAACAACATAATGCACTTGGTGTGATAGGTGAGCCCATCGCCACCATGCGCTGTTGGGTGCACAATGCAGTTTTACTCGCCTTTTACGAGATCCATTGGATGAGATTGAGTGGTAGTATTCTTTTAACGAGCCGCCAACACACGGCCACACAAAAAATCGTTATGGTATATATGGTAGAATTACGTTATGGTCGCTTTCGGTCGCAATTTAATAGTTTTTTCAATGAATTTAATGTTGTAACACATATAAAAATTTTAGCTATCTGCACTACCTCACCGTACCAACTTTAACTATGCCAAATCTCACGCTACGTCCGCGAAATATGCTTAAAAAGAGGAGCATAGTTTTCTCTTCACGTTTAATTTACCAGTTATTCTCGACGTTTCGTGCGCTTTGCAGCACTCGTGGTTAATTATTAAAAGCTGAAAGTATTAACTACGAACCCGGATTAACTACGACATTAGGACGTCTAACTTCAGTCCCTCCGTGACAATGGCCGCTGTAAAGCGCTTGCAACGGCAAGATAACATTTAAAATTGAACACGATAAAATCCGTAAAATTAAAATGTTAAGTAGCGGCCTATAATGTCCCACTGCCGAGCTCTAGGCCTCCTCTCATTTTTGTGAGGGCGTTCACATGTCCTATCTGGGAAATATTTTCATTTTTTTTTTTGATAAAAGTGACGGAACGAGCATGACGTTCACCGGATGGTAAGTGCAACGTCTGCCCGTAACAAACACTGTGTCACCCAGAACATTTCTGTGTGACACCACACTGCGACCACCATTAAAATATTATTATTTCTATTTCTCAAACATGGCGTATTCCTCACGATGTTTTCCTTCACCAATTAGCACGTAGTAAATCAGAACTTAAAATCGCAGATCAATTATAGTGCCGGTACCTGGAATCGAACTCAGGTCACTTTAAGGCGAACGATAAGAAATTTAAGGCGAGCGCCTGAACTACGCCTGAATGTTACTACCGAATCTAAATATTTGAATAATAAAGCCAGTGAGGCAAAATATATAGTACAAATATATACTGGTGGTAGGATTCCTATGCAAGAATCCGTCTAGGTAGATACCACCTCAGGGCCAGTTATTCTGCTGTGAAGCAGTAGTGTGCACCCATTAATGTGTTTCGGTTTGAAGGGCTATGGGAGCTAGTCTAATGACTTCATATGAGACTAAAGAACTCAAGTCTCAGGGTGATGGGCGCAGCGTCGTGTCACACAGAAATGTTCTGAGTGACACAGCAATTGTTATTGGGCAGACGTTCCACCTACCATCAGGTGAACGTTTTGCTCGTTTCATCACTTTAGACAATGAAAAAAAACATATATTTATTATGAAGCATTTTAACACAATTTATGGACTAAATAATTAGACGGCATCTTATCTAGACGTCACGATATCCCAAAATAGTCTTCTTCATTTTGTTATATTTTTATCCTCGGACTGATACTTTCAAGATCACTCAGAAACTTGCGAAAAAAGTTAAAGATCTGCGAAACACTGATAAGTCCGGTTGCTATCAATTTTAAATATTATATTTATGGACAGTCCTTATTATTGTATTGTCACTCCACATTTAATACCCGTTAAATGTGTCCCAATAAGCAATATACTTTAGTCGACTTTTGGCGCCAACTCGAAAAGTGGCAGTAGTGTTATGATTGAATTTTGTAATTTCTGTGTATATTTGGAGTTTTGATGCTTAATGTTGATAGTTTATTATGCAGCAAGTGCTCGTGAAAGTGTACAGTCATTGGAAAATTCCATTCAAGACCAAAACTTTGCTTATTCGTTTTGTCTCCATCAGTCCAAATCTTCAGTAAAGTCAATTATCAATTAACTGTCGATCAAAATTTTGAAGTCTTGCTGCTTGAAGATTGTATACTTGGATATGTTACTTGACACTGGAAATAAGTTTATGACAGTTTCCATTAATAAATAAATAAATAATAATTTAGTCGAGATCATTATCGTGCAATTATTTCAGTTATAAATATCTATTGTATCGTATCGTTTCCGCCATCACTAGCCCACTGCTGAACATAGGTTGCCACATAAATTGCCACAAAAGTTAGTAGCTCTCATTTTGTGGGTATTTTGCCATAGTTGCCAGCGTGTCAGACGGGTCGGCAACCGCAGTTTATATATCCGGATGTTCTAAGAAAGTGCTGCTGCCCATCTCATGGTTTTAATTTTCCCTCTGTCGACTTTTACGACAACCACGGGATGAGATGGGGTGGTAGACTCTCTTAAGCTACCACACGGCTGGCCATTGACTTCCTGCAAAACCGTGCAGGTCGCCCCACATTGCGTTTTTTTAATAGAAGATTGGTCAAACGCGCAGGTGAGTGATGGTAAGTGATCACCGCCGACCTTGAACATCTACAATACCAGAGGAATAGATCTACTATTCCTTAATGCCACTCCAGTAATGGTTATGTATGCAAATAAATTAAATTGAAGTGTCTGTTTGTAATAACAGCTTTTTACTCAATGATTATGAAAGTACATACGGTACTTATAAGAAAAACTCAAATTTAAAGAAACATTTCTCTCTTTTTGTCTGTCTGTTTATTCCGGCTAATTTCCGAAACGGATAGATCGATTTAGACGGGACTTTTACTGACAGATAACTGATATTATTATATAGGTCCTGAGGAAAATAAATTAAACCCCAAAATCCGATTCAAATAGGGAAGTATATGTGTATATCATCGATCGGGATAAACCTTTTTACGCCTTAACCGCGGGGCACAGCCAGTTTATGAATAGAATTGTCATGGGTTTTGTCGTCATAGATAGAAGAAATCCCGTTTTAGAAGAAAGACTTTTCTTAAAAATTATTGATTAAGAATTGTAATATATTCACATAGTAAAACTAAAGTGTTTAAATGAAACTAATTTTACGGATTTTATCGCGTTTAATTTTTTACTATTTATAAACCGACGTTTCGAGTGCTTTACAGCACCCATGGTCACGGGGGGACTGAGGTTACAGATGTATGTATAAAGCACTCGAAACGTCGGGTTATACGAGGGGTGATCCAAAAGTAATGATAATCAATAATAAACACAATGAATAAAATAAATAAATAAATTTATTTCTCAACATAGTCTCCTAGCAAGTCTATACATTTAGTCCATCTCTTTTCTAATCCTAAAATTCCCTTAGAAAAAAAATCTTTATCTTGACTCTCAAAAAAGTCCTCAACCGCGGCCATCACGTCGCTATCATCGTCAAATTTCTTGCCTCGGAGGTGTTCCTTGAGTCGTGGAAAGAGATAGAAGTCGCTGGGGGCTAGATCTGGTGAATAGGGGGGGTGTTCCACCAGCTCAAAGCCCGCTTCCTGAATGGCAGCCATGGCAATTGCAGCTTTGTGAACCGGTGCGTTGTCTTGATGGAACAGCACTCCAGCCCGCAGTTTGCCTCGCCTTTTCTCCTTAATAGCCTCCCGCAATCTTCTTATTTGTTCTGCATAGTAGGAGCCTGTAATAGTGGCCCCCTTTTCCAAGTAGTCCACCATGATTATTCCTTCAGCGTCCCAAAAAACAGACGCCATAACCTTCCCTGCTGAGCTTGACACTTTGAATTTCTTCGGCGTCGGTTCATCGGATCGTTTCCATGTCATCGATTGTTGTTTTGTTTCAGGATCAAAATGGTGGATCCAGGTCTCGTCCATGGTCACAAAACGTGACAAAAAATTATCCTTGTCTGCCTGGAACTTTTCGAGATTTGCTCTTGACATGTCGACTCGTTTCTTCTTTTGCTCGTCGTTTAACATTTTCGGTACCCAACGCGCGGAGACCTTTCTCATATGCAATTCGTTCGCAAGGATTCTTTGAATGCTGCCATATGAGATCCCTGTGACCTCAGCTACATGCCTGATAGTCACTCTTCGATCTTCCAATACAACTTCTTCAACTTTTTTCACATTTTCTTCAGTGAGGGACGTCGATGGGCGTCCTTCGCGGTGTTCGTCTTCCGTCGATGTTCTTCCCAACTTAAACTCCTTAGCCCAGCGTGCAACTGTGGAATATGGAGGAGAAGAGTCCCCTAATGTTTCCACCAAGTCGCTGTGTATGTCTTTGGTAGACATTTTTTTCAAGCAGAGGTATTTAATGACAGCTCTGATTTCGTGTTTTTCCATTTTGATGTTCACTCCTTGACAGTCCGTATTCAAATGAATGTAGCTCCCGGGAATCGTGGCCTATTTATATGATTTTTTTTCCCTGAACTAGTGGTTAACTGAGTAAGTGACTGAAATTTTTTTGTATTTTTGTGTGCACTAGAAATAACTGATTATCATTACTTTTGGATCACCCCTCGTAAATAGTAAAAAATTAAACGCGATAAAATCCGTAAAATTAGTTTCATTTAAATGTGTAGTGTTCGCGTAAATATAAGAAATCATTATGAAAACTAAAGTGTATTGATAATTTAATTTTATCTAATACAAACGTTGCAGGCATTCTAAGCGTGGCGATGACATCTGGCAGATGCAAGAAGACTGGTCTGCAGGATTCGGTAGAAGGTGAGTGACAGCTTGATGTCCTCCTGACCGATTCCGACCACTGCGACAACTTCCGAATATTGTCGGGAGCTATCAACTGCGCGGGAGACATTGTAGTGCCGCACGTTTACGCTCGCCCGATGTAAATCTGATGCGATAATAATTTAGAAGAGGATGCAGTGTCAGAAACACGGGGTAATCACAACAGAACCAGACCTGGAAACCAACGATTTGTGTTTAAGTACAAATATAGCTCAGGGGCTAGGCGCTCGCTTTAAATTTCATAGTACGCGAGTGACCTGGGTTCGATTCCCGGTGCCGGCACTACTAAAATTGTTAATTGCAATTTTAAGTGCTGATTTACCACGTGCTCGGCGGTGAAGGGAAACATCGTGAGGAAACCTGCATGTCTGAGGAATAAAAAATATTTCGAAGACATGTGAAGTCAGCCAACCCGCATTGGAGCAGCGTGGCGGATTCTTCCTAGCTCCAAAACCCTCTCGGAAATGAGAGGAGGCCTGTGCTCAGTAGTGGGACATTTATAGGCTGAAACTTTTTACAAATATTAGCTCCAGCTGGGATTCGAACCCAGAACCCGCAGCGTAGAAGTCAGGTACCACTAGACCACGCGGTTGTGACACACTAGAGCAATAACAGTACAGATCGTTGGCGTAGAACAGAGCGATATCTTCCGATTTCTCCCATGAGCTATCTGCGCAGAATATTATAGTGCCCTTAGATGTATGAGCAGAGGATGGAACAGCGAATATGAGATGAGGTGAGGGAATAGTTTTTTGATCCCAACATTTGCTCGTAACGGTGTCACCACTTCCTACTGGAAATTTCTGTGAAGAGTCAACACTGCCCTCATCACCATGAGAAGTCAGTTATTAAGTCTCATATGCCCAGTAAATAACAGACCTTTAAACCGAAACACAGTAATATTTGCGCATTTGCACACTACTGATTGACAGCAGAAAAACTGACACTGCAATGGGGGTACCATGCCTAGACGGATTCCTACATATGAATGGTACCAGCACTGTAACACCTGATAAATTTGACGGGTTGCAGCCTGCAGTGCATTGTTACTATTTTACACAGCTTAGCTTATATTTTAACCTTACCTTCAATAACTAATATTTATTGTCTAGCCGTGTGGTGGCGGCTTGATAGAATCTACCACCCCATCTCATCGTAGGTGTCGCTAGATTCGACAAAGGGATAATAAAAACCAGGAGATGGGCAGCAACATCTTCCTGTAACATCTGAATAAATAAACTGCGGCTGCGAACCCGTCCGCCAAGCGTGGCAAATATGGCAGAAACCCCAAGTTAAGAGCTAAACACTTGTATGTCAATCTATTGGGGAGGCCTATGTGCAGCAGTGGACTAGTTGTGGGCTGAAATGACGATGAAGAGTATATTAGGTCCTTTGCAACCTTTAATTACATAATTTAGTTAGTAAATACAAACATTTGGTCATCCGTCTAGGTAGGTACCACCCGAAGGCCAGTTATTCTGCCGTGAAGCAGTAGTGTGCAAACATTACTGTGTTTCGGTTTGAAGGACACTGAGAGCTAGCGTAATCACTGGGCATATGAGACTTGCTGATGTCTCAGGGTGACGGGCGAAGTGTGGTGTCACACAGAAGTATTCTGGGTGACACAGCATTTGTTGTGGGCGGACGTTGCACTTACCATCAGGTGAACGTTTTGCTCGTTTCGTCACTATATACAATAAAAAAAAATTATTAAACCAAAATATTCGACATTCGACAACAACCAAACATCGAAAAGGGATAGGCGCTCTACTAGATTTTTTGCTTTATATAGGCAAACGGACGGATAGAACTGTTGAGATTGCATAGTATTTAGCTATTTAATGTCATCTATTACTTTTGTGAATGTGTCAATTTTGTAATCACCGAAGCAACCAATGCTCTGCTAATTAATATCGTCGACAACAAACGTGCTCTTAATTGAAACTAAAGATAATTAATATAACAAGAACTATTACAACAATATACCAAATTTTGATTAAATTTGATTATGAAAATACTTTTAATTACTTATTTAATAATTAGATAGAAAACAGGGGTACTTTTTTATTGGAAATAGTGACGAAACAAAAAGCAAAATGTTCACCTGATGGTAAGTGCAACGTCTGCTCATAACAAATGCTATGTCACCCACAATAATTCTCATTCACTTCTGACCAATTGTGGTGTCAACACTGCGCCCGTCACCGTGAGACATGAGTTCTTAAGTCTCATATGCCTAGTGATTACACTAGCTCACAATGCCCTTTAACCGAAATAGTAATGTATGCACATTACTGCTTCACGGAAGAGTAACTGGCCCTGGGGCGGTAACTACCTAGACGGATTCCTGCATATTAATCGTACCATTAGTACTTACTGTGTTTCGGTTTGAAGGGTGCTGTGAGCTAGTGTAATGACTTCATATGAGTGTGCTGTCTGTATATAACAGACATTTTCTGGGTGACACAGCATTTGTTATGGGCAGACGTTGCACTTACCAGCCGGTGAACGTTTTGCTCGTTTCATCACTTTATCAAATATAAAAAAAACATGTATTTATTATGAATAATTTTAATACAATTTACGGACTAAATAATTAGAAGGCATCTTACCAAGACGACACGATATCCCAAAATAGTCTTCTTCATTTTGTTATATTTTTATCCTCTGACTGATACTTCCAAGATCACTCAGAAACTTTTGCGAAAAAAGTTAAAGATCTGAAACACTGATAAGTCCGGTTGCTAGCAATTTTAAATGTTATATTACGGACAGTCCTTATTATTGTATTGTCACTCCACATTTAATACCGTCGACTTTAGGCGCCAACTCGAAAAGTGGCAGTAGTGTTATGATTTAATTTAGTAATTTCTGTGTATATTTGGAGTTTTGATGTTTAATATTGATAGTTCATTATGCAGCAAGTGCTCGTGAAAGTGTACAGTCATTGGAAAATTCAATTCATGACCAAAACTTTACTTATTCGTTTTGTCCCCATCAGTCCAAATCTTCAGTAAAGTCAATTATCAATTAACTGTCGATCAAAATTTTGAAGTCTTGCCGCTTGAAGATTGTATACTTGGATATGTTACTTGACACTGGAAAATAGCTTATGACTGTTTCCATTAATAAAAAAATAAATAATAATTTAGTCGAGAACATCGTATCGCATATTTTCAGCCTAACATTAGTCCACTGCTGAACATAGGTTGCCTCCCCCATAGATTGTCGCAAAGGTTAGTAGCTCTCATTGGGGGGGGGGGGTATTTTGGCAGCTTGGCAGGCGAGTCGGCAACTGCAGTTTTTATATCCAGATATTCCAGGAAGATGCTGCTGCCCATCTCATGGTTTTAATTTTCCCTCTGTCGAATTTTACGATACCCACGGGATGAGATGGGGTGTTAGATTCTCTTAAGCTACCACACGGCTAGCCATTGACTTCCTGCAAACCCGTGCAGGTCGCCTTACACTGCGTTTTTTTATAGAAGTTTGGTCAAACGAGCAGGTGAGTGATGGCAAGTGATCACCGCCGCCCTCGAACATCTACGATACCAGAGGAATAAAAGATGCGTTGCCGGCCCTCGAAAAATGAATTGCGTTTTCCGGCATGAGGTTGCCACTCCAGAAGTGGTTATATACACAAATAAAAAATTGAAGTGTCTGTTTGTAATAACTAAATAACAGCTTTTCACTCAATGCTTATGAAAGGAAAAAACAAAATTTTTAATTTTTGTCTGTTGTAATTCGGCTAATCTCCGAAACGGCTGGACCGATTTAGACGGGAATTCCACTGACAGGCAACTGATATTATAGCGAGTAACTTAGGCTACTTTCATTTTAGAAAAATAATTAGGGTTCAGCACAAAATAATTAAAACCCCAAAATCCGATTTAAATAGGAAAGTATATATGTATATAAAAATAAAAATTGCCATGGGTTTTAACGTCATAGATAGAAGAAATCCCGTTTTAGAAGCAAGACATTTCTTGAAAAGTCTTGATTGAGAATTGTTATATCTTCACATAGTAAAAATATAGTGTAATGAAAAATTTATTTTAATACAAACGTTGCAGGCATTCTAAGCGTGGCATCGATAGGCCAAGCGATAACATCTGGCAGATGCAAGAAGACGTGTCTGCAGGATTCGGTAGAAGGTGAGTGACAGCTTGATGTCCTCCTGGACCGATTCCGACCACTGCGACAACTTCCGAATATTGTCGGGAGCTATCAACTGCGCGGGAGACATTGTAGTGCCGCACGTTTACGCTCGCCCGATGTCTTTTTTT
Organism: Luehdorfia chinensis; assembly: GCA_019845155.1. Lineage (NCBI taxonomy): Eukaryota > Metazoa > Arthropoda > Insecta > Lepidoptera > Papilionidae > Luehdorfia > Luehdorfia chinensis. The sequence continues at coordinate 1,547,838 of JAHVAK010000142.1, read as the reverse complement.
TTATTGTATAAAGTGACGAAACGAGCAAAACGTTCACCTGATGGTAAGTGCAACGTCCGACCACAACGAATACAGTGTCACCCAGAATATTTCTGTGTGACACCACACTGTTACATCAGTGTTACACCCTGAGACATCAGTTCTTAAGTCTCATATGCCCAGTGATTACGCTAGCTCACAGTGCCCTTCAAACCGAAACACAGTAATGCTTGCACACTACTGCTTCACGGCAGAATAACTGGCCCTGGGGTGGTACCTACCTAGACGGATTCCTGCATAGGAATCCTACCACCAGTAAAACGGTTAAGGGGAACGGACTGCGAACCGCCATTAGACCCTTCCAGTGAACCATCCCCTAGCACTAGTTTCAAGTTTAACTGGAGCGTTTAACAGGATCATTAGTAATGTTAATCACCGCTAGTATTTTCGTGAGGAGGTTAACTTTCATTTTGATTTTAAAAACTTGCAGCGTCAACGTAAACCACGGCTTTAATCATGATGAAGGACTCACTCGATCGCCAATGTCGGACACCCATTTGAAGTGAGTCTTAAACCAATGCTTGTGTCGTTGTCTTAAAATGTTCGCTAATATGTTTTCTATTCAATCATCAATCATTTTTCAATCAAAATCTTCTAGTTTGATAACTAGATCATCCAGGTTCAGCAGCAGGATAATAAATAACTCTTTATTATTGACTGAAATTACTAATAAGGAAAGTTCCTTACCTGACCGCACAACGGTCCTGCTTCCACTCTAATGTTCAGAATTGTCTGTTTGTTCTTTCCGTCCAAATCAATTCAGTCGTCTTCGTATTATACTCACTCGATCGCCAATGTCGGACACCCATTTGAAGTGAGTCTTAAACCAACGCTTGTGTTGTTGTCTTAAAATGTTCGCTAATATGTTTTCTATTCAATCATCAATCATTTTTCAATCAAAATCTTCTAGTTTGATAACTAGATCATCCAGGTTCAGCAGCAGGATAATAAATAACTCTTTATTATTGACTGAAATTACTAATAAGGAAAGTTCCTTACCTGACCGCACAACGGTCCTGCTTCCACTCTAATGTTCAGAATTGTCTGTTTGTTCCTTCCGTCCAAATCAATTCAGTCGTCTTCGTATTAGGCACTACTGTTCCTAGAAGTCAATCGGCATAAGCGCAAGGATTTTTACTCTTTAATAATTTTATTATTAAACGCAGGGTCTATCGATCACAGAACTCAGTATAGTAATGCAATGAAACTGTATACTTCGATTAAAGTCAAAGTTGAAATTTCTTTTTACGATGTATGCTCGTTAACTCGGCTCGAAAATTAGACCTTCTGAAAAGAGCTACCAAGAAACTCTGAAATATCTTTTCTCAATGCCGTATTACATAATATCTTTCATAGATGTATTAAATTAACCAGTGCGATTATTTCGCACAGTATAGTGAGCATACACAGATGGCGTCGTATTCCTTCTTAAAAGAATGTAAACAACTCCAACCGACAGCTGTCGTGCACGATAGTTGAACATCATTGATGTCAACAGATAGCGATTTCTACAATTCAATTAATTAATTCAATCTTCTTAATCAATTTTTCAACGAAATGATTAACATTGAAATTTACTTATTTTTCGTCATTGGAGAGGAGAGCAAACTTCAAAATGTCGTATCAAACATCATTTTTAATACAGTATTAAGGGAGATATTTATTACCGACAAAAAAAAATCGAGAAATAACATATATAGATGATGATTTTATTATTATTATATCAGTATTATTCACATTTTTGTGCACTATACAAAGTTTTTTTTTAATTGTTTTGCATCACACTATTAGAAATTTTATTGTCAAATTTTAGCCAATCTAAACAAACCTAACGTATCTAGATTGAAATGGAAAGACTGAAATACACTATACTCGCGTAATGAGTTCTCAAATCAGTCAAATGAAAATTTAAATTAGATTCGCAGCTTTATGCTGGTTTTCCAGTCGACTGTGTCAACAGTCTTTGTCACCACATCCGCAGTATGAACGTCGCTCAAGCACTATCTTAAATCTGCACATTAGCATCGACGGCGTCTTTTCGAAAGAAAGAAAAGAAATATTTATTGTCAATCAAGAAAGTACGTATACTCGAAAATTGGCGATAGTGTTTTAATTGAATTTTGTAATTTCTGTATACATACATACAGTCACGCCTCTTCCCACAGGGGTAGGCAGAGACCACATCTTTCCACTTGCTACGATCCTGACACACATCTTTAGCTTCTTCTACTTTCATTAGCGTTTTCACACACGCTCGTCGGTTGCGGGTACTTTTAACGTGACCTTTCCTCAAAAGTTCACCGATCTGATTGTGATACGTACGCCTAGGTCTACCCTTACCGGGGTCGACCTTACCCTTACCCTTAATTTCTGTATATACTCGTATATTGAGTTTTGATGTTTAATGTCGATAGTTTATTATGCAGCAAGTGCTCGTGAAAGTGATTGGATTGCAGTGATTGCAAACTTCAATTCGAGACCAAAGTTGTACTTTTCGTTTTGTCCCCATCAGTCCAGCAGATCTTCAGTAAAAAAAAAAACAATCATTTGACTGTCGATCAAAATTTAGAAGTCTCGCTGCTTGAAGATTGTATACTTGGATAATATGTTATATGACACTGAAAAATAGTTTACGAGTGTTTCCATAATTAAACAAATAAATAACTACCGATATAAATCGATATATAATTAAACTCTAAAATAAATTTAACTAACATAAAAATTTGAAAAAAAAAAACGATTTACTAAAAATAACAAATGGAAAGAATGAAAAGAAAAACGAAAACCATGTTTATGAGTTGATCGGCAAAAGTGAAGGGCTCAGCTAAGCAGACTACAATTGTTAAATGTTAACTGCGCAGCGCTGATTTTCAGTTCTGCCCTGGCTCCTTAAGGTGTATGTTTGAGTGATCCTATGTATTCTTTGGTGTGCGTGCGTATGTATTGTTAATGCATATCTGTGTGAATAGAGTACAATTGGGATTCAATGGACGTGTGAGTACCCAAAGTTCTGTCCGCTAGTCATTTCGTAATATCATACGTATTTAAAGGTAAGCTTCAATGTCTCTGTCGCTTTCTGTTTATGTAGCAAGCCTCTATGATAATGGAAGATAGCCTTAAACGTTCCTACGTTTATTTTCTTTCGCATGGGTGGTGGTCGCACTTCGATTTCTTCTCACAGCGCACCAGTTTAATCAATGAATTTCACCTTTATCGTGTTATGTATATACTGTTTTATCTTTTCTACATTTTTGTTTAACGTAGCCTCACAGTTTGATTTCTCCTGTATCGTGGGTGCGTTTAACGGACGCCAATTTCACATGCGCAACACAATCATACCAGAAAACCAAATTGTGTTTTTGCACAGATATTGATCTCGGCAGAGATTGAAAAAAAAATTGCAAAATTCTTTACTTTTCGACGTAAGAAATTTAAATTGCGTTCGCCAAGCGTCATTTTCTTAAAGGCTACCACCGTTAGGTCTACACCGTTTATTTTGTATCGATTTTGTTTTAATCTGTCATAAAACATTGTGTATAAACTTACAATGTCTTGTGTCGTGTCATGTCTCATAGACAATCGAAGCCCGCTTCGTAACAAAAAATTCAAACTCGAGAAAACCAGACGAAGTTTGGCACACATGGCAGCCACCTTCGATTTTTCCAATTCGAAACCCAGTGAACGATTTATCTATTCCAGCCGCAACTCCGACCCAATCGATTGCTGTCACCACACGCAACCGTGCTCCACACGTCCATTTACGTATCTGGAGGAGCCGTGTCGCTACATAACCCCAAAACACGGTGCCAGGCCGTGCGAGCCCGTGTGGCGCCGCGACCCAATGTCGCTACCGCCCACTCTGCCGATGCCCGACTACAGCCCAGGGCCGAAACGGCTCAAATCCGCTCTCAAATCGGCTTACATATAAATTACGAAGCTTGGACGCGGTCAAGATGATCCCTTTGCCTATATTATAAGGGATCGAAACATTAACACATATAACTGTCTCTAATCACATCACGCGAACACTACACATTTAAATAAAACTAGATTTTACGGGAAATCGCGTTTAATTTACTATTTATAACCCGACATTTCGAGCGCTTTACAGCACCCACGGTCACGGGAAGACTGAGGTGACAGATGTCCTGATCACAGTTATCCCGGAGTACCTTCAGCTTTTAAATATTATTTTAGTCCGATCTACGCAAAAAGACCTAACTTTGTCTTGAAGTCTCGCAGTGCTCGGTTTTTGATTTAATTTTATTAATGATAGGATCATCCTTTTTACTTCGGGTTAAATAGTAAATTATCGCGATATTATTCGTATCATATAGATTTTTTTAAAAGGTACAACTGTGTCTAATCAGATCACGCGAATACTACACATTGATTAAAACTAAATTTACGGATTTTATCGCGTTTTATTGACTAGTGCCTGGGTGATGGCCTATGCAAAATTTCATCAAAATCGTTAGAGACGTTTCCGAGAAATTAATAATTTGCAAATTGCTCGTTTAATATATTTTCACCGCTCAATAACGCTAGCTTTTGTCATGTCAACAATGTTATGTGGTGCCATCTTTTCTTCAGTAGCAAATATCAGAGCATAAATATTTGAACCTACTAGCCACACTAACGGAGGGGCGCAGTGCGATCTGTTGTTGAGTAGCAAATAAATGTCTAGATTACATAATAAAGAAATTTAATGACTTGTGTGAAAATGTAACCTACCTAGATAAACTTGGAAAGTAAAGCATTATCTAATAACAAAATTTCAAACAAATCGTCCAAGCCGTTTCCGAGAAACCTATTATTTAATTGGGTTTTCGAAAAGAGTTTATTAGTAAGGGGGTGAGATAGCAATTGTATGTATTAATAAGACCCCTTTAATAATAAACGTTATATAGCGGCTATGTAATTACACAATGCTTTATTTTCTTCTTTGAAATGTCAAATTACTGATAACAGAAACAGAGAAATATGCTCTATAAAAATAACCAATATATATATAAAGTTTATTAGTAAGGCCATAAAAATTTATAGGCCATAATATTTATAACCGCTTATAACTTGACCTTTTGAGCGATTTGCAGCATCCGTGGTCCAGGGTGACCTTCTGTATCGGCTTTTAATTGTATATTTTTAGACCATAAAAAATGTTATTGGAATCGAAACTAAGCGAATGTAAACTAAATTAAACGCGATAAAATCAGTAAATTTATTAAAAATAGTCATATCCACCTGCCTGATTTATAACTACAACAACTTCCGAATACGGTCAACTGCGCAGGAGATGTTATAGTGCCTCCATCGACTTGATGTTGTGCCAAAGTGTTGTCTATACTATATAATATAATATATAAAGTTTTTTACGTGTTACTTCTTGGACTTGGTATAATTATTCAATCAAAAACCGACTTCCACGCAACAGCTCCGATCACCCTTATGCGAATTTAAGTATCATGATCTCATGGATCCCATCATCAGAACTTGACCAAATATATGGGTACACCATTACGGAGCTCTTTTTCTAATAAAAATATAATAAAATCGGTCCATAAAATAGAAGTTACGCCCGAACATACATAAAAAATATATATACAGGCGAATTGAAAACTTCCCACCATTTGTAAGACGGTTAAAAATACGCAGCTATACGTATCGTTAATTCTTTTGCAAAAACAAAGCATAGACAAGAGAAGAAAGAAGTAACACTATGCCATTTACATCATTATTATAGATATAATTAATATAGATTCAATAAATAATGACACAGTTTGACAGATTCTATAATACAGTTTGCCTTGCAAACTTTGCCCAAAGGACAATGACGACGGCAAAATCTGTCTCTATTTTCTAAACTTTATAACATTTGATAATATTTAAAAAAAATGTTCAGTATACAATTAATAATACATTTTACAATGTATATTTATTAAATACGTATTACATTTGTATTACTATACGTTATACGCACGTGTATTAGTATTTAATACTATATTAATAAAATACATTGTTGTTAATTAACATTAAATCAAACTTGTATTGTTAAGGTTTTTTCTTTGTTAATTTTTGCGCATAAAATGTCATTAAACAGTCAATAAAAAGTTGTCTTGTACGATGTTGTATTTATTTTATACTAGCCCGCGACTGCACCCGTGTTGGAGAAATAGCTTTTTTAAATATTCCGTGGGAGCCAGTCGATTTTCCGAGATAAAATATATCCTATGTCTGTGTCTAGGATGCAAAATATCTAATGACGAATTTCGTCAAGATAGATTCAGCGGTTGAGCCGTGAAAATGTAACAAACAGACAGAGGGACAGCGAAGTTTACTTTAGTTTATAATATTACTATGGATTCATTTAGAGAATAAGTATAATCAACAGACTGACCATGTCAGCGGAGAAATATAACAACCTGCATATAACGGATAACCTCGCGGCCTGTTGGTCGGTGCACCTGGCTACGGCTCCGCCGGTCTTGGGTTCGAATCCCACGGCGGTTACATTTGCTGTTCAAATGGTTGATTTTCGGGTCTCAGGATGTGTTCTGATTGTCATGGGATCTTGTCGCGTGAACGTTACATCCTACGGTAGGTTGGGACGAGTGAGTGCCTCTGTGTTTGCGCGTACACTTATGGCACTATAATATCCTGCGCAATTGTTAGCTTCCGATAGTGTTCGGAAATGGTCTCCGTCGCCTAAAATTGGCCAAGAATCGTAATAAAAATATTTTGAGTAAATGTATCCTCGCAGTGATAGGCCCACGACTCCATTGCGCTCTCAAATGGAAGTAAGCGTGTGCTCATAGCACACACCGAGATAAGCATTATATTTATGTCATCATTATAATTTCAGCCTATCACAAGTCCACTGTCGAACTCATAGATTGCCACAAAACACGGTCCCGAGCCACCAGCAAAGGTGTGTAGGAAGTCGATGGATGACTTCCCGCAAAACCGTGGAGGTCCTTACAGTTAACAATTATTAATTAATAGATAAATATTAATCAAGAATGCGTTGCACGAAACGCTTGCACTCAAATTCCACCCTTAAATGTTACTATAATGGCGCTCAAAGAAGTATCACTTCAAAAGGTCACATTCTCTACCAGTCAACCCACGTCGTCGTCGTAGTCGTTTCAGCCTATCATACTCGTAAGTCCACTGCTGAACATAGGCCTCCCTCATAGATCGCCACAAAAGTTTGTATCTCCCATTTTGGGGGGAATTTGCCATAGTTGCCACGCTTGGCAGGCGGGTTGGCAACCGCAGTTTATTTATTTAGATGTTTCAGGAAAATGCTGCTGCCCATCTCCTGGTTTTAATTTTCCCTCTGTCGACTTTTACGACACCCACGGGATGAGATGGGGTGGTAGATTCTCTTAAGCCAACCCACAGTATAATGAAATTTTATGAAAGGTGCACAATTAACATAATAACATTTAATTAACATAACTAAAGACAGTACTAAAAATAGAATTAACATAGAAAGATAACAACAAATTACACAACTAGATTCTATAAGCAAATTGTTGAATTGATGGTACGAGTAAGTTCAACGTTGGACGATTACAGACGCCGTGTCAGAACATTTCTATGTGGCACCACACTGCGCTCTTCACTCTGAATACACCAGCTTCAGCGCCCTACCAACCTGGTGGAAGGATTCCTATGCAGGAATCCGTCTAGGGATGTACCACCCCAGTTATTCTAACGTGAAGCAGTATTGTGCAAACATTACTGTGTTTCGGTCTGAAGGGCACTGAGAGCTAGCGTAATCACTGGGCATATAAGATTTGAGAACTAATGTCTCAAGGTGACGGGCGCAGTGTGGCGATACACAGAAACATTTCGAGTAACACAGCATTTGTTATTGACAGACGTTGCACTTACCATCAGGTGAATGTTTTGCTCGTCTCGTAACTTCATCAAATAATTTAATTTCACACAGAAATATTCTGGGCGACACAGCATTTGTTGTGGGCGGACGTTGCACTTACCATCCATCAGGTGAACGTTTTGCTCGTTTCGTCACTGTATACATTAAAAAAAAACGTACATTGGTCAGCACCCTACTGTTTGACGGCAGTATAACTGCTGGCACTGCGGTGGAACCTATCTAGGCAGATTCCTGCATAGGAATCTTACCATCACCTTAAACATCTAGATTATCTATGGCAGCAACCGAAGTTTTCCGGCTCCGCCCGGTCACACCCAGGAATTTCTTCTGGAGGCTCGCGGTGACTGATTTCATCGTGATCTTCCGCTCCGCGGAGCGTTTGGGTTCCTGATATTAATTTAAGGACATTCATTACTTTTTGTGTGTTGTATACTTCATATGTTCATGAAATGCGTACCGGCTTGAATAATACTACCGGCTTGTTGATTCTTAGGCCATGGATTCGAATCCCAACTGAAACATATATTTGGGTAACAAAAAGAATGGTTGGTGTTCGGGACTGAATTTGTTTCGAGTGCGATCCCACGTACCTTCACTGTGGATACGGATGACGATCCTTTCCTTTCTTTAATTTTATCACATACGTAAGCTAAGCATCGGATACAGCTATATATAGAAAAAAGTAAAGATTGAATCTTATTTATTTGATTTTATTTTATTGCGATGTGAAAAAGTGTCCTGAGAGATAATAAACATCTTTATCGACTAAGTGTGACTATAAAAAAATGACTATAAAAAAAATTTAAAGAAAAGACCAATAAACATTACAAAACTAATAACAAAAAAAATAACATAAATATTTATTCTATCTCATACATTGAATTTCAACAAATAATAAAACAAGTAAAAAAAAGTACAAAAAGAAAATGAACTTCAGTAGGCCGCCATCATTTTACTTATAGTTTATCTGTAGTTGCTCCCCCTTTCATCATCGCAATAATTTTGACACTAGAGATCTGGCGTTGCTTCTTATTATTACGCAACTTAATATTATATATTAATCTTTACGCCATGTGGTGGCCCCGTAAGAGAATCCCCTTATCGCGGCACCCTAAGGTATGGGGGTCGCGATATTATTATTTTATTTATTTATTAATGGAAACAGTCAATAAACTATTTTCCAGTGTCAAGTAACTTAACCAAGTATACAATCTTCAAGCAGCAAGATTTCAAAATTTTGATCGACTGTAAATTGATAGTTTTTACTGAAGATTTGCTGGACTGATGGAGACAAAACGAAAAGCGCAATTTTGGTCTTGAATTGAATTTTCCAATCACTGTACACTTTCAGGAGCACTTGCTGCATAATAAACTATGAATATTAAACATCAAAACTCCAAATATACACAGACATTACAAAATTAAATAAAAACACTAATGCCATTTTTCGAGTTGGCGCCAAAAGTCCGTCGCGATATTAAGGTCGAACTAAGACAACTCTACGAAAATCCAGTGACCTCCGAAAGATGGCAGAATAATAAATCGTTAAACATACGCCTCGCCCATAATTCTATTTAATTTGCACAGCTTAAAATACACAGACAATTGCAGGTAGCAAGCAGAAGAACTTACAGAATCTTTGGAGACACCTGTATCCAGCAGTGGTCTGCTTAGAGGGTAATAATGACATTTATCTGCAAGGGCATAACCATAGCTTCCTAAACGTAAAATAATTTAAGATACGATATTTCAGTAGTCTTTGAGATTACTCCCAAAATAAAAATCACAACAATATTGAATATAAATGAACGGACGGTTTTAAAATCAGTATTTTCTATTACTCGCCTTACTAGTGCAGGTTATTGTTTCACAGGAGACTTGCGTCTTTTTTTTAAGATAAATCTAAGATACAGATAAGTTTAGTTATTTACGGTTAGTTACAGTTATTTACGGTAAAACACGTTAAACTATACACTAAAAATTACTTATTATTCTGACATCACCAATGATAAAATAGTTAAATATATTAAAGCTGTATTTTAAATAACATAACGAAATAATATTTTCATGTAACCGTATATCGACTCAGCGACATCTAGGAGTTTATACCTGTACTGACTAGCCGTTTGAATGAGTAGACTTTTAGTGTTGTACGATTACCCTAAAGCTCTTCGAAAAGCTAATATTATAACGACATCTGTAGTTGTTACAATGCAACTGAACTTAGTAAGTACTTAGGTAACAAAAAATGCAACTGTAATCTTATTGATAACGAGATAAAATTAGTTTAAAATGTAAGATGTTCTTCATACTTTTTACTTAGTATCAAAATACACCTGGGATTGTCCGTTAAGCCAATTGATTATGTTAATAAATATATAATGGTTCTTTATTTAAACAGTAAAAACAATTTTTTATAGTATCTACCACGGGGATTGTACCGAGGAATTGTTTGGATCAATTCCAGCCGCTGATTTTCAACATCGCACATTACGGCACAGCTAAATATTCCATCGTCACCCCTTGATAGTTGTCATTCCACCCCCGAGCGTTTATCGCGGAATTTTCTGCCACAGTGCATGTGCGGAATGTGCTGCCGCCAGCGGTTTTCCGGACCGACACGAGTTAGGGACCTTCAAAAAAAAATCCTATACGTTTCTCAAAGGCCGACGACGCATCTGCTATTCCACTGGTATTGTAGATGTTCATGGGCGATCACCGCACTTACCATCACTCACCTGCTCGTTTGCCCCCTCTTCCATAAAAAAAAAAACAAGTGTGCAGTTCACATGCGGTAGCAGTAACACCTTCAGACAACTGGTGACTGGTGGTAGGATTCCTATGCAGGAATCGGCCTAGTTAGGTACCACTCTAGGGCCAGTTATGCTGCCGTGAAGCGGTAGTGTGCAAGTGCTGTATTTGGGTCTGAAGAACACTGAGAGCTAGTGTAATCACTGGGCATGTGAGACTGAGGAACTGATGTCTCAGTGTGACGGGCGTCGCTTGGTGCCACACAGTAATATTATGGGTGGCGCAGCATCTGTTATGGGCAGACATTGCACTTACCATTTTGCCTCAAGTCTCCTCACTCAATTCTCTCAATTTCAACAAATGAGACTCGAGTTACCATACGTAACTCGTTTCGTACGATAACTAAAGTATGAAATAAATCCTTACGTTTGTATTTGGTCAATATATCTTTGAAATACAGCGTCAATTTCTATTTTTGATCTTGTTGTCAAGTTAATGAGAACAAAATTTACAGAGAAAACGAAGTTTTGGACAAATTCAATAATATAAATATACTAAGAAACACTGTATACTGTATTCTACCTCATTCTCTCATGGGCCAAATCCTACAGATGTATATGTTTGTTTTTTTAGTGTCGCTTTTTCGTTTCATGTAGTTTCAAATCACAACGATTCTAAAAAAGTATTCACTTCTAAAATATGAGTATATTATTATACTCGATGACGTGTTAGGGCCAGCAGATAACTTGCTCTGGGCGTCGTACAAATGGGAGGGAACAATTCAGTAAATAAGCAAAAAATCATATTCAAATAATCTATCGTTTCGAAGGTGCGAGCGAGATCAGAGCAATTTCCATCGGATATAAAACTAAATACTTTTTAATTTGGGGCTACGATAGGGCAATGCGACTAAAGATACAGCTTGATACTAACTATCAAATTAAAAAAATAATATTTAATAAAATACTTTCTAAAAAGGGTTATTATAATATTAATGAATACATGGGCGGAAATAACCCCAAAAGGGGGATGTCCACCTACACAGATAAGCATGCAAATAATTGTTTTGGTCAGGGTATTAGTTTACATAAATGTTGCTTTTGATACTACATTTACGATTTTATTTCATTTACTCTGTATTTTAACTAGTAACTAAGAGCCGTGGTAGCTTAGGGGCTAGGCGGCGATTACTTTTTTTGGCGATTTACCACGTGCTGGGCGGTGAAGGAAAACATCGTGAGGAAATCTGCATGTCTGAGGAATAAAAAATATTTCGAAGACGTGAAGTCCGCCAACCCGCATTGGAGCAGCGTGGCGGATTCTTCCTAGCTCCAAAACCCTCTCAAAAATGAGAGGAGGCCTGTGCTCAGTAGTGGGACATTTATAGGCTGAAACTTTACTTTTTTACTTAAAGGCCGCGTGGTGGCGGCTTAAGAGAATCTACCACCCCATCTCATCCTGTGGTTGTCGTAAAAGTCGACAGAGGGAAAATAAAAACCTGGAGATAGACAGCAGCATCTTCCTGGAACATCTGAATAAATAAACTGCGGTTGCCAATCCGCCTGCCAAGTGTGGCAACTATGGCAAATGCCACAAAAATGAGAGCTACAAAGTTTTGTGGCATTCTATGGGCCTATGTTCAGCAGTGGACAATTCATAGGCTGAAATTATGACGATTATGATGATCTTAACTACCTATTTGTTTCACTACGTTACAAGCGCTTACGGCACACATGGTAGGACTGAGGTGACAAACGTCATAGTGCGCGCGCTACCTTCAGCTAGTCTAAGTGCGCATAGTGTAGTAATCCAAGGATACCACTGAAAGAATGTAAGATACTGTGACCTCATTTTGAGTACGTCGGACCATAACGAATTATTAAATGCTGCAGCCTGGATATGGATGTGGACGTCTAACACGTTAGTCTTCCTGTACTTGGTTACAGGAAGACAACTTGGACTGCTGTATACACTACAATTTCGGGAAATAAATATGTAGTTAAAATCAGTAGTAGTTTTTTTGTTACATTATACAAATGTTTAAGTTACATTTATAACATACCATTATAGTTAATATGTGTATTGTTCTTATTGACTTGTCATACGTTTTTAGAGCCGTGGTAGCTCAGGGGCTAGGCGCTCGCTTTAATTTTCATAAAACGCAAGTGACCTGGGTTCGATTCCCGGTGCCGGCACCACTAAAATTGTTAATTGCAATTTTAAGTGCTGACTTACCACGTGCTCGGCGGTGAAGGAAAACATCGTGAGGAATGAATGAAAAAAAGTCTGAGAATTTAAAAAAAAATATTTCGAACACATGTGAAGTCCGCCAACCCGCATTGGAGCAGCGTGGCGGATTCTTCCTAGCTCCAAAAACCCTCTCAGAAATGAGAGGAGGCCTGAGCACAGCAGTGGGACATTTATAGGCTGAAACTTTACTTTACTTTACTTTACAATTTTAAGTACCGATTTAACACGTACTCGACGGTGAAGGAAAACATCGTGATCCTGACACACATCTTTAGCTTCCACTACTTTCATTAGTGATTTCATAAGTCTATAATAATAATGCTTATTTAATACAGTAGTGGGACATTTATAGGCTGAAACTTTATACGTTTTTACTATAATATAAGCATTGCAGATTAGACTATAGACCCGCGTAGTTATTGAAGCCTACTACAAAGACATTCGCTGACAATCAATAAATAACAAGTAATTATTTACTGACTTCAACGCAGCAGCTATAAACAAAGTTTCATGATTTTCTCATATATCCCATCATCATTACTTGACCAAATTTATATGGGATCACCCTTACAATATCCCCATTCGAAATCCCCTCGTAAATAAGAATCATTGGAATCGGGTCATAAAGAAGTGATGCCCGAACATAAATAAAAAAATATCCAGACGAATTGAGAACGTCCTCCTTTTTTGAAGTCGGTTAAAAAGACATAAATGTTACACAAACACGTGTTCACCTCGACTTGCGCTACCTGCGGGCTGTCGCCTTGTATATCGTCCGAACTGTCTAACTGTTGCGTGGTAAGTTCTCCCTGTTTACTATCTTCTTGGCTCTCTGTCGATGTATCCGAGAATACCTTTTAAATAAAACTTATTAATAATATATATTAGCATGTACAATGGAACTCTTGCAATGGAACTTTGATGTTAATACGAATGATGTACGAAAAAGCTCAGCCAGTATACTGTGACCTAATCTCGTTTCCTAATTCGCAGAAGAAAACGGAGAGAAAAGAAGAGTGAATATACTTATACTAATCTACTGCGTTTACCGTCCAGAACTGCATCGCCACTTACCATCCCGTGGCGCAATGAGATCGGAGCCCATAAGTAGCAATAGCCCATTAATTAAAAAAAAAAATAGAATCTATCCAGGACCGTCTTGCCAGGACTCATAGTTTCGGGTTTTCGTAAGCAAAAAAAAAACTGAATAAAACCAATACAATATGCTTTTCTTTAGGGACTTTTTCTTATGCATAGTAAATTATGTGTTGCACTAAGAAAGTATTATATTTTTTAAATGGTGAATTGAATACGAAACACATAGGTAAAATGCTGTGTTTCAGCGTCGCTGGGCCTGTGCCCTTGGAGTAAAGATGGAACTGAGTCTATCTACATGCACTTCAAATGCATAATTGAGATATAATACACCACTAGGAAATATCAAAGACAAAGTCAAAAGTGTCTTCTATATAATGATCTATTTTATAATAGGCTTTGTCTTATAATGTATTCTTGACAAGTTTTTTTTTAAATCTATCTCCGTATTTTGTGTCACACTGTTACGAATGCCATTACAATATTTCGTAGATCTACTAAGAAAAGACTTTCTTATTTTAGCCATCCTAAACCTATCAACCTGTTCCGTGTCGCCTCAACCAATTCTACAGGATACAGTCACGTTTTTGTTAAATAAATTCATGTTCTTCCGTGCATACATAATACTTTCAAAAATAAACAACGACGGAAGTGTCAACGTATTAGTCTCTTTGAAGTAGTTCTCTTAGCGACTCGCGAGGTTCCAGGCTATGCCAAGAGTTTCAAGGAAAAGGAAATTACGTCTCCTCCTAGCAACGTTCTGCACTTGTACATAGAAAATAAACTAAAATACTTCGACCGTACGGTGCGGGATAAGTTACACACGTTGCGAGCTTCTAATTTTGCGGCACAGATCGCCACTTCGCTCCCTTCCATCCATCCATCCATTTCAGCCTACCATTAGTCCACTGCTGAACATAGGCCTCCCCCATAGAGTACAACAAAAGTTTGTAGCGCTCATTTTGGGGGGATTTTGCCATAGTTGCCACGCTTGGCAGGCGGGTTGGCAACCGCAGTTTATTTATTATGATGTTCCAGGAAGATGCTGCTGCCCATCTTCTGCTTTTAATTTTCCCTCTGTCGACTTTTACGACACCCACGGGACGAGATGGGTTGGTAGATTCTCTTAAGCCGCTACCACACGGCCTCCCTTCCTGCGACTGAAAGTAGTGTAGTAGCAATCTCGTCATACTGTGACCACTAGAGCGCGCGGTCGTCAAATCACTTTATTACTCTCACCGGTATGATGGACGTCCGCTTAGCGGTCCCTCCGTCTATGGATCCACGCTCGGGAGGCCTAAACACCGTATCGATGCAAAGGCGGTTGTCCTCGTTTGCGTTAAATATGAAGAAGGAGGCGGTAGACGGTGGCAGGCAGCGAAGCAGGGTACGGCCGATCACCAGCAGGCCGCATGCTGTAGCAGCCAGGACTGCCACCACTGGCGCGTATCCTAGTTTCTCTACGGGAAGGCTACATTGGGCTTTGCGCTCGTCGAACCTTAAGATGAGACCAAAAATATTGTCAGCTTTAACAATGTATTGTCATTGCCTTTCCCTATAAAAAAAACTACGCGACGAGCTCAACGTTCTCGTGCTGTTAAGTGCAACGTCTAACCATAACAAATGCTGTATCAATCGGAACATTTCTGTATGTTACCACACTGCGCCCTACCCCCTAAGACATCAATTGTTAAGTCAGATATGCCCAGTAATTACACTAGCTCTCAGTGAAATTCAGACCGAAACATAGTAATGTTTGCACACGACCGCTTCACGGAAGAACTATCCTGGTTACCTACTAGACAGATTAATTACTACATAGTAGTTCTACCACCAGTTAACTTTTAACTTTTTCTGAAAACAAGCAACGATCACTATTCAGATATAAGTTACTCCTGTAATCATTTAAAAAAATAGTTCAAAAGAAGATATTTGCGGTGATTTCGGGCTGCTTCTTCTTCGAAAAATAGAAAAATGGTATTTAACAAAAGAAAATTTGAATTTCTTACGTCAGACAATAAACGTATTTTACTACATCTCATTGTATTTCACAAATCATGTCTGCAGTCCCGCGGGGGGCAGTCTCGAAAGCAACCAAGCACTGATGTAAACTCAACTAGGCAAAAGTAACTCGGATAATGCCAAGATGTTAGTGTGAAAGCTTCATTCGTTGTTTGAATGCGGAAGTGAGCCAGTAGAAGCGAAATATTAGTCGCGCCGTTAGCTATTTCATTATGTCTCCAGTTACAGGTGAGTAGGTAAGGATTAAGGAAATCCGATGGAAGGGATTTACGTCTACTCCAGTGAGCGTCGTATCGCTATAAAGTTGTTATGTGGTATGTTATACTACTTTTGCACAACAATTCATCTTTATTTATTTTTTCGGATGTTTTGTGAATTTCCATTTCCATTCCATCAAGAGGTTCGATTAAAGAAAATTGTGTTGGGTAGGCGGTGACATTTATTTTAATTTTCTTCATCACATCATGCAACAGCAGCCTGTAAAAATCCGACGACAGTGATGGTTATGACGATGACAACAGGATGTGGTGATATCGTTGTGTAAAAACTTGGGGTGTTAATATTAGTGGACAAATGTATTTATCAAACATTACATTAAATATTTGTAATGTGAATCGGTCTGAAGACAGACGAGCAAACAGCATGCTATGTATAAACATAACCTTTGATCCGTATCTTTCATTGCCAAGATCGACCGACAAAAGTTAATCCGTTCATGCCGTGGCTCGTTACGAACCACCATTACATAACATACAATTGTATTTTAGATTGGACGGATTGTAAAACGTATGTCTTTAATCCCAATCACGTATTAAGAAACTTTCACTGGTGGTAGGATTCCTATGCAGGTCGAGGTCTAGGATGATGATGTTCTCCTAGCCGATTTCGACCACGGCGACAACTGCCGACTACTGTCGAGAGCCATCAACTGCGCAGGAGATATTATAGTGCCACAAGTGTACGCGCAAACACAGAGGCAGTCACTCGTCCCAACCTACCCGCGCCAGAAAACGTCACGCGTCAGAAACACGGGGGCAATCACAACACAACCAGACCCGAAAACCAACAATTTATGTTTTAGCACACACAACACATGTTGGCTCCGGCTGGGATTCGAACCCAGGACCCGCAGCTTAGAAGTCAGGTACTCTGACCACTAGGCCACGCGGTCGTCAAAAAGGTCTGGGTGCCTGCATAGGAAATAGGTACCACTGCATACATACACACAATCCTATTCCTTTCTCAAAGACCGGTAACGCACCCACGATTCGTCTGGTATTGCGGATGTTCATGTGCGGCGGTGATCACTTACCATCAGGTGAGCCACTTGCTCGTTAAAAAAAATATTAGCGGTATGGAGAGACCACACACGCGGCCCACTTGTCGCCCCCGCGGGAAACGGTGGTAGGATTCCTATGCAGGAATCCGTCTAGGTAGGTACCACCCCAGGGCCAGTTATTCTGCCGTGAAGCAGTAGTGTGCAAGCATTACTGTGTTTCGGTTTGAAGGGCACTGTGAGCTAGCGTAATCACTGGGCATTTGAGACTTAAGAACTGATGTCTCAGGGTGACGAGCGCAGTGCACCACACAGAACTGTTCCTGATGACACAGAATTTGATATGGGCAGACGTTGCACTTACCACCGGGTGAAGGTTTTGCCCGTCCCGTCACTAACCCCTTAAAAAAATACTATACCAGTCAGTAACGCCGCAATTGTTGATGCCGTCGCAGACGACGCCGCTGGTAAAGCAGAAGTTCTCGTCGTCGACGCTGCACACGGTCTCGTTGCGGGGACTGCAGCCACCAGGTGGCGCTACTCGAGCTGCGGTCACCGTCACTTGATAAAAGTTAGCCTGACAACGTGACATTTTGTGAACGTTCCATTCGTCGTCGTCGATGTAATAGTTGTTCATCTAGATTATTATAAAGACGATTATTAAAATTACGACCGCGTGGCCTAGTGGTCAGAGTACCTGACTTCTGAGCCGCGGGTCCTGGGTTCGAATCCAAGCCGGAGCCAACATTTGTGCTAAAACATAAATTGTTGGTTTTCGGGTCTGGTTGTGTTGTGATTGTCCCCACGTTTCTGACACTGCATCCTAGCCTACCTCCGATCTTATAGCATCAGCGTTACATCGGGCGCGGGTAGGTTGGGACGAGCGAGTGCCTCTGTGTTTGCGCGTACACTTGTGGCACTATAATATCTCCTGCGCAGTTGATGGCTCTCGACAGTAGTCGGAAGTTGTCGCCGTGGTCGAAATCGGCTAGGAGAACATCATCATCATCATATTATAAAGAAAAAGCATTTAATAAATGCCTTTTCGTGAACAGCGGAAAAAACCCCACTTATACACAAAGACACACGTACTATTAAAATAAATTGAAATATTTACATAAAAACACAATTTCAACACTTACAGTAGTAGTACAAAATTCGTAAAATGTTCAAACTATGATCTTTGACTCCTGTGCTAGGATAGCCTGTGTTACAGGAGTCAGTGCTCTTCATTTTTTTTTCGTGCCTTAAACGTACCCTATAATTTACTATACATTATTACTATTTCTTACAAAATAACATGCAATTGTATGTAAGTGTGAGTGTGTGTGCGTGCGTGTGTGTGTGTGTGTGTGTGTGTGTGTGTGTGTGTGTGTGTGTGTGTGTGTGTGTGTGTGCGCGCGCGTGTGTGTGTGTGTGTGTGTGCGCGTGTGTGTGTGTGTGCGTGTGTGTGTGTGCACCTTAAACCTTCCACTTCTTCCTTCAACCTTCAAATGTTCTGTGTCTTTATAGTTAAGTTTAACCATGTAGTCATCTATATATTTCTTTATATTATATGTATTAAATTTTCGTATTTGTTGTATATTTCCTAATTTATTGTACACCCGAGATGTCAACGCATAATATTGTCGCTTGGCAAACTCTGTCCGAGTTCTTACCGTGGGGCATGTCTCTTTACTTTGATGAGATGTAGGCAAATACGGTACAACTTGTTTGTGATATCTGAGTATGATACTTTTATAGTACAGTTGCCTCACGGTTAGTACTCTGCAGTTTTGATAAAGAGAATGAGAAGGATACTTAAAGGGGAGAAAAGACAGTACCTTTGAAATGGCTCTTTGTGCTCTTTCCAGTCTTAACATATGGCTTTAAGCTGCACCTCCCCACGCTACGCTACAGTATGATATAACAGACTGGCAAAGATACAAACAAATATAAAATACAAACAAACAAATTAAATCAAAAGATGAGCACTCAAAAATATATATATATATATATATATATACGTTTCGCTTTGCGGTTTACTTACGTTCATATCAGAGTTTACGCTGCTATTGCTGATGAATCGAAATCGTATCCTCTCTGTTAGCGTGATGACGAAATATTGAGACATCACGTCACGTTGGCCGATGTAGTCGCAAAGCCGTAGGCACTTGGTCTTTTTCAAAATCGTGAACGCGTCGCGGTTCGCCTCGCAGTTGTTCGCTATGGTGTTCGGGAAGCGTATCACCACAAGCAAGTATACATTTGAAGAGTCCGTGGTAACTTCCACTTCGCACTCGTAGTCAAATTCGCTCAGAGTGCGAAATACCTGAAAATGTTCACAAAATGCTCTACTTGTTTGTTGTTTTTATTGCAATGTATAGTATTAATTATTAGCCAAGTGGCAGATCTAAATATTCGAACCCAATGTTTGTGGAAAACCATAAATTGCTGGCTTTCGAGTTTGGTTGCGTTGTGATTGTCAACGTGTCTCTGACAATGTATTCTTGCCAATCTTTTAGCATAAGCATTACATCGGTCGCTGTTGAGTTAAAATGAACAGGCACTCAGGCCTTTAGTAGGCGTAAACTTGTGGCACTATTTCCTGTGCACTTGATATCTTCTCACAATAATCAGAACTTGTCGCTGTGGTCGTAAATCGGTCAGGAGAAGGATATCATTACAATAGTTGTTACGGGGTACAAATTAGAACGGCCACTTCTTTTTTTTATTATTTGATAAAAGTGACGAAACGAGCAAAACGTACACCTGATGGTGAGTGCAACGACTGCCCTGCTGTGTCATCCAGAACATTTATGTGTGACCACACTGCGCCCGTCCCCCTGAGACATCAGTTCTAAAGTCTCATATGCCCAGTAATTACGCTAGCTCCCTCAGTGCCCTTCAAACACAATAATGTTTGAGACGGATTTTGACTTAGACGGATTCCTGCATAGGAATATGATCTAATTTATCTTCCTTCGTCCGTTCCCTCATCCGATATAATATTGTTATAGGTATGTCCCAGGCTCTACAATGCGTCTTCAAGCCGATATTACCAATATTATTGAGCTGAACTTATACATACAACGCGTGTGCCTTGACGCTGATCTTTCGAACATTTATAAAGCTTTATTCTTTAGTCTTAAAATTAAGGTGGTATTTTGTGGTCTTCCTTGGGTTTGTAAGAGATACGAATGAAAGAATTAGCATCATAAAAATCGTAGAATTACAACTAATCGATCTATACAAACTAATCGGGATTAATAATGATATGCGCTTCCCATAATTCATTCGCAAACGCAAAGATTGCAACATATCCCAAGTTACTACCCTTCATTCAACTATATATAAAACGTCTCCGAGCACGTCAAAGGGTTAAGAAGTGTATCAACATTAATATAATTCCGTCAAAATGCTTTTTATCCAAACTAATATTATAAATGCGAAAGTAACTCCCTCTGTCCCACTGTCTGTTTGTTACCTTTTCACGGTTCAACCGCTGAACCGGACTTGACGAAATTTGGCACAGAGATAGCTTCCATCCTGGAGATGGACATCAAATAGCTACATCAGCTAGTACTTAATACAATGATATATAAAAAATTCTAAAAAAACGAATTTAAAAAATCAATAGCGAGCACATCACAGTCATAGTCATTAAATTATTCGACCGTCTAGAAGTGATTGATTGGATTACATTTATCACCTCAATGAAATAAAAAAGTGTTTAACAAGCGCAAATTTCAAATAAGCGGGTAACAATACCAAGGTGATGGTGTCGGACATGCCCATGCCGAAGGATAGGTCATACCGGAGACGTCGCGAGAAGGCACAGTCGTTACTGATATCCCGTGGCCGGTACAGCAGCAGGTGACCATCGCATAAAACGATAGAGATAGTCCGCAAAAAACTTATCAAATAAATCAGTAGCATGTTGATATTAACACTAGTAATCTATGAGGCTTCGGATTATGACTTTTTAAGCCTTCAACTCCTTTCAGTGTTTAGTTGATCCCCATTGAGCCTCGAGTTTTTTTTTTTAATTGTATACGGAGCAAACGATTATGTGGCTCACGTGATGGTAAGTGATCACCGCCGCCCATGAACACCTACATTACCAGAGGAATAGCAGATGCGTTGCCGGCCTATCGCAATTTATCCCACAATCGTGTTACTGTGAAAACAATGACGTGCTTATGTGAAAGTGGATGGTGTAACAGTTCACCATTAATCAAACAGAAGTGCGCGGTGTAGTGTTTTCAGCACCTATTACACTGGACGCTTTTTCGCATAAGAACGTGATATCGGGATGATCGGAGTATTGGACTCAAAGTTGTATAAGCTTTTTAATTCGTTAACACAGTTGCAAGCTACTAGCTGTACAGTATCAAAATTGAAATGCTGGAATCCGTCTAGATAGATACCACCCCAGTGCCAGTTATTCTGTAGTGAAGAAGTAATGTGCAAGCATTACTGTGTTTCAGTTTGAAGGGCACTGTGAGGTAGCGTAATCACTGGGCATTTGAGACTTAAGAACTGATGTCTCAGGGTGACGGGCGCAGTGTGGGCGAACGTTGCACTTGCCATCAGGTGAACGTTTTGCTCATTCTAACCAACCTAATATTGTATTCGTTGTTAATATAGCTTGATTTCTTTGTAAAACGTGATCTAATCTTACTGCAACCTGTACCACATGCATAAGCCTGAGTGAGAAGGCGATAAATACTTCTATATTGAAAATGTTTTGTAACGGATGAGTATTGTTATAAATTCAAAATAAAGAGGATCACTGCTCTTTATTTCTCAGAAATTTATCTCAGAATTCAAATGTATGCTGTAGTACTTACTTACTTTTTTATACATTTCTAAAAAATCCGATTTCTACATTTCAGCACAGTATAAAGACTAGTTTGACGTTTTTGATCCTCTTGGTAAATGTAAACATCTAGTGAAAAAATTAAGGGTTATTAAAGGTTTGTCACAAGTAAACAATATCTTTTAATCTATCCCGTGTATCCATCGTTTCCTATTTCCCTTCTTATTTAATTTCCTACGGGGAAGCGGCCGCCGGTGGGACGCCGGGGTATGTGACGTCCTCCCGTGCCGGTTATAGACGGGGGGGGATGAATGGATAGGTTTGTATCCCTAGTGCGAGTGCGGATCTTATTTTACACTATTTTGGGTGTGTGCTAAAAATAATTACAACTATGCGAGGACTCAGTCGAATCGAATTAGTCGACGTTGACTAGGGCTCTACCCAAGGCCAACTTGTGTAGACCACTTCCGTACTGCGTTTCCCAGAAGGTGAAACCGCGGGCAAACTTTTTTTTTTTATTGCATAATGTGATGAAACGAGCAAAACGCTCACCTGATGGTAAGTGCAACGTCTGCCCATAACGAATACTGTGTCACCCAGAAAATTTCTGTGTGACACCACACTGTGCTCATATGCCCAGTGATTACGCTAGCTCTTCAAACCGAAACACAGTAATGTTTGCACACTACTGCTTCACGGCAGAATAACTGGCCCTGTGGTGGTACCTACCTAGACGGATTCCTGCATAGTAATCCTACCACCAGTAGAGTAGCCCTGCGCTAGCTTAGTTAACACCGTGTGATATCAACTAAACTCAACCACCCGATACTGGATTTACAATATGACAGCAGAACAAAGCAATCAAAATTGCTTTGTTTATTATTTTCGGGACGGGACGACCGGATTATATCAGCGGGTCGAAGCGGCGCGCTAGCGACCATCAGGTTTGAAGCGTCGAGTGCAACATAATTCCATTAGGGGCTTCTAGGGCGTCGGGTATTTGTCCGTGACTAAAATGATGTTATTTTACTTGGGGCCTTGGGTGTGCCTTTCTTTGCGTCCTCTCAATGCAATAAATGTCGACTCTTCACGAAACTGCTACGGACGAGCAAAGTGCGTAAATGCCTGGGCCACCTAGACCCAAGGAAAACTTTGTTAGCAGAGTTCGGCCCGCCCTCCTGTGTTCTCTGTAACGCAGAGGGCCATATGGCAAACTACCTCGGCTTATAATACACTAATTGTAGATAAACAAATATACATTTTTTATTTATACACGGCGGGAAAATTTTCTAATCTGATACGTGGTTAGATTGGTCGCTTCTCTAAGACAACTCAATTCTGCACGATCCTTTGTTTTCTCGTATCACAAGTGATTTGGTGTCCACAGTAATAATTTATTCTAATTGTCTGTACGGGCCATGGATCGACCCGCATACTTCATAAAATTATCACCAACAGCACTTGGGAATGAATTGTTTCAATGACACAATGCTAATTCAATAATGGCTGCATTAAGTATGCTAAATCAATGATATAATTCCATTGTGTGGAGACGCGCGCCTCAAGCAATAACGCCAATGTAAAATTTACTGTAAACGTTTCATTCAAATCAAATATAAGATCATTTGAAATTTTACAACATATACAGTAGACCATGTATGACCATTTGTTTGATGATTAGTAAATTTTGTAGAAAATATTAATGGTTTTCATTTTATCTAAAGGAGTAATCTGTAATAGGTTAATCAAACGGGTAAAACCAGAATTCGTTAAACAGAATAGGTACTCGTATATTGTAATTGGTTAAAGTATTTCCGCTTAATTGTGCAGTGCCCCCCACCCTTCTCCCCTCCCCAAATACTTGATTTGTTTAACTAATGCCGTCATTGATTGCCCGAATAGCTTGTAGCTCCCGGCTTCACACGAGTAAATTAAGTCTGCCACATGTTTGGCGCAGTTGATTACTTACAACAGTATTCGACAATTGTTGGCGTAGTCTAAAATAGTCTCACATCCTTAAGGCTTCGCCAGACCGCGTACTTAGCGGGCGTCAGAGCGCTAGCCTGACGCCGCGGCATAGCGCCCAATTGTGTTGTAATAGGACGGTGTTATACTGTATACAGAGCGCAGGGCGGTACATCCATCCATCCATCGATGTCGTGAACCCATACTCTTTTTCTCTGTGATCGTGATAAAGCCTACAAAAGTAATTCTTACAATTTCTAGTGAATGGATCGTTGCGTTAATGAGCGTTGCGATAATCTAGTCAACAGTGTGACATGCGGATGTTCATGGGCGGCAGTGATCGCTTAACATCAGGTGAGCCGCTTGCACTTTTGCCCTCTTATAAAAAAAAAAAGAGTGCGACGTTAAAACGCGTCGCTATAACGCTATGACGCGTCGTTAAGTAGGTAAGCGTTGTTTGGCGCCATTAGTTGGAGACACGCTCGTCTTGGAAGTCGCGTAAAAAACTAAATACTTTTGTTCATAAGAAACTGAAAGTTGTAAGTTATCAATAGAATTCTCTGGATGGATATGACTTAAAATTTTGTATGGGTATCAATAGCATGACGACCAAAACATCATTACCTGTCTAGTAAATCCTTATATACTTCTTTACTAGTATTTATTTATTTTAGACTATTGGTAAAATTACTATTTCGTACGCCGTGTGATCATCCAATGGATCTCGTAAAAGGCGAGTAAGGAATTCAACTGCACTGTGCAGCCAACTTCGCATGGTGGCGATGGGCTCACCACCTATCACACCAAGTGCATTATATTGTTTTGGTGAAACGTGGATTGTGGCAGTCATCTGTTTTTGCAGTGAGTGCCCAGTCTCTGACTACCACTTATGGGATACAGTCGTGATCTTATGTATGTATGTATTATTTCGTAATTTCATTTTTATTTAATAACAATCGAAAAATAGGTGTGCTTAAACAAATCAAGATTATATATAGATATTATATTGTTATTTATAAGATTTATTTATTATTGTACCAATTAGGTATAATATCATAGGAAATACAGCAATCAAACGTTTAACGTTGAAGCGACTATGTAGTATTGCTTTGCTTTATTAAATCAATGCGAAAGGAGTTGGTTACGTAGTTGTTTTGTGGGGCAGTCTAATAAATAGTATGTATAATAAAATGTATTTTCTTGCAAAACGGTAAGGTTTAAGAGTTGGCCGCGATTGCCTACAGATCTTTAACATCGGTGTTTGATAATTTTCATAATATAAATCATATCAAATAAGAGGCTGGTCGGGAATTGGTTTCCATAATAAGCAGTCTAGATTTACAGCAGCAAATATCCTGTAGACGGAACACTGAAGTGAACAATTCGATAGGGGGGGGAAGGCAAGTTGTGATAGATTTCCGATAATCATAATCAGATTTTTATTTTATTTTATTTATTTTACCAAAATCTACAACACAAATACAATAATTTCTTAAGTAACAATTTACATCAAATATGCCAATTACACATTTAAGTTTATGGTAACCTTATACTAACAAAGAGTAACAAATTTTGCTACAATTCTAGTCTGCGATTTAAGTTTTAATTTACCAAAATAAAAAACATCGTGGTTACTGATCGCAACCAGCTTCGGCCGAAAAAAGCATTACGCAAAATCTAAAGTCAAGTGCACAGAATTTTAACTTAATTCAATAAAACACGGAGCTGTTCACTTGCACAGAGATGTGTAGTATTTCCTTCTAGTCTCATGTAAAAAGTCGTCTGTTTCCTGTTTAACAATAGACACAGTGTGCTGGGAAGGGACGTCAAATAAGGACACGGTTAATTTTAATTATTTTTATTACGTTAAGAAACCTAATTTTGACAGTTTTCCGTTACTATGTTTAAAATAGCTTCTTATTATATATTGAATTTTCGTATTCTTTTAAATTCAGTTCCCAAAAACATGCACAAAGATAATTATCATATTCATTTAGTAATATTGAGGTAGTTATTAGTTTCAGAACTTATACCAATTATAAAATGGTTCTAGATATAACAGTAAAAATTCAAGAAAAATAATGTTGGTGGATTATATAAAACATACAGAGTGAACAGTTACAGAAAAAAAAAACAATCTTCTAAATGTATATTGGACCTTAACACATTTGCGAGAAGCAACAATAACAGCCCCTCAATAGAATACGAGCGCGCAGAGCGCCTCCGACAACACGACGGCTGTTCCGATTCCCCTCCAACGATCGGATCGCGGGAGATGCGAAGTCGCTGCGGCCTCCACCGAGCGCGGCTCGGCGACTTACGAAAATCAACTCTAATCCAATCCCAAATTCCACGTAGCGTCAGAAACAATTTTTTTTCACCTTCAAATACAATCGATCGTGCACTAAACCAAACCGATCAATTCAGACGATCACACGCCAAATACACAATGTAGTCGATACACACATGAGAAATTATACAAACGTAAACAGTAGAACCATCAAACGAGAATGACCAAGTTATCATAATATTATATAGAGAACGACACGTACGTACGCAAGCGGGGCGCGGGGGGGGGGGGGACGGGCGGCGGGGTGTAGTTCAGTCTCGGGCCGCGCGCCGCCCGCGCCCTCCTCTACTTAACGCTACTCCACAACGATACAATAATCAACTAAAACTAATTCAGCATTCTAACACGTTACAAAATCATAGTAAGACAATGACATTCGCGCTCTCACAACTGGAAGGAATAAACGACACGCCTATATGTACACACTCCCCCTCTTAGGGGAACGTGGCCGCCCACGCGCGCTCCGCTAGAGGCCGACGGCGGGCGGGTCCTTCCGCCAACTGTGTGACGCATTCAGTTAGAGCGGGAACGGCACTATAACACAACAATTTAGTGGCCGTTCGACGCGGCACCAGACTGTTATTTCCCGGGACCGACGCACATCACACGCGGCCGTTGCACGTCGGGCAACCGTCTTTAACGCCGCCGGAGCGGACTTGGTTCCTGTTCTACGGTCAATAACTGAACAAATAAAAATTCAATATTTTCATTTGGATTACACAAATGATAATAGCTTATGTCAAAATGGGTCAGTGTCACAAGAAAGCCGATTCTTTCCTTCGACACAACCAGACGTAACGTCATTCAAGCATGGAATGTTACGACAATATCGAGAACCGAGGATCCGCTAGCTCCGTCATCCGAAATATAATGTATAGTTGCAATCTCTGCAAACGTCATGAGACACGTTATCCCTCACCACAGCCCACGAGAAAGCAATGTGAAATGTGATGAGGCGAAATGTGACAGTTAGTTTGTGAGCGGTTTTTAAAATGACTACAATACCATCTGGCTAACGAAACGATAAATGTGTTTCAAACAATGGTAATTAATAGTGACGCAATACGAAGGTAGCGGCCGCAAGAGCTACGGCATCCGCAGGTATACAGGGCGACGAGGTCGCACATTCACGACCGCGTTCTGCAGGCGGTCGGAGTCGATAGGTGACGGTGTTACGGGCCATTGTGGGTGAGTGGGGGGGGGTGGGTCCTGATGCCAACGCGAGATAGTTTTAATAATATGTGGAAGCGACACAAAACTGCAACTGATCGAGCGGTAGGCACACTTTATGCACAAGTGAACATCATCAAATCATGCCAATGACCTGTAAGATATTTACAATGCATTACAACAATACGTGGATGAACTATACATATATATATATATATATATATAATTGCGAATCAAAAACGACGCATGCGCCGTACGAAGACAAACAAAATAGAAATACAGCCCGTACCCATTTTGCAATGCCTTTTTGGCGAAACGGTGTCAATGTAAACCAATGAGGTTCGAGGGGAATCATTTCGGAATGGGTTTTAAAATAAACAATGATAAACGAATCAAAGCGATGAGAATGAAAATAACCCAGCACATGTAACAAGCAATGAAATGAAAATTATTTTGATGCACCTGGGATGTGTGTCTTACAAAACGCCCGAGACGCCGAGCGGGACGTTAATGAGCACGCCCGCATTAAAGATATCGGTGGATCGCTAAAGTTATAAAATACATCAACGAAATTAAAAAGTACGATAGGCGAAATTACAACAAGCGACTCGGGCGTTTTCTTTATGATGAATCTTTGTTACATATTCCAACTTAAAATTTAAAAATAAAGGAAAAGGTAGAACGCGAAATGTCCTCGGCGACATGTTTGCCAAAACTTCCATATATCATTATCACATCACAATTATAAATATAAATATCTAAGGTTTTTCCCAATTTCGACATCGTTCACTTAATCTTAATCCCTCTTAGTTAAATATCTCACTTGGCACAATCGTAACACAAAACGTACACTCGAGAGAATGTTGACAATATTCGTCGCGATAGAAGCGAACGACGTCAGCGGAGTGGGCCTACGTCGTCCGTCCACCGCGCCGACACGAGAGAACGTCATGAAGCTAACGAAGATAAAATTACAAAAAAAAAACACGATCGACGACCGTCATTTACAAGTTAGACTCGTACCTTCTAAGACCTCGAGGATCTCGCCGTCCGATGATCACTATTATATCAAAAATATTCTTATGCCTCATGGGTGGACTTGCGTGGGTGCCGAGGCGGGTCGCACCCGGCGGCCGTGTCAGCGTATCGTCTAACGAGTCGCTCACAATGTACAGCGAAAGTAGTCCGCGAGCGCGGCCCCCGGCGACCGTCGCCGCGCCAGACGCCCGCGACCGCGACCGGCGCAGTCTTCCAGCGTCGCGACGTCACACCGGACCGCACCCGCGGCCCTTGCATCAATGCATAACAAAAAACGTGCATCGTATCTTTATCCTTATAACTGTGCGGGGCACACTACACCAATCGCAGCCGACGCGCGTGAATTGTGGTACAGGAAAAATAAACAATCGACTATCGCCATACCATTACACTACCGCGATGTAGCCGAGTGACGTGGCGTGAAAACGACATAACAATGAATATAATACACGGCAACAATTCATATAACCGGCACTATCGTGAAAAAAAAAATAGTGTATATGAATAATAATAGCAATATACATATATATCATATTAAAATTGTCAACATACTATAGGTAATCCGGGATAAAATATGGATATTCCTCAATATTAAATTACATTTCGCTACATTTATATACTTTAGGTCAACAACAACATTTAAGGGAAGGCTTCGGCGAGCCACTGGGCGACGCGTTGCGCTGCGATGAGACGCGACGCGTTGCGATGCGATGTGGTGCGATGCGATGCGGTGCGGCCGCCGGGGTGTGACGAGGCGGAGGGGGGCGTGAGGGCACGTGGGTTGAGCGGGGTGGGTGCGGTGGTGATGAGGGCGGCGGCGGCGATGGTAGGGGAGTCCTACTGTTGCGGCGGCGGCGGCGGCGGCGCAGCGCGGCGGTGGCGGGTCGGTGCCGTCGCCTGTGCCACCATGTCGCGGATGCGCCGCTGCGCTGACTGAAACAACAACATCGCACACGCATAAGTGTCATGCGTGCAATTCTCGGCAACGGACCGCGTCGCGAATCGCATTCAAATCACACTACTCTGTCCGGTACAGTAATAGACACGGGAGTGAATGCCAGTCAATTTAAAACAAAAAAGCGCACCGCTTAATAAAATAATAGAAATATAAAATAAAAAATCAACATCGCAAACATCTTAATAATCCGTATGTTTTCTGGACCCTTCAAAAGCCACTCACACCCATCCATAATCAACTATACATTTTAAACTTGCAACGGTTCAATCACATGTAGTTACAAACAACCGTACATTAGCACGAGATAGTAAAGGCAAAGAACATGAAATCAAAAACAATAAGTCATAAAACATGTTTTATTCATAGCCAGCTAATAAAAATACACAACGCATTCGCCTCGAGTTCAAATTAAAAAGTAAGAGTAAACTCACCTATGAAGCATCAAACGCATAAACCGAGCCGTCACGGCCATTTCTCACAAGGTAATTTTTCGATCCCACATTCTGGAGGATATCCAGTGGGGTTGGGACACGTTCCTCATCCGGCTTCGGGCGATTGCTACAAAATGTAAAAATTTATTATGCCACAGTGAGTCGCCATCCGAGTTACAAGTCGTCAATTAGTTCGCTTCGCGCCAGCAACAACTAAAAAGCAGTACTTATCTTATCCATTGGGCGGCCGCCGATTCACAGCACACGCTACGTCGCTAATGTATGTCGTCACTTCGCGACATCGGATTTGTAACTACATGTGTACAAAGTCTCAGCATTCATCTTTCTTCCGCTCACACGCGCACACGAACAATTCGACACATGTATACATACGGACAGTCCCTCATTCAAGCTCGTGTGCAAACACATTTGTTTAAAATTGTTATTTCAATGTAAATCAGTTTCACTTTCGCAAAGCGCAACGCAGTTACGAAGCTCATTTTATAATACTAAACATTTAAAAAAAAATGTACACAGTGGAAAACAACAATTTAATAATATATATATATATATATATATATATATATATATATATATATATATATATATATATATATATATGTTATTAAATAAAAGAAACAAAATGTTAGGTTTTATATAAAGTTGGTTAAGCATATATAACAATAAAATCAATATCAAAGTTTTGGTTATATTCAGAATATTCCCCCCTAAGTCTAATAAATGACTGATGTGTGCTTGGATGTTGTTACCAACTCTAGCTTACTACCACTAGCTAAATATAATTCAAGCATACTTTTGCTCTTATTAAAATTCTATAAATGGTTATAAATATAATGGTCATATATATACACACGAATGTAAGCTTGTCCAATCGGCAAAGGTCACGGATTAATTATTAAATACAATAACACGAATGTAATCTTGTCCAATCGCGGCAAAGTTCACGGATTCATTATTAACGATCCACTGTAGACTAGACAGAATATTTATGCCGAGATTCTTAGTGAATCCTAAATAAAAACCTACATACGTATCCGAAACGCTGATGAACGAAGCCGCTCTTGCAACGGCATATCTAATTTTAATTAACGTGAAAGTGAACCAACCAAATGTAACTAAAGAGTACATACAGTACATGCGAGCCTCCATCGATCAACACGATACGGTACGCGCGTTTCAAAAACCAAACGCCTGAGATGAGATTATCATTTCGACAGCCAACCCCCAGACGGAAGCGCGTTCGTTTCCCAACTATAAACATAATCCGACGGGCGTCAAATGCCGCCACGTGTCCGTGTCAGTGTCCGCATACGCACCTGTACGCTATAGAAGGGTCCGACGATGTGCACCGTCGTCTCGTGGTCGGGCTGGGCTCCGGCAGGCGGCGGCTGCTCGGGCAGCTTGATCAGCGAGCCGGTAACGCGCTGCAGCTCGCGCACATTCTGACCGCCCTTGCCGATGATGCGGCCCACTTGCGACGAAGCGACCACAATCTCGACCGTCAGCCGCACGTCATCAGAGCCCGACATGAAGCCCTCCTCGCGCATCTTCTCGAAGATCAGATACTGAGCCTGGAAAAAGAAGAACGATTGGGATTCAATTGTCAACCACAACGTTTTTAACGTATTAACATCATTAGCGTTGCCCATTCTTACAGGTGTACATATCGCGGTTCCGTCGACTATGTATTTACAGATTGGCATTTTTGGCAATGTTGTAAATAATGTCGCGACTGATTATTATTTCCATATTTGTGATTTTGTGGCATTGCATTGTACTTATCAACTTTAATGTAATTATTATTTCACGTAGTTAAATTCATTAATTTAATCGATTGGAATGTTTGCACACCTATCCCGGTAAAACATGTTGGTCCGTCTAGGTAGGTACCACCCCAGGGCCAGTTATTCTGCCGTGAAGCAGTAGTGTGCAAACATTACTGTGTTTCGTTGTGAAGGGTACTGTGAGCTAGCGTAATCACTGGGCATTGAGACTTAAGAACTGTTGTCTCAGGGTGACAGGCGCAGTGTGGTGTCACTCAGAAATATTCTGGGTGACACATCATTTGTTGTGATTGTTGTTGGCACATCAAAGTGACGTTTTGCTCGTTTCGACACATTATACAATAAAAAATAAAAAAAATAAAAATCAGATATGTAGATTATGTAAGATGACATTTATTTCCTATATATAAATGTCTTTGCAATAGGTTTTTCTAAATAAATTTATCTTTACAATTATAATGATTCCGCAACCTGTCAGTAGGCTTGATATTTTCCACGCAATTTCTCTTAGTCAACCATCTTAAGCGGCAATCACTACACGGCAATTTCAATTATTATCTAAATACACTTAATTAAATTACAATAACTAATTTATTGTATATAACAAAGTCCAAAAAAAAAAAATAGTCTATGATATTTTAAATTACTGGAAGCAATACATAATTCCTGAAGTAAAGACGGCATAATGGGATCGTGACCCATCCTAAGCTTAATTTTGCACAGACATTCCAATAAATCGAATTCTAAATTAACCTGATGTAACATTCAATACATGAAAATTTTAATTGTATCTTTGTTACAGACAATGGCAGTTACACTTCTCTTATTTTAAAAAAAAGTCGGAAGTGCAGCAATTTAAGTAAACTGAAAAGTCGTAATTCCGCTTTGTCGACTGTACACAGATTCGTTTATATAGCAAAACACAAGTGTACCACAAACAATTTTACTTCCATTTGCATAACTCTTCACTATTATAAAAGTTCACAACTGCATCGGAGTATGTAGCACTGATGTACTTTTACTTATAAGCTTTATTAATCACCTTCCACTGGGCCTCCGGGCTGCCGACGATGGTGACCTTGCGCTCCTGCTGGGCGCCGGCGGCGGCGGCCGCCTCGCCCTGCTTCTCCTGTTCCAGAGGAGCGATTTTCACCGACGCGTTGCTGAAGCGGATGATGTTACGGATGTGCGACCCCTTCGTCCCGATGATCGCGCCCACCGCGTTGTTAGGGATGTACAGGTATGTTGTCTCCTACCAAACAGACAGACATTGAAATCGACCGATATATCAACGAATGAAAACTTTTTACAAACACAGTTATGTACATAAAGTGTTACAATGAATCGTCTGAAATACATAAATTGTCATTATTATAACGACATATAGACGACAAATAGGTGGGACAGAGATTAATAATATGTTTTTGGACCACCAGTTAACAATTGCAACTGAATCAACAAATAACTACTATCGTCTTAAACAGTGTGAACAGTCCAATATGGGTATCTCCCACGTCGGAAAATTTTGACGTAATCACAACACTCGGCGCAAGAAT
This sequence comes from Luehdorfia chinensis, assembly GCA_019845155.1. Classification (NCBI taxonomy): domain Eukaryota; kingdom Metazoa; phylum Arthropoda; class Insecta; order Lepidoptera; family Papilionidae; genus Luehdorfia; species Luehdorfia chinensis. The sequence continues at coordinate 1,514,425 of JAHVAK010000142.1, read as the reverse complement.
TTGCTGCCGGATTAGTGTCACTGGTCTATATTTTAAGTATTACACACTGTCAGAAACCGTGAGACCTTCCCGATATAAAATTTCACCTGCTTTAACGCCACCAAAAGGGACGAGATAGGTTCTTAAGCTGCCAACACACGGCGATACTTCCGTACGCGTCTGTTGGGCATCATCTTCATCATATCAGTCTATCACTAGTCCACTGCTGAATATATCCCCCCCCCCCCCCGCAAAGATTGCCACAAAAGTTGTTGTTGAAAATGACATTTTGGCGGGATTCTGCCATGGGATCTGCAAACTTGGCAGGCGGGGTGAAAATCGCAATTAATTAATACAGATATACCAAGAAGATGCTGCTGCCCATCTCCAGATCTGCATTTGCAATCTGTCGACTTTTACGACCACCGCGGGATGAGATGGGGGTGGCAGATTCTCTTAAGCCGCCAACACACGGCTCTATTGGGCACGGCACATATAATTTTGGTAATGTGAGTTACCTGCGAGTCCCCGGCGCCCTGCTGCGCGCCGCCGCGGCCGGCCAGCGGCGCGTAGATCGGCGGCGGGTAGGGCGGCGGGGCACTGCAGAAGCCGCGTCCTGTAGACATCATCGCCATCGGGTGGAGCCCCGGGAACATTATGCTCTGCGGCGCCAGCACCTATACAAACAAACAAATCTTTTATTTATGAACTGAGGAGACATACGTTTTTATACTCAATACACACTTTACGAACGCAAAGAGATTTAAAACTTGAACGTTGACAGCTTGAAAATATAATGCAGTCGGGTTTCTGAAGCAAGTTGAACGCTTTTCTTTCTAAGATTACCAAACTAAATATAGCAACTATTTAGATTTAAAAAAAATAACGAACAAGATTTTGGAGGGAAAAGGTTGTATTTGACAGAGGTCAGGTCCCCGATCATACCACCCGCATTAAAGGATAACGCACTGGTTTTAAACAAAAACGAAAACATCGAAACGGGTAAATACGGAAAGCGACACCTCAAACCAAATACAAAATTTCCCTTCAAACGCTTACCAAAAAATTGCCAAAAGAAATATATTAAAGCACCGAAGTGTCACATGCTTGCGGAAAAAAGAATACTTCAAACATGGAATACTGTTCAAAGGGGTTCAGGGCAACAATAACGTTTCGAGTACAGTCGTAAATATTATGAGTGGAGGGCCTGTGCGCTCTCCCTGCAAAGGGGTGTATAGAGGGCTAATATTATAACAAGCAACTGCAACCGAAAATAAAACCAGCCCTCTGGTTAAAGGCCTGAAAACGAATGGCACACAACCGACAGCTGTAGTTTCAAATACACAAGTAAAACTTTAAAATTACATAGTTAAACGTATCTAAATAAAAAAAAGCTAATAACGGCTCGAGATATAATGGGAGCTGGGGTCGTCCCGGTTTGGAATAAGTTAGTGTCAGTTCTAAAAGAAACGAATACAATACGCGCTCGACACCCTGGGACATACGTTTCTTAAAATCCATATGCCTAGTAATAATTGATTAATAGGCATATGGATCTGTAATTGCTAATTACACTAATTAGGGGTGCGTAACCAATCGGAACACAGCAATGTTTTCACACTACTGCACCACTGCGATGGTACCTAGACGGAGTCATCCGCATAGGAGTCCTACAACCAGTACCATATAAATCATATCAGTCATTAAAACGACTTTCAGTTTATTACTTCAATTGAATTTAAAGAAAGTAAGACATAGTAAAGTAAAAGTAAAGTTTCAGCCTATAAATGTCCCACTACTGAGCACAGGCCTCCTCTCATTTCTGAGAGGGTTTTGGAGCCAGAAAGAATCCCGCCACGCTGCTCCAATGCGGGTTGGCGGACTACACATGTCTTCGAAATATTTTTAATTTCTCAGACATGCAGGTTTCCTCACGATGTTTTCCTTCACCGCCGAGCACGTGATAAGTCAGCACTTAAAATTGCAATTAACAATTTTAGTGGTGCCGGCACCGGGAATTGAACCCAGGTCACACGAGCTACCACGGCTCTCAAGACATAGTGCGGACAGACAATATGTTGTGTTAAGAGCTTAAATGACGCCAAGTATCATTGCATCGCTTCGCAGCTAGAATAATCTTCGACACGCAAAATACGCGCGCGCTTACACGTGGAGTTGCCGAAACAAGCCCCAAGCAATCAACAATGATCGTCGCGTAACGCGCTCTTTCAATTGTTCAAGATTTGCAACAATTATATTAGTTAGTACAATTATAGTAGTTATTACAATTATATTAGAGTCGATAGTACCGACACTAAATTTCCGCTCGAGAACAAATACATTAAAGTAAAAGCATATAAATGGTCCCACTGCTCAGCACAGGCCTTCCCTCTTATTTTTGAGAATGCTCTGGAAGATGGGATTGCTACAATTAGGGTTGGCGGACATCACATGTCCTCGAAATATTAATATACCTTAGAAATGAAGGTTTGCTCACGATGTTTTTCTTCACCACTGAGCACGTGGTAAATGTGGTAAAATAATGAAATGAAGGTGCTGGGCACCGGGTTCGTACTCAGCTTACAAACTATGACATTTAAAAGGTGAACGACCTGTCCGGTACCCGAGCTACCACGCCTCACCATATAGCCACCTATTAAATATTAAAGTAGACCTAAAGCGCAATTAAGAAGCAGCACGCCATGTGTCTGTTAACTGTAATTCTAATTGTGTACTGAACTCTGAACTAACTAACTAAACTACGATAAAATGTGCAACAACGTACCTGCAGATCGTTTTCGTAACTTTGACGCAGTTTGGCTGATATTTGTGACTCCGCTTTGGCCATATTTTCTATGGTTCCCTTGACGGTTATGATCCGTTCCAGGTTGAAGCTATTGATGTCATTGATGGACGATACTGTAATCTTGGTATCGGTCTCTTGCATGATTCTCTTGATAGTGTTTCCACCTTTTCCAATTATACGCCCGATGAGATTATTATGGGCCAGAATTTTTAGGCAAATCTCCCTGCAATGCAAAAATTTTCCGTTCATAATTGTAGAAGATTCGCTTAAACAGGATTCGCACTAAACTGGAATACTTATAGGTCTTTATCAATATCTGCTAAGCTGACGAATGTATGACATAGACTCACCCTTTATTGGTGTTGTTTGCCTCCTGCTGCATCACTTCGAGTATGCGTTTGCAGGCGTTGGTGCAGTTTTCTGGGTTGCCATAAATGGTGATCGCCTTCTCGAGCGAGCCGACGTTGTCCTTGCGGTGCACGTCGACACGTGCGCGGGACTGTTGCGTGATGAGGCGGATGGTGCTGCCCTGGCGGCCGATGATTGCGCCCACCATGTCGCTCTGCACGAGCAGCCGCAGCGGGAAGTCAGTGGGGCGAGCGCCGCCGCCAGCCGCGCCGCCGCCGCCGCGCCCGCCGCCGGGCCGCCCGCGCCGTCCGCCGCGCGCACTCTGCTCCACTGCCTCCACCTTCATGCGGTTGCCCTCCAGCTCGTACCCATTCAACCCGTTGATGGCCCTGCAACAACGCCCGAGCGAGCACGTTACTACCTCGCTGCTACATATACTCTGTATGGCATGCCACTCTCTCACAAACACACACACGCACATGTTTTATTTACACTAGAAAAGCTTAAAAATTCTTTATATCACTTACAATCAGACAATACATATTCAGTATAACCTCACAAACGACGACCAATTAGTACGTGCATAAAATTGTATCAAATGATGAATAAACTACATTAAAATACAGCAAATAAGTCATTAAACGAATTGCACTCCATACACATACACCACAAACATCATGCGGCTACAAGTTTCGTAGATTATCTACACGTGACAAAATCAGAAAATGATAGAAAAGCAAAGAAGTGACGATAGAAAGCCCGAAAGTTTCGCAAAATCATGCAATAGATGCAGCACAGAGAAGAAGCGAGCCCAAGCGTCCCCGCAGCTAAAAGAAGGCAGCGTGTCCCGGACAGTGACAAGTCTGTCAATACTCACTGCTGTGCCTGCTCCGGTGTCTCGAAAGTGATGTACACCGCTTGGGTGTTGGCATCACGCGAATGCGCTTTGTCGCAATGCTGCACGTTGCCATACTGCGAGAGCAGGGGCTCGATGTTGTCGAAGCGAGCATGCAGGGGAAGTCCACTGATGAGTACCTTTGATGATCGGCTGCGAGAAGCGATATAACAACTTGTAGACTAATTCATATAATTCCACTGTCGGAATAGTACACTCTAATTATTGGGGAATGGGGGTTCGGTAGTGTATGTCCGACGCCTGAGACCGAAACAGCTTTCAATTGATATTTCAATACAACTAAACAAACGTACATAACATCATATAATATAAGATAGGCGCTGCCGCGGCGACATACTGACGACGGCGGGTATCGGAAAGGGTCGCGGGGGCGAGGCAAGCGCATGCCGTGCGCCACAAAATGGCGGAGCGCCGGCGGAGGTGACATCATCGCGCGCTCGTCACTACGGCCGCCCCGCGCCCCGCCGTCGCGCGCCATTCACAACTCCGCCACGGTTTCGTTGCACCCGCCGTCCGTGCCCCGCCGCCGCACGCCTCGTGACCCCTCTCAGTGCATTTACCTACTTCGAATGTGTCTCTTGTGTCATGTTAACTACCTAAAACTGTCTATTTATTAACACAAGCAAAACTACTAATGATCGAAGCGAAAATGGCAAAATATGTAGTTCATCTATATGTGATTACATACATGACCAGTTTGATTAACGATTAGGACAAATTATTTTGAATATTAATTATGACGTAACCCCCAATCGCTAATGTAAATAACCGCCTTAAACACGGTACTAATGAAATAAATGTAATAACATTATAGATACAGATTTTATTGCTAAACTCTCTCTTTATGGCAATTGTAAATCGAAATGGAGTGAAAAATGCCACTTGTGTGTATGTCAGTAAGTTACACATAACAGTGAGGTCGCAAGGTACACCAGGGAACTTATTCAGTAGTATAGTTTGGGAGTAATTTCTGCTAATTTTATCATTTGTAACATACGTATTACGTAATTAATGTTTTAATAAAGTATTTAAAACGTCGCGCTAATTTTTGTTAAACATGAATATTGCGAAAAAATAACAACGGCGAGAGTAAAGTTGGCTTCATATCCAATCGATTACAAAAACACATTTACATAATATAAATTATTTAATATTAAATTTATTGAAGAATCTATAAAATAAAATCTATGGAGGTAAGTAATGCTATGTAAGGTTCTGTAATTTGTATGCTATGTAATTTCAAGTGCTTTTCCTCTTCCCTAATAGGTAGGGCACCTATCTAAAGCAGTGTAGTGGGACCGCTAAAAGCTAGTAAAGCTGACCATTACAATAATTGCAAGGACAGGGTTTTCGAGGTCCTAAAATCCGAAATCCTAACAGGTAAGCCAGTTAAGCCGGACTTTAAGGTACAACCTCAACTAATTAAGGATTATTTGTGTTAGTTAAAAATTGATAAATATGATAAGTAAGTAAATCTAGACTTTTCTGATCCTTCATCAGAAGAAAGTTTATTGAATCAGTCTTCTTTATTATGCAATTCAAAACAAAATTAGACTAAAAGAATGGTAAAATGTAAATAAAAAAATGACCGACAGGGCGGCCGGAGTCTAATTTGGAACGACGTAAATCCAAAATTTAAAAATATGATTACAACCCCCTAATCAATTAGTTGGGTAATTTTTTCGAGTATATAATAACGATTCGGATATAAGCCTATCCTAAGATGGCACGTGGTAGACGGATTAGCGATCTCGGTACTAGACTGTGCACTTTATATATTGTTTCACGATGATTTTTGGTCACAAAATTTCGAATAAATTCAGACACCTAACAAACCATAGTTTTTGTCATCTTAATACAGTGTATTTATTACCTAAGTAAATAATCACGCTTTTTTTTAAATAAAACATTTTTTTCTTATTTACACTATTATTCATTTATATTTATTAGAATTTTTTACACTATTCCTTATTCAAATTTATTAAAATTTATTTTCTATTTTTTAGTTTGGTTTTCTATATAAAGCGTATTTTTTGTTTTTTCAAACTATTATTTATTTTCTACTTTTTAGTTTGGTTTATTTATAAAAGCGTGTTATTTTAGTCGAATTATTGCATTGTCATCGGTCTTTGACAGGTGTGGAAAATTTGAATTAAATCGGATCATTCAAAGTAGGAGAAAATCGAGCCCTAAGGAGTCGGTTACAAACACAAGTGAAGCTAATATGAGGCGTATAAAAATAGAATAACAGTCAATTTCTTATATTTCGTTGTGGTTATGTCACCCACGAATAATTATGTATACCTATACATTATCTAACTAATTTAAACATGAGTTTAACCAGTTACAGATAACAGATTGAACAAAGCTCTTTTTACAAGCCTTTTTCGTAACAAAAAGAGAGGGTTGTCATAAGAGGATTAATTTTTATATAGTGATGATACGATTATAAGTTTATTTGCAAATTTCAGAAAGAGAGTACACCATAACATAAACCTGCTCTTTACAGCACCAAGTTTCGCCGTTAATCTCTCATTACTATCGTACACAAGTGCCGAAGACATAAACATCTATAAAAACTAGCAATATTATAACATTCCTTAGTTATATTTATTTTTATAAGTTCGAAAATTACGTTCCGATTTTCCGTAACTATAGTGTCTAAGTCGACATCTTCTGCACTATGTACATGTGAGTTTTATTTTAATTTCAAGGAATCGTAACTAGAGCGTTTTTTGCTTTATTGAGAGCATTGACGAAATATTAAAATATGTCCTACTTTGTTATATTTTTTTTATAATTTCGAAAATCTGCACTTTGTACACGTAAGTGAGTTTTATTTTAATTTCAAGGAATCGTAACTAGAGCGTTTTTTGCTGTATTGAGAGCATTGACAAAAACCGTAATTATATGCGATTCTTTGTAATTTTATTTTTTAATTTAGAAAATTACGTTCCGATTTTCCGTACCTATAGTGTCTAAGTCGATATCTTTTGCACTATGTACCATTGTAAGCGAGTTTTATTTTAAATTGAAGGAATCGTAACAAGAGCGTTTTTTGCTTTATTGAGCATTAACGGAAAGCGTAACAATTTCCGAACAATTATTTCATACAAACACTGGAAACAGAAAGATCGAAATCACTCGTTATCAATAAAGTACTGTGAGTCATTGCTGCAGTTGGGAAACTTCCTTGGGCACGATGGGAATAAATTTTCGAATTCTAGTGAAACGTTTGTTAATCTAATTTAATGTTTATCAATTAACAATTATTTTATATACTGAGCAGTTATTTATATAAACACCAATAAACAAAAAAATATTTTTTTTGTTTATTGGTGTTTATTTTCATTTTGGCCTATGTTCAGAAGTAGAATAGTGATGGGCTGAAATTATGATGATGATGATCATCATTATTTTGCGTGTCTCTAATTCGGCATCTAAACTTTCCTTTGATCATATCGCTAAGCGTTTTATAGAGGACGGGGAAGATGATTGCCGTGCCAGCTAAATTTGCAGGACTGATATATTTTGTGTAAATAAAGATTTATGGTGACTAATTAGAAATTATCGGTGTAGTCGAAATAGGCCAGGAGGGCATAAGTTTCTTTGTTATAAACATTGTTTTCGCGCTTACTTAAATTCTATGCAGATGTTATACGGTACGACGGTCAATAAACCCTTTTAGCGAATATATAATATATAGTGGTCAGAGTACCGGACTTCTACGCCGCGAGTCCTGGGTTCAAATCCCAGCCGGAGCCAACATTTGTGCTAGAATACAAATTGATGGTTTTCGGGTCTGGTTGGTTGTGATTGTCCCCGTGTTTCTGACACTGCATCCTAGCCTACCACCGATCTTATCGCATCAACGTTACATCGGGCGCGGGTAGGTTGGTACGAGTGAGTGCCTCTGTTTGCGAGTACACTTGCGGCACTATAATATCTCCTGCGCAGTCGATGGCTCTCGACAGTATTCGGAAGATGTCGCCGTGGTCGAAATCGGATAGGAGAACATCATCATCATTCATTCCAGCAATAGGGGCTGGCCAATTAATTCCCTAACGTTATTTAAAGATCACATCGAACACACTTTACACTAAAGACTTTACATTAAAGCGTGGTGTTACTTTCTATCTGTTCAATCGATGGTAGCTTTGATAAGAATGTTTACAATACATTTTACTGTTGGACATTGAATTCTACCGAATTGGAAGAATTTGCCATAATCGCGTAGCTTGGCAGACGGATTGGCGATCGCAGCACCTTATGTGATACTTTGACATACCTTAGGCGCTTATTCCTACATCTGCCCAGGGCAGTAATTTTCCGCGAGATGGTCGTCGTCGTCGTTTCAGCCTATCAATAGTCCACTGCTGAACATAGGCCTCCCCCATAGATTGCTACAAAAGTTTGTAACTCTCGTTTTGGGGGGATTTTGTCATAGTTGCCACGCTTGGCAGAAGGGTTGGCAACCGCAGTTTATTTATTCAGATGTTCTAGCAAGATGCTGCTGCCCATCTCCTGGTTTTCATTTTCCCTCTGTCGACTTTTACGACACCCACGGGATGAGATGGGGTGGTAGATTCTCTTAGGCCGCTCCGCGAGATGGTGCAGTAATTTATCTTACACCGACACCAATATCATTATCAATGCCAGCATATATTATTATTTAGGGTTATACATACATAAGATCACAAGATGCATCTGTACCTCTGAGCATAATTCACAGCACACAACACTACTGCGGTAAATATCCCCATTATAACCATAAATACCACCCTGTGGTGGCGGCTCGTTAAAAGAATACTACCACTCCATCCCATCCAATGGATCTCGTAAAAGGCGAGTAAGGAATTAAACTGCACTGTGCACCCAACAGCGCATGGTAGCGATGGGCTCACCACCTATCACACAAAGTGCATTATATTGTTTTGGTGAAACGCGGATTGTGGCAGTCATCTGTTTTTGCAGTGAGTGCCCCAGTCTCTGACTACCCCTTATGGGATACAGTCGTGATCTTAAGTATGTATGTATGTATGTATGAAGATGTTAAGAATTATGAATATAACAAATATGCGAAAAGTCATTTTCACACATTTTATTTGTTTACAATAAAAAAACAGCTCAAATAATATAAGAATAAGACCAACATATCCCTTGGCTGCTAATGGTTTTATGTAGCTTAATTTTAAATAGCTATTTAACAATATACACCCACACATAGGTGATTTTTTTTTTTTACTTTGTCACCGCGTTATGGGTCGTCGTTTCAGTTCAATTAATATGTTCCAGTATCGATCGTGGCATAAGAATGTATCGTATTCCACCATCGATACTACGATAATTAAAAGGGAGCTTAATTCACCAATGCCACCACACTAGGATTTCTCTTGTGTCGCTGCTGCGTTATAAAGATCCGAGACAACTATCTCTAGGCCTCACCAATATTTTTCTAGTGGCAGAATAGAATTCGAACCCACGACTCGTAACCCGTAAGCCTGTCGCTTAGACACTGCACCAACAACCAAGCCGACAATATACATACATACATACATAAGGGCACGCAAAAACAGATGACTGCCACAATCCACGTTTCACCAAAACAATATAATGCATTTGGTGTGTTAGGTGGTGAGCCCATCGCCACCATGCGCTGTTGGGTGCACAGTGCAGTTGAATTATAATATACCGACAATATACCCAGTCAAATATATAATAAAATCATCACTTCATCCGTATATATCCTTTTGTGTTTCAATAAAGATTGTCAAACAGTCGCTGTGACCGTCGCTAGACAGTAGTCCTGCGTCATCGGAATTCAGATGAAAGAATTGTCACCCTTGGGGACTCTTCACGGCATTTATATGCCTTATATTGTAGCTACTATTTGTGCAAATGCATTTTCCCCTAAGTAAAGTCAATTCTGCGGCGGTGACATGCTGCGTGTGCGATACGGATACTTTTGATCGTAGGCTTTATGATGGAATGAATGCCAGTATTTGGATATCCGGTTTTCATCATACCATGGATCCGCGGGAAGATCCTGGTACATGCCCGATCTATCTGCATCAATCACGTATAGCACCTGAACATAAACACTAATAACCACTTTGGAGGATATGATTTTTAATGACAAATGAAGTTTGGTTAGTTACACTTGTATTATTCAATAATTTCCGAATTTAAGGGGGTTACAAGGTTAATATTCCGTGCCAAAACATTGACTCCACTATGTATTCGTCGGTTGCATTTGCTATGCTTGTAAGACAGGCGATATACAGTTATACATCGAGTAGTGAGTGAGAAATACCGAAGACATTGCAATTTGATACAGGAAACTGTAATTTTGAAGCGCGTACTTAACGGTAAGTCATCTGCTGTAATGTAACATTTCAGTAGTCCGGCATAACGTCCCGAAAGGGCTTACACGTTATAGGTAAATAGAGTACATAGTAATAAACAAAGTTAATAGTGAGTTTACATATTTACAGTTAGTTCATAAACAGCCGGTGGTAGGGTAACGTCTGTTTACAGTGAGCAAGGAAAAGCATAATCGAATACCACAAACCTTTCCATACAGTAATGTTTAGTAGTATTGTTTAACCGACTGATAGCGGTATGCTATCTATGCATTAGTGTGGCTGACAGAAAACCTCATTTTCTGTTCAGATAAGCCGGACCCTTCTTATTCGTCGCTATTTGCTCGGCGCCGAGAACAGTTTTATCAGCGGTAGGAGCGCGGCGCGGTGACTCACGGGTTTCGTCGAACCACGCCACAGCCGGCGCCGCCATTTTACTTTAGGCACCACGTGTTCGTGTGCAACAGAATTAACTGGTCAATTACAACAATGTCGCCTTCGGTGAGTGGACGAATCGAGGACAAGACTACAGTACGTACGAATAGATAAGTGACTATTCACCGATGTACAGTCGAACATGAAACGAGCGGACCGATAACAAACTAGGTGACAGTTGGTTAGTCGTCCCGGTGGAGCATACCTGCGATATTTCAACATTCTGTCCATGACTGGATTGTGTTTCGGCCGCGGCTCGAGTACGAAGTAGATCTCACAGCTGCCGTCTGGATTTACAGAATCAGAAGCTCACTCTTGTCGCGGGTAAAGTAATATCGAGAGTACTGTGCCGATCGCGTAGTTTTAACACAGAAAACAGAGCGGAGGAGCGGGCGCAGTGCGATGCAGACTGCGGGCTGCGGGCGCGCGAGAGCTGTGGCGCCAGCGGTAGCGTCGCCGTGTGACTGAGGCGCGGGAGGCGAGCGGCGCGGCGGGCGGCGAGCGGAGCGGGCCGGCGGCCGCCGCTCGCGCCGCGCCCGCGCCGCCCGCCCGCGCGCGCTCTGATAAAAACTAACAATCCATTCACCCCGCTCGCTGCTAATTACACTTCGCGGCAATTCTCAAGGACTGAAGTTGCCATCAGGAATAATGCACTCAGTTGCACATTTAAGCGTGTAACCGACTCGACGTTTGACGAAAGAAAACTAAACGAAGTTAATTAAAATCCGACGATTACATTGCACCTATACAATGTACTGGTAAGTGTATATATGTACCCTATTATAAAAAGCTTTGCAGTTATGTAAATATCGCAAATTATTTTAAAAATAACCCGCTAAAGGTGAAACTTATTATTTGTAACATTGCACCATATTAGATGATAATTTTTTGATACAGAAATGTTAATCGTTAATGTCGGGTTTCTCTCACTAGAAATTGCACTAAGGAAATAAGACCAGGTTTTAAAACGAACGGCGTGACTACGAGAAAATACACTAACTAAACGACGAGCCAATACACACATTCCTATCTCACGGAGTATACACACCGGCAGTATATGGCTTATGTAAATTACCACTTTTACTCTAGACTAGAATATTTCTAAGTTATCAGATCAAGAACAAATACTTAATATTTACGTCCGACCACTTGCCTAATTCAAATAGCTTGTTAAAACTAACGACCGCGTGGCCAGACTTCTACAACGAGGGTTCTGGGTTCGAATACCAGCGGGAGCCAAACATTTGTGTAAAAACAAATTGTTGGTTTTACAAGTCTGGTAATGTAGTGCATGTTCTGTTGCGAAAAGCCAAGAATTATCTTAAAATGTTCAATCATATTGAAGTTCCGAAATCTCATTTTCAATGACAAATGAAAAACACGGCCCACAATACAGGTAAAATCCTAATAACCAGCGGTTTTCAGCTTAGAATCTTTAAATGAATAAGCATATCCCACTAACATAAAACGACGGTCATAATCTCGATCTTTACCGGCGCGGGGATACTTTACGAATTATTATAAACTAGCTGAAAGCCTCGACTACGCCCGCGTGGATTTAGGTATTGTTTAGACCTTGGGCAGTTAGATTTACCGGAATAAAGTGTCGTATGTACGTCTCTAGGATGCAAGCTTATATGTGGTCTAGAATTTTAACCCGTAAACGGCAAACCCAAAAAGAGGGTTATGATTTAAAATCGTATTTTGTGTGTGTTCATCTGCTCCCACATGACTTCTTAAATTAAACACATTAGTTAGGGGCATTGATATCTTTATACAAACACAATTTTATAAATATATTTGATCATTAATTAGTAACATAATAAATATTTGTTAAGTATGGTATATCATATATGTATTTAAGCTTCGTAAATAATTATTACAAAAACAATTTTTTAGATGTTTAGATTTCATAAATTACGGTGCATTAGCTGTGTATATCAAATTGAAAAGAAAAAGATTCTGAAAATGAAATAAATTTATAAATTGGTGTTGAATATAATATGTTGTGGTAAATATTAAAAGTGACCCTGCAACCGAGGAGCGTGTATGAGAAAACGCTAATGAAAGTATAAGAAGCGAATGATGTGTTTCAGGATCGTAGCACATGGAAAGATGTGGTTTCTGCCTACCCCAATGGGAAAAAGGTGTATGTATGTGTGTAAATAATAGTGTAAATACGTTTTAATACTGCAACTACCTAACATTCGATATTATTGATATTTAGCCTGAAATTATGCCTCTAGGGAAATTAATGTACTGGCGAAACGTCATACATCAGTAGCGGAGGCACTTTGTCGAGGTAGAGAAAGAGTTGGAAATATTTGCTGTCCAGAATTGCTTGCTAAATCATCGTCAAGTGTCAGGGAGCAGGAGCGTGCATTTCGATCACGCCACCTAAACACCACTATTTGTGAATACTTGCAACTGACCTGAAATACAGAATATAACGTTTCGATTCCGACATATGAGCCTTGCAAAAAATTCCAACGGTATGAGAGTCGTCCACTGAACTAGAGAGTTCAGTCTTGGTGAATTCGCGGTCAATTGTGAGACTGACTTCAGTGAAATATCAAGAAGATCTGTTATAACATAAGATGAGGAGGCATACGACCACGGCTATCCCCTGAACCTGAATCTAAGTATTAAATCAAAATGTATATGTAAATTGTCTACTTTTTAAAATATTGAAAAGTTTGTTTTGTCGAGAATCAAATCCTTTTAAACTTTTGAGCTTCGTCGGAGCGGTGGTCTTGGCAGGAATATTAGTAAATTTAATAGCATTTCTATTGTTCCCCATAAAAAAGAACTCATTTATAATACTAGTGTGGATTAAGTACGAATAAGATGTGTAACTGCATTGCAAATACATTATTTTCTTAAAAAAGTAAATCGAAATTAAATTTTTAATGTTGACAAGTCAACACTTTACTTATTAATAGCTTTATTTATGAATGTAATTAGTTAAATTTGAAATCTGTTACCTTATCGTTATATATATGAATCGATATTACGAAATCTGCTACAAAATATTACGAAATTACATACTAGATTCAGACAATTAATATCCAATTAGGTAGAATTTCGAGAGGAAAATTTTATTCAAAATTAATACGCAACTTTTAAACTTATACTTGTCAGGTGATTTGTTGACACGAGCGAAGCAATGAAGAGAAATATTGACAAGTTCCACGCGCCGAAAGCCGGGTTGCATATGTTACAATCGGCAGTTACCTTATTAATAATGGCCATTTACGTTAAAAGAACGTGCACACCAACGAGGTACACAGGCATGTGCGTTTCACGGGGACGCGAGTCACCTGTCCGGGCCACATGCTGCCCTCGCACGCCTTCCTCTTTGCACAAAGTAAATTTAACATAACACAAGTGGCATTATAATTAATAGCAACCAAAACGACGCGACATGACACCAGTAAATTTAAAAATTAAATATTTATTTCCTTGACTTGAGAAATTCGAAGTTTCGTTTTCAAATGCAGTTTTCTTACAGTGTCGATTCAGTATACGATTTTGTATTACAATATTAAAAATGCAAATGTAACTCTCGCACTGTACCTCTGGCTGTTTGTAACGTTTTCACAGTTCAACAGCGGAACCAAACTTGACGAAATTTTGCACAAAGGGATGCAAGCCTATCCCGGAGACAAACATAAGACAGGATACTTTTTAACCTGGAAAATCCAAATAGTTCCCACGAGATATTTGAAAACCTATATACACGCGGACGAAGTCGAGGGCAAAAGCTAGTGAATATTAAATTAAAAACTAATTCCGTAGTCGGGCGTGTCGTAAAAATACACCTAGAGAATTTCATTAAGCTGTTTTATGCTAGGAATAAAAGTGATTCTGGATGTTTTATCACCGCCTTGTGTGCAGTAGTACTGACCGGGAAAGTATTAATTACTTATGACTATGCATTGTAAAAGACAAATTATTAATAATATTGCAATTATCTTTATTTAATTAAATTAATTTTACGGATTTTATTTTAACTTTTTATAACCTGACGTTTCGAGCACTTTACAGCACCCACAGTCACGGGGGGAGGATGGATGAACTTTAATTTTCAATTATTAATAAATGTCGAGTTATAAATACATTAAACGTGATAAATTTCGTAAAATTAGTTTACATAATGTTTTCTTTTATTTACGCGAATATTACACATTTAAATAAAACTACTTTTTTACGGATTTTATCGCGTTTAATTTTGAACTATTTTTTACCCCGTGACCATGGGTGCTGTAAAGCGTCCGAAACGTCGGGTAAAAATAGTTTTTTAGTTTATTTTAATGTATAATATTCGCGTAAATTTGAAAAATCAATTATGCACAATATTTGAAGGTACATTCTACAGTGTCGTTATACGTATTATATTAATTGCATTGTGAGAAATTTAGAGTTTCAGTCACACAATACATCGTTTACCCAATTGCAGCTGAGTCCCCTCACCGACACCGCACCTCGAACGTTTTATTTATCCTCCATAATCGAAGCATGATAGACTGTAAGTATAACAACGCGCCGACCGACACTCTCTATTCTTTTCAAAAACAAGGCCCGGATGGGGCTACGATAAACGGAATTTCCGTTATCTGCATCTCGTTAAAAAGCAGAGTTCAAAATTTCGGTGACTTACGCATTACGGGTTATTTTAGTACAAATGTTATTTAAATTAACATAATTGAACGCCCTACGACTACAAAAACGGACATAGTTCGCAATTTTTTTATAAATATATATAAACTACTCGTAAATATAATCAACGTCTCGGTAGCTGCCAGGCCCGCAAGCATCGAGAAAACGTAATGGATTATCCAAGCCTACTCGAGCATGTTCCTTATTTTAAGATGCGTAAAGCTCGCCGTCCCGGGATAATAATTTCATAGATGGCGGCCCTAATCCGGAGCAATTGTCTACAAATAATCAGGCTGGGGCACGTGCACGCGGTAACCACCTGCCGGCAGGTGTGCGCCGCGCCTGCGCCACCGCCGATTGCCTTCTTATAGTATTTTCTTTGATTTCTTCGAACCGAATACGCGAAAAAAGTTATTCCAATTATAGCAATTTACTAAATGCCTGGTAAAGAGTTTTTCGACTGCAGCTTGAGTACTAGCTGTTGCCCCCGACTTCGTCCGCGTGGATATAGGATTTTTAAATATCGCGTGGTATCCGGGATAAAAAGTATCCCATGTCCGTCCACAGGATGTGCCGAATCTGTGCCGAATCATCTCTGTGCCGAATTTCGTCAAGATCGGTTCAGCGGTTGAACGGTGAAAAGGTAACAAACAGACAGAGGGACAGAGACAGTAACTTTCTCGCATTTATAATATTAGTATGGATTCTCTATGTATACCAAAAGACGGGGTATCTTTGAACATAAACTTTTTTATATTTTAGGCTTCATAGCAAAGTAAACACATTCCACACGATAGTAAGCAGTCGTTATGGCCCATAAACACCTACATCCATCCTTAACGAAGAATCAACATGGAGATGCGATGCGTCACCACTGTAGACTATATTCAAGCACCTCATTTATTGCCTGTAATTGAGTCGACGTATCACTTCACCGTACGAAACGGCGTCATGCTGCTACTTTACCGTGGTACTTGACACTTGATACTTACGCGGTCATCATCATCATTTCAGCCTATCACTAGTCCACACATATCTGTGCCTGCCTGACAAAATATTATATAACAGGTATGTGACAAATTCACCAATCTATGTTAAGATACATTCAATACAGTAAGTATGGAGTAACAAGATATACGGGTCGCATAACAGGCCCACATTGTTGAAAGCTCGCATGTGTACATGCAAGTGCCTGTATATTATATAAGTCAAGAGTCAAAATCTAGACAACAAAGGCTAGGTTGAGCGAACTTGATACATAACGTAAGTTAATGTACACATAACATGGCGGCAGCGACTCGAGCTATTGCAGTGTATAAATAGCAGACCTACAATAAAAGCTATTATTAACTACCCCTACGTGCTAGTGCAGCGATCGGGCAATACACACGGGCGCGCCACTACACAGCCGCCTTGTAAACAACCCGTCCAACCTACGGCGTGACTCACGAGCAGTCTTTTATCCTCTTAGATCAGCTAAAAACAGGTTAAGTATTCACTACTACGGCATGTACATCAAATATGTGCCGTAATCCTTTCATTGCAAATCTAAGCAAAAATTTTTAAATTCCTATCCTAGGGTTGTCACATCCGTTACCGGTTTCTTTTTCAAGACGAAATAAATATAGGTTCCTTTTTGGCAAACGTAGGTCAATGAAGACTAAATGACTCTTAAATATGTATAGAATATAAAATTAAGTTATAATGATGTTAATGATTCTTGACTATTTGCACATATATATAATTTTTAGTGAGTAGCGGTAGACACCTGACGTTGTAAAGTACTATATAATATTTATGTTAAAATAATATATTTTTACATTTGAAAACAATATACCAGGGACATAAAAATATGTTATTTTAATTACACCTGACGTTGTAAAGTACTATATAATATTTATGTTAAAATAATATATTTTTACATTTGAAAACAATATACCAGGGACATAAAAATATGTTATTTTAATTAAAATTAAAATACAAGTATTTAAAAAGTATGTCATGTAGATAAATATAACAATTATTGGTTGCACCAAATCAAGACTACATCTTGCGACATTTGAAGTCTTATTTGGAGACAATAAAGACCAGTAAATACGAGGGGTGATCCAAAAGTAATGATAATCAGTTATTTCTAGTGCACACAAAAATACAAAAAAATTTCAGTCACTTACTCAGTTAACCACTAGTTCAGGGAAAAAAAATCATATAAATAGGCCACGATTCCCGGGAGCTACATTCATTTGAATACGGACTGTCAAGGAGTGAACATCAAAATGGAAAAACACGAAATCAGAGCTGTCATTAAATACCTCTGCTTGAAAAAAATGTCTACCAAAGACATACACAGCGACTTGGTGGAAACATTAGGGGACTCTTCTCCTCCATATTCCACAGTTGCACGCTGGGCTAAGGAGTTTAAGTTGGGAAGAACATCGACGGAAGACGAACACCGCGAAGGACGCCCATCGACGTCCCTCACTGAAGAAAATGTGAAAAAAGTTGAAGAAGTTGTATTGGAAGATCGAAGAGTGACTATCAGGCATGTAGCTGAGGTCACAGGGATCTCATATGGCAGCATTCAAAGAATCCTTGCGAACGAATTGCATATGAGAAAGGTCTCCGCGCGTTGGGTACCGAAAATGTTAAACGACGAGCAAAAGAAGAAACGAGTCGACATGTCAAGAGCAAATCTCGAAAAGTTCCAGGCAGACAAGGATAATTTTTTGTCACGTTTTGTGACCATGGACGAGACCTGGATCCACCATTTTGATCCTGAAACAAAACAACAATCGATGACATGGAAACGATCCGATGAACCGACGCCGAAGAAATTCAAAGTGTCAAGCTCAGCAGGGAAGGTTATGGCGTCTGTTTTTTGGGACGCTGAAGGAATAATCATGGTGGACTACTTGGAAAAGGGGGCCACTATTACAGGCTCCTACTATGCAGAACAAATAAGAAGATTGCGGGAGGCTATTAAGGAGAAAAGGCGAGGCAAACTGCGGGCTGGAGTGCTGTTCCATCAAGACAACGCACCGGTTCACAAAGCTGCAATTGCCATGGCTGCCATTCAGGAAGCGGGCTTTGAGCTGGTGGAACACCCCCCCTATTCACCAGATCTAGCCCCCAGCGACTTCTATCTCTTTCCACGACTCAAGGAACACCTCCGAGGCAAGAAATTTGACGATGATAGCGACGTGATGGCCGCGGTTGAGGACTTTTTTGAGAGTCAAGATAAAGATTTTTTTTCTAAGGGAATTTTAGGATTAGAAAAGAGATGGACTAAATGTATAGACTTGCTAGGAGACTATGTTGAGAAATAAATTTATTTATTTATTTTATTCATTGTGTTTATTATTGATTATCATTACTTTTGGATCACCCCTCGTATATTAAAGCAGTATAGACAAACTAGGCCCATTTGTTGAGAGCACTAAGGTTGTCACTCTTTATTTATTGTAAAAATAAAAAAAAAAAATTTTACTAGCTGATGGCCGGGACTTCGTCCGAGTGGACAAAGGTTTTTTAAACATCGCGTGGGAACTGTTTGATTTTCTGGGATAAAAATATCCTACGTCCGTCCCCCAGGATGCAAGCAATATCTCTCTTTTAAATAAAACTAATTTTACGGATTTAATCGCGTTTAATTATACTATTTACAACCCGACGTTTCGAGTGCTTTACAACACACATGGTCATGGGAGGACTGAGGTGACAGGTGTCCTGATGTCATAGTTAACCCGGAGTACCTTCAGCTTTTAATTATAATTTTTTGTCCGATCTACGCAGAAAGAGCTTACTGTGTCTTGAAGCCTTGCAGTGGTATGCTTGGTTGTTGATTTAATTTTATTAATTATTGGATCCCAAGTCGGTGGTTAACCCAACCATCTTCTCTATAAAAATTAGGATGTTTTTTTTAATTCCAATAGACTCGCGAATCGTCGTTGGTAGGCATCGGTGTTCTTTTGCGAGGATTTGTAGTATTTCAAATCATATGTAATGGTTGGCATGGATCATGTGTCCAACATGTTTACAGACTTCCTGGCTATGTGTGATCTTTTACGTTCCTTTAATAGAATATTTTTTTTTTTTGAATTAAAAGAAGGGTGAAACTGCGGGGGCAAAGCTATTTATAGATACATATGCCACTTTGCCCAAAAGATTATGATCGCTAACTAAGATGGTAAATAGCGATTTATAACTAACACGGACCGTCCGTGGCACAAGCAACACGTAATCACTCGCCTCGAAGCGGCACCCGCGACTGACAGCACTGCGACGTACGCTTTGAATGTTGTTGACGCGTGCGTCTATGTGGGTGTGTGCGAACGTTTGTAAACAGTTTCCCTACTGCTTTAATATGTTTATTGTGATAAATGTATGCATTGATATTAAATAGATGAAGCCGATAGGTGTCCGGCGGCACAGTAGAATAGTACCTACCTCTTTCCTACCCAGGTGTCGGGAGAGGCTATTAAAGTATTAACACCATGTGAATGCAATGGGAAGTAAGAATTTTTGACTTGTACTAAAATGGCGAAAACTTCCCGCGTGGGAGAAAAGTGGGCTACGTTAGTGGCCTCTACCCTTTCCCTTATATGGGAAAGAGTCGCGACTGTAATGTAAGTGATATTAAATATCTTCCACAAAGTACATGCACAATTGCAAAGGAAAAGTTATAACGCTGCCGCCGCCGCCACGTTAAATCGAAAGCAAATTTTCATCAGCGAAGCCGCCGCAAGAACAAAATTACCTGCGCGAAGTACTCGTGTATCGAAAACGAGCGGAACGACAACCGCGCCTCGAGCGGTACCCTCGGTAATCCAAAGTTAAATTCATTTTCACCGCTGCAAAACCGCACCTACGAAACGCTCGCCCAGTGGCTTGCTCGATGCTATACGCTAACTACTTATACACAACGGATATGAGTTATCCTGTCCGTCGCCACATGCTAATTTCGTTCCGTCACATACGAGTCCACTTCGACTGTATTACCAAGTAATTTAGAATATATATGTATTTTTAATTTTTACCTTTGTCACGCAATGGAACACCTTTAACTATTGAAACTGCGTTACTAACTATACGTGTCGTGAAATAGCACACTTCGATGTAGACGCAAGATTTGACTCAAACGAGAAAATATCGAACGAGTTCGTTGAACTTGTTTATGTAACGAAGCCCGCTACAAGGTTATGGCGCTGGCATTGGCAATGTAACCAAATGCCAGTCATTTGTTTAAGTGAAATTTGAGAAGTAGTGATGATAAGCGAAATAGCCGTCTACTTTAATCCCATCACCGTTAGAGCCGTTACAGACTTACAGCTAGTAATGTATGGTTACATCACACATATATATATATATATATATATATATATATATATATTTGGATCCAAACACATTTTAAGCGACTATGAATCAAATTATAATTACAATTTTCATTGAGGATGTCATAATTAGAAAAAAATTGACGACTTTTTTATCTTGTACATTGTTGTACAATAAATACTCTTGTTAAAATTTACACGACGAAATAATTTTCATTGTGTGTTATAATATAATCCACCAATCCACCACCCAATAAGATCCACTAGCCAGCAAAGAAATCGAAATCAACGCTATCTGGTTTATGAACAGATCTATTGCTAGTTTAAGAATATGTGAAGTTAATTCGAGGTCTCTCAGAACTAAACGAAGCCTATTTTAAATATTACGATCATGTACGCGCGAGGTTTACAGGAGTTAGTGACGTAATTTTTTAATAAAATAAAATATCTATAAATATTTTAATAAAAAATATATGTATTAAGTTTAATGAACATTTTATAAAGCTTAAAGTTCTATAAATCTCATGTCCTACATGCACTGTGCCCTACAAGAGTGCACTTCAAACCGAAATACATTGGTATATAATATGCAAAATAACGACCGCGTAGTCGTTAGCGTACCTGACTTCAGCGCCGCGTGTCTTGAGGTTCGTGTCTCAGCAGTATACGTTCAAAAACTCAAATCGTTCTTTTTCAGGACTGTTTGTGCTGTGCATGTGAAATTTAAGTCCGTAAAAGGCACTCGCGATACGGGATTATAGCATCCTGTATCGCATCGCCACCTCAGTAGGACCCCGTTTTTATTTAAAAAAAAATATGCAAATTAATACTTGACGGCAGTGGAACTGGCACTACGATGGATCGATCGATCCTACCTAGGTTGATTCGTACATCGCCTCAGGCGGTAGGCAATTTATTTCTATAAATATAATAAAAATAACTTGTATCGTAATTCTTTTATGTTGTTATTTCGCTCTGTTGAATGTGAGTGCGCTGTGCTCTGTGTTCATATGTAATGGCGCCATGCAGTATTTTCTAGTAGCTGACACTGCTGAACCAAACACCTAACCTCAGGCGAAATGTCAGTCGATTTAAAGTATATAATATCCTAACTCGGAATTTTAACACACATTTCAGTGTCAGCATTAAAACAAATATGTATGACGTACATGTAAAAATAGGTATATGTACGTATCGGATTTCTCGTTATTCAAGCCTTACTGAGGATATATGCTTCATCTGAGGATAGTACACGTTAAAGTACCCGTAACCGACGAGCATGTGTTAAAACGCTAATGAAAGTAGAAGAAGCTAAAGATGTGTGTCAGGATCGTAGCAAGTGGAAATATGTGGTCTCTGTCTACCCCTATGGAAAAGAGACGTGACTGAATGTATGTATGTACTATGCTTTATCTCAATTTTACCAAATTTTAACCAATTTTAATAGTCTTTTCCACGTAAGTATCACAACAATAAAGAAGTTAAAATGATTGATGACATTATTTACTTACGTGTAATCGAATTCAATATCAAAATATCGTCGCTTAAGTCATAACACCGCGTAAGTCAAAAAATAGTCAAAATAAGTTATGCGTGTCATTGGATAGAGAATCAAAAGACGCGTCATTTGACCAATCGAAAACAAGCGATTTAACCAATAGTGGCGCGTCATTTAAAAACAGAAACTGAGCGTTTATCAGTGCAGACGGCATGGTTACGCAAACCGCGCGTAAGTCAGTTCATTCCCATACACGGTGTTGACGAGACGTGTACAACTGCTGTACTTAAATTTATTTCAATAGATATTTCTCTTTACTAATATATAATAGTTTATTATTGCCATTAGCTTCCATTTTAGTAGTAAATTTAGGTTCTAATGAACTTATTATTTACGCGGTGTTGAGTGCAGACGTTACGCGGAGTTTTTAAGGGGGTTCTAAATAAAGTTTATAATATTGTTTAAGATAGGATAACACCATGTACTACGAATGCAATGATGATGTAGAGGTTCTTGACTTATGCAGAAAACTAAATATAAAAGTACCAGCTAAAAAAACTATTTATAATGAAGAAAAATTAGATATTAGAAACTTACCTGTTATAATAGGTAGTGATAGTGAGGAGATCAACAAATCGAGTTACTTCCCACTTCTATCATAGAATTGTCAAAGCCTGTTTCTACGGTATTTCCATCTACGTCGAAAGATGTACCATATGTTTCACTATCTAATGATAATATACCAATTGTGGAAACTTTTGTCAGCAATGAAGTTACTTTGGTCTCCTCATCGTCTAGTGAAGTAATAACACGGCCTATGTCTGCGAATGTTTTGTCCATGAAGACGATTTCTCATGAAGAAGAAGTTGGTTCGGGTCCTTCTCAAGTTAGTGACCAAATTGAAGAACATGGCGACCTTAACGCAGGAAGAAAAAAAGGTTGTTCTAATGGTTGTTCTAAGAAGAAAAAATGGGCGAAACATGGTAGCAAATCTCTAAGAATGGAAGGAAACGAATATTTAGGATTTCGTCGTGATAGTGAAGAAAACAAGTTTAAGGTATTACATGACACTATGAGACCAGCTAGAGTAATAGGGCCCAGATGTACTTCGAGTTCTGTAAAAAGTCAAAGTTTCGTGCTTGCGATGATATAACTGACGAATAAAGAAATGCTCTATTCCTGAATTACTTGAAAACAATGATGTGGGATCAGCGCAAGCAATACGTTATTTTAGAGTTGTGCCCAAAACCCAAGTCAAATCTGAAGAACAGTCAAGACGTAGTGAAAGTAAGCGATATTTTTTTGACAACTTCAAATGGGCGCGTTCAAGTCTGTATGAATGCATTTTTATCTACTCTTGGGATTAAGGAGGGGACGGTACGAATTGGTTGTCAACGTCTAATACAGGTATGTCAAAGAAACCTGAGCTTACTAATAAACTTTAAGAAGGTCACTCCAAGAAAGACGACATAGTTTTTCTAAAAGATTTTTTTCATTTTTTGCCAAAAATGCCCGCCCGCTGTTGTAGAGCAAACACCACCAGACAATATTTAGAGCCTATCATAGAAAACATAAATACACTTTATAAACTATATTGTAACAAATGTAGTGGAGAAAATAAGCAGTCTGTCTGTCGTTGGTCTTTTGATAAAATATTTGCAGAACAAAATCTAAGTTTATTCTAACCAAAAAAAAGACCAGTGCGATACATGTTGCACGTTTAAAACAGGTAACATTAGTGAAGAGGGTTATCATAGTCATGTAACACGAAAAGAGGCAGCGAGAGATGAGAAGGCTAAAGATAAGATCCGAGCACTTAATGGTGAATTGCATATGTTCACACACGATCTCCAGTCAGTTAAATTGTGTGCTAAGTTGGAAGCTAGTGCTCTGTACTATAAAAGTTATGTGTACACAATTTTACCAAGTTTAATCTGGCAACGAAAGACGTCCATTGTTACTGATTTGATGAGCACAATGCTGTTTTTTTTGTTTTTGCAAAGTTAACGAGCAAAACGTTCACCTGATAGTAAGTGCAACGTCTGCCCATAACAATTGCTGTGTCACCCAGATAATTTATGTGCGGACACCACACTGTGCCCATCACCCTGAGACATAAGTTCTTAAGTCTCATAATATGCCCAGTGATTACGCTAGCTCACAGTGCCCTTCAAATCGAAACACAGTAATGTTTGCACACTACTGCTTCACGGCAGAATAACTGGCCCTGGGGTGGTACCTACCTAGACGGATTCCTGCATAGGAATCCTACCACCAGTAAAGTTGCTTCTGTTTTTGTGTCATGTATCATACATTGCCTGAAGAAAACCCTGGAAGGAAAAGCTATACCAATAATCCTATTTTCTGATGGGGGTACGGCACAAAATAGAAACGTAATTCTGTCGAATGTCCTCTTGGAATTGAGTTTGGAGTATAAAACTGTAACACAGAAATTTTTAGAGAAAGGGCTCTCCCAAATGGAATGTGACTCTAGTCACAGTGCAATTGAATGCAAAATAAAAAATAAAGAAATATAACCCTCGCAGTATGCAACGATTTCGAAAGAAGCTCGACCAAAACAACAAAAATTCATCGTCAACTTTATGAGTTATGACTTATTTTCTGATTAATCAGATCAAAGTATTTTTATTATGAATCAGTCCGCCCTGGGCGATTTGCAAATTATCCAACTGTGACAGATTTGAGTTTTTGAATATAATCCTCATGGGATTATTAAATATAAATTGAACTTTGAGGACGAATACAATGAGTTACCTAGAGGATTCAAATATAGCGGAATAAGACAAGGTCCAAGAACTAAGCTGTACAATGGAATTAGAAAATTAATGAATCTAAGTGGAAACACCTCCAAGAATTAAAGACTGCAGACTGTCATAGCTTTTACGATACGTTAAGATCTCAGACTGATTATAATTAATTAAGTAAACAGTTCTACTTTATAATTTTTAAAATATACATTTGTTTTAAGTTACAAAATTACGACAGTTTTTTTAGTGTCCTGAAAAGTTCATGATTTTGAGTTACGCGGTGTTAAAACTTAAGCGACGATATACTAGGTTTGTTAAACAAAATGGTGACTTAAAATTCCGCGGGTTACTACGTATATTCGATTTTTTTTCTTTTTTTATGTTGGTACACGTATCCCCAAATATACTGCCTGACATTTGCAGCAATTCCGCATTTCGATTTTTTTGTTTGGTTTTGACAGATATAAAGGATAGACGTGTTTTGTTGTGCTTAGCGGTTCTTTTTAATAGATAAATGAATCAAATTATCTGTAACAGATATATCTGTAAAAATAAAATAAAGTGCTCTAACCACGCACTTAAAATGATGACTGTGGTGGCATTTGGCGAGTATGCTTTGAGAAAAAAAAAACCGTTTATTAGTGGTACAAGCTCTTCACAGAACGGAGAAATGTAAATGACGATGCCCGCCCTGGACGCCTCGGACGTCAATAACAGATAACAACGTTGAAGAATTGTTATAGAAAATAGTCGAATCACTATTGGAGAAATTGTGGAACGACCAGTCCGCGATAATGCTCCAGCTCACACGTGGTCAAATACAACACCGTAATTATGCGTCAGACAGCGTATTCACCGGATTTAGCCCCCCCTGCGTCATTTTACTCTTCCCAAAGCGGAAAAGGCCCATGAAGGGACAGATTTGCCACGATTGAGGACTAAAGACCGCATCGCTACAAGAGCCTAAGGCCATAGCAAAAAGCGGACATCAGATGTGCTTAGAGGATTGGAAAAATCGCTGGCAGAAGTGTATTATTCTGAGGGTTATTACTTTGAAGGGTGCAAAATAGATATTGATGAATAAATAAAAAAGAATCGAGAAAAATAAAAAGTCACCACTTTATTAAACAAATCTGGTATAATATACTGAAATCAATTTGGGAGACCCATGTATAAGTATGAAAAAAACAAGTTTACATAGTGAAAACCAAATATCATAACGAAAATACACATTCCAATAATGCTAGCTAAATAAAAAGGGTGGCGTCGAGTAGCCAAGTGGAATAAACGTTAAAGAACTACACCCCGCGCGCTAAGTGCATTTCACAAATACCATGCTTACCGCGACCTTATAGTGCCGTGAGCAGGGGTGCACGGGAAGCCCCATTGTGGATGCAAGCAATCGGGCCCCGCCCAACTGAGCAAGGTCATCCATCCCGTAAAGCATTGCACTATTTGTTATCAATATCAATCAACCCATGTACTAAATCTATCCAAACGAAAAACAACAGATTCAAAGAAAGTGAGTAGGATAAAAGAGTTGTGTACCGGTATAAATATCTTACTCACTTATATACAATTTAGATATGTGAGAAGATGAGTTTATTTACATATTTTACAATAATATTTATAGCAACTCTTTCATGTCTTTTATGGCCCTTTACATTTTTCAAATTGGTGATTATTAGGGGAGGGGTTATTGTGCGGTTTAGGCCCCATTGTGTCCGCAAATAAAGGAAATGCTACATGCATGACTTGAAAATTCGAACATTTTGTTCACAAGCAGAATTTTGATCATGCCGTTTTAATTATCAAGTAAGAAAAACGAAACACTCAAATTCGACCTTGAAGTTTTACTCTCATTGCGCCTAAAGTTTCTCTCTTCAAAAAATGAGAGTAACACAGAAATCACATAAATATCTCTCTATCTGCAAACCAATTGCATCCTCTTGAAATATATTTCTGACAACGTTAACGCAACTTCACAGCGTCGATCGAATTAAGAACAAATTTTTACAACACAAAAAAGAATAAAAGATTTAAATATAGCTAAAACTATTCCTCCCTGTGGCGGCGTCGCGAACTATAGAAACAAAAACTTATTGGTGGTTGAGCGAAAACAAAATGCTGTGTTGGGAACAACGTAGCAGTAGTACCAAAAATTGGTAAATAATCGTATATTCGCTGACGTTAGTTATAAAAGTAAAGAAGCAAAACAGCAGCCTATAAATGCCCACTGCTGGCAAAACCATAACTGTATGTAACCATGGTACAGGCGCCTGTCATTTCGAAGAGGGGTTTGAAGCCGGGAAGAGCCCGCCACGCTGCTGCAATGCCCGATTGGCATGTCGTCGAAATATTTTCTTTTCTGGGAGATGAGACGATGTTTTCCCTTCACCACTAAGAAAAATTATGGCATCGGGGAATCGAACTTACTTCACTCGCGTACTATGAAATTTAAGGTGAGCCCCGGCCGGCCCCTAAACTACCATGGATACGTTAGTTATAACTTGATATTAACTAACTTGCGATTTCCATGGGCCCGAAATAAAAGAT
Organism: Luehdorfia chinensis; assembly: GCA_019845155.1. Lineage (NCBI taxonomy): Eukaryota > Metazoa > Arthropoda > Insecta > Lepidoptera > Papilionidae > Luehdorfia > Luehdorfia chinensis. Next base: position 1,486,768 of record JAHVAK010000142.1, on the reverse strand, counting down.
AGCAGGCGATCACTCCCCCTTTAGCCGAATTTCAAATTTTACAAGTAAAATTTTGCATCAACCGGGACTGTAGGAAACTGAAATCGAAACGGAATAAACCCAATGCAACGATAATAAACAGCGATCTTTTATTGATACGAACGTTCAAGTCGATGACGAAAACAAGACGTAATCAGCATCGTAACTAATAATTTGTTCAAGGTTATCGAATTTATGCGTTCATTGTAAGTATCCGAATAGGGAGAGTAATTTATTCGTCTTAGCAGTCTTTAGTATTGTAATATCGTACAAAAAGCTTCTTTTACTCAAAAACGTGTACGTGGATTGCTTAGCGTTTTACTTAAGAATTATGAGGCAAAATGAGACAAAGCGAGATTAGAGAGGTCTAAAGATAAACTTAGAGGAAACATTTTTTTTGAGGTAGGGACGTGACGAGCAAATCGTTCGGTTGTCTGATGGCAACTGCTACGTCTGCCCACCATTCTAGGTGTCATGCTGTGGCACCTTTTAAGTCTCATATGCCCTGTTATTACACTAACAGTGTCCATCAGACAAAAAACTATGATGTCTGCATGCACAATACAGTTTGACGGCAGAATAACAGAATAACTGCTGTGGTCCCACCTAAACGGGTTACCAGCACAGGAATCCTACCACCAGAGACCTATAAGTCGCAAGGTTAGAAACTTACTGCCGGCTCTTTATAAGGCCTTACAAAAGTGGAAACTGCGAAGACGAATGCCGCCAAAGGCAGCAACTAACGAACAAAACCCTATGCAAGAAAATCAGCGGACTTTCACTTTTCAAAACTTACCACCACCACATGTCAGCATAACGTGTGTGTACAGATGCCCTATACGCAATGATATTATTAATTACTGTCAGCAAGACACTAACACGTTACGTAAGATATCGTGAACAATAGACATTTGTAGAATAAAGGAACAATTGGCGGACAACACCAATGCTTTGACTAGAATGACACCTCTTGAGAAAGCACTTAAACAAGGACTAGTTAATGGCATACCCTTTCTTTAAATTTCATAAGTAAGTTTAAATTTAATAAATAAAGTTAAAATTATTTAATAATATAATTTTTTAAAATTTAATAAGACACTTTGTTTGCAGCATCGCATTGCACTGCGTGCGGGCAACGCTGAATCCATTCTCTCATATTATGATTAGTCAGAGTCTGGCTTCGGATTACCGATAAGCTTGAATGTAACAGAGCCTCATGCACAAACAAATTATAGTTAGTAAGCATTTTTGTTATTATAAATAGCAGTATTAAATATTGTATTATTAAGTCTTAATTTAACAGTTCCAGAGACAAGTTGTCTTTTTAAAAACCTATAGCGGCGCTCCCAAAACTTAACTAGATCGAGTTCGTGCTTATTCATTTATGTTAGACTGAAATAACAAATGCCGGCCATCTTAATTATTCACGTAAATGTAGCAAATAAAAAAATATATTCATAACAATAACTCTTAGAACTTGCGTTATTTATCATTGTACTTATTTCACGAAAGTGGTATTCTCGAAGACAGAAATTAAACTTGATAAATCTTCAGCGATCAGGGTGACAACAACACCTACTCTTAATAGTGCTTAAATTGAAACACATTACAAGAACTATTGAGAAGTACCTAATTCCTAAAATAAAGATGTCGCAAGTGAAATTTGGCAACAAAAACAAATTGAATTATGAGAAAACCGCTATATCTATAGCTGTGGTATATATATAATGTGTGTTCTACACAGATTTATAGTTGTAGATGACGCGGTGAAATAAAACTGAATGCGTTGCTCTGAAAAGAGATGTTTTATTATTTGCTAACACTTAGCACTTTTAACCTTACCTATGTACAAACTTAACTAAACATTATATCTTACCTGAAAAGAGAAACAACATTAATGCTATCATTCCACCAATTACTTTCTTCTTCCTTTAATATCAATAACTTTTGTTATTTCTCATTTCATTACATACAGATTAATTGCATTTATTTTTAAGTGACAGTTCCCGTCTAACCTCCGATCTGTCATATGTCAATGACGACCAAAGATAGTTCTAAACTAAAGACATGAGTCTATGCGCAGCAACAATAAAATTAATATGAATGAAGTTCACTGGGCTTCATTTACATATATAGGTGAATTATTGAAGCCAAAAGCTCCGGCAATGGGCAAGCAAATGAGTTCAACAATATGTTGAGAGTAACACAAACAACAAGGGCTATAAGCATTTGACACAGTGGGGAGCTGCACCAAGCTGTGGGCGGGAAAAAACCATAAAAGCATTGCTCTTTTAATGGATTTCATTTTATCAATCATACTGTAAGTAAGAGGAAAGTATTATTATATACTACAGTGCTCAATTTGGGGCGCCGAGTTATTTGCACACCAAGTAATATGTGCGAGTATTTAAATAATGATACTGGCGCCGTCAAATAAGTAGAAATAGCAGAAATAATACTAACAAACACTGCCGTATGAAACGCCTGGAAATACTGCCGTATTTTTATCACCACGCTATCTTCAAAAGATTAATTTTTGGTATCGCTTTAAATAAAGGCCTAAAATAATTAAGTAAAACGATTACGTATTATTCGTATTACTTATATATTACTAATATATTGTAATTTTTTTAAACACCACGTCATCGGCCTATAAGAATCCACTTTTGGACATTGACCTTGGCCTCTGGCTTGGGATTCGGAAAACTAGCTAAATTCAAATACCAAGTTATGCGGACAACCTTGACGTGATCGGCAGGTCATTGTCAGTAACAGAAAATGTGTACCTAGCTCTAAAAGGTCATCAACGTATATACCGGTCTGGAAATCAATATTGGCGAAGCCGTTGGTGCTTTATTCATACATTCTTAATTCGTTCTTTTTTCGTATAATATTTATTCTTAATTCTCACAATTATATTGAATTGATCACTAAAACCACTCATTCGTTATAAAAACAGAACATAGAGCTGTATTTAAATGAAACTAAGTTTACGGATTTTATCGCGTTTAATTTATTACTATTTATAACCCGACGTTTCGAGTGCTTTACAGCACCCATGGTCACGGGAGGACTGAGGTGACAGATGTCCTGATGTCATAGTTAACCTGGGGTACCTTCAGCTTTTAATTATTATTTTTGTTTCATTTAAATGTGTAGTGTTCGCGTAAATATAAGAAATCATTATAGAGCTGTATTAATATATAATGAAGCATTTTATTTTCCTAAATTAAAATAAACGTGCACAATATTTATTTCTAAACAGTTTTTCAGTTAAGGCTGTTTGTGCATAGGTCTCCTCCATAACAAACATTCCAGCAAATAAAATACTAAAGAATTCATAAATAAACAACGTGATGTAGGTAGTATGTAGGTAGTTTAGTTTCGGGAGCGCAGCTGAAGGTTTTTAAAAAGACAACTTGTCTCTTAGAACTGTTTAATTAAGACTTAATAATACAATATTTAATACTCCTATTTATAATAACAAAAATGCTAACTAACTATAATTTGTTTGTGCATGAGGCTCTGTTACATTCAGGATTAACTGTAATCCGAAGCCAGACTCTGACTAATCATAATATGAGAGAATGGAAGAGTCGCCCGCACGCAGTGCAATGCGATGCTGCAAACAGTGTCTTATTTTTGCTGACTAAGAAGTTGGTGTAAAGTTCTTAGCCATAACAGGATGTTACTCATACATATCTTTCGTTACTGATCAACGTGTTATTATGTTAGGCCCAGGTGCAAGACGTGCTGACTGTATAACTAGGTACGATCATGACAGCTTCGTACCAAATTAATAGAGATATAAGGAATTTATATTATATTTGTGTCATTGGCAGAATCGGCCATCAAAAAAGATAAGCAGACTTCCAGGATACTAAAATATACGTATATTTTTTTGTTCCAAAATTAATTATTTAACATTTCTCATCTTAAAATAGTAAATAATTAATAAGAACAGTCTTAGTCAATATGATAGCAAAACGATCATACCGACTGGAATGGATCACCCATTAATGTCGCTCTTATCTTTGAGACGTAACGACACGCTACAGTTGCCGGCGGTTGATAGTTGATACGCGGTCATTAAACTGCCTTATTACATACAAAACTTATACTATAATGTTCACAAAGTTTGAAACGTTTCAGATTGAACATAACCAAAATTAATTACTAAATTAATCGGTCATTATATGTAAAATAATGGAGAGATCTGCTAATGGTAAAAACAATAGCGAGAAGATTGAAAGATGACACATAGAAGATTCTTTATAAAGTTTTACTAATTCTAAACGCATTTCTTTTAGTTTTATAAATATTTGTTATTGTGCATTATTAAGAATTTTGACAATACATTTTCATAGGATATAAGTATTATCCTATCCCCATACTATATGACCATTTGATTTACTCCACTATCGTCCATGCACTCTTATCGGATACGTACTCCTCAATTCGAATGTACAGAGTGCATCGACCTATAACAAGATGCTAGTGACGTGTACATCGATTTCTGACATATTGATAATAACAACGGACGCTAGTGGTGTGAACATTATCGATGACTTCGAATCACTTTCTAAAAAAACAAATACTACTACCACGTTATGTATTCAATACCATGAAATTTTTCCCATCTAGTTTTATCAAATTACTACTTAATTTACTAGCATTTGTTTATAATAGCCCTTTAAGGATTTACAGTTTTACCATTCCTTGAGTTAGTGTATTGACATTATTCAGAATTTAATGTACAGGAATACAATACATTTGTCTTTAATGCATAAGTTGATGATTTTATTAACAAATTATATCATAATTCATGAAAAATATTGGGACGTTTCGTCGTCTCGATTAGCGTAGTTTAGCAAGTAGCGATTGGGTCTCGGGTTTCATTACCGCACGAGGGCAATATTTATATGACTTAGTTGTTCTGGTTGTTTATAATTGCATGTTGAAACTTTTAATTAGTGATTGAGACCATTTAAATGGTATTGATAGAACGTACACAGGTAACAGGGTTTTAGGCTTAAAACAGGTTAAGCAATCCTTTTACGTACGTTTTACTGAGTGAAAATAATGATTTTGCTTTAGAACACAGCTAAAGTTTTTAGAGATATTATAATCACACCACAGTTTATGTGTATATCTTATGCAAATGTAAATAGCTTCAGTATTAACGTGAAATTCAGTCGAATATACAATATTTTTATATTTTGCAAATTAAACGAATAAAGTAGAATGATAAACACTATTTTACTTATTTATATAATTAAAGTATTAAATTAGGAACATTTTATGTAATAAAATTAGCTGGAATTGAATAGGATATAACAAACCTTTGGTCTTGATGATCTTCTTGTTCAAACATTTGATCATGGTCTTCCTGTGAAAGGCTGAGGTCACCGAACTGCTGTTCCAAAGAGTTGGACATTTTCACTGATTTAAAATTTGGTGCAATTTAAAATAAGAATAAACGGCACTATCACCTCTAAACAGTTTTTATGGTTCAATAACTATGATAGTACCACTGAAAACGGTAAATTAGTTAGCTAACGGCGCTAGAGGCGGCGATGGCGACGACGGCTATGGTATGGTGACGGCTACGGCGGGTCGAATGAGTACTACGTACGGTGGTCGCTGCGCACACGTGCTCGCTACAGACGCGGTGTTTATTTTCGTGTTACATAATAGGATCGGAAGCGAACGAGGCACCGGCCGCAACGGCGACGGTGGGACCGGCGAGCACGGTTGACGGAGTGGAGTAGGGATGGACGCGAGCGCGAGGGCACGTGTGCGCCGTGCGTACGGTTCGCAGGCTATCGAGATCGCTACTCGACTGACTGATGTGAAGTGCGTGACTGAGCCAAACGCGCAACGCCGGCCCGACTCGCTCCTCTGTGCATCCATTTCGTGTAGATTTTGTTTGAGAATGCGCACGCTGGGCGTGGTTGCGCTGGGGCCTGCGGGGAGAGCGCGCCGCACCTTAGTGACGCTCCGTTATCGATTTTAATGTTTTATCGAATGTGCTCAAGTCATTGCGTAAATATTAGGTGACGACTAAATTTTTTTTCTGTTGTACTAACTAGAGTCGGCCGTTGGCCGCGTGTAGATAGTATAAATTTACTTTCAAATATTTATGTAATTTGTACCCATTCGATTTCAATTCATTACGGGTTACTAGCATGCCCCCTTAATAGAATGAATTACCTTGTTTTAATGTATTGAAAATGTAAACTTGATGTTGTAGATCTTAATGGAGGGGTCCAAAAAGTAAAAGCTCGTTGAAATATTTTCATAATTATTTAGTTTTGCATTTACTTTATCATTTTACGAAGCGAGTTTTGTTAAAATATATGATATTTGTTTTCATTTCATCTTCTTTAGTCTATCGAGACCACCATAAAAAAATTTCGTTATACGGTTTTAAGCTGAAGTCTTGGGAAATTAGCAATTATTGTAGGTCTTATTTGTACATCGTAAAGTTTTGTTAAAATAAATTATTATCGGATTGAATCGAAATGAACGACACCAACACCAAGAACTAAAATTATATGGCGTGAATCAATATTACAAAGTTACATTGACATTGAGCGATTACTTTACAAACCACGAAAACAGTGTAAACACACTTACATTAGTATTTTTTGCCGTTGATATTTTTATAGAATTTTTTTTATGAAATAACAACGAAGCTGGCTTTATATCAATCACCTATAGCTTTATCGACATTGAATAGAAGATTATGGCAAATCACTAGAACGACAGCACTTCGTGAAGTATATTCGTTAGCAGAGCCGTGCGGCGGCGCCCCGCGCCCATGCCTTTTCCACGGCGCTCGTCCGGGGCCCGCGGAGGGCGGTCGCCCGACACCGCCTACTTCGTCCGGTACAGGCGTCGCCCGCCTCGTGTCCCGCTTCACCTTACAGCACGAGCGGCCGAGACGCCGACCCAAGGAGAGAAAACGCCCTTCAAAAGCCCGCGAGGCCCTCATGTCACTCGGTGGCAGACACCGCAAGTCGCGCACCGGCCGCCCCGTGCCGTCGCCGTCGCCGCCTTACGTACCGAGTACATGACAACGGCCATCGAGAGAGCACGAACCCAAAGATGTAGGGCTTCCTCTTCAGTCTTTTCTCCCTAAGACAACATCCGCATTACGGCGAGATATATCAACACTTGCGTCGCGCGGCGGATGAGATCGGAACGGAACTCGCGAGGCGACTGGCGATTGCGATAAGAATGTCGCGCAATAAGCGACGCGTACGTTCCGTTCGAGCGCAGAGAGTGAGGCCGGGCGACCGAGTGAGCGCAGCGAGAGCGCGAGGCGCGCGCCAGCGGCCGCGGCGTCACCGGTGATTCATCGCGGCCGCGGCCGGCCGGCGGCGCCTCTGCTCGCGGGGCGCTCCGCCACCCGCTCACAATGCTTTCATAATTTGCGCCAAGTTTCCAGCTCGAAGTTACGATCAAACTAAATACGATATGTACCCACCTAACTATTTTATTTTCATGTTTAATAAGTTAGCATATCATAAGTTACCTAAAGAATCCATATCCATTTATAGGATATCTAACCTAGAGATTAATACCTAATGTAGCAAATTAATAACACTCACCATTAAAAGAAGGGAAAAACAAACAAATAAAAAATATTTTGACTATTTAACATGCCACGTTGGTGTAAGTGTCGTGTGGACTGGACTAGCTTGACGCTTCTACATGGTGATGATTTTCCATGTTAATTCTAAAACATTTATTTATTTTATCATTTACAATACCTATTCTTGTTGTTTGTTCAGAAATTCCCAATCGTATTGAGGTCGAGTGATGGCGCCAGCAGCCATGACAAACCTTGAACTTCTTAACTTTTAAACAACTATTTCTCAGTTTTTGTGTTTCAGATCATTATTTTGTTGATAAATCCATCAAACTTTGTTTTGATTTAAACTTAAGACGGCGGCGCGAGCTGACTCCTCCACTGACCTCCGACGTTGACATCCAAAGGCCTACGAAGATATTTAGAGGTCAGAATTAATTATTTTTCAACACACTAACGATTTTACGTCGTCCTTTTTAATTGTAGCCTTCAGTTCCAGTTTCTTTATTACTATAGCTATACATTTTTTTGTAAATTGTTTTGTCACCGTTTGATCAAACATCCCGATGCAATAGAGATATGCCTTCCTACAGTAAAAAAAATTCTATCTGAGTTCAGTACTAGTGCCATAAAATCTCCATTTCATCACACATCATGAAATCAAAGTGATTATGATAATCAAGTTAACCAATTATCACCTTCCAGTGACTGCTACTTTTATAAATTTATTTTTTAAATGATGAATCAAGAATGAAATAAGATTTCAGCAATTTTTTACATCGACTAGTTTAAAATTACGGTAGAAGCTCGTCTATAGCTGCTTTTATGTCAAAAATTGATTTCTAGAATACCTTGCTATTATTTTTCATACTACTCATTACAACCACAAATACTTCAACAAATTATAACAGTTTCATAACTGTTGGCGGATAAATAACTCAAATTGTAATTCTAAAATGAATAGTTTTCCCATGAATCCATCCGCGCAATTTATCAACCTATTTGATAATTTAGGTGAACGACATATTTTCCTAGCTGAATCATTCATTGAATACTTATAAATTCGTAAGAATGTAATTGTGCCCTAACAGTGAACACTTAATATTTATATTTCTAATAAGTTGGACTTATTAAAAAGCAAAAAGAAGCAGCATCATCAGGTATCATGGAAAGATGACGTGCGTGATCATTCTGACGTGCCCATTTATTTTTTACCCGAATTTGCTTTTGATACTCTATTTATTATCGGTTATCTCTATATAATTTTAAGGCTAAATCACATCATTAAAAATATATATTGTGCGGCCAATTCATCGAAAATCAAATGTAGTTATACATATTAATGATTTGAACTTTTCCACTATAGTGCGGACAATTTTTGGTTACTGCCGATCCGAATAGCTCGCGCGCTTTTTTGACAACTAGGGACAAAAAGAAATGTTGCTTGCGTTACGTTACAGTTTTTCGGAATATATTACCTTTTTTTTTAATGTTTGTTATTTACAATCACATTCAGATTATTATACAGATTCCTAATTTTTCGTGTACTATAATAATTGATTTTAAATAGTATCACGAATAGTTACATTATGAAAGTACGGACATGGCTTTCAAGAAATCAAATTAAATGGTAATTTGCTACACAATGGAGAGGCCACATTGGAATTGGTACGTCACTTGGCTAGGAGGCACTCTAAGGCCAATAAGAGGCTGGATATAGCCTTCGTCTGCAGCGGACTGCCGGAGACGGATAATAACGATAAGTATCGTAAAATTATTTTTAACTCTTTTTGCAACTAATTGGTTAAGAACACGTAATCCGAAAATGATGATGTTCTCCCAGCCGATTTCGACCACGGCGACAACTTCCGAATACTGTCGTTAGCCATCAACTGCGCAGGAGATATTATAGTGCCACAAGTGTACGCGCCTCGTCCCAACCTACCCGCGCCCGATGTAACGCTTATGCGATAAGATCGGAGGTAGGCTTGGATGTAGTGTCAGAAACACGGGGACAAACACAACACAACAATTCCCGAAAACCAACATTTTGTGTTTTAGCACAAATGTTGGCTCCGGCTGGGATTCGAACCCAGGGCCCGCGGCGTAGAAGTCAGGTAAACTAGGCCACGCGGTCGTCATAATCCGTAAATACCCTAAATAACAAATGAGATCAGGTTAGTCTTCTACTAGATTTCCAATTCCACTTTCAATGGATTCATTTTAAAATAAATGAGGGTGACTAGGAGTTGAAATTGTAATGACCGCAATTCTAATTATCACGGCCACACCAACACGGAGATTCTCTAAAGCAGAGGTTACCAAACTACGTTCCGCGGCAAGCACGTGTTCCGTTGTATTTAAATAGGTGTCCCGGTGAAAGTAAATACACATTTAAAGATCTTCTATTTTATATTAAATAGCGGGTGATAGCTGAGTGTTCCGAAAAAAATTGCGAAAAATATTCAATGATTCGCAAAAAATTTTCGGGTTCGTCTGCGAATCCCTGCTCTACAGAACGTGGATCCGGCTTTACATACCGCATACGTATACAAAACAACCCAACGAGAGTTGTAGAATTCCAGTAGTCAAGTCGTCTTAACATCATGAGAATAATGCAATCATAACAATTGCTGTATTGTTACATTCTTTAATGATTTAGATTTACATTATTTAGAATATCGTCGGCGCGGATTAATCAGAATTTAAAATTTTTAACTAAAAGAAAACTAACAGAAAATTTGCTCTGTGCAAAACAAATTTTTAAAATTTATTTTTAGTTTATCAACGATCATTAATTCGAAACATCTTTCGTCACCACCACCATGTCAACAGGCCACATGTCTGGTTCCAGGTCACTCCTAAAAATGGAAGGATTTGTCGTAATCCACGTTTGGCAGGCACTACGAGATCGCGCAGCGCGTTCCATCGACAGACAGTTTTATTTTTTTATTTTTATGGAATAAAGTGATGAAACGAGCAAAACGTTCACCTGATGGTAAGTGCAACGTCTGCCCATAACAAATGCTGTGTCACCCAGAACATATCTGTGTGACACCTCACTGTGCCCATCACCCTGAGACATCAGTTTTTAAGTCTCATATGTCCTGTGACTACGCTAGCTCACAGTGCCCTTCAAACCGAAACACAGTAATGTTTGCACACTACTGCTTCACGGCAGAATGACTGGCCCTGGGGTGGTACCTACCTAGACGGATTCCTGCATAGGAATCCTAACACTAGTCAAACAAAAGTCAGTTGCCATCTCGGTCTGTCATTTATTGAGATTTTTATTCCGCCACCAGCCGGAAGAAAAGAGATTTTCCTGGCATCTACCTCATCCGACTCTTACGGCACCCACGGGATGAGATGCGATGGCAGATTTTGTAAATAACCAACCATGTAAATAGATATGCTCGTGGGTCTGCGGCCCGCGAGCTGTGTCGAGGAGAAAAGCCGAGAAGGCTAAAAGCGACAACTTCACCTATACAATGTATACCACGTAAATAGTTTCCAATTTTTATTTTCATTATTAAGCGGAAATGGAATTTTGGAATGTCAAAGTGAACTAAACATTTAAATGTAGGATAATGTGTTGTTTTTATTTATTTCACTGGTTTTAATTTTTAATTTTAATTTTTTTTTTTAATTACTTAGGGTGTATACACCCACACAGTTCCACATAGTGACGACAATTGTTTACTGGTTGTTGTTTGTTATTCATCCAGGTACACGGATGATAAGCGGTATAGATAAAGTCAAGGATGTAGGTCCCGAAGGTAAAACAACGTCCCCGGTTATTGTACAACCTTACATTATTAATATTACATAAATCAAATTTATAGTATTTTCTAGAAAGGATATGTTCCTAACGACTACTTTTCTAAATTGGTCGCCGTCGTCCAATTGAAAACAAAATTGACCTCCGATTATGAAATGCCTGCACCGCCTGTGACGTAGCGACATTGTTTTCATTCTATCGAATACCTCCTTCCCGAGTGAAAGTTACCCAACATTGTTGGCAAAGATCCTACAATCTCGATGCTGGCATCTTGTCGATTCCACAGGTGGCTGCCATGCTGGTAGTACACCAGGACATGTGCGGGATCCTGTTCAATGTATACCAGATGTATCCACAGCGCAGTGTGTTGTACTAACTGCACGGCATAGAGCGGAACACGACGCGGACCAGTGCGATTCAATGCGATACGGTGCGGTGTGGCGCGGAGAGGCACGGCGCGATCGTTACGAACGTTAGATGACATCCGCTCGCGGGCAACCCCTCCGAAATATGAATTAATTGGCGATCAGGTTTGAAGCGGGATAAAAACGTTTTTTTTTTTATTATAGCCATATTATTATTCCACGGCGAGGGGCTAAATGAGCCATTATTGTGAGGCAGAGACTTATCCCAACAGTGCGGAGCGACTTAAGGAATTCCCGGGTTCTTTATAAAGGCGACTTGGAAGTATTTAGAGGTCACCCTCTCGGGCGTGTTTTGAGGGCCCTGTCGCGTCGCTCGGACCGTTAGAATGTGGAGCTCGATGGTCGCCGCACTTTACATCTACACGTAATTGTAAATACATATAAAAATGCGTGAAGATATTGTTATAATAATATTTTTTTTGGTGTTATTGGAGCAGATAAATGCCGACAATGTCTAGACAGTGTCGCGCACAGATAGATTCCGTAGTATCCGATGAAGCTGTAAAAGCCAAAAAGGCTAACAGCAATTACATCACCGAAATTATACTGCGCACAGAGAACGATTGTCACAAGAAAACAATATCTGTGAATAACATCGCCATTTACATTATTATTATAAACAATAATTTCTAATGATAAAAGTTAAAAGTGAAAATAATTTTGAAATGAAAGTTATTCGCTGAATCACACAGTAAGGCAATAAGAGGAGCCCCATAGTATCGGAGATGACAGACAACAGATTTTTGAATGCTTCAAAATCTGATGACATACAGGCACCACGAAAATAAGAAGTTTGAGTAACCAACAAGACGGGGCTCCAAAGTGTCGGTGATATAAGCTTCCAAAATACGAAGAAAAGCATGCCGTAAAATTAATTATCGGACAGGTTAGATATTCATACCATCTCTTTCTTGTATTCATTTTTAATAAAAGAAAGCAATAGCTGAACAACGGGTTCAACACCAATAACTTTAAAAATTTTGTCACCTGATCACACAAACACAGATTGAATTTGAATTACTGCAAATGAAAAAAACATGACACACCTTTCTTCATTATATGGAAACGGATTATAATTCAGTTCTTTATTTTTTAAGACTACTTTGTAATATCACACGGTGCGTTGTTGTATCAGGTAATAATAATATTTATTATATTTTCTACAATAATACTGAATGCACTTCGATAAATAAATAGCTTGATAATATTGATTAATACGCCAGAGCGACGCGACATCCCTTCAACATAGGTCTCATACTGCTGAGGCCAGAATGGGTTGCTACCTCGCCCTGCATTTACCGATTTACAATTTTTCTGCCTAAACGGCTTCGTCGCCCTCTCTGTGTGTATTTTTTTCTCTGAGGCAATAGTAACACAGTAAAGAAGCTTATTAATTTTAATACAGTCAATGTCTATAATAATAAAGATGCATATTTCTAATTATTATTGAATATGAAAAGGAAATGGTTTATGTTATTAAATTAGACAAAACTAAATCAGCTAAGTAAGAGTGTGTTTAAAATCATATTAAAAAAATTTTTGGATGCCTTTCAAAAACATCGGATATGCCAAAAACCGTTTGCGCAGCGAAAATTCAAGTAAAATTTTAAGAACACTGTCAGATTATTTAAATTATTATTTTTAAAATGAAAAGTAAAAACCCGTCGATAACACAGGTCTTGATATCGAAACGCAAGAGCAGCGACACAATAGCACGTATTATTATTGAGCCGGCGCTGGTTGCTCGCCCGGCGACCGCTCGCCAATATATCCCGTCCGTGCTCCCTTTGGCGCCTGAGAACCTGGTTCTCGAGAAAATTTGCGTTCCGTCAGTGGCGAACGAATTTATATCTCAGTTGTTTGGCTAAGATATATTTGATTAAAAGAACACGGTCTAAAATTTTGCTTAGAAGGAGATCTATTAAAATTTAGTACTAACCCACAAGCAGGCAGCTCGTTTATAACAATAAAATATTTATGCATCGTAGTGGTTGTTGTAGTTACTTCCACTCAAAGTATTAAGGTTCAAACTTCCACTTTATCGTATACGCCTGTTACTGCAACACGTTGGCGCGCAACAGCCACAAGATCATCTGATCTGTACGCGGCGAAGAGCAATTAATAACCGTGAGCTTCGCACGTTCGATTGCGACGCGGGGTGAGGAACCGGCGGCGCCGCGACGTCGCACAGTGGGCGTCGCGGCGGGTGGCGTTATCAGCCCGCTTATCACTACGCAACCCCCGGCCAATCGCAAGCCGGCCACACCCTCTGCAACTGCACATGCACCCCGCCGCCGCGCCCACCCCCGCACACGCCAATATGCTTCCGCTAATAGTTTATAAAGACGCTAACAGAGAGGAGAAGTGCGATGTCACATTACAAAAACAAATGCACCGGGGGTTGATTGTAAAAAAAGCACGCGAAACACAGCACTCTGTGTTTACATCAATATAAAACGTTTCATCGTAACTTAAATCAAAAGCATTCTAAATCTACCCGTATTAATAGATGTCTTTTCCTTCTGTCCGAAATGATATAGAACAACTAAAAGTACCGATTTGCAAAGGTAACATATTAGCAATACTACAGTTCCATCGTAATACCTCTAAAGCTTACGAATTCGCATAATATCTATCGAACGTACTCAATAACAAAAGCGTAATGTGACATTATAACAAACGCAACGTAGCAACAACAATGTCACACAAATTCTGATTTTGTACTGAGATGCTCTTACCCCGACTGCAGACCAAAAGTAACAGCTTATAAATGTCCCACAACTAGACACAGGCTCCTTTTCGTTTTTGATTGGGTTTTGGAGCCCGAAAAAGCCCGACAGCCTGCTCTAGTGCGGATTTGCGGACCTAACATGTCATCGAAACATTATTAATTTCTCAGTCATGCGGGTTTTCTCGCAATGTTCAGTCACATCAGCACAAATAGGCCCGAGCCCTATCGCCAAATTGTTAAAGCGACTTCAGTAGCAAGTCAGCCATAATAACACATCCCGTTCGTTGTCACTAAAAGCTCTAGACGTAGTGCATTCATCGCTCTAGCCTACCTTCGGCCACACTAACCAATACCAGCCAAATGAAACTTGTACAACGAACTACAAAATGTTTGGTTCCCTGAAACGTTAGTTTCGGCGCAAAAGCTTGAGATCTGAATCCACTGGAGCCGAGCCAAGCGACCGGCGCTCACTAGTTATTCATGCGTGTGACGTACGAATCTCCCTTAAGTTAGAAACCAGTGTGATGCGCATCTATATTTTTAGATATAAAAAATAACGTTAAAAGAATACTACCTCTCCATCTCATCCAATGGATCTCGTAAAAGGCGAGTAAGGAATTAAACTGCACTGTGCACCCGACAGTGCATGGTGGCGATGGGCTCACCACCTATCACACCAAGTGCATTATATTGTTTAGGTGAAACGTGGATTGTGGCAGTCATCTGTTTTTGCAGTGAGTGCCCAGTCTCTGTCTACCCCGTTATGGGATACAGCCGTGATCTTATGTATGTATGTATCTAAAAAATAACGAAAAAATATCCCATTCAGATGACCATCTTTACATGACCAATGATAATGAAAGGATAAAATTTACAGCACAATGGATGAAAGACACACGTATATATACGAGTATATTTAAGGTAGTCGTGGACATCAATCTGTAGACAATTTTCAAGTTCACTGGTACCGTCTACCACGCACAGACAAGGTGTAAAAATGTGCACGTGTGCAACGCGTGTGATTTAGAAGGCACGATGGAAGCGAAGCGCAGGGCGCCCGGTGACCTTCAAGGCTCCCCGAGCGCCGAATCCACTAAGCATTGTTTAGCGTTTAGCGTGCTCACGGGCCGTGAGGGTCCCACGGATTGGTCACAACCAATGACAAGGGACATTCACTGGGGGCTTTAAACTTCAAGTTGGGTCGCATTACTTCATTGGGATTTAAATTCCAAGTTGAATACAACACATATAATGCTAATTGTGTATTCGAATAACAATAATACTTGTGAAAGGCAACTGACATTAAATAATCTTTTCGAACTATGCTGTATAGATCTTTAAATGATTTTGCAACTGTGCATTTAAACAAGCATTGTTAAGATCTTAATCGCTCAAATAAATTGTTTTCACTTGTTGAACATGACATCTTACGGTAGCGACAGGAAGCATAGTCACAGGTATGTGTCAGTTACCTATAAGTTTGGCGCATGTTGCAATGGATCAATTTGGATTACCCTTTCCAGCCCCCGCCCTCTCCGCCTCCGCCACCGAACGCTTTTATAAAAAATTCTACTGATTTTTCGAGCGTGGTGCACAAGAGTTCCACCTACTAACGCAATAAGAAGGAAAGGTAGAGAGTAATATCAGATAACAGCTTCTAACGTGCTTGATCTAATGAATAAATGTTTGCCGTACGGACTATTTCCTACCATTACTAGCAATAGAAAATTACAACAATTTATAACAGCAACTGTCATCAGTTAGACATGGTAAATTTTCTTCCCTCGCCCGCTGGTTTTTAAGATTTGCAGTCTTTTTTGTGAATGAATAACTTAGCAGTGGGCCGCGGGACCATTAAGCAGAAACATATTCTAGTAGGAATTCAATTTTGTTGTCTGGAAACATATTTTTCATTAATGTGATTTCGCATCAATTTAAAAAACAGATTATACTATAGGTACGGTATAGTTCGAAACACTGAAGTAAACAGTGGATGAGTGATTAGCAAATGTAAGTGAATACGCTTAATGTTATGAAAAATACAAGAAAAGTTTATATTGCAAACTCTATATTACATGACACTTGTGCGCCGATATAATATAAAATCCGTTTCGAATAACAAATAGCGATCATTGTTACCCTTCCCGTCGAATTACAAAACCTGTCCACATATACCCTACTCAATATCCTTGAGCTAGAGCAGGGCTAGGTCTTACATAAACGGGCCCCCACCCGCGGCGGCACAGCGCTGAGGCCGGGGGTCGGAACCGGTTGGGCGCTCTGGGGCCAACCCCCTCGCGAGCCGCGGACCGGCCCCGCGGACCACAACGGAGCGCCCGCCACAAACATCACTACATGCGCGGCTCATTGTACGACTCAATTGAGGTCCGATCCAATACTTTTGACAATACCACTAACTTCTCCGTGAGAGACTATATATTACCGAAATAATTGAGAAACAAAAACTAATGATTTATATAACACGACACGCAAAATGTCTGATCAAAAATTTAATATGCGATTGCAAAACGTGGCATCTGTCAGAGAAGCGTGTTGAGCAGTGGACTATTGTAAAGCTGGATAACGAAAATGAAAAAAAATTATCATTATTCGACTTAATACTTGCAAATCAATGATGCAAGCTAAATCCAAAAAATGTTAGAAGTGACATTTCATACTCAAATATTTACAGAGAAACAAACATTGTATAAACTAGTTTCTAGAAATTTCTTGTTAAGTGCTACCTTGAGTCGCGAACAGCACGCCAAGTAGCACGTCAGTTCGTGCGAAGTCACACAAGATGAATGGGCGTTTCGTTTCTCGATACACTCTACAATGACAGTGAGCGGTCAGCCTAAGGGCTAAGGTTTCCAAAATGAAACTATATTGATACTTAGTGCCACTGTGGTTTTTTAACACATTTTCAGATATATTTTTTTATAGAAGACGAATCAAACGAGCAAGTGGCTCACCTGATGGTAAGTGATCACCGCCGCCCATGAACATCTACAATACCAGAGGAATAGAAGATGTGTTGCCTGCCGGCCTTCGAAAAAGGAGTAGGCTCTTTTCTTGAAGGTAATAAATAGTAATAATCCCAACCAGACGAGAAAACTATAGAAATACCCCATAATAATATTAATTATTATAATTAGAAGTCCTTCTAAACTTCTAATTTAATTCCCCAATAGCCACACCGTCATTACAGTTCCACAATGGACTGATAATAAAAGGTAGTGGTTGATGTAATAATGTTATAGTACAAGCCAGCCCAACCCCAGGACTGGCGATCCATTTGAAATTGCCCGCCAGTGATATGTGACAATGCTTTGTAATTTTAAAGCAGGTTTCTTTCATTGTATGGCTGTGGAAAAGAGTACTCGACTGTTACATACGTTATAAACAAATATCGTAACTCCCTAATCTCGAAATATATTTCAGATTTGATTTCTTTCGACCTCGCGATTTTAAACCCTCCATTAATAAGTAACTGCCCGGGAAAACCTCTGCAGAGGTCGCATTAAAGCAAGATTTGACAAATGAAGCTAATTTGATTAATTAAGCTGTGTTACATGGTCACTTTTTTTTACTAGCAGTGCTACGACCACTTGATTGAGCCGTACGAATCTAATAATCTAATCTAATGCCAATCGGATAAGTATTTCATGAGATTAGCGCGTTCACTATATTGCAGTAGTATGATTATCATTATAGTAGGAGTTATCATTGTGAGACCTGTTTGCCCGCCGACAGCAATTGGATCACAGTTATGGCACGGCTGAGATATAGGTTGGGCGGTCCTGCTAGAGTTTACGGATGCCGTAAACAGAGTGAAGACAATATTGATTGTTAAGACGCCTGTGATATATATATATATATATATATATATATATATATATATCACAGGCGTCATATACTGTAACTGGACCATCATATACATACTGTAACTGGACCTTGCCGTGTGGTGGCGGCGTTAGAGAATAAACTTCATTTTTTTTAGGCCTCCCCCTCAGATTGCCACAAGCTTGTAACTCTCATTTTGGAAAGATTTTGCCATAGTTGTCACGCTTGGCAGGCGGGTTGGCAACCGCAGCTTATTAATTCAGATGTTCATGGAACATGCTGCTGCCCATCTTCCGGTTTTTATTGTCTCTCTGTTGACTTTTACGACACCCACGGGATGAGATGGGGTGGTAGATTCTCTTAAGCCACCACACGGAAGCACTATTAATAAACAGTGCTATTTTGACTGTTGTCCATGTTTATTTACTTATTATGACACACCAACAGCTAACCATACAAAACATTGTTTTAAAGCAACAAATATAATTTAGATATATTGTTGGCGTGTACAACAATCGTTTTACAATGAAGACATGTCATTACTTATTATTTGCGATTGCATTAAAATTACATTCATTAACAAAATAAAATAAAGTGCAATACGACTACTACATCTCTAGTATATTATTTGAGACCAATGATTATTATTTTATTATTATTTTTTTTATTTTTTAATTAGCTTACAATTGTCGTGAAAAATTTCAAAGTTTTTGATTTTCGCACGTAATTTTTATTGTATTCAGCGCACATTCTAGATAACGGGGAACATTTAAGGAGCATTGTTCCACTCGCAGGAATGTGGAAAGTGTTGTGTTCCCACGTTAACTTCAATTCTCCAACGCCATTACTATTATGCAGTACTTGCACAAATATATTTGATTTAAATAGTCGAACCTAGTGCAACAATATTATACAATAAGTCCTATTAGTTAAACTTTCAAGAATAATAAGTCGGAACAAACACGCAACTTTGTAAGTATTTTTTTTTATTGGACAGAGTGACGAAACGAGCAAAACGTTCACCTGATGTAAAGTGCAACGTCTACTCATAACAAATGCTAAGTCACCCAGAACATTCCTGTGTGAAATTAAACTGCGCCCGCCACCCAGTGACATCAGTTCTTAAGTCTCATATGCCCAGTGATTACTCTAGCTCACCGAAACAGTTATGTTTGAACAGTACTGCTTCACGGCAGAATAACTGGCCCTGGTGTGGTGTACCTACCTAAATGGATTCCTGCATAGGAATCCTAAAACCTCCCTAAACTAACTTTACTTTTTGACCGCTACAGATTTGTATCGTAATCAGACACGGCAATTACCACAGAATAGAATAGAATAAATTTTTATTCAATATAGATTATTTACATAATACTTATTGAAAGTCATTTTTTTTAACTACACTGGTTCGCAAAAATGCCTCTGTCCTGGGAAGAACCAGTAAGAAACCGAGCGGGCTTTTTTTTTATCCATTTTTAAAATAATGTGCAATAACAGCAGTATTATAAAGATGAAGAAATGGCTTGGCGGCGATCACCTCATTCCCAGGGGTTATCATCATCTATGTATTCTTTAATATTATAATAACCCTTTTATATGAAGTCTTTGTTTAATATAAAATTTAAACTTTTTGATTGAAAGACTTTTAGCACTTTCTGGGATTTTGTTATAAAAACGTATACATTGCCCCATAAAAGAGTTAACACTCTGTGAAGTCGGGACACAAAGAAACACTATTAATATTCTATGCTAAGCGTCAATCACAACTACATAAAACATCTACAAAAATACTCCAGAGTCCATTGGTGGTAGAATTCCTATGCATGAATTCGGCTACGTAGTCCATACCATCCCAGGTCACACTATTGTTTCACGACAGTTATCCTGCCGTGTAACAATGTGCAAATATTGCTGCGTTTCGGTCGGAAGGGCACTGAGAACTAGTGTAGTAATCACTTGGCATATGAGACTTAAAAAATGGTGATATGCGTGTGGTGCCATACATAAATGTTCTGGATGACCCAGCATTTGTGAACGTTTTGTTCGTCTCGTCACTTTACTCTATAAAAAAAATCCCAACTGGCAGTACCGCGGCGTATGCACAGGGACATGCACCGTGAAACTAGATCATGTCGATTAGAGATTCGCATGCATCTCATTCGACGCAGAGCGTGTTCAATCTTGAAATCAACGAGTGTGTAAATTGTTAATTCTCCGCCTGGCTTACTGATGGACTAATTAGTATTTAGTATTTTACATCTTATCACATTACCGCGCATCTCTGAGCAGTCTCTAGGAACGAATACTGTTTATAAGTATGCGATAATACGACGCAAGGTTTGTTGTAACATAATTCCCTAAATATCATTTTGAACGTTACGGCTTCATTAATAGAGGAAATAATTTTTTTTTTACATTATTCTTACTAGCCAATGCTTTACATGCGATGGTTTAAAGTAGATACATATACAAAGCAGACAGATTTATATCAACAAAATTAAAAAAATATATTTCTGTTCATTAAATTTGGAAAAGACTAACAAAAACCTAGCAAAGTCTCACCTCAACCGAATTAACAATCATCCGGTAAGATTCCGAACAGAAGTGCGCCACCTAGTTATATGTTGTTGGTAGTATGACAAACTTTCCCGCAAGTGCAACAACAACTGTACAAAGTTTCAATTCCATCGGATTACGGATGTGCGAACGCACGAACACACCAACTAATTATTTTTTATATATAGATAGATAGATTAAAACTGTATGAATTCGTATGGAATGCCAAGTTTGTCTAAAACTGAAGATTTGTAAAGTAGGGCTTTGTATCAGACTTTTCTAGAGATTTCGCGACGTTGAAGAGTGCTCCAGGCATATGCAGCCTCTGATTTATCCATCCTGTTAAGTTAAGCTCCGGCCCTATGTATTCCCTATTACTAGATTCGTTTGTTTAGTGTTCACTTTTACTCACCAATAATAACGAACGTCGAGATATCGTTTTTATGAATAAACATAAAACCAAATGCTGCTACAAAAAATGACATTCCATAAAAATGGTTTAAATAAAAAAAATCAAATCTGAATTCAAATATTCGAGAGAAAACTTTGTCATGTAGCCAAAATTAAATCTATAATATCTTATATTAAGATAAATGGTTATTGAGAAGAAAAGCTATGAGGTGTGTATGAAGAGACACCAGTATCGTGTGATAAACCCATGTTCTGGATCATCCTAACCATTATATCAGATTTGCGCCACAAATCCTCGATCCTCGCAAAAGAACACCGATTCCTACCAACGATGATTCGCAAGGCTATAGAAATTAAAAAACATCCTAATTTTAATAGAGAAGATGGTTGGGTATTACCGCCAGCTTGGGATCCTAATCCTAATTAATAAAATGAAATCAAAAACCAAGCACTGCAAGACTTCAAGATACAGTTAGCTCTTTCTGCGTAGATCGGACCAAAAATAATTATGAAAAGCAGAAGGTACTCCGGGTTAACTATGACATCAGGACATCTGTCACCTCAGTCCTCCCGTGACCATGGGAGCTGTAAAGCGCTCGAAACATCGGGTTATAAATAGTATAATTAAACGCGATGAAATCCGAAAAATTACTTTCATTTAAATGTGTAGTGTTCGCGTAAATATAAGAAATCATTAAGAATTGTTATTATATTAAGAAACCAAAAGATGCAAGGTCAATAAGATCTCGAAACAGAGAGAAGCTTTATTAAAATGATCGATCAAACAAGTGCAAGGGCGTAGATCGTCACTTTCAGTGGCTGGTCATATTTATGAAGACATACCCCACGAGTGCTGTTTATCAAAGTGAGTGGGACCGAATGTCTTGGAGTGCATACTTATTATGAATGCAGTCGAAATTCAGGTGACATGAAAAATAAAGAAACTATGATTTTATATGAATATAAAATACAAAGAAACTTTATGATCGATGTTTTACTATGTACAGGCATGTCAAAGAAGCGAAGATACGAAAATGGATCCTTAACAGTTTGCAGTACAACGACTTCATTGATCGATATTTTCGGTGTCACGTAGAAAGTTTCATTGATTTCACTAAACATTTTATTAGTTAGACGTTTGTTCTTTTTTAACACGATTTTATTAGCTGCACCCGTATACAACAAAAATGTATTAAAAGCATTCCATTAAATTTTCAGTCGTCCGAATAATTTGTATTGTTTGCACACGTGTCATGAACCGATATCAATGCACTAATTTCAAGACTATGACCTGGTATTCTCACCATCGCATCAGCTCAACGTATAGCAGCCAAGCGTATTTTTTTTTAGTTTTATAAATTTATAAATTAGAAAACAACCAGTTACACTGATGTATTTGTCTCTAATCGGTAAGCCGGTTTCCATTTACGTTATAAACTCAATGTGTATACTGTTGACATCTTCAATTATAAAAATGAATGAACTGCTTAAGTATAGTTAACCCTGATGTGGGCCAATCGTCAACCGGGCCTAAATTTATATGCGCTTGTGCATTGGTTGTCTTCTACCTTGTGTATATCTTAAATATTTTTAAAACGTATCGATGGTTCACTTCAGCCATTGAAAAATGTACATTTATATAATACATTATGTGCTCGCAAGTTTGATTCATGTGTAAATAAGTATAGAATGTTTCTGTGATTGAAAAAAAATATTCCCAGTTACAATATCGACTGTAACTGGGAAACCTGGGTAAATTTCATTCCTAATGTTCGTACGTTTGAAGTTTTAGTAAGCAGACACAAAGAAAACATATCTATTAAATTTATTACGTATTTACTATGCCGTCTAAAGCTTATTTTATTCCGTGATTATTAAAGTCATGAAAAGATGCTATCAAATGTATAGAAATGATTTCGAAGTAAAAATTGTTATAAACGTAGAGTCGGCGTGTCCTCCATTAGTGCCACGTAAACGTCTTAATTGTCTTTAGTAAAAAAAATATGTCTATTTTTCTAAAAGAAAAGACCTAACCAGCGTAAGTACGTAACCCTCTGCCAACAGACAATACCTAGTGTCGAGATGTCTATTTTGATGGTGAAGTTACTTTTCTATATAACATGGAAAACCTTTCACTGGTGAACACATAAGCCACTGTAAGACTGATCACTTAATAGCGTAAACCAATATAGGTACTCTTGATATCAATACGACGAGGCGCTCGCATCTCGCAGGGACAACTCCGATCAATTTCTTCGAAGCAAATCCGATTATCTAATAATGTTGTATGAGGTGCACTCGTCGCAGGATGTCGCTACGAGCCTTTACATTAGTCAACCTTTACTTTTAGCTTCCTTATATACGTCAGAAGCTATTTACCAAGATGCAAAAGTAATTGCAATTTCTACTCTATTTAAAAAAAGTATTTTAACAAATACATTATATATGGGTTGAGCTTGTAACGGCGGAAGCTGCTGGAATTTGATTACGTTTTAATAAAACGTAATCAAATTGAGAATCAATATTTCGGTTTGTATATATATTGCTGTAACATGTTTTTAAATATATATGTATATGTATATTGATACAAACAACCAATGGGCGAATGGAATATTCTTATTTTTTTTACATCTCTACCGTTAAATGTTTCAGAAAGTGTAGTAAATCCTAACATCTTCTCATGGGTGGATAATATGGAAGTTGGTTTGGTGTTCCTGCCTATAAGTGTTTAATTTCACGCAGTCCGTTATGAGCGTACAGGCTTAACTGTGTGGGAAACAATGGCAAAGGCTGTTTAACCTCTATTGGCACACACTGGTTTAATATTTAAATAAAAACAATGATTTTCCATTTGTTCTTGGACACTCATAAGCAGTGTTAAACCGAACGAGAGTCCGTACGTTTTCGCGCCTTTTGTCATTTACGGTATGTGCAAGTTGGCGAGAGCTGACCGCAAAGCAAACGTTTCCCGAGTAATTAGGTCTAAAATACAATCGATTCACATTTAAGAGTAATATAAAATGAAGTTTGATTTTGCATATACTTGCATATACATGCTTATATTGCATATACATTTTACTACTATAATGAAGCCGGTGAGTTTGTATGTTTGAGCGCGCTAATCTTCGTAAATACTAATCAGATTTGAAAAACTGTTTTTGCATTAAATAGTCCGTTTATTGAGAATGGTTCCAAGATATAAACTTCATAAATAACTTAATAACGGATTAAACTTCGTAAATAACGGCATTATGAATCCGCGCACAGAACTACATATTACCGAAAAGGGTAGTATATATAGGGTTAACTATATTACTGCTGGAGTCGACAACAACACGACAGAGTGTTGTTTTGATTTAGAATTAGAATTTAGCTAAGCATGACAAGTGTAACGGCCACAAAGCAGTCACGGTACCGTCACATGGACAATTGTAAAGCCAGCGTCTGAACAATTATTTTTGCGACGGTGCCCTAGCAGTCAGATCGCCCGCAGTGTGAGGACGAGCCGGTCGTTATGTCGTTCCATCCAAGATGATCTTTCATTCAACAAATCAAAATTAGTCTCACATTAGCTATTATTATTAGAGCATAAACAACAAGAGCAGCCCCTTATCGTCTGCCGAGGGTGGCAACTATGGCAAATCTGAATCTTATGTGGCAATCTGTGGGGAGGCCGATGTTTAACAGTTGACTGATAGGCTGAAATCATGATGATAATGATGATGAAACAACAAGAAGGCTCGAAAATTGCATTAAATAGCGAACAAGTTTGAAAGTAAAATAATGAACCCTTCGTACAAATAAAATCTTCAATCAGAATTTGCATTTTATTATTGCATCAACCATTACTGTAAAAATATAAATCTTATAAAACGGAAAATTTAATATGTAACTAAAATGATACCTCTAGTGGCAAAACCTGAGCTAGTGGGTCAAATAAGTATTTTACAAGCTACGGGAGGAATGACCGACGCAAACATATGCCAACCATATAATATTATATATTAATTACTGGTGGTGATGGTAAGTGCAACGTCTGCCCATAGCAAATGCTGTGTCACCCAGAACATGTGTGTGACACCGCACTGGGCCCATCAACCAGAGACATCAGTTCTTAAGTCTCAAATGCCCAGTGATTACGCTAGCTCACAGTGCTCTTCAAACCAAAAAACAGTAATGTTCGCACATTACTGCTTCACGGCAGAATAACTGGCCCCGGGGCCGACCTAGACGGATTCCTCCATAGGAATCATACTGATATAGTTACAAAGCGATTGCATATGGTATGGTATTATTTTTTAAATAGAATAGGGGACAAACGAGCAAGCAGATCATCTGACAGTAAGTGATCACCGCCGCCCGTGAACATCCCCAGCAACTCGCACTTCGCTAGAGTTGACAATGGGACCACCGAAATAAACGATACTGCAGCTGCTGAAGCTCGTGGTCAACGGTTGCTAACTGCTAACCGTTACGTCGGGATTGGTCGTTGACGTACTGTATCGTATCGACGATACGCGCTGCGTACGAGCAGTCACACGCTCGTAGATTTAAGACTTCGATGTAGATGTTCTGGTAAAGTAAAGTAAAGTTTCAGCCTATAATATGTCCCACTGCTGAGCACAGGCCTCCTCTCATTTCTGAGAGGGTTTTTGGAACTAGGAAGAATCCGCCACGCTGCTCCAATGCGGGTTGGCGGACTTCACATGTCCTCGAAATATTTCTATTCCTCGGACATGCAGGTTTCCTCACGATGTTTTCCTTCACCGCTAAGCGCGTGGTTAATCAGCACTTAAAATTGTAGAACAATTTAAGAGGTGCTGGCACCGGGGATTGAACCCAGGTTACTCGCTTACTATGAAATTAAAGGCGAGCACCAGGGCCCCTGAGCTACCACGGTTCTGGTACTATCAACTATTCAAAGCCTCTTCAATTTATCAGGTAACCAACAAGTCCATAACAATTCATGGCACTATTTTCCTCCTGCTACAAACTACAGCCGGGATTTCCAAACTATTTTGGGCAAGAGACCCCTTTTCCAAAATGAACTGATACCCCAGACACCCATACCTAAATTACTTGAAAAATTCTATCTCTACTTTTTTCCTATTATTTCAAAATACTTACCAATTTAACAGAGCATGTTAAAAACTTGTCCACGCTTATTGACTTGCCGAGTTTTCCATGTAGTGCGAACTTGTGCACGCTTATCGACTTGAGTTTTTTAAAAGTTTAACAAACAACAATGTTCCTTCCTACTAAAATATTAGTCATCCCTATAACAAGTTTGTACACATAACACCAGTTATACAGTATCTTTGAAAGTTTAAACAAGAACTTGTGTTAAACCCGTTTTCGTTTACGTCGACCCCTGGGAAACCGATTTCGAGTCAAAGGGGTCGATATCGACCACTTGGGAAATCCTAGCTTTACAGTAAAAAAAAAGTAAAGTAAAGTTTCAGCCTATAAATGTCCCACTGCTGAGCACAGGCCGCCTCTCATTTCTGAGAGGGTTTTTAGAGCTAGGAAGAATCCGCCGCGCTGCTCCAATGCGGGTTGGCGGACTTCAGTACATCAGACTTCTTTACAGTATGTTGACGAAAACGGTTAGTACCGGACGCCGTGTGGCCACCACTGGGGCGTAGTACCAGTGCCAGAGTCAACGCTCTGCAGAGGAAATGAATGTCTAGACCGCGTTTGGCGCCCGCCCGAGCACCTTAGCTCCAACTGCTCACAGTTGCGGCAGCAATTTAGAACGTTACGAAAATGAGATAGGTATTCAGTAGGACTGAAACTTTTTTTGCATATGAAGTGTCCGGGCAGAGTAGAATAGCATCTACCTCTTTCCTACCAAGGTGTCGTAATAGGCGACTGAGGTATTGTACGGACAGCATTTATTCGTGCATAGTAACACTATAATATTCAATGCTGCAACTATAATTCTCGTGCGAACACAACGGGGAGTTAGAATTTTATGGACTCAAATCAAATCAAAAAGGCGGCGACCTGGTTTGTCACCAGTCACGTCTCGTTTCCTGCGGGCGCAAAAAATGGGCTACTAGTGTAGGCTCTGCCTACCCCTTATATTGGAAAAAGGTGATATCTTAAGGCCTAGTCGCACAGAACCCCTACGGATATAATAGAAACCGCATACGGGGCCCGCCGCTGTCGCAAACAGGAGGTCTATTTTGTAAACTAATTTGGTTTCGTGGGTTTCGTGATCGCTTTTATTTTGCCGTTTGAAGCTATTTAATTCATTGGTTAATGGGATCAGATAAAACCGATCACGAAACCTACCAGAAATACAAATTAGACGTCCAGGTCAGTGAACTGATGTAAAAAAAACGTATTTAACGTTCTTAGTGGCAACCAATTCCTAAACCTATGAACATTTCACACAAAATTATTTACAATTATATGTCGTAAAAATCTAAAATGTCAAATTTCAGTAAGATTATATACATTTTTAAACGCGTGTAAGTATTTGTTTTAAAACAATAGACAGAGTTGATGTTAAACTGGATATTGGGCGTGAGAAGCGTGCGTCGCCTGTTAGACTTTTATTTTCAATGAATCCATACTAATATATTAAATACGAAGGTATCTCTCTCTGTCCCTCTGTCTGTTTATTACCTTTTCACGACTCAACCGTTGAACCGATCTTCACGAATTTCTAGCTAGAGATAGCTTGCATCTTGGAGACGGACATAAGTTACTTTCTAACCCGCTAAACCAAAAAGCTCCCATCACCATTTGTTAAAAAACTTAAATCCATGTGGACGAAGGCACGTGCATCAGCTTGTATGAATATAACTTTGTTTATTTTTTAAAACGTTAAAACATGCCTAGCCAAGGACGCGGCGCAATGATTGTCGGACTTTATCGACAATTTTATTATATTATTTTCAGAGTAGATCAATTTAAATTATTCGTTTTATTAATAACGTGTGAAATACGATTGTGCTAAGTGAGAAGATAAGTATTCACGTTCTATGGCACAAAGGGAATTTATGAATACATATAGCAATACAATACGATAAAGCTACCTATTAAATGCATATTAAACATAATTATACTATTATGTTTTATCATCATCATCATTATTCATCACTTCAGCCTATCGCTAGTCCACTGCTGAACATAGGCCTCCCTCATAGATTGCTACAAAACTTTGTAGCTCTAATTTTGGGGGGAATTAGCAATAGCAGGCAACCCGCTTGGCACGCGGGTTGGCAACTGCAGTTTATTTATTCTGATGTTCCAGGAAGATGCTGTTGCCCATATCCTGGCTTTTCTTTTACCTCTGTCGTCTTTTACGACACCTCCGGGATGAGATGGGGTGGTAGATTCTCTTAAGCCGCTACCACGCGGCAATTATGTTTAATATGAGGTGCCGTAACTATATAAAGACTAAGCTATTGTAAGGATAACCTCAATCCGTGAGTCACTCCTAAAAGAATATGTAAACATGAACATTCCTAACTTTCAATTTAATCACATTAGCTCTGCAGATATTGTAAAAGCATTTGGAAAACTAAATAAAAAAAAAACAGAAGAACTTTGGGGGCTTTCGGTCTGGGTAATAGATATAATTATTATCGATATAGCCCCAATATTGGCGATGGTTTTTAATCTCTGTGTTGACTTTGCTGTTTTCCCTGATCTAATGAAACATAGTAAAGTTGTACCAGTTTTTAAATCGGGTAGTAGAGAAATTCCTACAAATTACCGTCACATTTCTGTGTTGCCTGCATTAAGTAAAATATTTGAAAAAATTTTTTTCAAATATTTTACTAGAGCAATTGCTCGTTCATTTTAGTAAACATAGAATTTTAAACGAGAAGCAATTTGACTTTACAAATCGAAGGTCAACGACTGATGCCGGTGTTCAACTAGTCACACATGTTCTCCAGGCCTAGGAAGATACTTCATGATACTATCGGTGTGTTTTGTGATCTCTCTAAGGCATTTGTCTGTGTAGAGCATAATAATTTAATTCGTAAACTTAAATACTACGGCATTTGTGAAGCCTCACTAGATCTTTTATCATCGTACTTAACAAATCGAGAGCAAAAAGTAGCGACTAACGGTGGCATATCTTCAGATTGTCTAGTAAAAATGGGCGTTCCTCAGGGATCGATCCTTAGTCCATTTCTATTCTTGGTTTACATTAATGATCTTCTTTATTTGGTACAAAATATGTCTGAGGTAGTTCTGTTTGCTGATGATACCTCATTGTTGTTTAAAGTTAACAGAAATGACTTGACGCTGGAACAGCCCAATAAAACTCTGGATATTGTGTCCAAATGGTTTGCGGCAAATAATTTACTTTTAAATGCGGGTAAAACATAATGTCTACACTTTGGATGTCGAAGTCGGCACATGATATTAATATTAAGTTAGAGAATTCTAACCTTTCTTTTAAAAATTCAACTGTATTTCTTGGAATCGCTATTGATTCCAAGCTACAGTGGGGAGAGCACATATTGAAAAAATAGTTTCAAAATTAAGTTCTGCCATTTTTGCTATTAGAAGGATTAGTGTAATTAGTTAGGCTACAGCTAAATTAGTCTATTTTGCGTACTTCCCCAGTATTATGTCCTATGGTGCATTACTGTGGGCAGCTGGATTGGAAACAATATTAATTTTGCAAAAACAAGCATTCGGGCAAAATATAACTTGGGTCCTCGCGAGTCGCCACGAGAACTATTCAAGAATACTAATATTTTGACACTTCCGTCTTTGTATATTTATGAAAATGTAATGTACTTACGGAAACACATGTACTTATTTAATGAAAAAGTGACTGTATATGTATGTAGAATAGGCCGAGGTGACACGCTAAAGGTTCCTGTGTTTAGGTTGGCCAAAACTAGAAAATCTTTGTAGATCCATCAAATTTTATGAAAAAATTCCCAAAAGTGTGACTCAAAAAACTGACATGGAATTGAACAAGCATGTCAAGAAGACCTAATAATGTCTTCTTAACAAGCTTGTTGAATTCCAAGCGTAAATAAAATAGAAATAAAGCGTATTTTAAAATAGATCACAAATCTCTGTCCTTTATATAATAGAGGACAGAGATTTGAACTCTTACTCTGCATTTGCAAATCCACTGGCTACAAAAATATGTGCTATTGTAATTAAATAACATAAATATTGCATACATCACATTATGTAATATGGCATTGAAAAAAAAGGAAGACCCCAGAGTTTCTTTCCGGTTCTTCTCTGAGAAGGTCTTATTTTTTGAACCGGAGTAGATTTTGACATTCATAAGTGCTTTATACAAGCCTGAACTGAATAAAGAAATTTTGACTTTCTTTGAATCCCGAGGCACCAAGTCTTCTTCAGTTCGCAATATTTGTTTGCATACAGTTTTGACCCGTGTGGTAGCGGCTTAAGAGAATCTATTACCCTATCTCATCCTGTGGGTGGCGATATGGGCAGCAT
Organism: Luehdorfia chinensis; assembly: GCA_019845155.1. NCBI lineage: Eukaryota > Metazoa > Arthropoda > Insecta > Lepidoptera > Papilionidae > Luehdorfia > Luehdorfia chinensis. The sequence continues at coordinate 1,455,953 of JAHVAK010000142.1, read as the reverse complement.
CTTTCTGGAACATCTGAATAAATAAACTGCGGTTGCCAACCTGCCTGCCAAGCGTGCCAACTATGGCTAATTCCTCCCAAAATTAGAGCTTAGTTTTGTGGCAATCTATGGGGGACGCTTATGTTCAGCAATGAACTAGTGATAGGCAGTTTTGAGTCGCGCAGAAACCTGGAGCTGTTTGCGGTGCCAGTCCTTTGTTCTGATCTCTCATATATTTTAACGAATTTGAATGTCCGTGTAATTTACGGGGTAAACGTGATAGTTCCTATTCAATTAAAAATTCAAGAGGTTTAAGCTGGTCATAGGACCTGTATTTTATAACCAAATAAACCAGGGGTGCTATAAATTTAAACTGCTGGCGATCTACCTCAATATTGTTAGACTACGATCGACCGACTCAGAGGCTGCAAGTATGCGTGCAGGATTGTCATCTCGGTAGGGTGTATCGTGGCATAGAGATTATGTATATATAATACATTCGATCGGAATCGTCCGATAGAAATAGACAATTCACAGGATATGTTAAATAGATTATCGGGAAGAGACGTTACACATAATATGATAAGACTAAAACTACACTTCGCATACTCTTCGAATTACCTGTTCAATATTTTGGTACTTTTTTGTGACGACCTTGGGGAGAAGAAAATATTTTGTCATTCTGGTATAGCGATTTTTCAATATGATTAAATGTAGAACCATTTTACCGACCATCGACAAACAAGTCTACGAATGAACTTTTTATGTATTGACATCGTAATTATAGTAGTGTAAAGGAAAATTGTCAGATTCGGACTGTAATTGTATGTTTACTATATAATACTAATGTTTGCATTATTTATATAATTACACGTGCGAAATTCGGGGCAGCACGGGTGTAAACGGAGCGGGGAACCCATATTATTTTCATAACTTCCATGTGTATGATATGGGTCCCCCCTAGCGGATTTCGACCACGGCGACACTATCCGATTACCAAACAGTGAAGCTGTCATCTACAGGACATTTTACAGTGCCATTTACTCTACCTTCCCATTTGATAAGTTTAGAGATTCAGAAACAGTGCCAGCTAGTTCGGTGTTGGTTCCAGTTCAGTTGATTAATTTGTGTAATTCAAAAATACTCGCTTTAGATGTGATAAAAATAAAAATAATTTCTTGTGTATATATATTTTCGGTGATGTAATTGCTGTTAGCCTTCTCGATTTTTACAGCTTCATCGGATACTGTGCTCGCGGGCCAGGGGCCCGCGTGCCAGGTTTGGTTTGACCCAAACATAAATAAATAAATAAAAACTCCTACAAAAACCTCGAAGTTCGGACTGTATCGCGTTCACTGCGTGCCTTTCGCGATTTCGAAAATCTTAAAAATTTTAAGTTGTTTGACCGTCCGAGGGAGGCTGCGCGCGTCCATTCGGACTGTCGACTTGTGTGTCGGTAACTCTGGGCGGTGAGAACCGCCCTGGAACACGGGTGAATCGTGTGTACGCGGTGTGATTATTGACTATTGCGCGCCGCTCTCTACGGCGGTCGCGCGTCGTGGTGCGTGTTATATTAAAGCTACTGACTGTGTGTACAGTGTTGCCTGGATCGTGACTGACAGTATCGTGGTCAGGAAGAGTTGAGACGTCCGTGTCGTCGAGCACGTTTCGCGGGCGACGTTTGCGTTCGGTCGCGTTTCTGTTTGGTCGGTAATTTGCTGCTTTAACCACCAGCGGGTTTGAATGAACCGCGGCTTTTTCGAAAAACCGCCGTGATAATTCTCTGAAGTGTTCAGAGATTAAGGGCATTGCACAGTCGCTGTGAAGATCTACATTGCGTTGATACCAACCGGCTCCGGTGGCAGTTCGCAAGAATCGATTTTAAACGCTCTGTAACTTCTTTAATTGATTGCCCGTCGCGTGAGCGAAAGCGACACAAGCATAGTCCATTACGGGCCTTATGCAAGTCTTATAGAGGCGAAGTATTTCTTGTGTTTGCATTCGAAGCAATCGTTAAAGTGTATCGATAAAGTGATGGGCCTGTCCTGTGCAAATAACGTGATGTCGTTCGTTAAAGTTCAATCTCAGAGTTTAACTGATCTTTGATATACAACATTTAACGTAACATACATACATACATACAGTCACGCCCTTTTCGCATATAAGGCGAGAGAGGCCACTCACGTCACTTTTCGTCAAAAAATTCTTACTACACATAGCGTTCCCACGAGCAGTATAGTGACAGCATCGCATATTATAGTGTTATTCTGCACGAATAAAAGTTGTCCGTACAATAGCTTAGTCGCCTCTTACTACACCTCGGTAGGAAAGAGGTAGGTGCTTTTCTACTATGCCTGCTCTCTCCCCCTATCGTATTCATTTAAGACCAATATTTAAGGTGTATTTAATAAGTCATTTGCTAATAATTAAAGCGGTGGTGAGTGTGGAATGTGCTTTTGAAGATCGCGGAGGGGGCGAGTCTTTCCACATTTGTAATGGCAGCATTTAGTAGACTTAGCTTACCCAAAGTGCGATTTCAAGTAACTCATCGTGTTCCGCCGACACCAATCGCCATTGCCAAGCGGCACAACGAGGTTGCGAGGGCCGAAGGTGTCCAAGCAATCCGGGGCGGAGTCCCATGGCACGTGGCGGTGCCTTTATGCCCGATGCGAGGGTAGCGAGGGGAAAGGAGGTGCGAGGGGCTTCGGTGAAAGGGCGCGTGCGCAGCGCGTGGCCCGCACCCGCCCGACCGGCTCTCTCACAACTGCATCTACGTATGTGCAACTCTCCATTTATATTATTTGTAAAGCATCCCCGAAATTAAATTTATCACCACAAAAAGACGCTCAGGTTGCAGTGTCCCGTTTATGTCGTCGGGTAAATATCTGTTAATACGAACAGATACCTTTTGTTAAAGCCAACTGTTGTTACACGGTAGAATTTACAACAGAATGACCAAATAATTTATCAGTAGGGTTTCATTGCAGTGAACGCCTCTTCATTGCTGCATTACCTTTTTTTTATTTCATTTAGTGAGGAGACGAGCAATACGTTAACCTGATGTTAAGTGCGGAGTCTACCCATAACAGATTAGCGGCGTTACTCAGAATATTATACCTTCACCTACGAGGGTGGATTGAAAAGTACTCGGCCTAACCAAGAAAATAAACACATTCTAAATCAGTTATATTTTTATTTTTCTACATAATCACCATCAAGTTCAATACACTTTTGCCACCTCCCCTTCCAAGCATTTAGACCGTTAAAAAAAATGATTCTTCCTTAGAGTCTTCAAATCTCTTTTTTCTTTCAAAGCCACAGTTGTGAATTCCAGCCATTGACTGTACTGACGTGTGAACACGGGCGTTATCTTGATGAAACAGGACTTTTCTTCTGAGCATTCCTCGACGTTTTTCTTTTATTTCCTCTCGTAAACGACGTAGTAAGGTGCAGTAGTAATCAGAGTTTATAGTCTGACCCCTTTCAAGATAATCAATCATAATCACACCTTTCGAGTCCCAGAATACTGAAGCCATCACCTTATTTGCCGACAAAATCGACTTAGCCTTTTTAGGGGTGGTGAACCAGGTCTTCTCCACTGTTTTGATTGTTGTTTTGTTTCCGGTGTACAGTAATGAACCCATGTTTCGTCCATAGTAACAATACGATTCAAAAATCATCTGCATCGGCTTCAAATAACTCCAAACAGTCGCGTGAAATAGTCAATCGCGTCCTTTTTTGTTCAACTGAAAGCAGTCGCGGAACCCACCTCGCAGACACCTTGTGGAAACCCAACTCGTTGACAATGATGTTTTGAGTTCGTTCATAAGATGCCTATAATCTCGGATATCTCTCTAATTTTTAATCTGCGGTCTCCCATTATTAAATCAAGTACTTTTTTAATATTTTCGTCAGTAGTTGACGTCGAAGGCCTTCCAGAGCGGGGTTCATCTTTCACACTCTCTCTACCACGCTTAAATTCTGCTATCCATTTTTTGACGGATGAATATGACAGAGCACAATCGCCTAGTGTACTGACCATGTCATCATGGATGGCTTTTGATGATAGCCCCTTCTTATGGAGGTACTTAATGACGGCACGCTGCTCGATTTGCTCCATTCGCGGAAATTATGACCGATTACTTTGTTAATAAATTTATAAAATCACAACTAATTATCGCACACGTTTCGAACTTCACACAATGAACTAGTCTGAACTGAACTAAATAATGTGGGTGGATTTGATTTTTAGAATTGAATGGATCTGTGTTAGGCCGAGTACTTTTCAATCCACCTAGTACCTACCTTTTATACCTTCGACAAGACTCAGTACGAAATAAGTTGTGCATCGAAAACGCGAAAAAAAATTGTCCTCATTATATATCTCGTCGTCGTCGTCGTCGTTTCAGCCTATCAATAGTCCACTGCTGAACACACGCCTCCCCCATAGATTGCCACAAAAGTTTGTAGCTCTCGTTTTGGGGGGATTTTGCCATAGTTGCCACGCTTGGCAGACGGGTTGGCAACCGCAGTTTATTTATTCAGATGTTCCAGCAAGATGCTGCTACCCATCTCCTGGTTTTCATTTTCCCTCTGTCGACTTTTACGACACCCACGGGATGAGATGGGGTGGTAGATTCTCTTAAGCCGCTACCACACGGCCAATTATATATCTAAGGCGAACGAAAGTAATAAGACATCGCACTGGACATATTACTAATAGATACTGGTAACACACTATATTGCGCGGAATATTCTAATATCTATCTATCACAGCCACTGTACTGTTGCACATATCGTAACACGTGGAACAAAACAGACGGCCGATAACAAAATGTAGGCTGCTTTTAAGGTCCACACGCAAAGATCTATACAGCATTTTATTCGCGAATGGAATAAGCAATAGGGAAGGTTGACGGTGTGGAATGAATTCAATTGCAAATTGCAATTTGAAGTGCTGATTGACCACGTGCTCGGCGGTGTCGAAAAACATCGTGACGATTTTTTTTTATTGTCCAAGTGACGAAACGAGCGACGTGCAACGTCCTCCCACAACAAATGCTGTGTCACTCAGAATACTTCTGTGTGCCACCACACTGCGCCCATCACCCAGAGACATGACTTATTAAGTCTCAAATGCCCGGTGATTACGCTAGCTCACAGTGACAACATTTTGAAGACATGTGAAGTCCGCCAACCCGCATTGGAGCAGCGCGGCGGACCCTTCGCGGCTACAAATCCCCCTCAGAAATGAGAGTATGCCTGTGCTTAGCACTGGGACATTTATAGGCTGTTGCTTTTCTTTTGATTCTCGACGGTAACTAATTCCTAAATAATATACAGCACTTTGCGATTTATATAATAAAGTTTTACGTACAGGCCGTACATCTAAATCAATAATTAAATAGGTTCAATGAAAAAACAGCTTCACACTCCTAGAAACATGAGATGACATTGTATGAGAACTTCGTGGCAGACCTAAAAAAACAGTTGGTGCCTTTCCGATTTTGACAACTTTAAGCGAAAACTAAAATACGCGTAAAAGGGACAGAGGACAGTTATCAATAATGAAGGCGAAGGATATTATACTAGAATAATTAATAACAAATTACAGTGTTACTATTGTAACTAAGTTTTTTTTTATTGGATAAAGTGATGAAACGAGCAAAACGTTCACCTGACGGTAAGTGCAACGTCTGCCCATAACAAATGCTGTGTCAACCAGAAAATTTCTGTGTGACACCACACTGTGTCCATCCCTCTGAGACATAAGTTCTTAAGTCTCATAGTGATTACGCTAGCTCACAGTGCCCTTTAAACCGAAACACTAATGTATGCACACTACTGCTTCACGGCAGAATAACTGGCCTTGGGGTGGTACCTACCTAGACGGATTCCTGAATAGGAATCCTACCAACAGTAAAATTAGAAGAGACGCTCAGTGAACTGTTCAGAGATTTCTGGCGGTTATTATGACGATGATGTAATCAATGTCACCAAACAGCCCGACTGTGACTACTTCAGATAAACCACCGTTTCATTAATGCAATTAGACAAAACTATTGAACGAAGACTTACGTACAGTGTCTAAGTACATCTATAGCCATAGCTTTAAATGTGACTCAGCAACCTCGCGTTAAAAGGCAGATACGTTCAGAAGCGTAAATTGAGTTTCGCTGATACACTTATAGGGATGCGCCACTTGTCTACACTCCAAGGAAATCGACATTTCGGGTTGGCGTTGTAATTGTAACACGTTAAAGCCTGCAAATCAGATTAAAAGTCGTTTCGCAATATTATTCCTTATCATTGTATTAATACATACCGGGAGATGTACAGCAGCATCTTCCTGGAGCATCTACATAAATAAACTGCGGTTGCCAACCCGCCTGTCATTTTTGGCGACTATAGCAAAATCCCCCTACAAAAGTTTGTGGCAATCTATGGGGGAGGCCCATGTTCAGAAGTGGACTAGTGATAGGCTGAAACGATGCAATGATGATATAAATACACAGTCACGATGTAATAAAATTTAAAATATTTAAATTTCCTGCTGTCACGTATAATGAGTAGTTCTTTTTTTTTCTCTAACAATGAAGACAAGTAATTTATTTATATTTTGAAATTTCGTTTCATGAAATGAAACAATTATCGGATAAGTATTAGAGGACGTTTGATACATTTGGTTGCTCAATTTTGATTAAACAACATTTATTTAGTGCTTTCGCTTACTGATGACGTCTTAGACTGTTTATCAGTCTAAGACGTCATCAGTATATTGCGATACTGAAAGATACAGTCAACGCGGTAACCTAATGTCGTTTTCTACCCTTTAAAACATTTAACCGGTGGCACCGTAATCTGCGAGTAACCGACGTCGCCGCAGCCCCCGGTAACAATTAGGCAGACAGATTGCCTTCGAGATGCGACATCTCGCCGGTACGACCACGCGTTCGCTATCATAAATGGGGTGACCACAAATCAGTTTAGTGTAGCAAGGAGGTCAAGGGGCTATCCTGCTTTCCTTAAGAGATCTTGGGACATTATTTTTGGATAACTTAATAAGGAATATAACAAATTATTATAATCGCACACTATACGATGCAACCGATATGTTTGAGATCCTAACGTGATGAAGTTTTAAGTTTTAAATATGCGAAGAATACTCGTATGTTGTTCGAAAATTACTATTTTACTTTTTTCTAACGAAATTCTCGAAATTATTTTCAATGGCGTAATGGTCGCTTAAAATAAATATTTGTTAAAAATTAGAGGCACTGGAAGTCGCTTGGGTATAAAGAGGCAATGATTGACAGAGGCCCCACGATAACCAATTAATCCGACCTAAAAGTATCAAAAAAAATGAAAAAAATGTATAACGGCTCAGATAGTTACACAAGTATATGTAGTATGCATCGTTAAAAATAAACTTGATATTATACGGCGCCGCGGTATCTTATCTAGGTCTTATTATATTTGGTATTAGCTTGCCTGAGTTTACACGGTACGCGAGACACTTTCTATTCCCAGCGTCGACACCAATAACATTGCAAATTGAAATTTAAAGCGATGATATAACCAACACAAAACACGTGTTGATACCTCCATTAAGAACTAAAAATAAAAAAAAACTTAGGGTTTGTGAGGACTTCACGTAATCTGCAGTTCCATGGATGGAATGTTCCGAGTATGTGGAAGCATTGGCTTAGCCCTAGGCCATTTATATTTGATTGCAGTACTTTCACTAATTTCCTCATCAGACTTTTCGAGGACCTTGAAGCCTTCCGGCTTCCACTCCTGCTCTGTGGACTTGACATGTCCTCGATATACTTTTTATTTCTCAGGCAGGTTTGGTCACAATGTAAATCAGCGCTACACAATTTCAGTGGTGCCGGGATTGAACTCAAGACCCTGGCATACTATGAAATTTAAAGCAAACATCCTGGACCTCACCAATGAAAGGTAACAAATAAAATTTGACCCGCAAATAATTCGGTGAATTAGGTATTTGGGAAAATACAATGAAAGAACTTTGAGCCAACTATGCACTTCCTTTCTGAAGTCCATCGCCACTTATTTAGCGAATTTGATTCAGGTGACCAGATTTACGTTGAGTAGGGTTCTGCCTACAACAGAACTAAAAGCTTGAAGTGAATCGATGATTAGTTAAAAGATCAACGACCAGTGCCTGAAGCTAATAAATATCTATGAAAACTCGATGTAAACATCCATTAATGTATAAAGCTGTGACCTATTTCCGAGAGAATTGAAACGGCACGACCAGTGTGGCCATTAAATGCTCTCTCACGCTTCTTGCATAATTGAGTTCTATTTTGCATGAGCAAAATGGATTGCTGGGATAAAACTTTACATCCTGTCACTAGCGACCCCAGCCCGGCGCAACAGTTGCCGCCGGTGGCCGCGCCACCCTACACTCACCCCCAGCCCGAATCCCTATACGCAACTAGGGTCGCCCTCTATTATCACAAGCGGAGAAACACTTCACTTCTATCCCCCTCACCTCACCCCTCCCTATTGATATAAATCTAAATAAACCTTTATCAATACTGATATCAGATTTCATTAAAAGACGTATATTGTAAGTCATCTCATTCTCTATTCTCTATACATATTAATTATATCTTTCCTGCTTTGCTTGCGTTGATTGCTGGGATTAATTTTAAAAATATATGTTTTCATGGAATCAGAACTTTAGAAAATTTATATGGGACCACCGCTACGGTACGCCTTTTCTAATAAAATAAGAATCAATAAAATCGGTTCTTTATCAACCGAAATTATTGATTCTTAAAGAAGAAGTTTCTTAACAAAGAAGTTATGTCCAGACATAAAAAAGAAATATACAGACGACTTGAAAATCCTCATTATTTAAAGTCGGTTAAAAAGTAAAGTCCCTCGGGGCACAGGTCTCAAGTCGTTTAGAAAAGACTCTTGTGCCTCGGAAAGTCCAGCACTATGCTGATGGCGAGTTTAACATTCTCATTTTTTAATTTCTCAGAAGTGCGGTATTGCCGTCGATGACTTCATTGTCAAGCCACTTGCTTGGCTTGATCTGTGCTTGCTTAATCTCAAAAGTTAATCAACACTTAATGTAACAAATACTACAAAGTAAAAAAAAAATCGAACTAGGATTGGTGGAGTATAAAAGAGGTGCCATCGTTTCTGAGCTACCACGCCTATAAAGTGACGAGTCGAACAAAACGTTCACCTGATGGTAAGTGCAACGTCCCATAGCAAATACCGTGTCACCACACACCACACAGAGATATCAACACTAAGTCTCATATGCCCAGTGATTACACCAGCTCTCAGTGCCAGTAACAGTAATGTTTGCACACTACTGCTTCACGGCAGAATAACTGACCTGGAGTGGTACCTACCCCGACTCAAATAATCTCAGATAAACAGAACAAAAGAGCGTGCAACTCAGTATTTGAGTGAAACATATATTGAAGACTAGCTGATGCCCGCGACTTCATCCGCGTGGATATAGATTTATTAAATATCTTGTAGGAACTATTTCATTTCCCGGGACAAAAAGTGTCCAGTGTATGTCCCGGTGACGCAAGCTATCTCTGTGCCGAATTTCGTCCAGATCGGTTCAGCGGTTGAGCCGTGAACAGGTAACAAACAGACAGAGGGACAAAGAGAGTTACTTTCGCACTTATAATATTAGTATGGATGTGTTTCACTACTCGTCCTCTGTGTTATTAATAAAAGCTTTAACACTGCACGGTGTCTCCGATATTAGATTAACTATTGACTAGAAATTTAGTTTATATATTCCTCTACCGATAGACACCGACTAGGGACGGATTTTACGAACATTTACTCCTAAATATGTATAGGCTGGTGCTGTTTTTCTCTATACCGAATTTAGCTTTACAATCATTTCGTGCGACGCCCAGGCAGGTCGGTTAGTGTGTAGTGTATGTATTAACAAAAATATTACTTACTAAAATAACTGCTCTGTATATAAACAATAATTAATGAATCGATAAGCTATAGTCATCATCATCGTCACTTCAGCATATAACTAGTTCACTGCTGAACATATGCCATCCCCCATAGATGGCGACAAAAGTTTGTAGCTCTCATTTTGTGGTGAATTTGCCATAGTTTCCCCGCTTGGCAGGCGGGTTGGAAACCGCAGTTTATTCAGATGTTCCAGGAAAATGTTGCTGTCCATCTTCTGGTTATAATTTTCCTTTGTCGACTTGTACGACACCCGCGGGATGAGATGGGGTGGTAGATTCTCTTAAGCCACTACCACATGGCTTAATCTTATACTATATAATATAAAAAAGCTGAAGAGTTTGTTTGAACGCTAATCTCTGGTACTACCAGTCGACTTTTAAAGATTATTTTTGCATTTGAAAGCCCAATTCCTGAGGAAGATTATAATCTTATATAATTCTTCTATGTATTATAATCTTAGATATATTTCTTATATATATTATAATCTTATATGTTTCGAGTTCGAGAGAAGAAACTTTTTGGAGCGATTTATTTTCAGTTAAACCATGGGTGAAACCGCGAGGCATTGCTAGTTGAAGATGAAACTGAAACGTTGCACTCAAAGTCGACCTTGAAATATTACGCCATAGAGGTTTCACTACAAAATTAAAAAGATTTCGAATCAGTACCAATCTAGTGAAGAAGTATAAAAGGCGTCTGTACGCCAAGAGCTTCACGTTAAGTGTTGTCAGGTGTCCCGATTTGAGCGGGACGGCCCGTGTCTAGTGCACGCAGTTTTTTACAATTTTTCACTAACCTCTGAAGTTTTATAAGTTTTGTTCCTTGTACTAACCAATGGTAACATACTATTAAAAAAAAACTAACCGCCCATAAAAAATAAATGATGATTCACATAAACCTGCTCTTTTATAGTCATTGTATTTTCACGTGCAGATAATGCGATAATATGCAATGCTGTCACACTATACTGCTCGTGGGAACGTAATGGGGATTAAGAATTTTTTGATTCGTGGCAAAATGGCGGCGACGCGGTTCGCTTCCCGTCACGTCTCGTTTTACGCGGGAGCGGAAACGGGTGTGGTCTCTGCCTACCACCTATACGCGAAAAAGGCGTGACGGTATGTATCCTTGTAACATATTACATTTTCAAAAGCGCCATTAAAATAATCACAAAAATATTTTTGTTTTCCCCGTAAGCACTTTTGAATAATACTCAACGGCAAATAGGTAATTATAAAAAAAACGAAGCACCTTAATCTGATATGTAGTTGCGTTTTACAGACATTTTCAAATGCACATCACAACAACCAGACCCGAAAATCAGCAATTAGTGTTCTTGCACAAACGTTAGTTCCGGCTGGTGTCCCAGGGCTCGCGGCGTTGAAGCCCGGTATTCATATACCGGGCTTCAACGAAGAAGGCTAGGATTTTGAAGAATACACGGTCGTCAAAATCGAAGTTAAAAAATATGTGTACATTACTTGTATAAGTAAAATAACTGTCTATAAATGACCCACTGCAGTGCAACAGGCTCCGCTAATTTCCGAGCGGGTTATTTTTTATTGCATAAATTCCTAATACATATGTCAAATTCCAAGTTTCTTCGACAACAGTTTCCGAGAAAACCGACTGTTACAGATGGACAGGGTGAGTTTTATAAGGGTACCGCTTTTCCTTAGAGGGTACAGAACAAAAAAAAAAACTGAAAACACAATAAATTCGACTCGCAAACTTTCTTACTTTTGTTGTTATACTTTCGTTGCTTCGAATAGAAATAGCAGGGAAAGTGAAATTTGGTACATAAGAGATTTTCAGTTCATTTAAATAACACTGTTGACAAGGAAAACGGTGCTTCTTTAAACCTACTACTTACTACTTAGTTGTATGTTTTTCATAATATGATATTCATTTTTAAAAATCGTAATGTGCGGCTGTTGGAAATTAAAGACTTTCACTTCGAAACGCAAGGTTATGCCGCCGTTAACTAATGCGCCCTATAATAGGTGTACATTATCCCAGCCGCCAGCGGGTCGCGTTGTCTTCAAAACTCACTAAAGTTTGCCGATGGCTTCTTCGTGTGCAGTAGTACTAATACTTAGCATTTCCGTCGCTCGTTAAGACTTAGCTGTGGGATATTTTCGCGAGAATTGCTGCCAGGATTGCGGTCGGGAAATGTTGATGGATACGTTAGTTATGGTAAAACATATGATGTATGCCTAAATAATAAAATGCTATTTATTCATAATATCGAAAAAAAAATGACAGGTTCATTCAAGTAATTTTTGTTAATAAAAATGGCAGGCAGTCAACAAACATGTAGTCATTAAGAAAAACAACTCCTCAGGGCGAAAATAAAAGGCAGAAGGGGGAAGATATTAATCCCTCAGCGGCTCGAACGTCGCTAATTGAAAAACAATGTTTAAGAATCGATCGATGCATAATCCAAGCTCTTCCATCCAAAGCTTTTCAACTTATGGTTGTCCTTTTCTATTGTAACGGGAATGCAAATTAATGACCTTAGAAATACGAGTTACATTTAATTACTACTAATGTTTTTTAAAACAAAATGTTTGTCATCACTGCGAAAGTCAAAACAGTAAGTCAGTGTAGAGTTAAGTCGATGAAAGCAAAAACTTGATTATGTTCTTTCAATACCAGCAAAACTTATTCTTGAACCGCGCCTTATAAAAATAAATTTTCTTTAATGTGCAAATTAGCAATAACGTTATCGACTTCGATCTATTATATTCAACAATCGTTGATAATTATATTATTATATTTTGTCAGGATATCTTGCCCGCTCGAGCGTAAATACACGCATTTACCTAACCTCTTAAATTAGAATATTAGGTGAGTGTCTATTCTGAATTCGTTTATCTATATAAAAATAGACTATAATTATACATTTATATTATACTAGCGGCACCCGATAGACGTTGTCCTGCCCGAACGTTTTTTTTTTATTTGACAAAGTGATGAAACTAGCAAAACGTTCACGTGATGGTAAGTGCAACGTCTGCCCATAACGAATGCTGTGTCACCCAGAAAATTTCTGTGTGACACCACACTGTGCTCGTTATCCTGAGACAAAAGTTCTTAAGTCTCATATGCCCAGTGATTACGATAGCATACAGACTTTATTCGAGAGCTCTTATCCTTGTCACAGACCGTATCGATTGGTACCATAAATTATATTACACATTTTTTTTACGTAAGAAATATAAATTTTGTTTTTCAAACCTATTTTTTACAATCTTACAGCTTTTCGTAATGAGGTTCCTTCGACGGAGAAGAAACAAGCGAAAGAAACTCCGCATGAATCATCTTTTTTGTATTTATTTTTCTTGTCTTATTCATGAAACATTATTAACAAAACAAAGAGTAGTTTCACAGACAATCGAAGCAAGCTCAATGAAAAACATTTCAAACAAATTTAAGTATACACTAGCGGACCCGACAGACGTAGTCCTGCCCGAACGTTGGCTTGCCCCTGCTGTTAACAGATTCAGCAAACGATTTTTCGACATTCGAATTATCGATAAACTATATGCTGAGTGACATTTTCCAATTCTGAATCTAAACCATTCAGGAAACCATAAAAACACACACAAAAATTCATCAACATCGTTCCAGACGTGTAGGAGGAATTCAGTGATATACACACGCACATAAGAATTATCTGTATAAAGTATGGAGGTTCTTGTTAGGTCATTTACGAGCGTTAAAGTAAGATAACAACTAACAAGGTTATAAAATATAGATTGAATTATGATTGATTAGGCACAAAATGTAATTATTCATTATGTCAACGTTATTTTTCTGCAGCCGTGCTGAGTATGGGAATAGACCTCTTAATAAATTCCAGTATGTTTCGATGTTCAAAGATGGGAAATTATTAAAATACCTCATGATCTCTAATAGATGGCGGAAAAACCAAATCAAATGTTCAAAAATCTAGCGTCTACGGTGCTAGACTTCGGGCACTACAAATCCCCAATACGGGCGGCGCGATTACGGGAAATTCTCCATTTAGAGACATGTGTTCAACAGTGGACTCTGAAGCTGCTTTAAAAAAGATATTTAACACCTACACTGTGAGTGCCGTGGCAGCTAAAGAGCCGTGGTAGCTCAGGGACTAAGCGCTCGCTTTAAATTTCATAGTACGCGAGTGACCTGGGTTCGATTCCCGGTGCCGGCACCACTAAAATTGTTAATTGCAATTTTAAGTGCTGATTTACCACGTGCTCGGCGGTGAAGGAAAACATCGTGAGGAAACCTGCATGTCTGAGAAATAAAAAATATTTCGAAGACATGTGAAGTCCGCCAACCCGCATTGGAGCAGCGTGGCGGATTCTCCTTAGCTCCAAAACCCTCTCAGAAATGAGAGGAGGCCTGTGCTCAGCAGTGGGACATTTATAGGCTGAAACTTTACTTTTTTTTTACACTAAATCTACGATTGACAATCGCGATTGAATCAATTGAACTGAATTAAATTATAACATTAAAGTTGTTTCCTAACACGAGCGAAAATATTAGCACTCAAACTTGCTTTTTATCTCAACTTAAAGTCGCTCACTGATTCTTGTTTTCACGGGCATTATAAACGTACAATCTTTATTCTGCATAAGTCGTAAAACAGATAAAATCTTTGTTAATATTGTTACTAAAATAGTTCACAGCTAAACCTAAATACCTGGTGACTTTTCTCACTGAAAATCAACGCCAAAGTTGTAAATTATGATGTACAAACAACAGAACGGTTGCGGCCAACGGCCATTGCTAAATCGCTTATTACGCTGTCCTGAATTCAGAAACTAAACTAATTTTCTAATTCAGAAACTAAAAAAAGAAAGCAAATTTAACTTTTGATCACACCTCACTGAATCAGTTTGCAGTTAAACGCGACGGCGTCGGAAGTGTCGAGTGCGAGGTGCGAGAATGGCTCCAGTACTGTACAGACACCAAAAAATTGGCCTTGCCGTAGCTCTGATTGTCGGCTCAATTAAAATAAAAAGAAAAACATGGGTTAAAGAATATATATCACTGAAACGCTAGCAAATTCACACATTTTAAGTTTTTTAGAACCAGCAAATTTTATAAATAATGTACGAATGGATTCAATATCCTAAATAATATAAAAATAATAGTCTTAACATTGCGATTTCTTGCAAGAGGAAACTGATATCAAGACTTAAAATTCAGTCCTAGACGACCGCCTAGTGGTTGAGAGTGCCTGACATCTACGCCGCGGGTCCTGGGTTCGAATCCCAGCCGGAGCCAACATTTGTACAAAACATAAACTGTTGGTTTTCGGATCTGGTTGTGTTGTGCATGTGAAATGTATGTGTGTAAAAACGCACACACGATAAAGGAGTAATCATACTGTGAGTCATCGATTTATTTTAAAGGAAAGTAAAGAAACGAAAAAGAAAGCCTTTTAATATCAAAACTTCTGTTATCAAAAATTATTCCTGAATGTTGGGCTATTTATGGAATATTTGGTTGACCACTTTGGATAGTGGTTAGAGTACTTACCCTGAGATCTTAATCCTACTGTGGGGAATCGTATTTTTTAGAGAAAAAACGAAGTCTAGAATATTATATATATTTGTCATTCTTATTCCAAAGATAGGGCGCATATTTAAAGTTCTGTAATATTAATTAGTAATTCTTTTTCCTTCGACATTGTACTCACTCGTAATTAAACTTAAAATGTAACGAAACGTATATACACAGTCGCAGGCGAGCGCCGACTGAAGCGATACAGTGACTAAATGATTCCTAAATCGCTTCCTAATTAGGATACTACGAGGGTGGATTGAAAAGTACTCGGCCTAACCAAGAAAATAAACACATACTAAATCAGTTATATTTTTATTTTTCTATATAATCACTATCAAGTTCAATACACTTTTGCCACCTCCCCTTCCAAGCATTTAGACCGTTAAAAAAAATGATTCTTCCTTAGAGTCTTCAAATCTTTTTTTCTTCTTTTCTTCTTCTTCTTCTTCTTCTTTCTTTCAAGATAATCAATCATAATCACACCTTTCGAGTCCCAGAATACTGAAGCCATCACCTTATTTGCCGACAAAATCGACTTAGCCTTTTTAGGGGGTGGTGAACCAGGTCTTCTCCACTGTTTTGATTGTTGTTTTGTTTCCGGTGTACAGTAATGAACCCATGTTTCGTCCATAGTAACAAAACGATTCAAAAAATCATCTGCATCGGCTTCAAATAACTCCAAAGAGTCGCGTGAAATAGTCAATCGCGTCCTTTTTTGTTCAACTGAATGCAGTCGCGGAACCCACCTCGCAGACACCTTGTGGAAACCCAACTCGTTGACAATGATGTTTTGAGTTCGTTCATAAGAGATGCCTATAATCTCGGCTATCTCTCTCATTTTTAATCTGCGGTCTCCCATTATTAAATCAAGTACTTTTTTAATATTTTCGTCAGTAGTTGACGACGTCGAAGGCCTTCCAGAGCGGGGTTCATCTTTACTCTCTACCACGCTTAAATTCTGCTATCCATTTTTTGACGGATGAATATGACAGAGCACAATCGCCTAATGTACTGACCATGTCATCATGGATGGCTTTTGATGATAGCCCCTTCTTATGGAGGTACTTAATGACGGCACGCTGCTCGATTTGCTCCATTCGCGGAAATTATGACCGATTACTTTGTTAATAAATTTATAAAATCACAACTAATTATCGCACACGTTTCGAACTTCACACAATGAACTAGTCTGAACTGAACTAAATAATGTGGGTAGATTTGATTTTTAGAATTGAATGGATCTGTGTTAGGCCGAGTACTTTTCAATCCACCCTTGTAAATTAAGCGACCTCACTTTCTTCTAATAGGTTACTTTTTATGATGCTAACTCGCTAAATGCGATCACACCTTCCTGAATTTACTAACAACCATTTAGAAGACTAAATTCAGGATAGAATAATAAGCGCTTCAGCGAGAACCTTTTCGCGGCAAGCGGCAACGCTGCGGCACAGATAATAAAACATATTAATTAAACACAGCGAAACTAGTCAATAGTATGCCTGTTTTTGTATTAAGTATATTCTTTTCTATTTGTGATTTTTTAGAATCATTTTGCTGATGTGTACCGAGTAATTAATTATTCTATATTTCTCTCAGGAACACGAAAAAAAAAAACTATATTAAATTCTTTAATAACAAAATTATTATCAAATGTTACAACATCCTCATTCATAACAATCTTACACATTTCTGTGTTCCAATAAGTATTATCAGTAATACCCAAAATTATTAGTGACTCTTAAATCGTTTAAGAAAATAAAGAAGATAGTGGACAAATTTAAAATACATACATACATACATACATAAGATCACGACTGTATCACATAAGGGGTGGTCAGAGACTGGGCACTCACTGCAAAAACAGATGACTGCCGCAATCCACGTTTCACCAAAACAATGTAATGCACTTGGTGTGATCGGTGGTGAGCCCATCGCCACCATGCGCTGTTGGGTGCACAGTGCTGTTTAATTCCTTATTCGCCTTTTACGAGATCCATTGGATGAGATGGAGTGGTAGTATTCTTTTAACGAGCCGCCACCACACGGATTTAAAATAATAATTTAAAATAAGAGAATATTTACCTTTTTTATCTAAATGCAGTGCATTTTCTGAAATTCTGCCACGTAACTCACGTTGACGAATTCATTTATCCGGCCAAAAAAATCACCGTGTGGCTTCAAGGACATTAAAATAGTAAAACTTAAGTATATCATTGTTCAAGCTCCTATAACTACGGGAATTAATTTATAATCAATAATATAAATCAAACGTGGCAGCATAACCGAGTATACTTAATTATATGACTTCTAATGATTGGTCGTTGCAGCCTCGACATTTTGAACGGAGTTTCCATATCAAGGAACAATAACGATGGAAATATAATGGTACCCATAAACACTTAGCGGTAAACAGGGAGCGTAGAACTCGCCGAGTTCGATTAACCACAGTCTCACATTTACTTTCTTTTAACGGGGATTAGCCGTGTGGTAGCGGCTTAGGAGAATCTACCACCCCATCTCATCCCGTGGGTGTCGTAAAAGTCGACAGAGGGAAAATGAAAACCAGGAGATGGGCAGCAGCATCTTGCTCAAACATCTAAATAAATAAACTGCGGTTGCCAACCCGTCTGCCAAGCGTGGCGACTATGGCAAAATCCCCCCAAAACGAGAGCTACAAACTTTTGTGGCAATCTATGGGGGAGGCCTATGTTCAGCAGTGGACTATTGATAGGCTGAAACGACGAAACGACGAACGGGGATTACGATTGCACGCTTCCGTAAAGCGTATTTAATTTGTAGTGGAGCTTTTTATCAATGTGTCGAGACGAATGGTGTTCTCTCTGATGCTTTTCAATGGCAGTATTATTCAGTAGGATGGCTGCTTAATACATGTTCTCAACATTTGTAGCTCAACATATTCTCTAGTTTCCCACTGTCAAATCGAATCACGTTAAATTTTCCCACGTTCGCGTCAAAGCACCAACACAAACTCTCGCTATCAAAGGCGTAGGCCCCGCAAACAAAACAATGCGGGCAGCGGAGGCCCGCGCGATGCAACAGGTCCTCTCCGCGCCTCCCTCGCATCCGACACCAGTTTCGCCAACTTTTTCTATCGCATAGTTTTCTAAACGCAACATACACCGGCCGGCAACGTAATTTATTTCTATACTATATATATTTTTATCCATTTATGTGTAATCGAGACCAGCACATTTATTCACATATTAATAGAATAGTGTAGAACGGAGCATATTACGATGACAGAGATACTTTTTTGTTTTGTTTTTAATTTAGTTAGTAAATTATTTTATTATAATTGGCCTGCATGCCGCAACCTAGATATGAATAAAACTTGGGTTCCCGATAAAGTCTATACTAGCCACTCTGCTTCAGTGCTGCAGCACTGAAAACATGTGCACTTGAGCTGCTTCTCGATATGTATGTGGCGTTTTTCGATCGATATTGCTCTTGGGTCCTGGAGGCTTATTAACGCTTTTAGCCATAACAAGAAAAGCAGTCGTGCCGGCTTTAACAAACCTAACTCAATAAGCACTAATCTGTTCTGTAATTCTGAAAAACCTTAAAGGTAATCTCGTCGATGGCCACCGATACCGGCTTCGCCGATCCAGGACTTCCTGGTACACTTCGCACACTAGAGTAATAAGTAAGGAGAGGATTTCCTACCTCCAGAGCGATCGATCCACATTATATTGATTAATTGACGAAACGAGCAAAATGTTCACCTGATGATACGTGTAACGTCTGCCCTTATACAATTACTGTATCATCCAGAACATTTCTGTGTGACACCACACTGCTCCCGTCACCCTGAGACATCAGTTTTTAAGACTCATTTGCCCAGTGATTACACTAGCTCTCAGTGTCCTTAAGACCGTAACACAGTAATGTTGGCACACTACTGCTTCATGGCAGAATAACTACCTACACGGATTCTTGCAAGGGAATGCAAGTAGTGTTTGACGGAAGTTTATCTGATCTGGTTATCCTTATCGCCTAAGTTCTTAATAATTCTTAGTCATATCTCTTCTCATTTTACTGCGACGGAACAGTTGTGAAGAGATAAGTACCAGTTCACATGTTAGAGGAGATCAAGGAAGGTCTGAAATGACAGCCGCGGGGAAGTTTTTTTCTGTCGTACCAAAATAGAGGTCACGTCTCGTTTCCCGCGAGGGCGATAAGTGGACTACGTTCGTAGTTTCTGCCTACCACTTATATAGAAAAGTCGTCTTAGGCACAGATTTATAATCGCATTGGTCAGAAGTAAAACTTAGGTCGGCACTACTTTCTATTGCAGTAGCGAAAGATCTTCTAAAAGAAATGTTAACATAGCTATCGCTTAGCTTACCATGAACTTAGAAGCGAATGCATTACTGCAGGAGGATAATTTTGTGTCAAAGATACGTACAAAATTACGCTATGTTTTCATTTTATTATATTGAGTTTGTTTGTTTGTGGTGGCGCCTCGTTAAAAGAACACTACCACTCCATCTCATCCAATGGATCTCGTAAAAGGCGAGTAAGGAATTAAACTGCACTGTGCACCCAACAGCGCATGGTGGCGATGGGCTCACCACCTATCACACCAAGTGCATTATATTGTTTTGGTGAAACGTGGATTGTGGCAGTCATCTGTTTTTGCAGTGAGTGCCCAGTCTCATACTACCCCTTATGGGATACAGTCGTGATCTTATGTATGTATTTCAATAAATTAAATTGCTGAGTTAAAATATGTTATCGGTTCAAAACAGACGATAAATAGAAATTATGATTATTACTAAAACGATATGAGTTTTAATGTGGACATTGTGTCATGCGATATACTCGTACCAACGAGGACGGACAACGAAATCAGCAATTAAAAATTCCAGTGGCATAAATTCGAAGATCGACGAGAACCTGAAACCGTCATCGCATCATCATCATTTCAGCCTGTCACTAGTCCACCGCTGAACATCCCATAGATTACTACAAGAGTTTGTACGAACATAGGCGGGTAGGCAACCGCAGTTTATTTATTCTGTTCCAGGAAGATGCTGCTGCCCATCTTCTGGTTTTAATTTTCCCTCTGTCGACTTTTACGACACCCACAGGATGAGATGGGGTGGTAGATTCTCTTGAGCAGCTACCACATGGCGAAACCGTCATCTAACATTACCTATTTCATCATCATATTACTATTTCATATCATATATCGAAGCTCCATCCATTTAATTTATTGATATGAGTGTTTTGTTGATTTATTGATAAAATCTAAACTGAATCTTAAGAAAAGTATATTCTAGTTTTGATATAACAGACCCACCCATACAATCTGAATACTTGATCTGATTGCTTTCATCATTACAATTGTAGAAAGTACTGATTAATGACAGTGTGAGTAATGACGTATTCACACGAGCTGGACAGTTTGCGGATTTTTTTGACGTGGTCTTCCCCTATAACGTCTCGGATCTGATCGTGATACGTTCGAGAGGTATACTCTCAGAGAATTAAAGTTTTATTTTTATGGCGTGTAGTGTAAATCGCTCGAAATTATACTCTGAATAACCTAAACCTTTAGTTACCACCGCACATAAATGGATCGATTTGATCAGGGACGACCGCGGTCTCGCAGAATACCAGAGTTTTCTTTATTGGATGAAGTGACGAGACCATCAAAACGTTTAGTCTCCGCAGAAATGTTGGCTCCGGCTGGGATTCGAACCCAGCACCTACCACCACAGAAGTTAGGTACTCTGACTATTAAACCACGCGCTCATAATACCAGTGTACAATAGCAGCATAACGCTGTTCCTGTGGATATTGCAGAAAACCGAAAAACCCAACTATCGACAACGAAGTATTCCACCATCCAACATTTTAAATCATTATCGAGTGAGAAAGCAGTTTTTGGGCTGCAGTAACTATTAAAAACGAGGCGTAGACCACTTGGGCTACATACAACTTGTTTTTTTTTTTTTTTTTTTAAAACGAAGCCCCACAGTAGGATTTCTCCTGTGTCGTGGGTGCATTTTACAGACATAAATTCCACATGTTGTCTATAAAAAACACAATGGAAAGAAATACAAAGTTGACTTACTAACATTTGCATGCAACCGTCCGCGCCGTGTTCTCGACTTTGGTGGTGTGTATGGCATTTGATGGCGGTATTAGTTTACCTGTGCGCGATATAGCACGGCAAGCAGTGCTCTTCACATGTAATGCACACACATCTCTACTGTAGCGAATTGACGTAAAGTAACGCCTGATTCTATTGATTACAAAATTAATTCGTCATCGTCATCATTTCAGCCCATCCCTAGAACTGAACGTAGGCCTCCCCTACAATTTGCCACAAAGTTTGTAGCTCTCTTTTTGGGGTATTTTGCCATAGTTGCCACCACGGTAGGCAGGCGAGTTGGCAACCATTTATTTATTCAGATGTTCTAGGAAGATAGTGCTGCACATCTCTGATCATCATCATCTGCACATCTCCTGGTTTTTTATTTTATACAAAATTAATTACCGACCCTGTCACGAATAATCATAATCGTGTTCGTAATCGAAAGCGATAATCGTCTACTTCGTATATCGTCTAATCACAAGTTACATTGTCTATTACTACTGAAGAAACTAAAAAAATTCTCGCAATCTCGTAAACCATAACGGACGGACTGATTAACTAATTCATTACATCAAAACGCAGAACGATCACCGTTTGTGAACATTTTTTATTCAAACCAACCCAGCAATGGATGAATCAGATGAGTCGCGGGTTCGATTGCTAGAACAAGGAACTAAATGACTTCTAGACTTGTTGAAATGACTCTTTTGTTTAAAGTCGGTGTGAATGTGTGTCGCTTGTGTTGGTAATGGTGCATACAATTTGAGCAGGGGGAAATTCCTAATATACGGGTCGGCATCAAGTCGCTGATAACGGGCGGGACAAACTGCTCGTATGTCATACACACTAAATATAAGTTTTAGTTAAAACTTAGAGCCAATTTCAAAGTTTAAACTAAACGCACTGGTGGTAGGATTCCTGTGCAGGAATCCGTCTAGGTAGGTACCCCAGGGCCCGTTATTCTGCCGTGAAGCAGTAGTGTGCAAACATTACTGTGTTTCGGATTGAATGGCACTGTGAGATAGCGTAATCTCTGGGCATATGAGACTTAAGAACTTCTGACTCAGGGTAATGGCACAGTGTAGTGTCACACAGAAATGTTCTGTGTGCCATCAGGTGAACGTTTTGCTCGTTTTATCACTTTATACAATAATAAAAAAAACCCGCGATCAGTTCTAGCTAAACTTTGTTTAACCGTTTAACTGAGTTCAATGCTACAGTTTGCATTTCATCAACATCAAATGAACGCAGTTCAAGCAAGCGTTCGGAGCGCTCAATTTTCTACGTTTGACTCTATAAACGAGTAAACCCAAAAACATTTTTTGTCGTATTAATTCTAGTTTGTTGTTTGCATACCTAAGTGACCTATGTATAAAACCAGGCTGTTGGATTTCGCAAAATACGAAATAAATCGAGTTTTTGTTAAAGATTCTGACGATAGTTCATGTAAACTTCGTTTTTCATGAAAATGGAGCAGGTGAAATCCATTAGACGAAAACCGAGATCAAATTATAAATTTGAACTCTAGTGTCCGCAGTTAAAACGTGGCAATGGGCCGGCCATATACCTTGTAGAACCAAAAACCGTTGGGGAAGAAAGGTTCTCGAGTGGCAACCTCGTTCCGGCAAACGCAGTGTAGGGCGACCCCCCATTAGATGGAGCGACAACCTGCACGGTATTGCGGAAAATCGATGGATGCAGGTGGCTCAGGACCGTGTTTTGTGGCAATCCACCCCAGGGCCTTCTGCCGTGAAGCCGTGAAGGGCACAGTGAGCTAGTGTAATATGGCATACGAGACTTACGAACTTATGTTTCACGGTGATGGGCGCAGTATGGTATCACACAGAAATGTTCTGGATGACACCGTATTTGCTATGGGTAGACGTTGCACTTACCATCAGGTGAACGTTTTGCCCGTCTCGTCACTTTCACACACAGAAAAGACAAAGCGTATCCGAAACAAACGAGTTATTCACTCGTCCGTGGCACAAATCCTAGTTCATTCCTAGGGCATTCTGAGCTCTGAGACGGTTGTGAGGCTGTTATTGTTCGCAGACATTGGAGGAGTAGAAAACAAACGCTCGAACAAACATAAACCCCGTCTACGTGCCGAAACGCTAGTTTATTGTGACGACTTGTTTGACTATGCCATTCTGCTTTGCAATCCCAACCCTATAACGCGTTTAGGTTAGAAAGCAGCGAAAATTTCAATCAAAATTAACTTGTTCAACATGTTGAGATATCTTGGAACCTTGAAACCTAAGCTTAACACGTTTGGAATTTACTTTAGTGAAAAAAAAAAAGTGTCCTCTTTATAATGTGTGTTCCATCTCATTTTTCTATTTCAAATACTCGCAAAAGACTCGCAGTCAATCTGATAGTAAGAGCTGAAAGAAGTGTGTCTCTGAAGAACCTATATACTATATAATCACCCCTAAGAACTATGTCAGACGAATTGATTTTAAGTGGCAATATAGTTTTAGGTGGTAAAACGTATTACCTTACTAAAAGCTTACCGCTGTCCTATAGTAGGTATAGGACAGCGATAAGCTTTTAGTTTACCGCTTGCATTACAATCAATATAATATATCCAGGCAAATTATACCAATCGTTCGCCGGAAACCGCTTTGTCCGAATTACGAGGTATCCACAACGAAAGGAAAGGCCACGTCAAAAGTATCAACCGTACTGTAGTAGTAAGCAACCGACGAGCTTGTATGAAAACGCTAATGAAAGTAGAAGAAGTGAATGATGTTTATAAGGACCGTAGCAAGTGAAAAGATGTGGTCTCTGCCTATCCCAATGGGAAAGAGGCATAACTCTATGTATGTATTCACAACGAATTGATGGAATCACGCCGTGCAAAGTTGTCGAACAAGGAAAAAATGGATAGGGTAATTAAATCGACAAATTCTTGTTTCACGCTCCAAAATCCTCCGGTGAGAGAGACACCGAGAGACTGGTCATCATAAGCCCGTGCTCAAGGCTTGGCAGAGTAGTTTGAAACCAAATTAGCCCCTGGTCATGACTCTCCACTGAATCCAAGCATTGCAAGCAAGGAGGTACAGCCTTTACAAATACACACACTTTCTCAGAAACTTCTATGTTGCTGGCTAAATCCTTTGCCCTAAAGTGTTACGATTTACTAAACAACCATCATATGATATCGGGGATAAGCAATGAACATAAATTATGAACTAGTGGTCGTCCATTGGTCGAAATTCGACCGTACGTGTATTCGAAGTAGTTAACTTTTTGAAATGAAAACTTGTTTAGAGTCGTTGTGATTTTGCTGTTAATAGCTCGACAACAAGATTAAAAACAGTTACTGACGCTGCGTTTGAAAGATATATTGATCAAATCCAAACAAAAGCATTTATTTCATAAAGTTATATAGTATATAGTCACCATAATCCACTCGTCATTAAGTTCATTAGAGTCTGTATATCCATACTAATATTATAAATGCCAAAGTATCTCTCTATGTCCCTCTGTCTGTTTGTTACCTTTTAACGGTTCAACCGCTAAACCGATATTAATGAAATTTGGCACATAGACAGCTCGCATCCTGGGGACGGACATAGGATACTTTTTATTCCTGAAAATCAATCAGTTCCCGCGGGATATTTAAAAACGGACGAAGTCGCGGGCATCAGCTAGTGTACAATAAAATGAAAAATAATTTTTAAACATGGTAACAATATTATAACAAATAAACCCTAAAATTATCCTACTCCTGATACTCTGCATTCGTCTCATTCTCTCGAGGTTTAGTCTTGAAAGTTTCACTTCTACCGAGTGTGAACTGTGCACTTGATTTTGTTTCATTGAATTTAATGCATTTGTAGCATATATTGTAAAAAAAATGTAGTATTCTGCACACCTTCTGAATATAATCTTTAACTATACAAAATCTCACACTCCACCGTGCGCGCAATATGCTTGAACAGTATTAATACTTATTTAGGGTGAAACCTATCGGAAATGCGGCTGGATAGAACCCGTTAGACAAAAACTCATTGTAGTGATCAAAAACGCCAGGCATCTTTACAACTAAAACAATGAAAACAAAAATTTCTTCCACCCTAATATATCATTTATGAATACAATCATGTTTAAATTCGAATAATTAAATTACCATATTTTAATTCAATTCAGACACCTCATTATGTTTGAGGGGCCGCCGAACCAGCCTTCGGAATCAAAGGATCCTCGGTCAAATCGTCGCGGTAAAAATATTTGTGAATAAACAAATTATTTTCTGTGTGAATTGTATTATGAATGTCCCCACGTCTCCGACAGCGCATTAAAACGGTCCTCCTTTCTCATCGTATAGTCTTGAAGGACAGGGGAAGAGTCGGTCGCGTCCCCAAGGATGAGTGTTTACATATGTATATGCCGTCAGCGTTTACCGGCACTGTATCGTCATTAGACATTAGAAAGACGTTCTCGACGCACCCGATGGTAGCGACACCTATTGAAACGACAACGTAACGATTGCTTATAGTTCTTGACAGTACCGTAAGCGCCCGCGCCATCGAAAATACATTCAATTGTGCCATACGGCAGTGAAGCAGATACGATACGTCAGAACTATGTGGATATTGGATGCATGGCTCAAAAACGACGATTTTAGCCAAGCCATGTAGCAGAATTGTTCAATGATGGCTCCGCGATGTCTGAGTCACGAAATCGTCTACATAAAAAAGCAGCTGTTCAAAACCGCCACACTGAACTAATATACTCTATGCGGCCCTGTTGACTAACACCAAGCCGGTTGCTCCATCAACGAAAATATTTTTAGATTGTTCACTAAGGACGGATGAGGCGCCGCCGTCTGTCTTTCTCAGAAATTCGCCGGAAACGAATTAAGAAGTGTCTAACTCTTTCTAACGTACGGCAAATTTATGGAGTCAATACATCTTTAGATTTTTTTTAATTAAAAAGGCATTGTTATAGGTGTAGGTATGAAAATTATGTTTCAACCTATGAAGCCAATATATATTTGCCAATTGGCCTGCTTGGTCATTTTATAAAATTATTGTTAAATAAAAACGGTATTTATGAATTTAACGACAAATAAATGTAATTTTATTTAAAATTAAATTATTATGATAAGTACCGAATTCAAGCATGTATAATAATCGAACTATATATTCAGAAAAAAATATTCATCATTTGATCCTAATTGATGTAAGTTGTTAAATAAAGTTTTATTTACTTTAGTTTTTGCAGAAATTATCTTATTTTAATTAAACTTTCATTATTTTATTAAATTTAGGAAAAAAATTAAGAATAAGTGATAAAATTTTAGTTCATTTTAATCTATCTATATCTTTATAAATACAAACGCATGTATATAGTTCATCACTTGAACGGCTCGACCGATTTGGATGTTTTTTGTTTTGTTGCGTTCGTAATTTTCAGGACAAATTAGTATGCAAGGTTTTTTCGGAAAATCCAGTAGTAGTGTCCAGTTACTTTCACGTGTATCGGGTTTGATTTCCAGTTCTAGCTAATATTTTGCAAAAGTCCGCATGGAGTTAGATTTCTTAAAAACCCGCTGGAAATTCATATGTCTGTCTCCAGGATCTAAGCTATCTCTGTGAAAAATTTCGTCAAGCTCGGCTCAGCGATAGAGACGTGAAAAGGTATTCAGGAATCCATCTAGGTAGGTATCACCCCAGGGCCAGTTATACCGCCGTGAATAATAAGTATGCAAACTGTACTGTGTATCGGTCTGAAGGGCACTGAGAGCTAGTGTAATCACTGGGCTATATGAGAAACAGAAATATTTTGAGTGGCACAGCATTTGGATGCCCGCGATATCGTCCGCATGGATAAAAGGTTTTCAAATATGCCGTGGGAACTATTTGACTCTTAGCGATAAAATAGTATCGCATCTCCGTCCCCAAGATGCAAGCTATATTTGTGGCAAATTTCGCCAAGATCGGTTCAGCGGTTGAGCCTAAAAGGTAACAAACAGACAAGAGGGGCAGAAAGAGTTACTTTTGAATTTATAACATACTCGTAAGTATCGATATCCGACACGTCATTCGAATCTCTATCCGGGTACGGGAAGAACGGGTCACCTTTCGTGTCACCAACGCCTATTGTATCCCGTGAGAATGACTGCATTCTAAAAGTATCAATAAATCTAAGCATATCAAGCGGAGATGGGAGAAGCCCAAAACCTACGCGCAAGACAAATTCTCCCCTCTACATTATCTTAAGCCCCTTCCCAGCGAGAATTTCTATTGAAAATCCGTCTGTTTTAATAAGAATGTCAAATTTTCAATTTCAAACTTAGCCCGCCTCAGCATTTTCTTTTCAGATTACGGTGTCATCTCTTGAGATCATTTCATTTTTTTCAGTAACTTAAGAGTAAAAATCTCGTCTTAATTAGTCGCGAAAATTTCAAAATTCCATTCATCCTTTTATTATCTAGTGACCGTTTTCAGCTGTTCTAGATGATGTCAAAAGTTAAGCATTCTTTATCTCTAATATACTATGAAGCATTATTGAAGTGTTTTGTTCCTATTCCCATTTACAGGACTTGCATGTAGGTGACAGTGTGCAGTTTACCAGTACCAATTACCCACTGCTCTGTGCGTGTGTGTGGGCGTCGATCTGCCTGCGCGTTCCTTATCTAAATACCGTAAGGAGCGACGATAGAAATCAACGGATATATTTGCGCACGGATGCCGATTTAGCACCTATTTGTAACGATACTAATATTGTTTTGGTGAAACGTGGATTGTGGCAGTCATCTGCTTTTGCAGTGAGTGCCCAGTCTCTGACCACCCCTTATGGGGTACAGTCGTAACCTTATGTATGTATGTATGTACTAATATTATAAATGCGAAATTAACACTGTCCCTCCGTCTGTTTGTTATCGTTTCACGGCCCGTCTGTAGAACCGATCTTGACGAAATTCGGCACAGAGATAGCTTGCATACTGAAGACGGACATACGACATTTTATTCCAATTTATCAAAAAGTCCCGACGGGATATTTCAATACCTAAATACACGCAGATGAAGTCGCGGGCATCAGCTAGTTTTTCATAATAACGCGTAGGATTTTTTTTTTCACAATACGAAAACAACAAGAACAAAAGTAATTATATTCGCATCCGAGTCCGACTCTTATTGGGAATTATCTTCAAAATCTTATTTAAAAAAAATATCCTTAGCAGCCCAGACGCTCGCTTTAAATTCTACAGCACGCGAGTGGCTTGCGTCCGTTCTTCGGTGCCGGCACCAAAAAATTATTACCACCATTTACCACTGCTGCCTTTGTCATGAATTCGTGATTATAAGTTCGATCGCGTGGCCTAGTGGGCAGAGTACGTCGCGGTTATGGGTTCGATCACCGGCCGGAACCAGCGTTAGTACAGCAGCTCATCGCATGAGCGTTACGTCGGGTGCGGGGTGGTTCTACGATACAGCTTTATCTTTCGCGGTAATACATCGTGCCGTGATCGAAATACGACCAAGAGGACACGAATTTAACTAAACTATCGAATCGGATCCCGAATTACCTACTACTAGTGCAAAGAACCCGAAACGCAAAAAAACGCAACGCCTAAATAAAGTATTTCTCTGTTTTGATACAGGTTCTGACCTTCGCAAGAGAGACGCGATACAGCGTCGTTACAGAAATCGTGGCGATGACTGTTCATAGTGTAAGAGTCATTATGTTACCCCCTAATCAATGCATCATCATCATCATTTCAGCCTACTATTAGTCCACTGCTGAACATAGGCCTCCCCCATAGATTACTACAAAAGTTTACAGCTGTCATGTTGAGGGGAATTTTGTCATAGTTGCCACCGCTGGGCAGGCGGGTTGGAAAATTAATATGTCTGCCTGCTTATTTGTGTTACATGATTAGCAAGGAATAACGCGGAGACAGTCTTGAAATCTCGAAAAATTCTTAACTTTGTCGGCTCGGTTTGCGCAATGCCTAAGCGATTGGCTTCTGCGCTGTGGGTCGCGGGCTCGATTCTCGCAGCGGACAAATGTTACTATAGAGCGATCCTCCACTAGATGAAGAGACGACCTGCACGGTCATGAAATCCAATAAAAGGTCGGTAAATCCTTTTTAATCTCAGTCAATATTTACAAAGAATAGTCTCGAGGAAAACCAAAGCACGCTCAAAAAAACTGAATAACGATCCCCCACATTTGGATTCACTCCTGCAGCGTGAGTGCGTTTTACGTATAAACGTTTTACGTATAGAGTAATTCCCCATGCACATCACAACCAGATACAGAAAACTAAAAATATGTGTTTTTGCACAATTGTTGGCTTGTTGGATTCGAATCCGGGACCAGCGGCGTGAGGTCAGGTATTCTGACCACTAAGCCGAGGGGTCGTCGTAAATTACGTTGATTAAGAAATTTAACTAGTCTGAACGGATCTGTCAATTTTATTTTCTTTATTTTATAAAGCCTTTGTGTTGCCCTGTTGAAAGTAAAGCCTTATCAAAAAACTACTTAATCATTTTTTAATAAAGCGATTCAATAGCAATAATGTTTATCTCTATTAATACATAATACGCATATGTATGCGTTATCAAAATGTGACAATCGTTGCGCGACATCTAGTTGTGTTTATTTTACGTTAAGTGGTGGCGATAGCATCGCTCGTTTTTAATCTGTGGCGGGCTCCCGTTGTTTCATTATACGTCATCTTATACATAATAAAATTCTTTTCAGTGTAACCGATTTGAATTTCAAATTTTCAGCCAAAAATTAGCTTGTTTTTGTGAACAATGCATCACCATCCGTAGTAGACGCGCAATTGTTTTTGTAACAATTTCTGGTCTGTGACGTGTATTTTTTGGATTTATAACAAAGAACCAGATCGATTAAGTAACAGCATATGTAATAAAACACATTTCAACGACTCCGAGCACATACTCGTAGGTATGAATCAAAAAGTGGGGTTGATTAATTTAAAATATGTACATTTATATATTCTTAGTAAATAATAAAATGTTCGTATATGATTCATGTCCAATCAAATTACTTTCATAAACCGGTTATTGAGGCCCGGGACCGATTAGTATAAGTGAAAATGCTAAGCGGTAAATAAACATTTATTCTAGAACCGGTTCAGGGATTATCAATGATATGTCGTCACGTAAACAACGCGTCGAGTAACGGCGGGGCCTACGACCCGGCCGCCTCCGCAACTCGGAAAAGAAAAAAACGAACTCCGGAACTGTGCTAACATATTTTGAGTTTCGCCGCCATCTCGGCGAAAACTTCACCTCCGTTCGCATTCCATACATGTATTATTTTACACTACACACTAGTGGTACGAATAGTTGCATACAAATATTTCTGATAACGCAAGACCCATACGAATCACCGTTTCAACACAGTGACAGGCGGCGTTCCCGCGTATCGGCGGCCGTGATACGGGACAGATGTGTGCGTCGCCTTCGTAACCCGTTACGTAGCTGCAAGTCTTTGTACCAAGTCAACGCTCGAACGGTATTCGCGCCGAGTTGTAGTTTGCGAATAAACAAAAGCTCCCGGCAAACTTCAGCGCGATTCGCGGAAACCAACTTAGAAACTATAAATATGTCGGCGCGGTCGGTGAGTCTAGCAGACTTACCTGTCCTCGTAGGTATGGGACTCCTCACTGGAGTTCCCCACGGAGACGTCAACGTCCATCGCGATCTGCATAATTGCAGTGATATTCGTATCGAGAAAGCAACCTCGGCTGCGAAGTGATTTCGCTGCGAGAGCAAGACGCGCAAGAGAGCGGTGCACACGCCGGCCTGGTGTCGGGTGTACTGCGAGCGAGAGCCTGCGGCGGCGCGCCTGCCCCGCGCCCCGACGTTCGCGCGTCGCCAGGCAACGCGGCGCACGTGGTACGCGGTCCCCGCACCCACGCCGCTAGCGCCGGCCCGCGTCGTCGCTCGCCGCAACACCTAGCTTACGCGATATCGGCCACGAACCGGGATACGCGCTCCTCCTCGAAACGAATCGACAGACAACCGATTAACGGTAATTCCATCCTCAATATTCCAAATACAAACAACTCCAGCGCATAATTCTCCAAAAAATGAGACATTGGTTACGTGTCGTATGTAAACTTAGTAAGTCCCGTCACTTCGCCTCGAGTCGCATGTTGTACATACCTATTAATTACAACAAAGGATTCCAGAGAGTTAGTGAGCCAATATTTGTGAGTCAATTTTACTATACGCACTTCACTTCCCACTGTTGTGAAATTATTCTGTGAAATGTTCTGCAATTATTGTATTTAATTTAAAAAAAAAGAAAATCACAGAGCAATAAAAGGCAAATCAAAAGTTTCACTGCGCGCGTCCAATTCACGCCATGCCATAAATAATACGAAATTACAGAAAAGTATTACTTTTATATTTGTTATACTATTTACGTCCATACATCAAAGTTGGTGTTACCCAAAGCTATTCAATGGTATGCATTTTAATTCCAAGTTATCCTCTCAGTCATGTCATACACAAAGACCGAACTTTGATCCAATACGTTATCAAAACTAAAGTAGCAAGTAAAATTTATCAAAATAGATGAAATATAGTTATTTTAACGTTATGTCTTTCTTCAGTTTTGAGAAGACGGAGTTTTCTACCTGCCTGACTAAATTAGTCTTAACCTAATTCCATAAATAGTCAGCATATTTGCTCGACCAAAGCATAAAGCGTAAATCGGCGAAACTTTTGGTGATGATACCTCACGAACGGAACTTTGATAATTCTAATTTCAACTACCCTAAGCAGTTGGGCAAGTGATTTAACGCATGATTCAACTTTTTTGGGGACTGTCACAGAAATAACTAACTGAACTGTGCTCCCGTGGCCTTACGTATTAATCCATTCTGAATGACCTGAAGTCGATGAATATGATGCAGGGAGGTGTGCACAAATACGGGGCTTGCGAATGTCATGATTGGCCGAATACAGGCTTTGTATACTGTCATTTCATTACGTAGGGACATTTTGCTATTTTTATTTAGGAGCGGGTTTAATCGTCCGAGTGCGGAAGCCGCTCTCTTCCTTACGCGGTTACCGTGCGGACCGAAGGTGAGTCCAGCAGAACGTCAAGTATTTGACTGCGTTTTACCAGGGCATTGGGCGATCAAATAAGTCTATGGTAAGGAGATGTGGCGTTGTATACTGAGAAAGGTAAAGTGCTGCACTTTTCGTGGGGTTGACGTCGATCCTCCATTTCGGAAACCAATTCCCGTGGGTTCGGACTGCGGATTGGATGCGCTTAGTGATAGTGATATTACATCCACTACGAAAGACTTTTTGAGAAGGGTTATTTTAATACGAGTATTAAGGGATATATGGATGATGACAACCCCTGGGTATGAGGTGATCGCTGCCAAGTTATTTCTATATCTTTATAATACTGCTGTAATTGTATATTATTTTTAAAATAACTGAAAAAAATAATCGCGCTGCGTTTCTTACTGGTTCTTCTTAGGACAGAGGCATTTCTTTGCGAACCAGTGTAGCTTAAAAAAATGTCATTCAATGAGTAGTATTATGTAAATGATCTATATTGAATAAAAACCAGTTCGACACCGCCGGTGCGCGGTTTGTCGTAGGTAAAGAGGGTGTACAGAACTTGAGCTAGGACAGAGCCTTGAGGTATACTGGCTACACGACGCGATAACGAAAGGTTCGACTGCGGAGAAAATCTCGTATGATGAGTATGCGTCGATCTGGCACACCGAGATCATACAACTTGTATGTGAGCCCATTGCGCTAGATCTTGTTGAACGCTTTCGCCACGTCGAAGAAGAGTGCTCCGTTATAATGTCCATAAAGGAAATGGGATTGTACGTGCTCCGTGATGCGGTGGACTTGGTTACATGTATGGCCTGGAATCCAAACTGCTGGTGGATGGGGATGCCTTAAGACTGCATGAAGTTTCTCAAGAGGGCGAGAAGTAATCGCTCATAGATTTTGCGTAAGAACTTGAGGAGGGTAATAGGCCAATAAGCCCGAATTAAAAAAAATCTGTGGCGACGATCCCACTTTTCGCTACTGTTAGACCACAGACTATGTGTTTGACGTTAGAAATATGAACTTAAACGACAGACTATAATCTAATTGACGATAATTATGATCGTAAATAATGAAAGTTTTATGTTATATAATCATATTTACTTGTAATATATAATATTACTTTTAGCTTCCTCGCTTCTTCTTCATACAATTTTTTATTTTCACGTATTAATATATAGATTTTCATGGTGGTTTCCAAACGTTTCGTTAAATTTCAATGGAAATGTTAAAGATCTCAGTAAAAATAATGTAGTAATTTAACACATTTTTTTGGTTGTCACTGCGATTTTTTTGTTTTATTGAATAACGAGCAAAACGTTCATCTGATGGTATGTGCAACGTCTGCCCATAAAAAATGCTGTGCCACCCAGAAAATTTCCGTGTGACACCACGATGATGTGATGATGATGATGATGTTTTCCTAGCCGATTTCGACCACGGCGACAACTGCCGACTACTGTCGAGAGCCATCAACTGCGCAGGAGATATTATAGTGCCACAAGTGTATGCGCAAACACAGAGGCACTCACTCGTCCCAACCTACCCGCGCCCGATGTAACGCTGATGCGATAAGATCGGAGGTAGGCTAGGGTGCAACACTACACTGTGCCCATCACCCTGAGACGTAGGTTCTTAAGTCTCATATGCCCAGTGATTACGCTAGCTCACAGTGCTTTTCAAAACGAAACACAGTAACGTTTGCACACTACTGCTTCACGGTAGAATAACTGGCCCTGGGCTGGTACCTACCTAGACGGACTCCTGCATAGACTATCAATTTATAATTTAGAGTATCAAGGTAGTTTAAATTAAAGTTTAATTTAGACTAATTCGCGGACTGCATGCTCTCGAATGTGGCATGGTTTCGAATTGTAAGAAGGTCATTAGGTAAGTTTTCTCGTGATGAAAAATAATCGGAACGTGTCCAGGCTTTCAAAACATAAAGCATCGTTTGTTCTTCCCACGTCCTTTTTCAACAAAAGAAAATAAAGATTTCCACTGCGAAGCATCCTACGGATTACTGGAACAGGCTTGTGTAGTTATTTCCGGCCCGAAAAGCCTCTCTTTGCAAACTTTCCATAGATATTTCAATGCCTCCCGACTCTTGGATACCCGTAAATACGTCATTATCACGTTTTAATATAGAACCTGCGACGCTTTGTATGGTCTCAACATATTACTGTTATATATACTGTCTGTAGTATAGTACTGTTCTCACAGAACATAAGCTCGAAGAAAAGAGCACAACGCCGCCATGTTCCGTTTGGTGTATCGATGGTTGACACTTCAATGTATCAAAAACATTGATGCTTACTATTCGAGTCATCGAATCAATCCGATGCATCGGTTTCCTTCGATGTTTAAACGATACATAATGTAATAGGTCGGGATAGAATAATATTTATTAAACAATAATGCACCGGGTTCACTGGGACAGAATGCCGAAAGGCATCAAGTCCGCCCTTTTTTTTTTTTGTTAAAGTGTCGAGACGAGCAAAACGTTCACCTGATGGTAAGTGCAACGTTTGCCCATAACAGATGCTGTGTCACCTAGAATATTTCTTTGCAGCACCACACCGCGCTCGTCACCCTGAGACATTAGTTTGCACACTACTGCTTCACGGCAGAATAACTTGCCCCGGGGGTGGTACCTACCTAGACGGATTCCTGTATAGGAATCCTACCACCATTTGTAATTCTTTTCATTAAGGTGAATAAATGAAATAATAAATAAATAAATTAAACATCTTCAGCCGAATAGGTGTTATTTAAGAATAATCCCATACAACGCTGATTTCAGTAAAAACTCTATCCATTCGCATCACGGGCGCAACTTGGTGTTGTTCTGTACTTGAATACACAATTGTTACACGGGCATATGAGACTTAAAAATTGATGTCCTAGGGTGATAGGCGCAGTGTGGTGCCACGCAGAAATATTCTGGGTGGCTCAGCATTTGAAATGGGCAGACGTCGTCTCGTCACCTCCTCCAATTAAAAAATATATATTAATATAACGGCGTCCCCAGTGTGGGGACGCCGTTATTTTACGACTACACGTGTATTCACCATGTGCACGACATTGGCGCCGCCTAGCGTTCGTTCACATCGAGTTTGGATACGTCAAATGATGGAAATTAAAACGTAAAATCGTGTTGATATGTATATTTAAGTGCAATTTGTTAATAAAATACGTTGTAATTTATTTATTTATTTAGTGTTTTTAAGGGAAGCAAACAGCTATAAATATTAAAATAATATAAATGAGACTTACAGATAATACACTTGGGCCAGTAAAGTTACCACAAATGTATAAATCATTACTTTAACTTAACAGGCACACACAAGATAAGTATATAAGGTACATGTAATTACAATTTTTATGTAAGTTCTAAGTATTAGCTATAACAAATGATTGGAAAATAGATTTTTTTGAATTTACCTAAAGTTAAGTGAAAAATATCAAAATTTTTAAACATTTCATTGTAATTTTGACAAGCACGATTAATAAAAATATTAGAAGCATATTTAGTTTTAGTTAAGGGAGCATAAAAAAGTTTTTTATTGCGAGCACTGGATCTATTACACATATAGTTTGTTTTGGTGACAAGATATAATTCAACGATTCAATATCATTGTGAATAACTTTGTAATTATATATTTTTATAATAATGGACATAAAGACCGGCTTTGAAAGCCTAAACCGATATATTACTTTTAGAAATGAACAACGATGGTAGTGTCAAATTAGGCTTCTTGAACAGTTCTCATGGTGACTAGCGAGGATCCAAATCAAAGATTTTCGATCGAGAAGAGAGTCAATATCAATATCATCACAAAATAAAGTATTTATTTATTTAAACTTTATAAAAAACCTAACCTAACCTTTAAAAAAAAAGGTAACAAAGGGCGAACTTAATGCCTATAGGCATTCTCTACCAGCCAACCCATGGTGTGGTAATAACTTGAGATAGGGAAAAGACAAATAAAATAAAATTCCTAACATGAACAAACATTACGTTCACTAATAAGCTTACACGTACTTACATACTAGCATACACACATTAATACTTAAATACAAAAAAAATATATAAATAAATAAATAAATATACACACATACTAATAAATGCTAATGACAATAAAAGATTCAGGTAGTAATAACCGAATTCAATAAATACTCACGAACAACCTTTTGAAGGCACATTTGTAGTGTTTCTGATGTTGTCGGGCAAGGAGTTCCGAAGGAGGTGTGGCCTGGACAGTAAAGGAGTTGCCATAGAACCCGGTGAAGTGCGTTGAAATACGAATCTTATTGTTAGATGACGATCAAAGTTGTCTATCATGAGATGAGGAAAGATACTCAAATTTATCCTTGAGATAAGAAGGTGAAGATGGATCATTCAAAATGTATGATGCTTTATTACTCACCACCTATCACACCAAGTGCATTACATTGTTTTGGTGAAACGTGGATTGTGGCAGCCATCTGTTTTTGCAGTGAGTGCCCAGTCTCAGACTACCCCTTATGGGATACAGTCGTGATCTTATGTATGTATGTATGTATGTGCCAACCCTACCTACACCGTCGCATTACAATACAATATTTAGAAACACGGCATACCTTCATGCACGTCAATGACTTTCAAGAAAAAAGCAAATAAGTAATGTACGTTATACACTTTGCGCTTATACCTTGAAGAGGAATAAAGCTCTATTTTCCGATTGCCAATCTAGCGGCAAACAAACACGCCCGATGAACAACAAAAGTATTACGTGCTCGATAGAGCAACCGACACCAACAGGGTATAGGATAAATTTATGAAAGTTGCACTGCTGGGCAAAGGCCTTCTCTAATTTTTGAGAGCCGCGAAGCGTTTTTACTGGTGGTAGTATTCCTATGCAGGAATCCGTACAGGCAGGTACCACCCCAGGGCCAGTTATTCTGCCGAGAAGCAGTAGTGTGCAAGCATTACTGTGTTTCGGTACGAAGTGCACTGTGAGCTAGCGTAATCACTGGGCATTTGAGACTTAAGAACCGATGTCTCAGGGTGACGGGCGCATTGTGGTGTCACACAGAAATATTCTGAGTGACACAGCATTTGGTGTGGGCGGACGTTGCACTTACCATCAGGTGAACGTTTTGCTCGTTTCGTCACTTTCCATAATAAAAATAAAGTCACGCCACGTTGCTCCAGTGCGGGTTGGCGGACTGCACAAGTCCCCGAATAAGCATTTATACAACATAATACGTAAGTATATATATTAAGTTTAAGAAGAGCTTCCAACTCTCATATGACATGGTTTTTTTTTTCAAATTTAATAAAGGGAAACGTTTTCTCTTCTCAAAACTTGACAAAGCGTTGGTACACTGTCAGAGGAGAGATACAAATTTTATCATCTTAAATAAACTACCAGGGGACTGTGAGACATTTGGTTTTCTAGGCGTAAAGTGTGTCAATACATGTACTGAAAGCTCACATTTTTAAGACACCTCTGAGAGATCTAAGACATTCAGTCACAACACGTGTTCGGAAAGTATGACTGTGACATTGAGCGAACAGTACTGGCAGGAAATTAAGTGAATGGAGCCTGCATAACTTTATGAGTAGCCAGAACGTATCTAAAAAGAAACAACTGGCTGTACATAGCGGAGTACTGATCACACTTATGTATGGTAGGGAATGTTGGATCTGGCAAAAGAAGCATGAAAGTAAAATCAATGCTGTGAAAATGAGAAGCTTGAGAAGTAAAGCTGGAGTAACTTATCAACAAAATGAGGTACATCGCGATAAGGGAACGTTGCGGTGTGGTTAAAGGTGTAGTGACAAAGATAGAGAAATGGATGCTTAGATGGTTTGGACACGTAGGGAAGATGAATGAAAGAAAATTGACTAAACAGATTTACGAGGCGATTGTAAATAGGCAACCCGATAAGGGTGCATTAGGCGTACGTATCGATACAGATACATATCGTACGATCAGAACGGATACTTTTTGAAGAAAAGGCCACGTTTAAAAGCACCCCCAACCCACGAGCTTGTATGAAAACGGAAAAAGTAGCAACGTTGGAAACGTGTGGTCTCTGCCCAACCTAATGGAAAAGCGGCGTGACTGTACGTATGAATGTATATGTATGTACGTGTACAGACTGACAAAATATGTAATCATCTTAAAAGAAAGCTTCCCAACAAGTGCACGTCAAATACGCAATTCATACCCTAAAAGATGCAGTGTCCACATCTTTTGCAAAAATAAAAATAACATTACATAAAATATTACATTACATAAGATATAAGAGTACTAATATAGTAATCATTTTGTACAGTAAAGAAAAACATTACTTAAACGCTCAAGTTTTTCATCTGAATTATTTCACATAACCCGCTCATTATTTTACATAACCAGAAACTACACGAGACGCCTAGAAAATTCGCGACGCGACCGAGTGAATCACTTTCGCCATCGAGGTAGGACGAGTCGCGAGGTGTTCCAACCGCATACCTAGGCCTCCCGTTTTTTACCTGTGCCGCTGCCGGTGCGCTCAGGTAGCCAGCCGGGCAGCGCGCGCCAATCGCACAGATTCGTTCAAACGGTCCCATTTTTGTAACGTGCCTGTATTAACTACGTGACGCGTAAGGGAGACACGCCATAGAAATATAAAGACCGCCGTTGATTGATGAAACAAGATTTTTGAGCTGCCTTATCTATTTTATAGTAAGTCAAATTGAAAATTATAGGTCTTGTAGTTTCGGAGATGAGTCGCGATGAGTCAGTGGCAAATCGCTTATATACGTAGGTATATATGTAACTAGCCGATCGGCCCCGGTTTCGCACGGAAGTTATTGTTATGTTAACACTAGATTTAACGAAACTCGTCCATTATATGTACATGTTGTCTACCTATTCTTAATATACCCGTCCCGTCCCGTCCCGTCCGTGCCCGTAAATCTAGTGATATAGACTGTCTAGAGGAAAACAGCACCAGCCTGTTTACACATTTCGGAGTAAATGTCGAAAATCCGATCTTAGTAGGTGTCTATGTCGGGAAAGGAATATGATCGTGACCGTGACAAGTCATTGGTAAAATTGCGCTTTTATTTATTAATGTAGACTAGTGGGTCGCCCTGTGCTCGTAATTCGACCATAATTTAAAAAAAAATTTTTTTTTGAATGTTATTGAGGTTTCGAGTTTCGACCTGTTGGCAACATGTAAAATTCTATGACTAACATATCTACTCTGTTCCTCTGGTTTACTACAGACTATGTTATGTTTGAAATTGACAGTATGAACTTTACATACGACAGACTATTACGTGATTGACATTGTCAGTATGGAAATATTGATATTGAATATTTTATTTTATTCTATTTCATTTATTTGTAACGCATATTATATAAATTTTAACTTTTACTAAGTCAAATCTCACACTCCTTCGTGCGCGCAATATGCTTGAAAAGTGGTACAATGTTTTCTCTTCACGTATTATTTATAAAGATATAGATTTATCGCAATATATGAACCCAGATAGTCATTAATTTTAGTTTCGAAGTCTGATCGCGACCAAACATAAAAGGCAGGTGTAGGTTTACTTTTGAATACCTTTGTAATGTAATATTGTGCTTTGTAACAACAGCCGGCGGCATCGCGGGCGCGTCTGATGCGATGCACTGTTTAATCAATCAGAACTTAAACTGAACTACGAACAAACAAAACCAGAAATTTGCACGTAATTTTACACATTTACACGCCACAAATATTACTGTATCTTTATGGTTTATGTTTTCATAGGTCAGAATTATCGAAGTTATAAACTGAAGAAAAAAACCAAAGTTCCACTAGGAGTTCTCCTGCATCGTGGGTGCGTTTTACATACATTGTCACGTGC
This sequence comes from Luehdorfia chinensis, assembly GCA_019845155.1. Lineage (NCBI taxonomy): Eukaryota > Metazoa > Arthropoda > Insecta > Lepidoptera > Papilionidae > Luehdorfia > Luehdorfia chinensis. Next base: position 1,415,323 of record JAHVAK010000142.1, on the reverse strand, counting down.
AGAATACAGCCAGATCCAGATATAAAATATTTTGTGCACGTAAACGTTGGGCTCCGGCTTTGATTCGAATCGAGGACGCGTGGCGTAGAAGTCAGGTACACTAAACATTGGGCCACGTGGTCGTCATTTCTTGTTTGAAGAAGTACAAAAAGGCTCGCAGCATAAAAGCTATTTGTGGGTCAATCCGTACTCAGACTACATTTTTCATCAGACTAGATTCTTGCATGCATGACGAGCGTATAGCTTCGGATGTTGAATGTGCTTAAGTGAAAGTAAGTTCACAAAGGACTCCTATGTACCTATGTACTCAAATAGCAGATGCGTTGCCGGCCTTTAAGAAAAGAGAAAGAGCCTATTGCTCTTTTCTTGAAGGTGCCTGAGTCGAATCGGTCCGGAAAAACCGCTGGCGGCAGCAGATTCCATAAAGTGGTTGAGCGTTGCAGCATTTTGTATGCTTTTCGTGCTTGTACGTGGTGTACATTTTTTTTTATTTCATAAAAGTGACGGAACGAGCAAAACGTTCACCTGATGGTAAGTGTAACGCCTGCCCATAACAAATGCTGTGTCACCCAGTAAACTACTGTGTGACACCACACTGCGCCCGTCACCCTGAGACATCAGTTCTTAAGTCCCATATGCCCAGTGATTACGCTAGCTCTCAGTGCCCTTCAAACCGAAACACAGTAATGTATGCACACTACTGCTTCACGGCAGAATAACTGGCCCTGGGGTGGTACCTACCTAGACGGATTCCTGCATAGGAATCCTACCACCAGTGTGTTTGAATCGTGGTCTCTCAATCTTTCATTCGTGGCATAACTTCACACATGGGTAGAGAGAGTACCTACCACTCTGTTCGAGCTACAAACCGCATGGACCTGATCATACTCATTATACCACAATTTCTGTTAAGAGAGTTAAAAGTTCTGTCAGGACCTCCAAAAAATAAAACAATTTTACATGGGGAAATAGATATCTTAGATATTAGTTTTACAATTGTCACTATCATGCCACTTACTTATGAATGATTGAAGTAAATCAGCAAGCACTCCATAGGAAGGGCAGATGCGTATTATCCATTTTGGAAAATACCACCATTGTTGTTTTTGATCAACCGACTTGGAATGCGTGGCAACCTTTAAACTACGCGTCGTCGTCTACGCATCACACGTACACGGCGGCACTGTTAAAATGTAATACAAGGAAATAGGTCAATACAGATTTGCAATATAGAAATTATGAAAATTTATCCATGCGTGTAAAATATCCAGTCGAGATAATTTTACAGTTTATGAACTGATATATTAAAATTCTAATAACTTCCCTCGAAGACGACGTCCTCAATACTAGATTATTTTGCAATAAATTTTCTACTTGAAACGTCCTTTCAGTCCGATTCAATGAATCGAGTTTATTTCCAGGACACCTGGCTCAAATTCTAAATCGCTTCGTATTAACTAAGTTGAGCATAAATTTTTGCTACAGGTTGCAAAGCAATAGCAATAGTATTTTTTGCAATTTCCAACAACTTTTTTAACAATGCATATGTTTTTTTGCAGACTTCCTAGATTAATGTTCATTTTGGAGAGTTTCAGCAAACACACGTCTAATGGGTAGTGTGACGATGGCATGTCTAATGTAACAATGATTCAATGTAAAGTGATGTGACCATTGGATAATATCCACCAGAGAAATGTTTTATTGCAGGTGCCAAAAGGAACGGTGACAGATAACATTTAATAAGCAGACATATCCAACATTATCTATATTGAATCTTACTTTAATTTAAAAGAATGTAACCGTGTGGTAGTGGCTTAAGAGAATCACGCCATCTCATCCCGTGGGTGTCGTAAAAGTCGACAGAGGGAAAATTAAAACCAGAAAATGGGCAGCAGCATCTTCCTGCAACATCAGAATAAATAAACTGCGGTTGCCAACCCGCCTGCCAAGCGTGGCATCTTCTATGGCAAAATGAGAGCTACAAACTTTTATAGTAATCTTAGGGTCTTTTCAGTGCGACGCGGATGACCTACGCGGACGTCCGTGACGGACGGTAAAATGTATGAAACCTTACAGCGCGTTCAGATATTAAATTCGGCGATGTAATTGCTGTTAGCCTTTTTTGGCTTTTACAGCTTCATCGGATACTGTGCCATCGGGTCAGGGGCCCGCGTGCCAGGTTTGGTTTGACCCAAACATAAATACATAATTAAACTACTACAAAAACCTCGAAATTCGGACTGCGCGTTCGCTGCGTGCTTGCGCGATTTAGAATATCTTAAAATTATTTTAAGTCGTCTGATGACTGTCCGAGGGAGGCTGAGGACTGTCGACTTGTGTGTAGGTGACTCTGGGCGGTGAGAACCACTCTGGAACACGGGTATATCGTGTGTACGCGGTGTGATTGTCGACTGCTGCGCGCCGCTCTCTACGGCGGTCGCACGTCGTGGTGCGTGTTATATTAAAGCTATTAACTGTGTGTACAGTGTAGCCTGGATCGTGACTGACCGTATCGTGGTCAGGGAGTGCTGAGACGTCCGTGTCGTCTAGCACGTTTCGTGGGCGACGTTTGCGTACGGTCGCTTTTCTAAATAGAAACACGTACGGTCGGTAATTTGCTGCTTTAACCACCAGAGGTTTGGATGAACCGCGGCTTTTTCGAAAAACCGCCGTGATAATGCTCTGAAGTGTTCAGAGATTAAGGGCATTTCACAGTCGCTGTGAAGATCTACGTTGCGTTGGTACCAACCGGCTCCGGTGGCAGTTCGCAAGAATCGATTTTGAACGCTCTGTAACTTCTTTAATTGATTGCCCGTCGCGTGAGCGAACGCGACGCATGCATAGGGCATTACGAGTCTTATGCAAGTCTTATAGAGGCTGCTCGTTCAGAGCGACGCGGAGCTGTCCGCGTCGCGGATAGCTATCCGCGCGCGGTCGAGATCGCTCCGCGCTGCTCCTCCGCGCCGCGGATGTCTGCGGGCGGACGGTGCTTGGTTCTAATGTATTTGTTCATATAAGGATAAAGATGGCTCTAGTTTCGCATGCATCTCCTCAAATGTCCTAATGTACATCTTGAAATATTTGAAGAATTTCATGTCGTCATCCCCGCAAGTCCGAAAACAAGGGTACAAATTCTCCTTTAAGAAGTCTTTTCTCAACCAGTGGATGCACGTTAAATCTTCTACCATGGCGTGTTCTTCTTCTTCTGTTGTTTAATAAATAGCCCGCAATCACCAAATTCAAAGTTTATATCCATGACACTGACAGAGTAGTACACTCTCGATCACGATCCGCATCGCACTGAACGACGAATTCATCCGCGACGGACGCAAAACCTTATCCGCGTGCGGACGGACCGCGTCGCACTGAATAGGGCCTAAGGGGGAGGTCCATGTTCAGCAGTGGACTAGTCATAGGCTGAAATGGTGATGATGGTGAACTAACTCTACTAATTTCCTACAAAAACCATAAATTGTGTAACCGCCTGTGACAAATTCGACTTAGGACAAAACTATTTCAATAACATTAATTTTCGACACAACAAGTTACAGTATTTTATTTGTATTCATTTCAAATTCGCAAATTTATCATCGCCATTATTTCGACCTATCACTAGTCCACTGCTGTACATAAACCTCCCTCATAGATTACCGCACAAGGTCTAACTCTAGCTTTCATTTTGGGACTTATTATTTTCCCTCTGTCGACTTTTACGACACCCGCGGGGTGAGACGGGGTGGCAGATTCTCTTATGGCCACCATCACACAGCTATCCGCCACCATCGCAAATTTATGTTTACATAAAATTCCAAAACATGTTTTGAAAAAAAAAACTGTCAACAGACAACCAGAGCACGAGCACACAAGGAGGTAAAGTATATCGCACACATTCTACAACGTAAATGTTCACTTCATTATCGACACGGAACGTTTTGCTTTCAAAATCGTTTTAGCATTTGCACAAGCCTCCACTGTACCGAAGACTTCTGTTTGCAATTAATTTCCGACTTCAGTCACGGCCAGAGCGAAAAGCAAGGCGAAATGCTTAATGACCTACGAGGAACGAGGAGTAAACGAAATACCATTGAAACAGCTTTTCAAATTAGACAGTCGCGTAAAATAATATCGGAAATACAACCCTATCCTATCCAGTGCAAGAGACTGGAAAAAAGTTTTACTTTTTTTTCGTGCCTGTTCAATGATTAAGTTCTATTGGCAAAAATAAGATCATAGCAAGTGCAATGATCTTATTTTTGCCAATAGAACGACTTCTACTAATACTCAAATAATATTTCACTGAATCACTAGTAGGTAGGTGACTAAGCTAGGCGGTTAATTATGGTAAAGTAAAGTAAAGTAAAGTTTCAGCCTATAAATGTCCCACTACTGAGCACAGGCCTCCTCTCATTTCTGAGAGGGTTTTGGAGCTAGGAAGAATCCGCCACGCTGCTCCAATGCGGGTTAGCGGACTTCACATTTCTTCGAAATATTTTAAATTTCTCAGACATGCAGGTTTCCTCACGAACCCAGGACCCTCGTGTACTATGAAACAAAGTCTAGCCCCTGAGCTACCACGTCGTTAGTACGTCCGTCCAAAACAACTAAATTGAATAAAAAGGTTTTCCGATGATTCCTCGGAATCAAATATGTTCAATTTGAAAACAACGAATGAAGAAAACAAATGAAATATGACAAAATCCCCAAACTTCCAAAATGAGAGCTGCAAACTTTTGTGGCAACTTCTAGGGAAGGCCTAAGTTTAGCAGGGGACTAGTAATACTCTGAAATGATGATGATAATGATGATAAAATGTAATGTAACAATTTGTATTGTGAATAACAAGTAATATATATATACGTTATAATCCGGTACGACGCACAGACATCGCCCCATCCGTCAGCTAATCAAAGTTAACACCATACACAATCGGCACCCTATACACGACATATCGCCCGTCGCCGAAGTAGGGATGTACGTAGAAAACAATATCTATGTTTTTACGAACTAATACATCGCAACTACGCATCGATGTTTTGTGAAGTATCGATTTCTCAAAATCGATATTTTTACAAACATAGGTTAAAAAAAAAAGTGTCTTAAAAAAACATTAAACTAACACTAACATTGTGGTACTTCACAGCTTCAACTGTAAATTAAGAGTAGGAATACGAATCCGTCTAGGTAGGCACCACCCTAAGGCCAGTTATTCTGCCGTGAAGCAGTAGTGTGCAAACATTACTGTGTTTCGGTTGGAAGGGTTCTGAGAGCTAGCGTAATCACTGGGTAAATGAGACTTAAGAACTAATGTCTCAGGGTGATGGGCGCATTGTAGTGTCACAAAGAAATGTTCTGGGCGACATAGCATTTGTTATGGGTAGACGTTGAACTTTACATCGGGTGAACGATTTGCCCGTTTCGTCACTGTCCAATAAAAAAAAATGGCTATATTCCATTTTAGTATAGCAGCTTAGTCGTAATAGTAACATCTCTAAATTCTTCAATAACAGCATTTCTCCTGTGTCGTGGTGGCGTTTTACATACTTACATAAATTCCACTTGCACAAACACCCAGACCCGGAACAACTATCTGTAGGTTATACAAATACTTGCCCCGTGCGGGAATCGAACCCGCGACCCGCGTCGCAGAAGTCAACCACTTAACCACTGCGCCAACCGAGCCGACGAGATCAGAATTAATTTGTTGCTATGACATCAACTTATTCTAATTGGTCTCATATTTCTCGGTTTCTTTTATAAATCTACACTAATATTATAAAGCTGAAGAGTTGTTTTTGGTTGAACGCGCTAATCCCAGGAAGTACTGGTTCCAATTAAAAGAAAAAAAAACGCACACAGCACCCACTTTTCGCCCCCGCGGGAAACGAGACGTCACGTCTCGTTTCCTGCGGTTGGCGAACTAAGTCGCCGCCATTTTGGCACGAGTCAAAAAAATTAACAAATTAACTCACTATTGCGTTCCTACAAAATGTAAACAAACGACATTGAATAAAATGTTCTATTGTATTCGTGACTTAAGTATTTTCAAATAGGTTGTAAAATTGCTTTACTTGATATCGAGAATACTTACTGCCCGAGGACCAAATATCACTCACAGACGGCCCGCGTAGAATTTGACTTGTCCCCTTAGGATTTAAGTGACTGATTTTATTCTAGAGTTAATGTTGGATAGTGCCTATTGAAATGTAAAAAGTTTAAATAAGATCTAACTTATGTTTATGTTATAATTTTTTTAGAAGAGAAACTTCTAAGGTATTACGCTATGAGAGTATTTTATGATCAAATTTGAGAAAGACATTTTCGTGCAATGTTTCTGTTATTTTCTATAAATAGGTTAAGCAAACACGGCGAAGCTACACATCCCTGTCTAACACATTTTCGATGTTAAACCAGTCTGCATAAGCACCATTTAAACTGACACAAGACTGAGACTTGCAATATAGAAATTATGAAAATTTATCCATGCGTGTAAAATATCCAGTCGAGATAATTTTACAGTTTATGAACTGATATATTAAAATTCTAATAACTTCCCTCGAAGACGACGTCCTCAATACTAGATTATTTTGCAATAAATTTTCTACTTGAAACGTCCTTTCAGTCCGATTCAATGAATCGAGTTTATTTCCAGGACACCTGGCTCAAATTCTAAATCGCTTCGTATTAACTAAGTTGAGCATAAATTTTTGCTACAGGTTGCAAAGCAATAGCAATAGTATTTTTTGCAATTTCCAACAACTTTTTTAACAATGCATATGTTTTTTTGCAGACTTCCTAGATTAATGTTCATTTTGGAGAGTTTCAGCAAACACACGTCTAATGGGTAGTGTGACGATGGCATGTCTAATGTAACAATGATTCAATGTAAAGTGATGTGACCATTGGATAATATCCACCAGAGAAATGTTTTATTGCAGGTGCCAAAAGGAACGGTGACAGATAACATTTAATAAGCAGACATATCCAACATTATCTATATTGAATCTTACTTTAATTTAAAAGAATGTAACCGTGTGGTAGTGGCTTAAGAGAATCACGCCATCTCATCCCGTGGGTGTCGTAAAAGTCGACAGAGGGAAAATTAAAACCAGAAAATGGGCAGCAGCATCTTCCTGCAACATCAGAATAAATAAACTGCGGTTGCCAACCCGCCTGCCAAGCGTGGCATCTTCTATGGCAAAATGAGAGCTACAAACTTTTATAGTAATCTTAGGGTCTTTTCAGTGCGACGCGGATGACCTACGCGGACGTCCGTGACGGACGGTAAAATGTATGAAACCTTACAGCGCGTTCAGATATTTAAATTCGGCGATGTAATTGCTGTTAGCCTTTTTTGGCTTTTACAGCTTCATCGGATACTGTGCCATCGGGTCAGGGGCCCGCGTGCCAGGTTTGGTTTGACCCAAACATAAATACATAATTAAACTACTACAAAAACCTCGAAATTCGGACTGCGCGTTCGCTGCGTGCTTGCGCGATTTCGTATATCTCAAAAAATAAGTTTAAGTCGTCTGATGACTGTCCGAGGGAGGCTGAGGACTGTCGACTTGTGTGTAGGTGACTCTGGGCGGTGAGAACCACTCTGGAACACGGGTATATCGTGTGTACGCGGTGTGATTGTCGACTGCTGCGCGCCGCTCTCTACGGCGGTCGCACGTCGTGGTGCGTGTTATATTAAAGCTATTAACTGTGTGTACAGTGTAGCCTGGATCGTGACTGACCGTATCGTGGTCAGGGAGTGCTGAGACGTCCGTGTCGTCTAGCACGTTTCGTGGGCGACGTTTGCGTACGGTCGCTTTTCTAAATAGAAACACGTACGGTCGGTAATTTGCTGCTTTAACCACCAGAGGTTTGGATGAACCGCGGCTTTTTCGAAAAACCGCCGTGATAATGCTCTGAAGTGTTCAGAGATTAAGGGCATTTCACAGTCGCTGTGAAGATCTACGTTGCGTTGGTACCAACCGGCTCCGGTGGCAGTTCGCAAGAATCGATTTTGAACGCTCTGTAACTTCTTTAATTGATTGCCCGTCGCGTGAGCGAACGCGACGCATGCATAGGGCATTACGAGTCTTATGCAAGTCTTATAGAGGCTGCTCGTTCAGAGCGACGCGGAGCTGTCCGCGTCGCGGATAGCTATCCGCGCGCGGTCGAGATCGCTCCGCGCTGCTCCTCCGCGCCGCGGATGTCTGCGGGCGGACGGTGCTTGGTTCTAATGTATTTGTTCATATAAGGATAAAGATGGCTCTAGTTTCGCATGCATCTCCTCAAATGTCCTAATGTACATCTTGAAATATTTGAAGAATTTCATGTCGTCATCCCCGCAAGTCCGAAAACAAGGGTACAAATTCTCCTTTAAGAAGTCTTTTCTCAACCAGTGGATGCACGTTAAATCTTCTACCATGGCGTGTTCTTCTTCTTCTGTTGTTTAATAAATAGCCCGCAATCACCAAATTCAAAGTTTTATCCATGACACTGACAGAGTAGTACACTCTCGATCACGATCCGCATCGCACTGAACGACGAATTCATCCGCGACGGACGCAAAACCTTATACGCGTGCGGACGGACCGCGTCGCACTGAATAGGGCCTAAGGGGGAGGTCCATGTTCAGCAGTGGACTAGTCATAGGCTGAAATGGTGATGATGGCTGAAATGGTGATGATGGTGAACTAACTCTACTAATTTCCTACAAAAACCATAAATTGTGTAACCGCCTGTGACAAATTCGACTTAGGACAAAACTATTTCAATAACATTAATTTTCGACACAACAAGTTACAGTATTTTATTTGTATTCATTTCAAATTCGCAAATTTATCATCGCCATTATTTCGACCTATCACTAGTCCACTGCTGTACATAAACCTCCCTCATAGATTACCGCACAAGGTCTAACTCTAGCTTTCATTTTGGGACTTATTATTTTCCCTCTGTCGACTTTTACGACACCCGCGGGGTGAGACGGGGTGGCAGATTCTCTTATGGCCACCATCACACAGCTATCCGCCACCATCGCAAATTTATGTTTACATAAAATTCCAAAACATGTTTTGAAAAAAAAAACTGTCAACAGACAACCAGAGCACGAGCACACAAGGAGGTAAAGTATATCGCACACATTCTACAACGTAAATGTTCACTTCATTATCGACACGGAACGTTTTGCTTTCAAAATCGTTTTAGCATTTGCACAAGCCTCCACTGTACCGAAGACTTCTGTTTGCAATTAATTTCCGACTTCAGTCACGGCCAGAGCGAAAAGCAAGGCGAAATGCTTAATGACCTACGAGGAACGAGGAGTAAACGAAATACCATTGAAACAGCTTTTCAAATTAGACAGTCGCGTAAAATAATATCGGAAATACAACCCTATCCTATCCAGTGCAAGAGACTGGAAAAAAGTTTTACTTTTTTTTCGTGCCTGTTCAATGATTAAGTTCTATTGGCAAAAATAAGATCATAGCAAGTGCAATGATCTTATTTTTGCCAATAGAACGACTTCTACTAATACTCAAATAATATTTCACTGAATCACTAGTAGGTAGGTGACTAAGCTAGGCGGTTAATTATGGTAAAGTAAAGTAAAGTAAAGTTTCAGCCTATAAATGTCCCACTACTGAGCACAGGCCTCCTCTCATTTCTGAGAGGGTTTTGGAGCTAGGAAGAATCCGCCACGCTGCTCCAATGCGGGTTAGCGGACTTCACATTTCTTCGAAATATTTTAAATTTCTCAGACATGCAGGTTTCCTCACGAACCCAGGACCCTCGTGTACTATGAAACAAAGTCTAGCCCCTGAGCTACCACGTCGTTAGTACGTCCGTCCAAAACAACTAAATTGAATAAAAAGGTTTTCCGATGATTCCTCGGAATCAAATATGTTCTATTTGAAAACAACGAATGAAGACAACAAATGAAATATGACAAAATCCCCAAACTTCCAAAATGAGAGCTGCAAACTTTTGTGGCAACTTCTAGGGAAGGCCTAAGTTTAGCAGGGGACTAGTAATACTCTGAAATGATGATGATAATGATGATAAAATGTAATGTAACAATTTGTATTGTGAATAACAAGTAATATATATATACGTTATAATCCGGTACGACGCACAGACATCGCCCCATCCGTCAGCTAATCAAAGTTAACACCATACACAATCGGCACCCTATACACGACACATCGCCCGTCGCCGAAGTAGGGATGTACGTAGAAAACAATATCTATGTTTTTACGAACTAATACATCGCAACTACGCATCGATGTTTTGTGAAGTATCGATTTCTCAAAATCGATATTTTTACAAACATAGGTTAAAAAAAAAAGTGTCTTAAAAAAACATTAAACTAACACTAACATTGTGGTACTTCACAGCTTCAACTGTAAATTAAGAGTAGGAATACGAATCCGTCTAGGTAGGCACCACCCTAAGGCCAGTTATTCTGCCGTGAAGCAGTAGTGTGCAAACATTACTGTGTTTCGGTTGGAAGGGTTCTGAGAGCTAGCGTAATCACTGGGTAAATGAGACTTAAGAACTAATGTCTCAGGGTGATGGGCGCATTGTAGTGTCACAAAGAAATGTTCTGGGCGACATAGCATTTGTTATGGGTAGACGTTGAACTTTACATCGGGTGAACGATTTGCCCGTTTCGTCACTGTCCAATAAAAAAAAATGGCTATATTCCATTTTAGTATAGCAGCTTAGTCGTAATAGTAACATCTCTAAATTCTTCAATAACAGCATTTCTCCTGTGTCGTGGTGGCGTTTTCACATACTTACATAAATTCCACTTGCACAAACACCCAGACCCGGAACAACTATCTGTAGGTTATACAAATACTTGCCCCGTGCGGGAATCGAACCCGCGACCCGCGTCGCAGAAGTCAACCACTTAACCACTGCGCCAACCGAGCCGACGAGATCAGAATTAATTTGTTGCTATGACATCAACTTATTCTAATTGGTCTCATATTTCTCGGTTTCTTTTATAAATCTACACTAATATTATAAAGCTGAAGAGTTGTTTTTGGTTGAACGCGCTAATCCCAGGAAGTACTGGTTCCAATTAAAAGAAAAAAAAACGCACACAGCACCCACTTTTCGCCCCCGCGGGAAACGAGACGTCACGTCTCGTTTCCTGCGGTTGGCGAACTAAGTCGCCGCCATTTTGGCACGAGTCAAAAAAATTAACAAATTAACTCACTATTGCGTTCCTACAAAATGTAAACAAACGACATTGAATAAAATGTTCTATTGTATTCGTGACTTAAGTATTTTCAAATAGGTTGTAAAATTGCTTTACTTGATATCGAGAATACTTACTGCCCGAGGACCAAATATCACTCACAGACGGCCCGCGTAGAATTTGACTTGTCCCCTTAGGATTTAAGTGACTGATTTTATTCTAGAGTTAATGTTGGATAGTGCCTATTGAAATGTAAAAAGTTTAAATAAGATCTAACTTATGTTTATGTTATAATTTTTTTAGAAGAGAAACTTCTAAGGTATTACGCTATGAGAGTATTTTATGATCAAATTTGAGAAAGACATTTTCGTGCAATGTTTCTGTTATTTTCTATAAATAGGTTAAGCAAACACGGCGAAGCTACACATCCCTGTCTAACACATTTTCGATGTTAAACCAGTCTGCATAAGCACCATTTAAACTGACACAAGACTGAGACAACTGACAAATTCTTTTAGTGTTGGATAGCGCATTTATCCAGGCTTAGTATGATGTTATATAGGCTATATAACATCATACTAAGACCCTTAGGACGATTACTTTTAAATTAAACTGCGGGTGAAACCGCGGGGTACAGCTAGTGTAATATAAAGCTCATAGCTATAATATGTCAGTAATTGAACCTTAGGAGTCCGGCAGAGTAGAATAGCACCTACCTATTTCCTACCGAGGTGTCGTAAGAGGCGACTAAGGTATTGTACGTACAGCATTTATTCGTGAAGAATAACACAATAATATGCAATGCTGTCACTATACTGCTCGTGGGAAGGCAATGGAGAGAAAGCATTTTTTTTCGTACCAAAATGCCTTGTTAGTGGTCCGCCACCCGTCACGTCTCGGTTCCCGCGAGTGCAAAAAGTGGGCTACGTGAGTGGCTCCTGCCTACCCCATTTATGGGAAAAAGGCGTGACTGTATGTAATTGTAAATGAGCCTTACTCTCGCTGTACATTGAATATAATGCTATTTGTTAATTTGGTAATGCTAATTTATTCAGTTGTATTAAAATTAATTATATACTTTAATACTTTGTCATTCTTTAAATAATGTTATTTATTCTTTTCGAGTTAATCTTAAAATAATATTTTTCTTACTAGAAAATAACTATTGACGACCGCGTGGCCTGGTTTGTACCAGACTTCTACGCCTCCGGTCCTAGGTTGTAATCCTAGCCAGCCAAAAGCCAAAATTTGTGCAAAAAATGTTGTTGGATTCCCTTGTTCCTGTTTAATCATACTGTGGGGCTTTCGTTTTATAAAAAAAATACTGATCGCATTTTCATATTAATGAGGCGGATGCACAGAATCATTAGATTTAATTTATTGGTAATACTTTGGATATAACAATAATACTTAATTTGTCTCATTACAAATACATAAAATAAAAATAGTAACAAAAGTGACATACAATTTGGTCTGTGACTCTCAGCTTAGGTGATTGAAAAATCACCGCTGTCATTCTGTCGCAGCCGAAGTTAGACGTTTATTCGAATCAATCTAAATTGGCAGCGATATTTTCAGCCTATCACAGCCCACTGCTGAACATAGACCTCTCCCACAGATTGCCACAAAAGGTCGTAAGCTTGGAGGGATTCATAGTTGCTCCACTCCAGGTTGGCAACCGCAAATTATTAATTCAGATGTCACAGGAAGATCGCTGCTGCCCATCTCCTGATTTTAATTTTGGAGGGATTTTGCCACAGTTGCTTGTAGGGCGGGTTGGTAACCCCAAATTATTTATTCAGATGTTACAGGAAGATTAGTGCTGCCCATGTCCTGATTTTTATTTTGGAGGGTTTTCGCCATAGTTGCCACGTTTGGCAGGCGGTTTGGGAACCGCTGTTTATTTATTCAGATGTTCCAGAAAGATGCTGCTGCCCATCTTCTGGATTTAATTTTCCCTCTGTCGACTTTTACGACACCCACGGGATCAGATGGTAGATTATTTTATACCATCACACGGCGCGTACATTAATCGATAAGTTCATTAGCGATTTCAACTTATCATGAATCCAAATCTAGCCATATCCTTCATTTGTACTTGTAGACGACACACGCGTTCCTTACATGCACCTTTTTAGGTAGGTTAAATGTCGTTAGTATAAGTAAGCTTAATGTAATCTAAAACTACAATTATTTTAAAATGTAAAACTTTTATTATCTGTTATATAAATCGCTTCAAGTGTCGGTATTTGGAAATTGGTATTTGTAACGATTTCGATGTTTAAAATTTATTAAAATACTTTCGGGTAGTTAGTTGGTTGGCGCCTCAGTCAGTCCAACCATTTCGATAGCAACAGTCGACGCCTACTTTATTTGGCGGTTCCCTTCAGTACCTACATATTTTTCAAGAACCGTTTTTATATTTTTTTTCTTAATGTTGTCATACTCGAAATTTGACGTAAAGGCGGCGGTAAATTGTTTCAAATTTTGGAGGTATTTTTGGAGGTTTACCTCCAAAAATCCATTAAAGTGCCCATAGAACCATTTTGTTAAAATTTGAAAAAACCCTTTTTAACTCGTTTAAATCCCCGTTTGTCAGTGGATTAATCAAAAGAACTATATTGATAATGATATGCTAACTTAAACCGTAACAAATCTGATAATCGATGCATCGGATGAAATAAATCGGCGTGGCGAATAAAATATTGACCTCAGCGATATTATATCGGAGTGATTCGATGCTTTGAATATAAAACATCGATTTTTGGAATCCCTAGGGGCAAAGATGGCGGACAAGTGTCCACTCCGCAAAGTCGATATACTTGTAGTCGCGTATACCCCGTGCTATTCTCGCCACGTACTTTGGCTGACACAAGTCGACCGTCTGAGTGGCAATTGTAAACTTACTTAAAGGGCATATAGATGACTGTAAAATAAATAAGACGTTATAAAACAGTGCAGCGTGGTAAATGTATAATTATTCTAGATAGCGAGCCGCATATACTGGTGTTAGGATTCCTATACAGGAATCCATCTAGGTGGGTACCACCCCAGGGCCAGTTATTCTGCCGTGAAGCAGTAGTGTGTAAACATTCTTGTGTTCAGGTTTGAAGGACACTGTGAGCTAGCGTAATCATCAATCATCATATAGGCATATGAAACTTAAGAACCCATGTCTCAGGGTGACGGGCGCAGTGTGGTGTCACACAGAAATTTTCTGGGTGAAACAGCATTTGTTATGGGCAGACGTTGCACTTACCATCAGGTGAACGTTTTGCTCGTTCCGTCACTTTATCTAATAAAAAAAGAAAAAAGAAGCTTTATTCCAATGCAAAATTTCTGTTAACATAACCGAAATCTTGCATTGGAATATTAAAAATGTTTACACAATCGAGTACATTTCCAGGAACGTCAGAGTTCTACGAAATGCGCAGAGCACAACAAATCCCGTCCACCCCTTCACAGAAATGCGCTGTTCGAAAGCCTTTGCCACCTTTGAGTTTTCGCAAGAGGGGCGGCCTGGTCTGAGAAATGCATATTATTAATTTAGATATTGGTTCAAATTGTACAACCTGCTTCGAATGTCGCATTCGAAATGGAATTTTAGGTCCAACATTCATTTTAACGTAACACGAATATCTCTAGTAGATAGATATTTCGAGACCTGGAGATATAGTTGGGAAATATTAAAGTGACTTTATAATTGTATAAAAAAATGAATAAAAAGAAAATATATATAATTACTGGTGGTAGGATTCCTATGCAGGAATCCGTCTAGGTAGGGTCTAGGGGCCAGTTATTCTGCCGTGAAGCAGTAGTGTGCAAACATTCTTGTGTTCCGGTTTGAAGGACACTGTGAGCTAGCGTAATCATCAATCATCATATAGGCATATGAAACTTAAGAACCCATGTCTCAGGGTGACGGGCGCAGTGTGGTGTCACACAGAAATTTTCTGGGTGAAACAGCATTTGTTATGGGCAGACGTTGCACTTACCATCAGGTGAACGTTTTGCTCGTTCCGTCACTTTATCCAATAAAAATAAATTTATCTCAAACGTTAATGGTAATCGTGGCGTAGGAAACCCCGACCATTCTGCCTCATCCTGTCATAATAGTCGACTAATATCAGATTTCAATATCCAATGTTACACCGGTTTTGCGTAGTAATATGTTACATTTTACAGAAACTCCATTAACGACAGCTTAAAGATATATGTGAAAAGGTAAAATATTTCCATGCCAAATTTTGACGATATACAATATTCTAACTAACATTAAATATCATCATCATTTCAGCCTGCTGAACGTGAGAACAATCTAAGATTGTCACAAATTTAGTGGCTCTAATTTTTGGAGGATCCTGCCATAGTTGCCTCGCCTGGCAAGCGGGTTGGCAACCGCAGTTTATTTATGCAGACGTTCCTGGTGCATTCAGGGCAAGCAATCCAAAAATTTCCATTATAAATGATTTTTTCTGAAGATAAAACAGTCCGATTTCAAAATGCATCAATCTTCTGTAGTGGCTTTCTAAAGGGACATATTTGAAATAAACTCTTTACAAGCTATATCAAAATGTTGTCTCGTATTGAACATCAACCCGACCCTTATACAGAAACCGTATTTCGTAAATGTTTCGGAGCCGGAAATGGCGTTTTCTGAAAAGCAATCGTAGCAGATGTATAAACAAACAAACGAGACTATTTTGCCATTACGCGGGGCACAAGTTTTACCGCGTAAGTTGCAATCTACAGCCGTGAAAGGCAGCTGGAGAGTCTCAAACTCTGTTGACAGAGCCTCGAAACGACTTCTGTCTCCCTGCATGAAAACCTTATATCCGAAAACAACACCATAACTCCTTTCTCTATTTTCTTATTTCAATTTCAAACAAATGTGAAACGTTTTGGTCGAACCACTATATTTATCCAAGTATGATTTCAATTTATTAATCGTTTCGAAACGCAACTGGATCACAGGACATCAACTACTTGAGACAAGCCAATTGTTGCCTATTAAGACGCGCGTCGCATGTATAATTAACCTTTTCCGTTGACAGTCAGATGATACAAAAAAAAACAGAGAAAAAAAAATAGTAACATTTTTAATGGATATATGATGGACCTACAGGAATCGAGTATTGTTCCATTTTTACCTGTTTTGTGCACTGCGATGAATATGTAGCCTTATGATAAACCGTCGGCGGAAATTTAACAAGATTAACTTTTCGAAGAGGTCGAGCAGCTGAGGCCTTTGAGTGAGGGGGTCTTTGTTGCGGCACACTTCACAGAATTACATATATCTCCAAAGTAATAACTTGTCACCAGACTTATTTCCCATACATTTTGAATGGTGTAAGAGACAAAAGGCCGCCATTAGTAATTTTCAAATGATGCGATTTGTAGAAAATAAATACAACTTTTTGTTTTGGTATATTGTCTTATATATATGGTATGGTATAGGATTACTTGTCAACCCTGGGGAGTATTGGTAGAATAACTTGTTACTAATAGCCGAGTGTAAAAGCGGTACATTACATTTGTTACTTTACTCTGGTATACCGTTACAGTATGGGCCTTCACAGCCAGCTTTTTCTACGGCGAGTCTCTCCACAAGGTAAATTAACTATTTAAATGATATTAAATGGCTTACGGAAAACATTACATACATTGTTATTCATATGTGTCGTATCTACACCAGCAGCAGAAGCTAGTGGTTGTAACTTGCCCACTCTTCTTTCACTGTGCTCTTTCTTTCTTTATATTTTACGGAAAAAGGCTCCATAGCAAAGTGTGCATCACGGAATACTTGTCTATGGCTGCGAACGATTGTCAACGTGAACCAGATACATGTATTTTTTATGTGTGGTGGCGGCTCGTTAAAAATACTACCACTCCATCTCATCCAATGGATCTCGTAAAAGGCGAGTAAGGAATTAAACTGCACTGTGCACCCAACAGCGCATGGTGGCGATGAGCTCACCACCTATCACACCAAGTGCATTATATTGTAGTGGTGAAACGTGGATTGTGGCAGTCATCAGTTTTTGCAGTGAGTGCCCAGTCTCTGACTACCCCCAATGGGATACAGACGTGATCTAATGTATGTATGTATTTTTTATAATTTATATTGTAATTTATATTATATTGTATTTTACTGGTGGTAGGATTCCTATGCAGGAATCCGTCTAGGTAGGTACCACCCCAGGGCCAGTTATTCTGCCATGAAGCAGTAATGTGAAACATTACTGTGTTTCGGTTTGAAGGGCACTGAGAGCTAGCGTAATCACTAGGCATATGAAACTTAAGAACCCATGTCTCAGGGTGACGGGCGCAGTGAGGTGTCACACAGAAATTTTCTGGGTGCAACAGCATTTGTTATGGGCAGGCGTTGCACTTACCATCAGGTGAACGTTCTGCTCGTTCCGTCACTTTTATCAAATAAAAAAAAATGTATACAGAAGAAGCCATTAACAGATAATAAAACGTAATCAGTACACAAGATGCAGCTGGGAAACTCGGCAAAACTCGCACTTAACAGAACGGGAAATTACAGTTGAGCGGGTACATTTGCGGCGACGAAGTATCCGATGAAGCTCTAAAAGCCGAGAAGGCTAACAGCAATTACATCACCGAAAATATATATTGCGGCGACGGAGGCTTGCTTGTCACAGCTTCACGGAAAAACCAACAACCGATGGAACATAAAACTGTTAGAAAGTAGTTAAGTCTTTCTGAACTCATAATAATACGAATGAATTATATTTTGCCAGAGAAAAAATCCCTATTGTTTCGAAAATACATCGTAAGGTAAGATATTTGCCAGGGCGAATAGAAAACTTTAGCGTCATGACGTAAATCGAAGTGTCGTAGGTCAGGACAGTCTGTTGACAAGACAGCCGAAATAGGTCACATAAGATTATAGAAGCAAAATTATTGCGTAATAAATCAATAGGGAATATAAATATGCAAAAACTAAAGTTTGATAGAACGAGAGTATTTAAAAAAATGGGGAGAACATAAATTTACTCATAATTTTACATAATGTTGCAAGTCATTTTTACCTCAACTACCGATCCGATTAATTGTGTTTCAGTCCAGACTGCGAAAACAAAAAAAAATAGGCCTTTTTTTTTAAAGTATCTTTTGCTTATACTCATATATTCCTTCTTGACTCTCGGGGAAAAGTGACTGGTGAGTATTACCTTGTTTTTGAAAGTATGTATTCAGTCGTTGTTTATGTAAGGCAGTGTGATAGTTACGAGAATCGCTCAATTCATTCCGTCTGTAAAACTCAACTATGGGAAGTGCCAGGTGAGTGACTGGTGTCCGAGTTTTGGCGGATTTACAACTCACTTTCCCAGACCACAATTAATGGACCTTAAAGACCCGTGGTCCGTCATTAACATCATTATATATAATTTCGGTGATATAATTGCTGTTAGCATTTTTGGCTTTTACAGCTTCATCGGATACTGTGCTCACGGGCCTGGGACCCGCGTGCCAGGTTTGATTTGACCCAAACATAAATACTTAAATAAACTCCTACAAAAACCTCGAAAATCGGACTGTGTCGCGTTCGCTGCGTGCTTGCGCGATTTCGAATAACTCAAATAATTTTAAGTCGTCTAATGACCGTCCGATGGAGGCTACGGGCCTCCATTCGGACTGTCGACTTGTATGTCGGTAACTCTGGGCGGTGAGAACCGCCCTGGAACACGGGTGTATCGTGTGTACGCGGTGTGATTGTCGACTGCTGCGCGCCGCTCTCTACGGCGGTCGCGCGTCGTGGTGCGTGTTATGTTTAAGCTATTAACTGTGTGTACAGTGTAGCCTGTATCGTGAATGAGTTAACATCATTTCATCCTATCACTAGTCCACTGCTCATCATAGGCCTCCCCCATAGAAGACAATACACACTACCAAATTCGAGAATACTATCAAGTGATATTGGGTCGACGGCTTTCTAACAGTGTCAATATCACTCACACTTAGCCTTGTTTTGAGGTGAAACGCGTGTCGTCTTTTCCTTTACTATAATGGATTTCAGCAAAGTAACTCCTGATTCTATTAACGATCTCAAAATCAGTTATGAAAGCATAGATAACCATGAGAACTTTTACTATATATCGTTTGTATCGTTGTTTAAATCCTAAATACGAGTAGTTAGGGATTCATGATTCGTTACGATAAAATATAGACCAAAATTAGTCCCAGGGAAAATATTCTACTTAAAGTTATATTCGAATAGACAGAGAGAACGTCTATTTTATGCATTTGTATTGATTTGCTACCGAAGCTTCTAAGTTTTAAAATTCAACGCCTTTGTTTTTATTAGGCGGTGGCGGGTACTAATTCAAACCTGTTGTTTAAACAACAGTGAACCTAGAAAATTGCGTCTTAATTAATTATTTTTTTTTATCTTGGCAAAAAAAAGGTCGTAGGCGGCAAAGGAACATCTCCTTGTACTTTTGCCGCCTACGACCTTTTCCGTAGCGCGTTACGTTTTTCCACGGTGTAGTGTTTATAATTATGCAATCTCAGGTCGACAACTGTTAAAGAAAGTTAAAAATAAATTGGACTGAATTTGTATGCGTGTAACATTTTCAATTGTCCACGATATTATGAATCTTTGGAGAAGGATCTAGAAGTATTTTGATAGGAAAGGAATCTCCGTCTAGAGGATAACCATCGTGTGAGCTATTATAGCAGTAAGTAAGCAAGTGGAAAATTGATTTGTCAATCTTTAATTTATTCTTTAATGTTTTTCGCATAGGTGTAAAGAGCGGAGGGCGATCTGTGGCATTCCGCGCGCGCCTATCGATCGCTCCACGTGGCCGCGGCCTAAGCTAACCACATGTGTCCATGCAATCTAGGGACAGACTGCCATGGGGTAAGCTTAACAGACAGCCTGTTTCACTTAAAATGGCTAAATTAGAGATGTGCAACACACACACATTTTTAAAATCGATTACTAATTATGGAACTTGGGTTGCAACGGTTTCGAGGTAATATTTAGTATGTAGGTGGTAAAAAGGAAATCCGTATTCGGAAGCCATTAGATCGGTTCTGAAAAAAAAAAATTCAAACAATAATGCTCAACTCTCATTGAATAAATATAACCATCACTAATTACTATTTAAAACAGATACGCGAATTGGGTACAGGTACAGTCCATACGTCATGGTGCAAGTGGTCACCGCTTCGGCTGCCCCCCCACACCCGTCGTCGCCCGCTGTACTACGCACTACGTACGCGCTATATAGGAGCCCCCGCCGTCTTCAGGCGCTCAATCAATGGAGCCCTAACTAGCGGCAGTGACGCCGCCCGCTAACAACATTGGGCGTACTTCCCTTCCTCCCATCAACACTGATAGTTGCATTACAAATGTACCTACGTCCAACGCAGTAGCACTTTATGAATGTGATGCATTCCCCTCCCCCCTTGCTTTGGTTGCATGGCGATGGTCTTAAAAACATTCTTCTTTACAGCAATAAATTTTAAGAGTCAAATATAACTGTTTGAGGTTGAAATTAAAAATAATATAATATAATAAAACCATACTAATATAATAATAAAATAATGTAATAAAACTAATTTTACGGATTTTATCGCGTTTAATTTTATTATTTATAACCCGACGTTTCGAGTGCTTTACAGCACTCGAACCCATGGTCACGGGGGGACTGAGGTGACAGATGTCCCGATGTCATAGTTAACCCGGAGTACCTTCAGCTTTTAATTATTATTTTTGCTCCGATCTACGCAGAAAGAGCTAACTGTGTCTTGAAGTCTTGCAGTGGTATGCTTGGTTTTTGACTTAATTGTTTGAGGTTACTGAAACTAGTTACTAAATATCTAACGAGATTTTTTACATAAGAAAAACTCAGAAACGTCCCACTACTGGGCACTGACCGTAATTTTAAAATCTCAAATGAAATTAAGTTTAGCTCATAAAGAGAAAAGAGAAAGAGTAACATAGAAGGTTCAGTTTACGCGAGGCACTGTTCATTAATAACGAAATAAAACAATCTACCCGTTCAGTTAAAAATGTTTAATTAGTAAGTAATCCCCCCGGCTATAGCGTGTGCACACGACAGCAGGTACCCCGCGCAGTACCTCAAATTCACGTAAATTATTATTCATTACAAATAAAACGTTATACACACAACGCGAACAACTCATCCGCGAGCCAGTTGAGCATTGGAAATCATAAATGAACACCGCACTGCTTCAAAAACTTATACAAGAGCGTTATTGCGTACTGGAATATTTACATTGAATTTGATTGCGAGAGTTGTAGAACGCTTGGACGCGACACAGGCGTACGGGCAAAGTGGCGGGCGTAATGAAATGTCGACATCGCCCGGAGTTCTGCCCGTCTGGGTTACACGGCTTAATTAGTTTCAGGCTTATCATTTTGCCGAGGTGTCACCGCGCGCAACGCTTTCCCCGGAATTTCAATTTCGATTCCGTTTAACTTTTCAATGAACACTGAGTGAACTCTCAAATTGTTCATATATTTGTTCTGTTCTTTGTAACGGGATCGAATGTTCGGGTTTCGTACATATATTTCGCCCGAGCATTATCTCCGACAGACTGTACTCCTACCTTCCACACAACCCTGTAGCATTAACACTTTAAATCCAAATAATTCTGTTTACATTTATACACAAATGAAAAATAGCTTCAACTATATAGCATGCCATATATGCATAATTTATATTATTCGAATAAATCCAGCAATACAAATTCTATTAATCGAATTTTATACTCCAGCATCAATGTTTCATACATTTCATACTTTCCACATTCTCTTGAAATGTTAGAAAATGATTGAATGCTGCTCCGGCTTACGGTACGTATAACAAATTTCGCTTGTTAGTAGCCCGCAATTATGTAGTCTCAAGTCGATCGGTTATTTGAAGGAGAATCATTCAAGAGATCACAATATTCCACTCCAGCAAACTAATAACCAGTTAACAAGCAAACTTTATAATATGCTTATTCGTATTCTATTGCATTTTATATAAATGCGATCACAACAGCGGAAAAATCGTTTAATTTTCTTATAAAATTCGCATTGTGTTAAACTCATGAGTTGTTCATATATAACACACATTCTCGAGTTATAAATTTTTCATTACACATTCACAGAGCACTGGCGAACGTCACAATGTCAAAGCTCAAAGTCAAAATAATACCACTCAAAGGGGGTGAAAGTTTCCATCCGTTTCAAAGGAATGGACCATCGGCTCGGAAAATGAGATCTAACAGGCTACAGTTGTATCGTTACTTTATTTTTACTGATTGCTACGACGTCGCGACAACAATTTTCGCATTGAGATTTAAAACTGGAAAAGGCGTTTAATGACAGCTTCTGAATAAAACGAGAAAATAAACGTGATGGGATTTGTAACATCTGTAACCGGGGAGCGGCTGACCCCACCCTTAAGTCTGTCAAAAGATCGCACGGCCTAAGAGTGCACGCTCGGGGCAATCTCACTTGAATTTACAGTTCAGTTGCATCGCACTTGGAATACGAGCGCACCAAGTGATGAAATCACTTTGGTGTCCCTTTCATGTTACGGTGCGATCTTTTGATACTCGATTCGGGACGACAATCTCGTAACTAAATTGAGCCCAAATTTTTGTCAACCTGTTGATTCATTTCCAGTGTCAGAAGCTCCTATGGCCACTATTTTTACTAGTTTAAGTATAATAAACGTTAACATATTATCACCATATATTAGTCTCTGTACGATGTGTTAATGGCAATCCTCGCGCTAGGCTGGGTATTTCATTATCAGCGGAATATTGTGCCGGCGGTCATCTGGCTTTACGAATTTTTGGGCTTTTCCCTTAGGGCCACGACGGCATCATTTGTAAGTTTTTTTTTAATTTAAGAAAGTGACGAAACGAGCAATACGTTCACCTGATGGTAAGTGCAACGTCTGTCCATAACAAATGCTGTGTCATCAGAACACCTTCGTGTGAAACCACACTGCGCCCGTCACCCTGAGACATGGGTTCTTAAGTTTCATATGCCTATATGATGATTGATGATTACGCTAGCTCACAGTGTCCTTCAAACCGGAACACAATGTTTGCACACTACTGCTTCACGGCAGAATAACTGGCCCTAGAAAACCAAATGTCTCACAGTCCCTGGTAGTTTATTTAAGATGATAAAATTTGTATCTCTCCTCTGACATTGTACCAACGCTTTGTCAAGTTTTGAGAAGAGAAAACGTTTCCCTTTATTAAATTTGAAAAAAAAAAACCGTGGCATATGAGAGTTGGAAGCTCTTCTTAAACTTAATATATATACTTACGTATTATGTTGTATAAAATGTCTAAATAAATAACAAATGCTTATTCGGGGACTTGTGCAGTCCGCCAACCCGCACTGGAGCAACGTGGCGTGACTTTACTTTTATTATGGAAAGTGACGAAACGAGCAAAACGTTCACCTGATGGTAAGTGCAACGTCCGCCCACACCAAATGCTGTGTCACCCAGAATATTTTTGTGTGACATCACACTGCGCTCGTCACCCTGAAACACCAGTTCTTAAGTCTCATATGCCCAGTGATTACGCTAGCTTAGGTTGCGCACATGGTGAAAATGTTGCCAGAAAAGTTCTGCGCGTCTCAGTTATTTCCACGTCAAGTCATAGTGGTTTCACGCAAGCTACAAATATGTTTTTTCTGTAGGAGTGGGGGCAAACGAGCAAGCGGCTCACCTGATGGTATGTGATCAGCGGGTGCGTTACCGGCCTTTGTGGAAGGAGTAGGCTCCTTTCATGAAGGTTAGGTTTTTAGGCCTCTCTTTTAACATCTTTCATGCTAACAACAGAAAATGTCAACTGATTATGATGTAAGTATGGCATGCACTTTTACGAGTATCAGAACACGCCAATTGAGACGAAGAATGTATTGATCATACATCGAGAAAAAAACATTAATTGTAGATCACTACGAAAATTGCTATGTTACTCAGGGTATCAAAAATTTACCAATAATTGTAATTTTTTGGTGTGCGCTGCGAGAACTATTGATGATAAATAAAATTATGTACTACATTTTCATAATACACATCATCACTCACAAAAAAGTCTGCGTGTTTGTATTTTTAACCATTATAGTTAAGCCACAATAAACGCGTTTTGTTCACTCAAATTACAAAATTTCAAATTAGTCACTCAAACCAGGGGTAAAATGGAAGGATTATGACATTCGTATCCTTATCCTACTAAATAGTTTCATAGTGAAGATTGATTATGTACATGTAAATTCCTCTTTAAATTATTCGAATCGGACCAATCGTTTAGAAGTTACGACGATTATTAAATTCTAAAAGTAAGAAAAAATGTCGCGATGTCATCAAACAACCCCTGTTAATTACCTTACCCTACTGTTTTTTTTTTTTGTAAACTAGGAAGTATTGAGAAGTGGTTTATAATTTTAATTATATATATTTTTTTAAATTAAAACTTTGTAACGGTGTATAAAAAATACAGCGGCCGCGGTGTCTCTCGAACGCCGAGCCGCCGTCCGGCTTCATGCAACATGGTCATCATCGAGGTGCGCGGGCAACCTTTGCGCAGCGCTCGAGAGCGGTCGGTTTATTTTGCTAACACGACATCAAATATTGTTTGCCAGGAAGCTCTGTGCCACTAAACTTTCATGGCTTATGTTCCCATAAATAAAACATTATTTTTGTAAAATAACGTAATCTTACCTGACCAGTGGCAGAGCCGCCGATGAAAACTATTTTTAGTAATAATAACTGTACAGCAGAGATTTCCAAACTATTTTGGGCAAGAGACCGCTTTTCCAAAATGAACAGATACCTCAGACGCCCATAGCTTGTCCACACTTATTGACTTGTCGAGTTTTTCATCTTGTACAAACTTTTGCACGCTTATCGGCTTGTTCTAGTTTTTTAAAAGTACAACAATGTTACTTTCAACTAAAATATTAGTCATTCTTATAAAAAGTTGGTACACGTAACACATCTTATACAGTATCTTGTAATTTTCAAATGAGAACTTGTGTTAATTAATAGGGGTCGATTTTTAGACCTCGTCGAACCCCAATATCGGTTCTCGTTTATGTCGTCCCCTGAGAAACCGATTTCGACCCCAAGGGGTTGATATCGACCACTTTGCTAATCGCCGCTGTAATAACCCGAACTTACGCGATAGGTGGGACCGAGTATATATATATTTTCGGTGATGTAATTGCTGTTAGCCTTCTAGGCTTTTACAGCTTCATCGGATACTGTGCTCACGGGCCAGGGGCCCGCGTGCCAGGTTTAGTTTGACCCAAACATAAATAAATTAATTAATAAATAAAAACTCCTACAAAAACCTCGAAATTAGGACTGTGTCGCGTTCGCTGCGTGCTTTCGCGATTTCGAAAATCTTAAATATATTAGGTCATCTAATGACCGTCCGAGGGAGGCTGCGGGCGTCCATTCGGACTGTCGACTTGTGTGTCGGTAACTCTGGGCGGTGAGAACCGCCCTGGAACACGGGTGAATCGTGTGTACGCGGTGTGATTATTGACTATTGCGCGCCGCTCTCTACGTGGGACCGAGTGATAACCCCGCGTAAGTCGAATTCGAGTAAGTCTGGATACAATTTTCCATATAAACATACAAATTATGATTAATTGGGACCAGGGAATAAACATAACATTTCAATCTGGAATAAAATCTTAAATAATACAAGAAATTATATTATTATGATATAATAATCAGATAAAATATCATTATACATATCATTTAGACTCTTATAAATATCGGTTTGATATCCGAGTCAAAGCTAGCTCAGTAGGTGGTCCGTCTAGGTAGGTACCACCCCAGGGCCAGTTATTCTGCCGTGAAGCAGTAGTGTGCAAACATTACTGTGTTTCGGTTTGAAGAGCACTGAGAGCTAGCGTAATCACTGGGCATATGAGACTTAAGAACTGATGTCTCAGGGTGACGGGCGCATTGTGGTGTCACACTGTTCTGGGTGACACAGCATTTGTTATGGGCACACGTTGCACTTACCATCAGGTGAACGTTTTGCTCGTTCCGTCACTTTTATGAAATTAAAAAAAAAAATTAAATTAAGACGGCTCCTCGCCATAAATTTCATAGTAGGTACGCGCAATCGGTGCCAGTATGTCTAAATTGCTCTCAGCGGTGAAGGAAAACATCGTGAAGAAACCTGCATGTCTGAGGAATAAAAATATTTTGGGAACCGCCTACCCTCTCAGAAATGAAAGCGTGTGTGTGCTCAGTAACGGGACATTTATAAGCTGTTACTTTCATCATCAAATGATGATCATTTCAGCCTATCACTAGTCCACTTCTGAATATATGGCTTCCCCCACAGATTGCCACAAAAGTTTGTAGCTCTCATTTGGAAGAGAATTCTGCCACATGGCAACTGTGCTTGTAAGGCTTGTTGTGCTTGTTAGGCTTTGCAGGCGGGTTGACAACCGCAGTTTATTTATTTAGATGATCCAGGAAGATGATGCTGCCTATCCCGTTTTTTATTTTCCTTGCATCGACTTTGACGACACCTACGATATAGGGTAGTAGATTCTCTTAAGCCGTCACTATACTGTACTGTTACTTTACCCTTTTTAAAGAATCAAATGTTTTTTATTTTTTTTAGAAAAAACTATGCCCCACAGTAGGATTTCTCCTGTATCGTGGGTACGTTCGGTGGTGGAATGATTTTTATGCAGGAATCCGTGTAGGTACTACCGCAGGTCCAGTTATTCTGCCGTGAAACAGTCATGTGCAAACATTACTGTTTCGGTCCGAAGGGCACTGAGACTGATTCCGTTCCGTCATTGCGACGTTTGTCGCCATTCCTAGCTTCGTTTACGGAACGCTGGTAACGTATAATATTATCTATTTTATTCTATAATATCATTGACCGCAAAAGAGCACACGAAACATTTGACAACATTAGGTCCCATTACCACTTCCAGATTGTTTGTGTAATCCACCAGCACCTGTGTCTTTGTGTAAACCACCAGCACCTGTGCCTTTGTGTATACCACCAGCACCTGTGTCTTTGTGTGAACTACCAGCACCTGTCTTTGTGTAAACCTGCAGCGCCTGTGTGTTTGTGTAAACCACCAGCACCTGTGTCTTTGTGATTTTACCGCATTTAACTTTAATTTATTGACGGAATACCTTGAAAGAGCGCTTTGCATCACCCTTTGTCAGGGCAGTTTAAAGCTTAGTTAAACGCAATAAAATATTGTAGAAATAAAGTATTGTAGAACGAATACAATTTGTCGGTATCATCATCATCATCTTTTCAGCCTATCACTAGTCCACTGCTGAACTTAAGCCTCACCCATAGATTGCAACAAAATTTTGTAGCTCTCATTTAGGGGGAATTTTGCCATAGTTGCCACGCTTGGCAGGCGGGTTGGCAACAGCAGTTTATTTATTCTGATGTTCCAGAAAGATCCTATCTCCTGGTTTTCGTTCGGTTTGGGACATAAATTCCAAATGCACAAACCACCCAGACCCGGAACAACTATCTGTATATATATAAATATTTGTCCCGTGGGGGAATCGAACCTGCGACCCAAGGCAGTAGCCAAGGGCTTAGCCACTGCGCCAACCGAGCCGACAACTTATATACTTATATATTTAGCTTTTTTAAAGAATCAGATTTAAATAGTTTGGGTGACAATATATCTATCAAGGCTTCGTAGATGATACGAACAAAATAAATAAAGTAACATTATCGAGACAGATGCAAACTCTATATACTAAATGAAGTTATGCGATTTTTTATCGGATTAGGTGATGAGGTAATATCTGCCCACAACAAATGCTGCAGGCAGAATACCGTGTGATACCCCCGCACTGCGCTTGTTACCCTGAGACATCAGCTCTTAGATCTCGTATGCCCTGTGTACACAATCTGGTCCAAATGTAGGTTACGTACACAACATTTTTAAATTTTGTATGCGGAACTAGGCAAATTAACTTGGTTTCTGTCCTGTACTATAATGGAGTTCCCGCAAAGTGATATCCTATGCAGGAATCCGTCTAAGCAGGTACCAGCGCAGTTATTCTGTCGTGAAGCAGGAGCGTGCACCACCAACACTACCGTGTTTCCGTTTGAAGAGCAATGAGAGCTAGTGTAATCACTGGGCATATAAGACTTAACGACTTAAGAAATAACGTCTAAGGGAGACGGACGCAGTGTTGGCACACAGAAATGTTTTGGGCGACACAGCATTTCTTATGGGTGGACGTTGTCACTTGCACACCATCAGGTGAACCTTTTGCTCGTCTCGTCCCTTACTCCAATAAAAAAAAATAGTTTATTAACTAAACTATTTTATAAGTAAAATAAATAAATATTGAAATGCGATAGCTCAAGATTTTTGATAATCCGTTAAGTGTGATCAATGCTCCCTTTATCTCCATGACGAGGAACAGTGTTAGGCTTGCGACACGCCGGTTACAAAAGACGTCCCGTCTACTAGTCATTTCTAACGAATTCCCGGTAGGACAATGGCGTGCGAACGGTTTCACGGCAGATGCGCGGTATTATTAGGCTAAACACCGTCGCCGAGCGCCCACAGAACCGACCGGTGACTTAGAACCCCTCGCGTTTGCCGCTCCATTGTTAATTTCCTTGCTAAAGTTTTCAAAGCTCGCCGCGCGAGGGAGCGCCGATCGCGACTCAGATAGCGACGCTTGAGGGCTCAAGATGACTTAGTGATTCCAGCTGCCTCTAATGAATATGTATCGGCAATATGACGTTCGCTTTATGGCTGTTGTAGACGCGTTCTTCTCATTGGCGGGCTCGAAATCCTCGTTCGATGGCGTTTATGCGCTATAAACCGATTAATCACGTTTCGCTGGCGATTGCTACCGGCGACCGTGCTGTCGTCAATTGGAAGTTCTATCTTTACGCCACAACCACGTGTACTTCATTTAGAGCTATGACGTTTTATATTTAATGTGTAAGTTCCGCGCAATCTAGAAGAAGGGAAGGCGCCGCGGAAAGGAAATAAGGAGCAACGTCGTTCTCCGTCTTCATTTGCAAGATGCACGCAAACGCAGGTTATGTATTCCCGCTCTTCTGAATGACTGGTAAACAATCTTGCTACGGCTTCATATAATATATGAAATCTAAAATCAACTTAACTATAATAACTCAATAGCTTGTCCAATGTTTTTACGGATTTGTATATTCTGTACTCAATATCAGATATGTCATGTTTAACAAATAAGTAATAAGTACACAAGGCACACAAGTAGTTACAATAGTAATGATAATATGTTGTTAGGTCGATTTTCTACAAGCGACTGGCCGCGCTCTTACTTATTTAAGTAAGTTATATACCATAACTACAGACGCGGCCGCGATTCTAATTTCATCGTCATCGCGACTGCAAAACAACACGCGACTCGAGTAGCCCCGCGCGCGAGTCAACATCTACATATACTTACATGAGTGCTCAATGCCCACAAGCACGACTGAATGTATTGGAGTGCGTTGTTTTAGCAAAGGATGTATCCAAAATCTCTTTTCGTTTTCCTTTTGATAATAAATACATATTATTTCGTCGACATCCATCTTAAAAATAAGTTGTTTGTTAAATACAGACGTGGGCGACCCGCTAAGTAAAAATCGGTTTTAGACGACTGAATACTGCCGCGGCAAATTACTTCTGTGATAAACATCCGATATTTTACCGACGCATGCGTTGTTGTCATGGATTTGGCCTGGCACATATTAAGTAATACGAGTAGCTAAATGGGAAATCGCATAATGTCACAGACTTATTTACCATCAATATGCCATTGCTGAAATCGGCGATTGTAGTAATGTAAATGTAATGTTTCAGCCTATAAATGTCCCACTACTGAGCACAGGCCTCCTCTCATTTCTGAGAGGGTTTTGGAGCTAGGAAGAATCCGCCACGCTGCTCCAATGCGGGTTGGCGGACTTCACATGTCTTCGAAATATTTTTCATTTCTCAGACATGCAGGTTTCCTCACGATGTTTTTCTTCACCGCCCGAGCACGTGGTAAGTCAGCACTTAAAATTGTAATTAACAATTTTAGTGGTGCCGGCACCGGGAATCGAACCCAGGTCACTCGCGTACTATGAAATTTATAGCGAGCGCCTAGCCCCTGAGCTACCACGGCTCATTGCGATTGTAGACAGCGTCCAAATTGAGAGGCGTACAGCTGATCGCCAGTGTGGCGATTTTGGTGAATCATCCAATTTGATTAGAAGGCTTCTGTCTAACAGTGAATTGTTTAGAAGGCGGGTATGAGAATCTTATATCTGGTGATAGAGAGAAGGGCCACCAGTGCGAGATGATCGCACTGCACTCACCAAACCCGCCTCTGTGTGAGGGAGTATTTAGAACTAAGAAATGGTAGGATAAGAAGTGGTAGGATTTCTATGCAGGAATCCGTCTAGATAGGTACCACCCCAGGGTCGTGAAGCAGTAGTGTGCAAACATTACTGTGTTTCGGTTTGAAGGGCACTGTGAGCTAGCGCAATCACTGGGCATATGAGACTTAAGAACTTATGTCTCAGGGTGATGGACACAGTATGGTGTCACACAGACATTTTCTAGGTGACACAGCAACTGTTATGGACAGACGTTACACTTACCATCAGGTGAACGTTTTGCTCGTTTCATCACTTTATCCAATAAAAAAAAATATCACGGTTTCATGATACTGTTAAAATGTTACGGAAAAGTCACTGGCAGGCAGTGAATTTATAAATAATACAGAGCACTTCTTGTATATATGTATGTATACGATTGGTATGATATTTTTTGTTTCAATGTTTTACTTTACAAGTTTATTTAAACAGGTTTCGTTTTCACACAAGTATTTTTACATCGCGTTTTAATTTTAACTTTTTGTAACCCGTCGTTTAGATCCAGTCGTCGCGGGAGAATTGAGGTGACAGATATCCTGATGTCATAGTTAACCCGGAGTACCTTCAGCTTTGAAATAAAATTAATTAATTAAATTTAAAACCAAGCGTATCACTGCAAGAATTCAAGACAGAGTTTTTTTTTTATTGTGATAAGTGACGAAACGAGCAAAACGATCACCTGATGGTAAGTGTAACGTCCGCCCACAACAAATGCTGTGTCACCCAGAATATTTCTGTGTGACACCGCAGTGCGCCGGTCACCCTGAGACATCAGTTCTTAAGTCTCGAATGCCCAGTGATTACGCTTAGCTCACAGTGCCCTTCAAACCGAAACACAGTAATGCTTGCACACTACTGCTTCACGGCAGAATAACTGGCCTTGGGGTGGTACCTACCTAGACGGATTCCTGCATAGGAATCCTACCACCAGTAAGCTGTTTCTGCGTAGATTGGACCAAAAAATTAATCAGTGAAATTGGTTTAATTTATAAGTGAATTTTTAATATAAATATTTAAACATATATTTGCTACTGAACAACAGGCGGCACCAAACATGACAGCAGCTAGCGTCACTGATTGGTGTAAATTGTCAATATAAAATAAAATGTGCGACTCTTGGACATAATTGATTTCTCGGAAACGTAACGGTGTCCGGCAGAGTAGAATAGCACCTACCTACTTTCCTACCGAGGTGTCGTAAGAGGCGACTAAGGTATTGTACGGACAGCCTTCATTCGTGCAGAATAACATCATAACATGAAATGCTGTCACCATACTGCTCGCGGGGACGCAATGGGGTGTAAGATTTGTTTTCACTCGTACTAAAATGTCGGCGACGTGGTTCGCCACCCGTCACGTCTCGTTTTCCACGAGGGCGAAAAGTGGGCTACGTGAGTGGCCTCTGCCTACCCCTTATATGGGAAAAAAGCGTGGCTGTATGTGTGTATGTATGTATGTAACGGTTTCGATGAAATTATGAATATAATTGGAAATGAATATAATCGAAAGATGCCGTTCGCCCACGTAATATCGTATAATTCGTATAACTGAAGTAAAAAGCCATACAATATGGATAGTGAATACATTTCAGTCGCGCTTCACGACAGCGTCTGTTGGAATATTTTTACGCTTATATCACTTATATTTGAGCTTAATGCATACGCTGTCCGCAGTTCCGAAATGCAACGTACTATGTTCCGGTCTGCCGGCCTCCAAAGTGACACTGTCATTCACAACGCGCATTTACGTGTGTGCTCACATTTATTATATCCAAAGAAACCTGTTTCGTATTTTCAAAATTTTATTTTTACTGCATTGACATTTTTCCTGCGGTGGGATCCGTCTAGACAGGGATATACATACTACGAAAATCGAAGTACGATGTTTCGGATCGATTAGAAGCAACGACGGGCGTCAAACAAACCCTACTACCAAATTACTTCGGATGCAACTTTTACCGACGGCCTTCTTTCGGATAGGCACCCTATAGAATGAATATTTAGTAAACGGTGATATCGTGGTAGGATACGTGCGATACGTCAGCTGAAACTTCGTATTTCGATTTTCGTAGTAGACCCCTAGGTGCCGCCGCAGTGTCAGTTATTTTGTCGTCAGGCAGTGGTGTTTTAAAACATTACTACGTTTAGATTTGAGGGCACATAGGCGCCACACAGCAATGCTCAGAGTGACACAGCGTTTGTTATGGACAGAAGTTGCACTTACCAGCAGCGGTGAACAGTAATGGTAAGGTAGTGAAGCGGAGAAGGGAAGCACGTGTAACTATGCTTCACTAAATGTGTAGCCAGGCACTAGTGTGACGTGTGCTACCTTGCCTCCCCCAACGTCTGTCACCCGCAGAACGGTGGCCGCATGAACTTGCCTGACTGTAATAGTCAGAGTACCTGACTTCTTCGCCAGAATCTGATAGCTAACAAAGGAAAATTGTCACTTTGGTAAAAAATCGGGACATGGAATTATTCTTTGATGGAAAACGAAGATAGAGTTCCTACTTTAGTAGTAGTTTCTGCTTTCCACTGAAAAGTTCTGTCAGACCGCACTTCGCTCGTCACTCTGAGACATCAGTTCTTAAGTCACAAAAGCCTTGAAAGTACACTATCTTCAGTGCCCTTTAAACCCAAACACAGCAGTGTTTGCTGGCCACTGCTTGATAGCAGAAATGTGTGAAATATGTACCGTGTCTTGTGGCAATCTGTGGGGGGGAGGCCTATGTTCAACAGTGGACCAAGATATGCTGAAATGATGATGATGATGATGATAACAACATAAACGAGTTCATTAAATAAGTGATGTTCAATGTAAATACCAGGAGGAAGCGCAAACTAA
The DNA here is from genome assembly GCA_019845155.1 of Luehdorfia chinensis. Classification (NCBI taxonomy): domain Eukaryota; kingdom Metazoa; phylum Arthropoda; class Insecta; order Lepidoptera; family Papilionidae; genus Luehdorfia; species Luehdorfia chinensis. The sequence continues at coordinate 1,381,839 of JAHVAK010000142.1, read as the reverse complement.
TGACGCCAGTTACTCGACTCCACAGCGTCGGTAACTCTTATTGGGCAATGCATACGATTTAACAACATCCCGGATAGTGAACAAAATCTTTCAATCAAAAAGTTGAAACATTTCATTAACAAAGATTTTATTAAAATGGATCTTATAATATTAAAGAATACATGTATAGATAACACATGGGAACCACGTGACCGCTATCAATCTATTTCCACATCTTAATGTTTACTAAGCTATTGTACTTTTGATAATTATTGACAAAAAACCAAAATGTTCTGCCCTCTGGGTTCCTCCTGGTTGCACACAGGACAGAGGATTTTTGAAATGAATACTTCTTTAGAATCGTTATGTTTTGAAACTCGATGATATGAAAAAGAGACATACATCTATACGATATAGCCTGCGAGAGAATGAGATAGATTCTACATGCGTGTTTCCTATTATATTTATACTTTCGAATTCGTCCAAATCTTAGATTTCCTCGTGGATTTTTAGCTCGTCAATAAGATCAAAAACAGTTGTTGACGCTGTATTTCAAAAATATATGGATCAAATCCTTTAATAACCGTAAGCCACACGTGTCATTTGTTGAAATTGAATGTAAAATAATTATTAAACTTGTCAAAAACATTATTATAAATAAACCCCACAGTTCCTACTGCACTTTGCATTCGCGTCTTATTATCTCGAAGTTTCGTTTTCTAAAGTTATCACTTCCACCACGTGTGAACTGCACACACCTTGTATTATTTGTTTTTTTTTTGCGAACCAGTGCAGTTCATAAAAATAACGTTCAATTTGTATTATGTAAATAGTCTATATTGAATAAAAACAATTCTATTCTATTCTAAATAACCTGCACTACTGTGGTCGCACCTTTCTCGCGCGGTTTTCTCTATTCCATACGCAATCTACCACCTGTGTAACAGACGTTTCCATTCTACAAGTATTCATCCTAGCTTGCCTTGTAATGGTACAGTCGCGAGCACTAAGATAATGATTTCAAAAGACTTTGTATCTTATTACCACGTGTTAAGATTTGTAAATTTGATTTGATTTGTGTGAGTAACCACAAATATTTTCAATTGAATAATATTAATGAAAATTAAACATTATAACGCCGATGTGTCTTCGTTAATGTCTTTTTTTTAAATGGCGAGTTCTAAACTTAAGCATATAAGGCGTCTGCAGGGCATATGAGTTTGCCGCCAATCGATATCGAACGAAAACAAAACCTCGCCCAGTTTAAGTTGGCTGCATTGTTTAAAAAAATCGGCATGTAAATTGTGTGAAGAACATTTAAATTTACATGATTTTTTACTATAATATTTATTAATTTTATTTTAAATATTCCCGATTAATTAATTTTTAAATTTCACCTTCTCAAAGTTACAACTTTCGCGTCAACAGACAAAAACTACTCGAGCTTACAAGAGCAGTCTGTCCGTGTTCTGTATTTAGCATAAGATATATAAGTTAGAGAAGATCCACGTGTTTTCCTGGTGGTAGGATTCCTATGCATCCGTCTAGGTAGGTACCACCCCAGGGCTAGTTATTCTGCCGTGAAGCAGTAATGTGCAAGCATAACTGTGTTTCGGTTTGAAGGGCACTGTGAGGTAGCGTAATCACTGGGCATTTGAGACTTAAGAACTATAGTGCATGAAGATGAAATCGAGCTTTAGTTTTTTCTACATTTCACTTTCCATTAGTCCCTGACCAACTGGTCGCTTGGAAATGTATCGATTAGGTGAAGCAACCTTGCTTTACGGTCATTAGACGCAGTCAGCAGTTCCCGACACGCCCTCTCTATTTAAACAAGATGACTTTTACTACATACATACATACATAAGTTCATGACTGTATCCCATAAGGGGTAGTCAGAGACTGGGCAATCACTGCAAAAACAGATGAAGCAACAATCCACGTTTCACCAGAACAATATAATGCACTTGGTGGTGACTTTTACTGCGAAAAGCAAACATTTTATTCTTAACACACCATATACTATCCATATACTATATATAGTATATGGATAGTATATGGTGTGTTAATAAAATTAAGAATAATTTTTGCACATATATGTAAACAGCCAGAGAGAGCCTAATATATTCTTCCATTCATTATTGCGCTGCAAATTTTTTCCGCCATATCTATCGGTATTTTCGTTAGTTTTTTTGTGGTTTAATGGTTAGAGTATCTGACTACCACGCCGGGGTCGGATCGGGTCCTGGGTTCGAATACCAGCGTCAGTCAACATTTATGCAAAAACACAAAATGTTGGTTTTCGGGTCTGATTGTGATGTGATTGTCCTTGTGTCTTTTATACTGCATCCTAGCCTACCTCCGATCTTATCTCATTAGCGTTACGACACGGGTAGGTAGAGACGAGTGCCCCTGTGATTGCGCGTACACTTGTGGCATTATATGTGCTGCGCAGTTGATAACTTCCGTGTGCATTAAATAATAGTTTTTATAAAAAGGTACATTAAAAAAAAACTGTTTCAACATTCATCTTTTTTAATCTGTGCCTCTAATTATATAAGAAATGCTATTTAACAAACAAACGAAGCATTTACAATACCAACCTTAAACGAAAAGCTCTATTATAGGCACAGCTTTTGCTCACTTAATCCATCAAAGGGCATATTTTAATGGCACGAGACGACCACTAAGCACGTTTGAAAAGTCAGCGCTGAATGCGGTGCTTCTTCATAGAAATGTATCACGTGTAATAGAGAAGCGATGTCATAACGCTTTTTGGAAAATCTATTAGGTTTCAAGTGCCGCGTCGCAATGTATTACTTATATTACTTATGTTAGGAATCAGTCTAGGTGGGTACCACCGCTGTGCTTTAAATTTCATAGTACGCGAGTGCCGGTGCCGGCACCTCTGACATTGTTACTTCTATTTTAAGTGCTGATTTACCACGTGCTCGGCGGTGAAGGAAAACACAGCGAGGAAACCTGCATGTCGGTGAAATAAAAAATATTTCGAAGACATGTCTATAAGTCTGCCAACCCAGTATTGGAGCAGCGTGGCGGATTCGCCCTAGCTCCAAAACCCTCTCGGAAACGAGAGGAGGCCTGTCCTCGGCAGTGAGACATTTATAGGCTGCTACTTTACTTTTTTTTACTTTACAAGCAGCAGTGTGCAAACATTACTGCGTTCCGGTCTGACTGAGAGCTAGTGTAATCACTGGGCAAATGAGAATTAAGAACTGATGTCTCAGAGTGTTATTCTTTATACTATTTCTCTATATATTGAATTTTTACTGGTGGTAGGATTCCTATGCAGGAATCCGTCTAGGTAGGTACCACCGCAGGGCCAGTTATTCTGCCGTGAAGCAGTAGTGTGCAAACACTACTGTGTTTCGGTTTAAAGGGCACTGTGAGCTAGCGTAATCACTGGGCATTTGAGACTTAAGAACTGATGTCTCAGGGTGACGGGCGCAGTGCGGTGTCACACAGAAATATTCTGGGAGACACAGCATTTGTTGTGGGCGGACGTTGCACTTACCATCAGGTGAACGTTTTGCTCGTTTCGTCACTTTGTACAATAAAAAAAAAAAAAATTCGGTATTTGTTATGGGCAGACGTTACACTTACCACGACGTGAACGACCAGATCGTCTCGTCACTTTCTCGTATAAAATAAATGCAGTTTTCGCACATCGCTTAACTGGTCCGCTTTTAATGGAAGCGCGTGAAAGTTTTATGTCAGATGTAAAATCTACTAGTTGGGTGTATTTGCGATCGCTCCACACTGAGACCCGATTTTCGATCGCTTTGGAAACCAAGTTTAATAAAACCACGTTTTACTGAACTTAGTTCAAATGTATCATTGGAACTCGGTTTTCGTCTAACCGATTTCACCGGCTCCATTTTGATCGCGTTCAGAAAAACGAAGTTTACGTGGAATATCGTCACAATCTAAAACAAAAACTCGATGTATTTATTATTTTGCGACATCAAACAGCCTGTTTTTATGCATAAGACACATACGTATGCAAACAATAAGAAAACGTATTAAAAATATTTATTGTGTTTACATAGTTGTGCAATTGACAATGACAGCTCTCTAAACGCGTTTAAAGAGCTGAACGTCGAAAATTGTGCGTTCAGAATTTGAACCGCGTTCAGCTTTAATCGCGTTCAGTTGATGTTGGTCAAAAGCTAACAGTAGCATTGAACTCAGTTAAACGCTTAAACTTCGTTCAGCTTGAACTGATCGCGTTTAGTTTCAACGGTGAAATCCGCCCCAAGGCATCTAGCCTTAAAAGATTTTCCCGGCAAAAGTACAAATATCAATATTTTGACGCAGCTCCGTGGAGAATTCTTTGGATGTAAACACACACAGAAAATAATGGGTACTAAATAGACGTTTGAATAATAAAAAAAACTAATGGACATCAATCGACTCACGATCGCATGTTTGTTTGATGAAAAGCATCGATGAACAGGGTAGGTAGCAATTAATTGAGCCACAAACGTTCCACACTTATTGCGGCGACGTGGCGCGACGTGGCGCGACGTGGCGCGACGCAAATATTTACGTTTAATTTCCGGCAGAGGAAAGTGACTCCGCTGCTACATGAACTAGGAACTTGCTACTTAAACGATAGACGCGTAAAATCTATTTTGTCGGACTTTGCAACCAAATTTTCAATTAAAAATAAACTAGTTTTTTTTTTTCTCTAAGCACGAACACCACTATAATGTGTCATGCGTGACTTAAATAAATATTGTCGAAAAGACAATTTTTAATTACTAAGTGATTTAACAAATCAAACAACGATTTAAAGTAGTGCCATTGATTGCAAACGAAATAATAGCTAGGACTACTACTAACGCCCTCTAGTGAAGTGAATGTGCATCGCATCAGATAAGGGTAAATGCTTCAAGTCAACAAACCTATTGCGACAGAATTTAAGACTCTTATTCTTAAAAAACGCTCATCGGAATGTGAATGTTTTATCAAGATAGACAATTTCCTGTTATTCAAGACAAATTATAAATTAGTTACATTTTACTAATGTTGAAGTCATAGTCGCGATAGCCTATAGAGCTAATAATAATTCTTAATCAAATGGAACTAAAGGCGAACCTGGATAAGCTATAATATAGAGTTCACGGGACTACAATCTCTATTCCGCTTAAAGTTTTTCGCTTATACAGGTGCAGAGTGCTTTTTCCACTTATAGATGCTTAAAAACTAACTTTTTCTCAGAAACTGGTAGGAATAAATAAAAAATTTCTTTTGCATATGAAAATATAGATATCAGACATTATTATACGCAAAAAATTTGATGATGATGATGTTCTCCTAGCCGATTTCGACCACGGCGACAACTTCCGACTGCTGTCGAGAGCCATCAACTGCGCAGGAGATATTATAGTGCCACAAGTGTAGCCGCAAACACAGAGGCACTCACTCGTCCCAACCTACCTGCGCCCGATGTAACGCTGATGCGATAAGATCGGAAGGTAGGCTAGGATGCAGTGTCAGAAACACGGGGACAATCACAACACAACCAGACCCGAAAACCAACAATTTATGTTTTAGCACAAATGTTGGCTCCGGCTGGGATTCGAACCCAGGACTCGCAGCTTAGAAGTCAGTTACTCCGACCACTAGGCCACGCGGTCGGCAAAAAATTTAATCGAGACAAACACATTTTTTAGGGGCTTAAACTCTATACATTTTGGTTTCCATTCTCTTTTAAGAAAGTGACATAAGTAGCAGATGTTAGATATGTTCGGCCGTGATTTGCTTATAGAGGAGACAAATTGCAGTCTCCGTTATAGAGGTTCACGAGGGAAAAACCACTTTCTTATAAGGAGGTTTCTGTTACTCAAAGGTTTAAGAGGGTTAAAATGACGGGGCGGGGCAATTACTGTCACTTGGAGATTTTCTCGCTCATCCAGTTCTCACTTACCCAGTTTTCACTGTATAGTGTAACGTATTAACGTTATGTAAAGTCATGCCATAGCTGACGAAGAACTCGCATGAAAAATTGTCTTTTTCTTAGGTAACTCCCTCGACGCTATTTGCACACCGTCCCCAATCCACGATCTTCCAACATTAAAACAGTTTTGAAATCATCATCATCGTTTCAGCCTATCTCAGTTCCACTGTTGAACATAGGGCCTCCCCCACCTGCATCCATCGACATCGACGTAATCCTTCACTGCGGGCCGTATGACGTAGCTCTCAGAGTCGCTCAACGAACTATGGAAAGGGCTATGCTCGAAAATCGTTAGAATCCGAAACGATAACATCCGCAGCAACTAAAGTAACCAACATAGCCCCTAAGGAATTAGGTCATATAGCACGTAAAACCGATAATTGTTGGCGAAGAAAGGTTCCCGAGTGGCAACCACGTACTGACAAAAGCAGGTTAAGATGGCCCCCTCACTAGATGGAGCGACGACCTGCACGGTTTTGCGGGAAGTCTTGAAATATTTAATCTAAATTCGTACTCTTAGCTGATGCAGGCAAGCACATATTTTAAAGGTCATTGTTTTGCGGCCATACATTGTTGGCCTTGTTGAGCCTACAGCAACAGAAAATTACCTGTGTTCTTAATGGTCGATTATATTCGATAGACATAACAAAAGCAACGTAGACTTTTGAGAATTTTATGTTATCGAAAGTACTTTCGGATTTTGAGGTTATAATTAAGCATAGGTAATCGGTAAGGAGCCGTGCAGTCGCATAAAATGCGCTCTAGCATACAAGCTGATGTATTTATAGATCCAGGACAGAAATCAATGAATTGATATGATTGAATTATTTTTTTGTCTAATTACGTAACATTGGCTAGCAAACTAAGCCATGCTTGTGTCTTATGAAGTAGAGTTTTGACATTACAATTAAAGCATAAATGCTGAGTTTAATGTCCCTCCTGGCTGATTTTCTACCACAGCGATAACTTCCAAATGCTGTCGGAAGATATCAACGATGCAGAACAGAGGCCCTCAATCGTCTCAACCTGCCCACTGGCCGCCCGTTATAAAGCACATTTGATAACTTCGGAGGTAGGCTATAACTCGGGTATGATATGATTAATTGTGGGTATTCACCCAAGTAAGTTAAGTTTAAATAATCCTAAATACTTAATACTTTTAATAAAGATTTAAGTAAGTTTAATAAAATAAATCGGGATCGGATTATGACTGCCATATTTTAAAAACACAAGCATAATTCATCATCTGAATACAGAGTCATCGTTTATAATAAATTCTTTACACCGTGTTTATATTTCAATATTTTACGTAATTGAATAGAAATGTTAAAATATATTGCTTTTATTTTCTAAAAGTATTTTCCCTTGCTTTCTGATAACTTTTTGGAGAAAATTCTACCATCGCTTTTTATCCTGTGAAGACGTTAAGCTAAACATGCCGACATATACCTTAATTCGTCATGTATATATAGATTTTGTTTCTAGTTATTTCTTTATTTACGTGTTTAATAATCAGGAATCTAGAGTATATTAATGGTATCTTACTGAAATCGAGCCAATTTATGCCATATATACTCAATATTTACTTCATTCTTGATTAGATAAACACATATTTTGTGTTTATGCAATAATAATAATAAAAATCAACGCCGATAGGTGTCCGGCAGAGTAGAATAGCACAAACTTTTTTTCTACCAAGGTGTAAGAGGGGACTCACCTTTATTAGTGCAGAACCATAATATGCAATGCTGTTCACTATACAGCTCGTGGGGACGTAACGGGGAGTAAGAATTTATTGACTCGGACTAAAATGGCGGCAACGTGGTGCGCCACCCGTCACTTCTCGTTTCCCGCATGGACGAATGTGAAATGGTACATCTGAAGAAATAACTGCGGTTGCCAACCCGCCTGCCAATCGTGGCAACTATGACCAAATCCCAAAATGACAGTTACAAACTTTTGTGGCATACTTGAAAATGAAATGAAACGCTAAATAGGAAATATTAATCCTATACGAATAAAAAGGAATCTCAGTAAGACGAGCACCGTTAGAACGACAGAATTGGAAGAGCGAGTTCAGTAGAGTGGCAGGCTAGTAATATTTAAATTTAATTTCCGCCCGCGAACGCTCTCTAACTAACCAGCGACCGCGGAACTTGCAGACGAAGCTCTCAAAATTACATCAAACAATATTGACATCCGGCAGTTGGTCACGGCATGAAATTAATGTCATACTACATTGTTTTCCATACATCCATAACCCATTAACTTTCTAAGAATAATAAAATACTGGTGGCAGGATTCCTATGCCGGGATCCGTCTAGGTAGGTCAGGCACCACCCCAGGGCCAGTTATTCCGCCGTGAAGCAGTAGCGTGCAAACATTACTGTGTTTCGGTTTGAAGGGCACTGAGAACTAGCGTAATCACTGGGCATATGAGACTTAAGAACTCATGTCTCAAGGTGACGAGCACAGTGCGGTGTCACACAGAAATGTTCTGGGTGACACAGCATTTGTTATGGGCAGACGTTACATTTTTCATCAGGTGAAAGTTTTGCTCGTTTCGCCACTTGAGCCAAAAAAAAATATACACTGTAGACCATACTATTCTATCTCACCCATAATTACTTTATTTTGCATGCAAAGCGTGCAAGTATTAACATATAAGTTCAAATTGCATGGTCAAAGTTTCAGTTTGCTCAAAACTCTTGTGTAGGAATGTCAAACTCGAACACCTGCTCGAACAATAAAACATATCAATGAAGGAAGGTAAGTTACTTTGCTAAGATCCGCATGCAAAATATAAAAATGGTGTATATTACCTAGTTTATATACACCATTTATATACTAGGTAATATACACCATTTTTATATTTTGCATGCGGATCATTAGCAAAGTAACTTACCTTCCTTCATTATAATGGATTTCCGCAAAGTAACGCCTGATTCTATCAACTATACATATATCAATGTTATTGGCGAGGAACCGGAAAAAAAATTATGGGATCTTTTATTTTCTCCATAGACATTTATAACTTATTAACATTGATATTTAAAAAACACGCAGTCAGCGACTCAAAAACGTCCTCAAAAAGAGTGCACTATGCGCTCAATTCGTTTACTATACTACGTCGTGGAACGATATGCCGTGGGTATAAGATTAAATTTGTGTTTATTCAGATTTTGTGTTGGTGATCGATCGAGGACGCTTTTTGAAGTGATTTTTATATGGAACTGCATATTTTGTTGTATATCAAATGCTTATTTATATAACATGTGTATACATTATTTACAATCAACATATAAATCACATTAATTTATTGCAACATATATGTTTGTAGCCATAGGGTTTGCAAGTGCAGAGTAATGCTAAGAACTCACGGAGCGATTTTCACCCTACCCCCGCCCGTTGCCGGAACAGCCGTTTTATTTCTATACTCACGAGACCGGAGTTTCATGCGCGCCTTCCGTTTGTTTTGCTTGCGCCACGGACAGTCCGTGATCATGTTACATCGATCTATTTACCAACATAAATTGATAATATAAAAAATATTGATATAAAAAAATAGTATTTTAAAAACTAAAACCCGACTACTGAAAAATCTGTTTTGATAATGTGGGAGTTTGATAAGTTTGATAATTTTTTTAACAAGTGGGCCTAGTTTCTATATCGCTCTAATATATTTACTGTGCATCTTTGTCCTCTATGTAATGATCTATTTTATAATACGCAGTCAAAAACGATCAATAGAATAACGATAATACGAATTAATAATGATTAGCACAAGTCAATTTAATAGTTATCTTAATACTATAATAAAACATGAAATTTGTAGTTTTGAACGCAACTAATTCCCTTACAAATTATGATTGTATTAGATTTCCCGTTTATGGAGGAATGTTGTAAGGATATACAGCTTCGTGCTACAGCAAGGGTTGCCAAGCGTTTTATTTCATAAAGTGACGAGACGAGCAAATCGTTGACCTGATGGTAAGAGCAACGTCTGCCCCTGAGACATTAGTTCTTAAGTCTCGTATGCCCAGTGATTACGCTAGCTCTCAGTGCCCTTCAGACCGAACAGAGTAATGTTTGCACACTACTGCTTCGCGGCAGAATAACTGGCCCTGGGGTGATACCTACCTAGACGGATTCCTGCATAGAAATCCTACCACCAGTAGTACTAATATTATAAATGCGAAAGTTACTGTCTTTCTGTCCGTTTGTTACCTTTTCACGGTTCAACCGCTGAACTGATCTTGATGAAAGTTAGCAAAGAGATGATAGCCTGCATCCTCGAGACGGACATGGGAGATAGCCACTGTTTATTCCGGAAAATAAAATAGTTCCCACGGGATATTTAAAAAAACCGATATCCACGCGGACGAAGTCGCAGGCATCAGCTAGTACTTTATAGTAACGTATCTTACTCTATTATTGATGAATACACTTTATTTTTTTACTATATTACTATACTGTATTTGTTTCTTATTAAATCCTTAATATTACAATGATTCCGCATCAGTTGAAGTAGTTATGTATTTAAACGAAGCGTATTTAAATTTTAACTCTTATGGACCGAATAAATGGGGGGTAAGTACGAGCTTCGGATAATATACATTAAAATAGTTTAAAAACTTAATCTAACCTAATCAGTTTAATCGCTTTTGAGCTGTCGCTCAGTCAGTATTTTCGCAGATGGCTTTACGAAATTTGTATGTTGTCCAGGCCGATTATCGACCACGGGAGATATTATAGTGCCACAAGTGTACGCGCAAACATGCCCGATGTAACGCTCATGCAATAAGGTCGGAGGTAGGCTAGGATGCAGATGTCAGAGACACGAGGACAATCACAACACAAGTAGACCCGAAAACCAACAATTTGTGTTTGAGGCCTGGTAGTCAGGTACTTTACTAGGTAACGCGGTCGTCAATATAAAGCGCACAGAACAATAAAAATCTTATTAGGATATGTCATCAAATATAATATATGAATAATATTAAAACAACAACAACAACAAGCAGGATTATTATATCTACATGTAAGACGTTAATGATAGCATTATTAAAGTAAAGTAATAAGCCTAATGGGCACTGTCCCACAGCTGGGCACTTTTAACAGGAAATGTCCGCCACGCTGCTCCAGTGCTAGTTGGCGGATTACACGAGTCTTTGAAAGTCCTCAGACATGCACGTATAAAGATATTTAAGTGTTCGCAGCTTGGATATGCTCACACCAGGAAGCGAACCAGGGTCAACAGCGTAATGTGAAATTTTAAGGTGATCGCTGGGCCCCTGGGCTACCACGGCACGGCCAACCCTCGAAGCTGATTATTCGAAAAACCAAAGGGTTTCCCCGCCGTTTACCAACATAGCAACGGATTTCCGAAACAAGCAATGAACTCATGTTCAATTATTGATCAGCGTATCGATTATTCGCAACGCCCTTCAGAAAAGCGCTCAACATTAGGCGACCTTAAAAAAATTCCACTGCAATTTTCTCCTTCACCAATCAAATCGGGCGTGCCGTGCCTCGGCGTTGCGAGCTTAAGCAACCTTTTGATTCGCTGACTGAGACATGACATTTAAATTAAAGTATGTAATTTACATACATTTATTTGCAAGATAAGATTTTATTGAAAGATAAGTTACATTTATTCGGCTAAGTTCACACGGCCAAGAAACACACACACACATTAAAAGTGATCGTAATTAAAACGATTCTAGCAATATTTAGGTATTCACACAGACATATTAGTTCACTACGATCAGACCTTTTAATTATATTAATTAGAAAGTAACGAGACGAGAAAAACGTTCACTTTATGTGCAACGTCTGCACATAACGGATGCTGTTTTACCCGGAATATTTCTGTGTACCACACCGCGCTCCGAGGCATCACTACTTCAGTCTGACATGCCCCTAGAAATTACACTAGCTCTCAGCGCCCTTCAAACCGAAACACAGTAACGTTTGCACACAACTGCTAAGGGCCTAACCGACCCTGCACCTTCCTACCTCTACCTTCCTAGACGGAATCCTATCACATGTAATTGAAGGCCTTGCTGACAAAATTTAAAGCTACCTTTAGATATTGAGTGAGGGTTTATCAACGGCTACTTGCCGCGCCGTAGCGATACAAGGAAATCATCCACACCACACCACGCGTGTGTTTTAAGAGTCGATTGAGGAAAGCTCCATGAGTCGTTTGAGGAAAATGACATTACTCGTCGGAGGAAAATGACATTACTCGCCGGAGGAAAATGACATTACTCGAGGGAGTAAAATGCCATTACTCGACCGAGGAAAATGCCATGACTCGACTAGGAAAATGCAAAATTAAAATGAAATGAAAGTCGACTGGGTGAAATGTTTGGATAATCTCATGACTTCCGGCAGGCCCTTCTCTAACCTTAAAACTCTCGAAAAATACATACATAAGATTACGACTGTATCCCATAAGGGGTAGTCAGAGACTCGGCACTCACTGCAAAAACAGATGACTGCCACAATCCACGTTTCACCAAAACAATATAATGCACTTGGTGTGATAGGTGGTGAGCCCATCGCCATCATGCGCTGTTGGGTGAACAGTGCAGTTTAATTCCTTACTAGCCTTTTACGAGATCCATTGCGAAAATACTAAATACTAAATCGAAAATACACAGACCGGTGACAACGGGTGACGGATAGTTTTTCGTTTTCCCATTCACACTCGCCATAAGTCTATCTATTTTGCATACATACATACATATAGTCACGTCTTTTTCCCATAAAAGGAGTAGGCAGAGGCCATTTACGTAACCTACTTTTCGCCATCGCGGGTAACTAGACGGGTGGTAAACCACGTCGCCGCATTTTGATACTAGTCAATAAATTCTTACTCCCCATTGCGCTCCCACGAGCAGTGTAGTATTGCATATTATGGCGTTATTCTGCACAAACAAAGGCTGTCCGTATAATACCTTGAGATTGCAGGGCTCTTTGAGTAAAACAATTCCGTTTTTATTGAGCATACTCGTTCTTACCGTCCCGGGTTCAACTACCACGTAGTCAATATTTTAATTGAGGTTCGGTACCCAAAATAGGGTCTGGTCAGTAAATGTCCCCGACACTGCAACCAAACCCTCCATCGATCAGATCGCAGGTGTTATATTGGACACGGGTAGGATAACATATTGTGTCCACCGATAAACACAGATTATATTTTCTAGTTGAACCGAAAGATGTCGCCACTGTTGTAATAGCCAGGATACTGAATACTTATACTGGTGGTAGGATTCCTATGCTGGAATCGGTCTAGGTAGATACCACCCCAGGGCCAATTATTCTGCCGTGAAGCAGTAGTGTGCAAACATTACTGTGTTTCGGTCTGAAGGGCACTGTGAGCTAGCGTAATCACTTGGCAAATGAGACTTAAGAACTAATCTCTCAAGGTGACGGGCGCAGTGTGGTGCAACACAGAAATTCTGAGTAGCCACAGCATCTGTTATGGGCAGAAGTTGCACTTACCATCAGGTGAACGTTTTGCTCGTCAAGTCCACGGTGTCAAATTATGCTGAAACCAGCCACTAATTAGGCGTCCCGTGGGCTACTAAAATTCTGTTTGGTCACACCACATTGTTTTTTTTTGTTTATTATACTAGTACCAACAATAACATACCATTTACAAAAAAAGTGCATATAAGCCCGTCCCAATTTGAAAACCAAATTCCCGATTATTTCAACCTTCCATTCCGAAATTTGACACAGGACCTGGCAACACTACTTCCAAGTGTATACAGTCGGCAATACAATTCTATCAAATCCGTGTCACTAAACCGGTATAAACGTTTTCATTTATTTGTCGTTTCGCACCGACATCGCCCGGCCACCCCTAAAGCGGGTATAAATTGAAATAAGTTAAACAGGCGTTAAAAATAACCAGCGTATTCTTTGGTCCCTACAAATGTCGGTGGAAATCAAAGAGCAACAAATAAAAACAACGCGCGCCCGTGATCCGGGCGAAATAAAAAGACCTCAGCGAGCAAACTCGGCCCGAGCGGAGCTCCCCACATGTTCACACGCGTACCTCAAAGCAAAGGACAATCAGATAAAACAAAGTTGCAACGGTATTATTTAAGCTTCGTAATAATTGCGGATTAGGTAAGATTATTGAGCCGTGTGGTAGCGGCTTAAGAGAATCTACCACTCCATCTCATCCCGGGGATGTCGTAAAAGTCGACAGAGGGAAAAGTTAAAACAAGAAGATGGGCAGCAGCATCTTCCTGGAACATCTGAATAAATAAACTGCGGTTGCCAACCCGCCTGCCAAGCGTGGCAACTATGGCAAAATTCCTCTCGAAATGAGAGCTACACACTTTTGAAGTAATCTATGGGGGAAGGCCCATGTTCAGCAGTGGGCTAGTGATAGGCTGAAATGATGATGATGATGATGATGATTGTGAAAAAAGATATAGTACTGGTGGCAGGAGTCCTATGCACAAAATCGTCTCGGTACGTACCGCCACAGTGCTAGTTGTACTGCGGGAACAGTAGTGTGCAGACATTACCGTGTTTCGGTCTAAAGAGCACCACTGTCAGCTAATGTAATTAATTACTGGGCATATGAGACTTACGAACTGATTTCTAAAGTAGACGAGCGCAGCGCGTTGCAACGCAGAAATTTGCGATATAATTTTCCGAGGTATAACACAGCATTTATTATTTGCAGACTTTACACTTACCAGGTGAAACATTAGACCCGTCCCCTCACTTTCTTCCACTAGAAAAAGCCTTTTCAGACATCCATAGTGATCATACATGGAAATACTGATGATTATGTAAGTGTATAAAGCAAGGAAAGTCCACTTAAAGGTAGGTAGTGGGATAGTAAGTGATCAATTTCATAATACATACAGTGCGGCAAGGCTATTCTAAATACATCACATGATGCAATATTTTTCACTGCAGCCCAAGAAATACCTCGTTGCTGTGATTCGGATTCCCAGTCTCGTCACCTTACGAAACTATGCAGTTTCATTAAACGCTACCTATTTTAATACATTCTGAGGTATAATTTCAAAGGTTTTCGTAGCGATGTTGTGAATGAAAATATACTGGCAACAGTTAATCGAGCACCAACATCGCCAATCTTGTCTTTACCATATAACATGTAGTAATGTAGTAAAGTAACAACCTATAAGTATCCCACTGGTGAGCACAGACCTTTCATTACTAAGAAGGTTTTATAGAACCGGGAAAAGACTGCCACACTGCTCTGACGCAGGTTGGCACGTAACATGTCGTCGAAATATTTCTGTTTCTAGATATGAAGGTTTTGAGGACCTCATAAATTAGTACTGAAAATTGCGAAAACATTTTAGTGGTGCCGGCGCCAGGGGTCGAACTTAGATCACCCGCGTGCTATGAAATTAAGGCGACCCGGCCCCTGAAATACCATAGCTCATGTGCAAATAATAAAAAGTAAATCTTAAAATATTATAATCTCACTCACCCACGCGCCCGTTCTAATGAATGGAAATACAAGCGTAACACGATCGATCCACTAACATCGCATATGTGGGGTAAACTAGCGATCGAGGGCGACAAAGCGGCTAAGAGCTCGCCCAAGCGACGCTAATAATGTTGACATTTAGTTTCTTCCCATCTAGGAGATCGCTCGGCTACACAACTTCCGATAGCTGTTAAAGAGCGAAGTAGGTACTCGTGCATACAATGTTCGCCCATCAATTTAATCAATAGAAGAGGACGGGGCGAGTGAATCGATTGTATAGAAACGTTTGTGTCAATAGGGGACAACTTGGACTGACATCGCAAATATGTTCAGATTTAAAATACACAGAGCGGTGGAGGAGAGTACGTGAGTGGCGGGGTCTTGTACTCCTACCGCCAATCTACCAGAAGCGATTCTGAGTGTGGTGGTTATGAAACTTATCTTGGGTGAGGCCGTTATCCTACGGTAGGTATGTTACAGGATAGACGTCGCAATGCAGGAGATTAGATAGTCACCTCAGTTTAAATCCCACAAAATCATTCTAATGTTTGATACAGTCCTGCAGTGAATGGCGGAGTTGAGTGTACAAAGAGGGAAAATAAATTATGGCAGAGAATTTCTGATAGCGTTCCATTTCATTACAGCTATTGCAGTATCGTCGGAACTGTTCAAAACCTACGTTCATTCAAAAACGGTTGCTTTGACATACTCTTTACTCTCTCTCAGTCTGGCCGAGCGAAGTTTCCTTAAACAAATCAGCCATTCACCCGGACAAAGCTCAGTTAGCACAAAAGAACACCGGACACTGAAAATTTGCTTAAAACGGAAATGTTATTCTCATTTCTTTGAATCAAAAGAGATTAATTCTTAAGCGCTATATCTAAGCTCGTTTAACTTGAAACGCATGCTAATTTCAGAATACCAACAAGGTATTTTAAAATTGACTTTAGAGAGAAGATTAGAGAGACATTTTGTCAATTTTAGTTGTTAAATTCAATCCACAATAGGTGAAGTGCATAAAATACAATTACTAGAATAGTTGCAATCTTCAAAAATGACACTTCGTACAAATTATATTGTAATAAATTGTAAGTATAATACACATTAAACACTCACACAAAATGACACAAATGACAATTAACTACACTACATTAAATTTATGCCAATATGCCTCGCTAAAAAAATATAAGTATGTTACTTCTTTGTATACCCATGAAATTCCTGGTTATTTTAAAGTCATTCTTTAATGAAACGCTCTTCTTTTTAATGTTACATAATATTATTATTATATCTTTGATTTATTGTACTAATAAATACAAGTTTTGTGTTTATAAGGTTAATATAGCACCGTGGTACATAAATAATTTCATAAATGTCTCCTAACCCAATGTATTTATTGTATCAAAACGTCCGTGGCCTGCGAACTAAAACTAGGCAATTTCGGAATAGCATAACAAGTAATAATTTTAATATAGTATTGATTACGGAAACCTGGCTGACTGATAGTATTTATAGTGGTGAATTGTGTGACAATAGATACGACTTGTTTAGATGTGACAGAAATATAAATTCTTCTCAGTAAAAAGAATGGCGGCGGTGTCATGATTTGCACGTCTACATTCTTACAAGCCGAAGAACGGACGGATTGGGTATGTAAAGACCTTGAATGTCTGTGGATAACAGTACCTGGTTAGTGTTTAACTTGTCAAAATAGGCGTAATTTGCATACTGGAGTTGTATATATACCCCCTGACAATTTACAATCAAAGCGTTTAGATTGTTTTATGGATATGCTTACAAAAATCATGACCCAATGCACGGATGACTATTTTATAGTGGTAGGTGACTTCAATCTTGCGAATATATCGTGGTCCTCTTCAGGCCCTAACATACTCAAGCGGGGTTCCATTGAGTTACATAATTCCGCGGAGAAGTTAATTGATCTATGCAATTTATCAGGGCTAAATCAACATCTTGTTAGTAACGTTAGCAGCAACGTCCTGGACCTAGTTTTTAGTAATGTCAACATAGACATTACCCTTTCAGATATCTGCCTTGTATCAGAAGACAAATATCATCCTTCGTTATTGCTAGACGCATCTGATCTATTATAACCATGTTTAAGAAGTAAACCACTTACAAATTTCAAGGACTACAGAGCTGATTATGATAAAATAAATAAAACCCTCTCAGAAGTTGACTGGTCATCAGTTTTAATTGGCAACTCAATTGATGTCGTAGTACAAAATTTTCATGCCCAACTTCGACTAATAATTGATAAATTTGTACCGAAATGTTCGTCTCGTTTATCTACCTACCCTAGCTGGTATTCTAAACCTCTAAAACATATCATTCGAGAAAGCTTGTAAAGCATAAAATCCTCGTGACTATGATGAGTTTTGCATACTACGATCTAGACAAAAGAAGTTACAGAAGCGGTGTTACAAGTGTTACATTAATAAAATGGAAAGTTTCCTCAAAAAGGATCCCAAAATACTATTTAAAATCTTTTTTGGTCCTATTTAAAATCTTTACGTCGTAGCAATTCTGTGTACCCTAATACGTTATTTTTGGGATCTGAATCATACACAAATGAACAGAATATATGTGCTGGATTTAGTAAATTTGTTGAAAGTGTTTTCCAAAAGCCTTCTTCCTCATATGATTACTCGCATATTCGTGATGTTGAATCCGATGACATCACAAATAATGCACACTTCAGTATAGAAAAAAATTTTCGCCCACTAAATACGCTCAAAGTAATAAAGGGCCAGGTAGTGATGGCATACCTCCCTTATTTATACAGAAATGTGCAAAGCATTTAGTTAAGCCTCTTTCAATTATCTTTAATATGTCACTAAATATCTTTAAAACATTTCCTAGTAAATGGAAAGAAGTCCTTAGTAATACCTATACACAAGAGTGGATCCAAAAATAGAATTGAACACTACCGTCCCATCTCCATATTAAACACTTATGGAAAGATCTTTGAGAAGCTAATTTTTTCACGTATCAGCCCTACAATTTACAGATCAATACCAAAAGAACAACATGGTTTTATGTGCAAAAGATCTACAGTGACTAATTTAGCGGTCCATTATATACATCTGAGCATGGATGAAGGGCAACAGGTTGACGTAATTTACACGGACTTTGAAAAGGCGTTTGATCGTGTTGATCATGCCATCCTGCTGCGTAAACTTTGCACTTTGGGAATTCATGGTGATTTACACAGATGGGTAACCTCTTACATAAGTAACAGAAGGCAAGCAGTTTTACTTGGTAGTGCTCGCAGTGATTTCGTTTCTGTGACTTCTGGCGTCCCTCAAGGGTCCATACTCGGACCTTTGCTGTATAACGCATATCTATTTCATATAAACGACTGTCTCCACCATTCGAAGTACTTAATGTTTGCTGATGATAAAAAAATCTATCTTAAAATAAGATCAAATGATGATTGTGTCTTGATTCAAAACGATATAAATAACCTAACAACTTATTACAAAAACAACAGAATAACCATGAATAGTGGGAAATGTGTAAAAATAACCTTCACGCGCAAGAAACATTATATAGATTATAATTATATGCTTACAAATAACTTAATAAAAAGGGTACCTTCAGTTAGAGACCTTGGCATTATATTGGACTCCCAACTAACATTTAGAGAGCATATGGAAAGTATTGTGTAACAAAGCCTACAAGCAAATTGGATTTATCAAGCGCGTCTGTACCTCCTTCAACAATATTGATTGCATTAAGTCACTCTACTTTGCATATGTACGGAGTACTCTTGAATGCGCTAACACTATTTGGTCTCCCAAGTATGCCAAATATAAACAAAGAATTTAATCAATACAGAAACTGTTTATTCCAATTCTTGTCATCTAAGGACCATAGAACTTTTGCTGCTTACAGTGATGCCTGCAAATACTACCGCTTAGATACTTTAGAGTTAAGGCGACTTCAACACGATATGATGTTACTACATGGATTATGGTCTGGCAACATTGACTGTTCGGATCTCTTGTCTAATCTATCGCTAATGGTTCCTAAATATCGTACAAGACATACGCCTTTGTTCCACGTACCACGAACGAAAACAAACTATGCGAAAAATTCCACTCTGTGTCGCATAGTTCACAACTATAATAAATACGATACCGATTTGGATATTTTTAACCTAACTAAGAACTTTTTGAAACAAGAATAAACAGGGCATAACCTATTCAGGCATTGGCACACACAAAGACTCACACACTGCTTTTCACGCACAGTCACACGCACAGCACACATACACACACAAACACACACACTCACAGTCATGCATACGCGCGCGTGCATTTTGTTAACTTTTTTTAAGAATAGTTTTATAAATCGTGTAATCTTTATTGGCCTTACTGTTAAGTATCATGTATTGTAAGTACTGTATATACAACGCTGTATGATTACCTAAATAAATAAAATAATAAAAAAAAACAGCGTATTCGAGGATTTTTTTAAAAATTATACTAGCAATTCTATTAAAATTTCTAATATTAAAAAAAAAACACTAACTAAAATTAAAAGATTGTGCTAGGAGATGATTCAGGTCAGTAGTCGAATGGCGGGCTGATCCTGCGACATAATGTTCCACAGTCCGCAGTCCGTCCCTAAACCTTTAGTCTATTGCCGCTTAATAAAGGTAACCCTCTAATAGATTTTTTTTTCATATTTTCATACAAAGCATTCAAAAAATCTGTCAAAACTCATTCTCCTCATAAGGTAATAATATTTCATAATTATTATCATATCATTCAAATCATAAAATTTATATCATCAACTTGACAACAAAACAACACCTTAAGACACCAAAACCTCTCCGACGCTCCATGACTGGTCTACATTAGAGAACTAAGAGAAAGACTTACCTCCAGGTGCCCCCTGAAGAATCATTGCTGTTCTCCTTTAGCTGGGTGGCGCTTGCACTCTGCAGGCTGGACGCATTCACGCTAAAAAAGTAAAATTGAATATATATTTTTGGAGTGAAGTTTCTTTGGGACCAATGAGAGTAAAATTAAATTTGCACAAATAAATTGTTTAATTTCGACCTTTATAGCAGTTTTTTTGTGCAACTTTTCTGTTATTACACATACATAAGATCACGACTGTATCCCATAAGGGGTAGTCAGATACTGGGCACTCACTGCAAAAACAGATGATTGCCACAATCCACGTTTCACCAAAACAATATAATGCACTTGGCGTGAAAGTGTTAGTAATTCGTATCGTATAAATAAACCTTTGTACTTAAAAAAAAGCAGTTATTATGAAGTTATCTGTTAATAAATCAGTTCATAAAATTATTTAAAAAAGTTGGGCCCTTAACTGTACACAAATTCACCTATGTTTATGTTAAAAAAATTTAAAGGAAAAAAATTTTTTTGATAATAGCTGACGCCCGCGACTTCGTTCTCGTGAAGCTCAGATACCTTAAATCATCCATCATGCGTAACTTCTCTTATTTATATTATTAAAATATTATTGATGTTGTCCGTGTGGTGGCGGCTCCGCCTGTGATGGCGGTTTAAGAGAATCTGCAACCCCATCTCAACCCGTGGGTGTCGTAAAAGTAGACAGAGGGAATAATAAAAAACCAGGAGATGGGCAGCAGCATCTACCTGGAACATCTGCAAAAATAAACTGCGGTTGCCAACCCGTCTGCCAAGCGTGGCAACTATGGCAAAATCACCCCAAAATTAGTGCTACAAACTATTGTGGCAATCTGTCGGGGAGTCCTATGTTCAGCAGTAAACTAGTGATGGGCTGAAATAATGATGATGATGATTATTGATGAGGACTAGTAGATCACGGTTTCGCTGGTCGTGCAGGAGGAAGCAGCAAACAATAAGAAATAAAAACTTAAGGATTAGAAAAAAGCAAATATTGCGCCAAGTAGAAAACTGACTGCAATACGAGTATACTAAACTATGTTAAAGGATTTCTTTCGTTCAGCTAAAACATGCAGATTTTGCGACTTAAGAAACACGTGAACAAGCTACGCAGACCGTGGGAGTCGCTCTTACTTAAGTTGGAGTTTCTTTGGTCGCCAGATTAAGAGATCATTTAAAAACAAGTGTGCCGTCCGCTCGCCGCTTAGCAATGTTTTAGCGGGAAGTCACATCTAATACAAAATTATGGTCCGTGCAAATTATGATAGAAGCAAATTAAGCAAAAGTTTTGCCTGTACCGCCCGGGCATCTAAAAAAAGTTATGATTAACAAAATTCGCGTGAATACAACGTTAAACGTAATCTCAGAATTCAAGTGACTTCTCTAAATTTAAAACGTAATTATGACTGAAGGAAAGAATTTTGCTCTTAAAACACTTAAGGCTAAAATCAGAGCTACTGCTTAATATTCTATGACGGTCCGCCAGTTCACGACTTTCTGAGGCTATTTATAGTCTGTTTATTTTTATGGTATTTTGTGAACGACGTGGAATAAGAAGGAAAAATTCCGCCTTCCCCCCTCTCAAGTCGCTGTAATATTTTGTGGTAAATCTCCTTTTGTTCGGGTAACAGACGTGGTTCAGTTTGACTCAGGCAAGCGTTCTAATACTCAGATCAAATCGTTTGTTAGCTCTCCTCTACACGGTGTGTGGGCATACCAAAGTCGAATAACTCTTTCTGGAAATTGTTATTATTTTGTTCGCAATAAGTCCCAGTGCTTCATTGAAACAAAGATTATATGAAACGAGCAAAACGTTCACTTGATGGTAAGTACAAGCGTCTGCCCATAACAAATGCTGTGTCACCCAGAAAATTGCTGAGTGACACCACACTGTGACGAAGTGGCAGACTATCTTGTAGATCTACCCCTCGGGAATCTATTTCGGCAACTAACTATTTATTCACTTAAATAAAATAATAAAGCACTGTGGTTTTCACAGATTTTTTAAAGGTTTACCTGAGCTGGGAATCGAACGATACAAACTTTATTCGAGAGCTCTTATCTTTGTCACAGACCGCATCAATTGGTACCATAAATTAAATGACACATTTTTTTACGTAAGAAATATAAATTTTGTTTTTCAAACCTAAATTTTTTTACAATCTTACAACGTTTCGTAAAGGGGTTCATTCGACGGAGAAGAAACAAGCGAAAGAAACTCCGCATTAATCATCTTTTTTGTATTTATTTTTCTTGTCTTATTCATGAAACATTATTTACAAAACAAAGAGTAGTTTCACAGACAATCGAAGCAAGCTGAATAAAATATTTCAAACAAATTTAATTATACACTAGCGGACCCGACAGACGTTGTCCTGCCCGAACGTTGGCTTGTCTGCTGTTAACAGATTCAGCAAAAGATTTTTCGATATTCGAATTATCGATAAATACTGAGAGACTTTTGTCATTTTCCTAGAACTCTATCGCAGCTCCACCTACCGGGTCCAATTCTGAATCTAAACTATCCAGGGAACCACACAAACACACACAAAAAAAATCAATCAAAATCGGTCCAGATGTTCAGGTGGAGTTCAGTGACACACACGCACAGAAGAATTATATATATAAGATATATAAATGTATTGCAAACTTAAGCAAACCTTCCTCCGCAAATAGCACCTGTTCATAAGTATGACACATGTAATAGCCATTGTCCTCCTCAACCATATTAGAGGGAATCGAACGACCTGTCACATGACGCCGCTGCAAGCAGACTCTAGTCTACCTAACAAAATTGACATTACTAAGATTATCTTTACAGAGCGTACTTATAATCTCCCACAAGACCACTTACAATTTTTTGTTTGTATAACTGCTACGTCGTCGCTAAATAGCGTAATCTTTGCATATTTAATTGGTTCTTTTCCCGGATCAGGTATAAAATCTGTAATGCGTTCACACGATTTTTTCTGATATTTTTAAAAACAAAAACGTTTTCTTTGAGTAGTTTTTTTTACTTTTGCGTTTCCTCCATGTACTTACCTTTCGTTTTTTCTTTATATAAGAATAGCTCGCTTAAAGTATTATGTTTACGTAGCAGGCACGTATTATTGTTAAGTAAATTCTTTAGTATTATTACTGTAACTTTGTACGCGTGGATATGAGTTTTTTTAAATATCCTGTGGGAACCATTTGATTTTTTCGGGACAAAAAGTATCCTACTCGAATGTCCGTCTCCAAGATGAAAGCTACTTAGCTGTTACATTATCTCAAAAACTAGAAATAGGAAGAAAATTAGTTCACGGAATAATACATTAAATTTTTTATTATTTTACGGAAGTGTGTGTTAGAACTATGATATAAAATAAAATATTTATCTATTCTACACCATCACTTTCTATTGTTCTCTGAAGCATTTTGAGTTTATTTTTCTAGCTTACACATGTTTGTTAAAATGAATAATGACAGATCTTACGCTACAAAATTATTAATTATTATCGCTTCGTTACAAAAAGGACAGAATAAGGTTAGGCGCTAAGGACCTTAAGTATGTATCGTATTCATGCAACAGGCCAACGGCACGGCATACGGTTATTCAAATATTGGTTAAAGGCGCCATTTCGCTAAGCTCAAGCTAGTCTGTATGTCTGTAAAAACGTACTCACGATGTAGCTAGTGCTGAGCTTCTTTTACTTTAAGATTTCTTTTTATAACAATGATCTAAATCTGAATTAAACGTAGTAGATTAGGTCATGCTTTATAAACTGCTAATTACTCAAAGGTGAACCATGTTCCTCCCTAATGATATACAAAACAAACATTTTTCATCTGTTAAACCAATTTAAAAAAAGGGGTTATCAATTTTTTTGTATTCGGGCACAACTTCTTTATTTCCGAACCGACTTTCATGATTCTTTTCTATAAGAAAGGGGATCTCGTATAGTTTTGGTCAAGTTCTGACGGTGGGATCCGTGGGAAAATCATAAAACTTTGGAATTGTCGTCTTAACGTTTGTTTTTTGATTAAATAATAACTTCGCAAACATTAGCGACCGGCTAAATCGGTGAGATTTTAAATTTTAAAATGCTGTTTTGTTTTGTCTATAGCGAAGGCATCCTAGACCTGTTGTTCTAGACCGTTCTGCGCAAGAGATAATCAAAACGCTTAACAAGCCATTGTGATCGCCTCGCTGACAATGGCATATCAAACGCGAAAGATAAACAAACCCGAGCGGTGTATGGCCATTTCGCGGAAGTCGGGGAGAAGTTTCGAGAAGGTTCGAGATGCGTCATGTTTTGCTCACGTAACGATTAATTTGCAAATTTATGAGCCATTGAAAGGCGGGAATTTTCCACGTAACTATCTGGCGATAAATTATCGACGAATAGCAAAACTGTTTCCTATAACTCGGACGGACGGACGTTATCAGCTGTTGGTGGGAGTTGTGGAACGCAACAGTACTAACAAACGACGTGGCTTAGTGGTTAGAGTACCAGATTTCTACGCCGCTGGTACTGGGTTCGAATCCAAAAAAAAGAAATTGTTGCTTTTTGGGTCTGCTTGTGTTGTGATTGTCTCAGTGTTCTTACACTGCATCCTAGACTGCGTTCTTATCTCATGAGCGTTACATTATATTAGGCACGGGTAGGCTGGGATGTGTGCCCCAGCGTTTGCGGGTACACTTGTGGCACTATAATATCTCCTGCGCAGTTGATAGCTTCCGACAATATTCGGTAGTTGTCGCTGTGATCGGCCCGGAGGACATCGTCCGAGTTGCCTCGGAGTGCGGGCCGGACTGAAAACCAATTTTTACTCCTGTCCATGCTGCTACACAGACTCATTTAATATAATTTTTTCACTTTTATTAATTTTTGGCAATATTATTTTATGTTCTGTGTAATTCCATTTTTTTTGTTTTGTTTTGTATCTATTGTGATTAGACCGTGAACAAATGAGCTACTTTCATTCATTCTTTCTTTCTTTCTTTCTTTCTTTCTTAAATAACAAGGAAACCAATAGCAGCTGTTACCAATGACTGTTAGATGAATGTAGGAACCGTGCTTATATCAGTTCCTTAGCGCAGTGAGGTGGCGGCTCGTTCAAAGAATACTGCCACTCCATCTCATCCAATGGATCTCGTAAAAGGCGAGTAAGGAATTAAACTGCACTGTGCACCCAACAGCGCATGGTGGCGATGGGCTCACCACCTATCACAACAAGTGCATTATATTGTTTTGGTGAAACGTGGATTGTGGCAGTCATCTGTTTTTGCAGTGAGTGTCCAGTCTCTGACCACCCCTTGTGGGATACAGTCATGATCTTATGTATGTATGTATGTAGCGCAGCGACGTTTTTCTTTTGCATAAATTGACAAACCGGGCTAAACGTTCACCTGGTGGTAAGTGCACGTCTGTCCATAACAAACTGTCAGCCAGAGCAATTCCGTGTGGCCCCACACTGCGCCCGTCACCCTCAGAAGCAGTGAGAGAGATGGGCGTATGAGACTTAATAACTGATGTTTTACGGTGATGGGCGCAGTGTTGTGTCACACAGATTTGTTCTGGGTGAGACAGCATTTCCTATGGTGCTGCACATTTGTCGGCTAGGTTGGTTTTAGTGGCTAAGAGATTGGTCCGCGCTATGGGTCGCAGGTTCGATTATAGCACAGGACAATTTGTTTACTACACATAGTTGTTCAGAGTCCGGTTGTTTGTGAAAATTCTCGACAGTTAATTTTTGGACAAGCGGCAAAAGTCATAAGTGCAGGAATACTTACATCTTCTTATTGGCCACAGATGGTTCGATGATCAGTGGGAGTCCACAATACGAGTAACCTAAAACAAGATTTATATTCATATTGTATTAAATTTATAACGATGCTGTATACCGTGGTAGCTCTGGGTCTTGCCATAAATGTATATAATGCGTGTGTATATATGCACAGCACGCGAGTGAACAGAGTTCGGTCCCCGCTGCCAGTACCTCTAAAATTGTTCTGCGATAATTATTTCGTATATTCTCGCGTGGACCGCGGTCTGTTTTATTGTTTGTTCGTGTTTCGTTGCAATCTATGAGGGAGGCCTAAGCAGTGGACTATATCTATATGATTATAGTATAGAATAGAAAAATATTTATTAATCTTTCACCAACTCCATTTACAAAAAAAGGACAAAATAGTATAGATCCGTCTAGGTATCACCCCAGGGCCAGTTATTCTGCCGTGAAGCAGTAGTGTGCAAACATTACTTTATTTCGGTTTGGAGGGCACTTAGAGCTAGCGCAATCACTGGGCATATGGGACTTAAGAACTGATGTCTCAGGGTGATGAGCGCTGTGTAGTGTCTCACACAAAAACGTTCTGGGTGACATAGCATTTGTTATGGGTAG
This sequence comes from Luehdorfia chinensis, assembly GCA_019845155.1. Lineage (NCBI taxonomy): Eukaryota > Metazoa > Arthropoda > Insecta > Lepidoptera > Papilionidae > Luehdorfia > Luehdorfia chinensis. Next base: position 1,355,063 of record JAHVAK010000142.1, on the reverse strand, counting down.
ACGTTGCACTTTACATCAGGTGAACTATTTGCTCGTTTCGTCACTTTATACAATAAAAAAACAAAATGACATCATCATCATTTCAACCTATCACTAGTCCACTGCTGAACATAGGCTCCCTTATCGATTGCCACAAAAGTTTGTAGCTCTCGTTATAGGGGATTTTGCCATAGCTGCCACGCTTGACGGACGGGTCGGCAACCGCAGTTAATTTATTTAGATGTTCCAGGAACATGTTGCTACCCATCTCCTGTTAACTCCAACAAATTTACATAGATGAAATAGTAATGTTTTAATACAGTGCTGGTGTATACGACGACCAAACGGTAGTCAGCTCAGCATAAAGCTACAGTTAAGGTAGCGCTGATTTTCAGCGGACGCGAGCCCGACGAGAGTGAGCAACGGACAATCTGGATGCTTAGTGGGCATTTAAAATAATAGTTCACTAGTGTTGTAAAATGACCAGTGCGTGCTTGCCGCTTTATGTGTCGGAGTTTAATTTTTAATTGTATCACGCCCTTTTTGCCGTAGCAGGGGAAGGTTCAAGAGAAAATTATTTCGTCCAGTTTACGTCGTTTTTTGTGTAAGTAAAATATAGTTTTTTAGTAGCACTTGTCGTGAAGCAATAGTGTGCAAACATTACTGTTTCGGTCTGCAGGGCACTGTGAGCTAGCGTAATCATTGGGCATATGAGACTTAAGAACTGATGTCTGATGAAATGAAATGAACTGAAATGATGTCGCAGTGTGGTGTCACACAGAAATGTTCTAGATGACACAGCAGAATGTTGAAATTACCACCAACGTTTTGCTCGTTTCGCCACTTTATCAAAAATTAAAAAAAAGTTACATTGTTTCGCTTTCCCAATTTATTTCTTAAGTACTAGCTATCTGCCCCGGGTTCGCACGACAGTTATGTTAAATTCTGTGTAGAGAAACAACACCAGTCCGTTTGCCTATTCAGAAGTAAATGTTCGTATTTTTCGTTCGTTCGTTATTTGTTCTTAGTGGGTGGTGTCGGGAGTGGAATATGTATGCCAAACTTCATGTCGATGGCATATCGACATTGTTTATATATATAAATTTTACCCAGGCGAAACAGGGTGGGGTAGCAAGTACTATATAAAATATTCAAAAGTATAATGTACAGTTAACATACCTCGTTAAAACGTTTTTTCGCTAAATGTACTAAACTATTTCCTTTAAAACGTATGATGCTACATCCAGCACACGCGGTCCTCCCCCTCTCCTCCCTCCCCCACCCCTACCATATATTTTACTGTAATATTACATATGAATACTCATTGTAAATATTAGACTTGTCTCGTGAAAAGCTTTCAGAGATTCTCGCATTTCGGTTTTGTACATTAAAATGATATCTTTTTAGAAATAATGGAACCATTTTTAAAGCAATACTCAATATTTAAATGTCAATATGAGGTATTAGTTAAATCCAGGAATTCGTCAAGTAGGTACCACCGCAGTGACAGATATTCTACCGTTAAGCAGTAGTGTGCAAACACCACTACGTTTTAGTTTGAAGTGCAATTAATGTAGAGTTACTACTGGGCATATGATACTAATTACCTTTGTCTCATGGTGACGAACGCAGTGTGGGACGGGACCACTTTTTGATGTCGTCACATGAGAAGCTCAAGAAATACACATATCCCATACGTCCATAAACACGCTATGAAAGTTTCCGAGATGCGAACTATATATACAACATGCGAACTATATAAAGAAATACTGGTTGGAGGAGACGTCCTCCCCAGATCAGACCTTACGATCTGGGGCTATTACGTATCCAAAGTGATGATCACCTATGAAAGTGTTGAACGAACATCGGTCAAATAATGGTTTTCATACTGGTTATGGTTATTGAAAATGATGATTATTTTTCACATTACGTCTTTTTTGTTAATCATAAACAGTAAGCAGACACTTATTTAGCAGATATTCGTTCAACACTTTTATAAGTGATCATCACTTTGGATACGCAATAACCCTGCTGGCGGCCAGCTAGTAGCTACTCATTTCCTTGGCAATATCATCCGCCAAACGTAACGCTGTGCCATTAATTTTGCGGTGGTATTGGCGCGTGGGTATAGCAAATATATATTATTCCATTGGAGCACTAGGGTTGTCACACTTTATTTTTTGTAAAAATTAAAAGTAGTTTTTAATTACTAATATAGACATTTACTTGGCTTCTGTAATGATGAAATAGTTTACAAATAAAATTAGGTAAGAACATCAACATTTTAAGAGGTCCTCATTCTTCGTTATTTTAAATTAATTTGTTTTTTATTGCACATCAAAAAACGATTCATGTATCCCAATTTATACCTATAAATGTATAATATCAAAATACTGATTGCACATAAAATTTACCATACGTATGTCACTGTAAGAGGCCGAATAGTGGTAAATCTTTGGTTTCACTAGTAATTATTATGTGAATGGAATGTATATATGTATGTCCCAAGTGAACATACATACATACATTTCCTCATAACTTCTGAACTACTTGCCATAACTTGACAAATGAGTTATTATTGTAAGCGTCTTGATTGTCCGCTGGTTCAGGCTATGTGAAGTTGTTTTTTTATTGTATAAAGTGACGAAACGAGCAAAACGTTCACCTGATGGTAAGTGCAACGTCCGCCCACATATTTCTGTGTGACACCACACAGCGCCCGTCACCCAGAGACAGAGTTGTTTTTAAATTTGTTTTCGACCCATTTTTTTTAAAGTATAACATTTTTCCGCGTGGTAGCGGCTTAAGAGAATCTACCACCCCATCGCATCCCGTGGGTGTCTTAAAAGTCGACAGAGGGAAAATAAAATCCAGAAGAGCAGCATCTTCCTGGAACATCCGAATAAATAAACTGCGGTTGCCAACCAGCCTGCCAAGCGTGGCAACTATGGCAAAATCCCTCCAAAATGAGAGCTGCAAGCTGTGGCAATTATTGGGGGAGGCCTATGTTCAGCAGTGGACTAGACAGGCTGAAATGATGATGATGATGAATTGAAATAACTTAGCTTAAGCTAACTTGTTTACCACAGTTTGGTTTTAATATATAAACAAGTATGTTCGCATTTAACGACAATATAATTTACATAGTCTAGCAATGCAGACATTGTCTAACAAAATCAGGCATAGAAAACGGTCTAATTTATTTATGAATTAAAACTGTACAACAAAATACCTTTTACCCCCAAGACAAATTCCCGCCAAATTACCCGCATTACGGGTAACTACCCGCCAATACAAATACAATTTGCTCTAGCTATATATCGACTGTGGCGTGGGTTACTTAATGAATGCAGTGTTGCATAGATTTCTATTTTTAGTTTGTGTTTTGGTTATATGTAATATAATTTAGATGTAGTGACTACGAGACATGTTCTTACACTTTAAACTGTTCAAAACTACGCATTAAACAAACGTACACTAATAAATATCTATTTGCAGTGTAAATAATGTTTTCTTATATTTACGCTAAGTCTCTGACCATGTTCATCACATCAAAATCATTACATCAGATTTGATTGACCGCAAATCTTTCCAAAAGAACTCCGATATCTGCCGACAAGATTCGTACGGCTATTTAATTTAAAAAAAAATCCAATTTCAATAGAGAACATGACAGGGATACCACCAGTTTGATACGCTGTAATAAATAAATGAAAAACCAAGCCAAAATTTCAAGACACAAAGTTAGTTTGGCGTAGATTGGACCCAAAACAATAGTTAAATGCACAAGGTGGTCCGGATTAACTATAACAGCACGTCTAAAATCTCAGTCCTACCGTGACCATGGGTGCTGTGACGGTCTCGACGCGTCTGTATAATAGCTGACGTGACGAGCAAATCGTTCACCTGATGGTAAGTGCAACGTCTGCCCATAACATATTCCGTGTCAATCGGAACATTTGGATGGCGAGGCAGCGCTCTTCACCCTCAGACATCAGTTCTCAAGTCTCATATGCCCAGTGGTTACACTAGCTATCAGTGCCCTTGAAACCGAAACACAATAATGTTTGCACACAACGGATTCCTGCATAGCAATCCTACAGTCAGTATCTTAAACGCGATAAAACTCTTAAATTTAAATTTTGTTCAATGATACTTCTATTATAAATAATGACTTATTCATACCGTGTAGTTTATCGATGGCGCGGTCGGCAGCTGACTGGTCAGGGAAGTCGACGAAAGCGTAGCCCCCGCGCTTTACGGATATATCCGCAACGGTGAGGTTGTGCTCCGCGAACAGTTGCCGCACGGCTGCCTCGTCTGCTTCTATGGGCAGGTTACCTATGTACAGCTTGTTCATCTTGGGATCCGGTGATGGAATTATTGGGTGAACAGTTTTTATACGGAAAGCGGTGCTGGCGACTAGTTCGGCGCGGCTGTCTTTTGTCTGTGGGATCAATTTGACGCTTGCTCGAATTTCGAATTACATGTTTCTGTCTCGGTGGCCATGACAAGAAATTAACACGAAAAGTTACTTGAAAGAGATTTTATATATTGTATTAGCAGCGATATTTTAATATTGCGTATCAAAAAGTGGAACGAACGAATTTACTTTGTTTTGAACAAATTGATTTATAATTGTATAAAATGGAATTTTCTTCTTTTATATAAAATAGAATTTTCATAAATTGACAGTGTAAAAGTGTGGTAAATATTTAATGAAACCTCTTTGAAATTTTAGGCGGCTGATAACAATGGAACTTGATACTTCTTTTTCTTCTTTTCCTCCTGACTATTAGCTACCAAATCGAGCCATTTTTGAAACTGCAATTAAATTACTAGTTAATAACATGAATTGGATAAAATCTATTGTTTGTCGCTATCGACAGCACTATTGCTGGAAATAAACAAATTGAATTTTGACACGCGTTTTCGGGTTGTTCGTCTAAACGAGAGTATAGACTGTCGACAATGTCGAGTAATAATTTAATTATAACAAAGACTTCGTTTCGATTACGACTTTCAGTCTCGATGCATTTCCGCGTCGCGGGAAATAATCGAGACTAGCACCTAGTCTAGGTATTGAAAATCATGGGAAAATCGATACTTTCGAGACTATTTGAAAAATAAGTTTCCATACTTATTACCTAGGCATTCAGGCAGTTAAAACATAATATTTTTATCAAGTTCTTTATTAACTCAAATTACAAAGTCAAAAATTATTCATGAGATTTTTTTTTAGTGGGCACGTAAGAAAAAAAGACTTTTTTTTTTTAATTTGCCATCGCGCAGTTGGCGTATATGCCACTGACAAACTTTTTAGTTAGTAATTCAAATTATTAATCACTCGCATATATGCATTTACACTGACAATTCCTGATCCTTAACATTAGACTTTAAATAGATGATCCTTTCACTTTATTTATTGCCTCGTTACTTGGCCTGCACGGTTTGTGCGTCAGCCATATATCCAAGTATACAATCTTCGAATCTTCGTTAAAATTTCGATTTCGATCAACAGTAAAATGATAGTTGACTTTTACTGAAGGACTGATGGCGACAAAACGAAAAGCACAATATTGGTCTTGAATTGAATTTTCCAATGACTGTACACTTTCAGGAGCACTTGCTGCATAATAAACTATCAATATTAAACATCAAAACTCCAAATATACACAGAAATTATATATATCCGTATCCGCCTCAGAGTTCGCATTTGCAAAACATCATTAAAAGAAAAATATCCCTGGGGCCTCCACCTCCAGCATTCACAGTAACGACGTAGCGGTTCTAAATACAGAAAGTTTTATAACAATCACTTAATTGACTCTGTGACTTAGCGGTCAGAGTACCTGACTTCTATACCGCACTTCCTGGGTTCGAATCCCGGACTGAGCCACCATTTGTGAAAATACCCAAATTATTAGTCATACGCTTACGATTTAGGGGAGATCAAGTGGGCAGCGTTTTATTGGTGATGAGGTCTAAGATAATAGTAACTTTAGAGTATAAGATTCTTACCCAACATCATCATCACCATCATCATTATTTAAGCTTATCACTAGTTCACTGCTGAACATAGGCCTCCCACATAGATTGCTACAAATAACGTAAGCTTGTAGCTCCCATTTTAGGGGGATTTTGCCATTGTTGCCACGCTTGGCAGGCGGGTTGACAACCGCAGTTTATTTATTCAGATGTTCAAGGAAGATGCTGCTGTCCATCTCCTGGTTTTCATTATCCCTCTATCGATTTATACGACACCCACGGGACGAGTCGGGGTGGTAGACTCTCTTAAGCCGTCACCACACGGGAATCTCTTACCCATACCTGCCTCGAATACTGCTACTACCACGCAATAGAGACAAACTCATTCATGCAAAGTGTACGTTTTTGCAACAAAATCCTATGCAGGAATCCGTCTAGGTAGGTACCACCCCTGAGCCAGTTATTCTGCCGTGAAGCGGTAGTGTGCAAAGTGCAAACATTGCTGTGCTTAGGTTGGAAGGGCACTCTGAGCTACAGTAAGCACTGGGCATATGAGACTTAAGAACTTTTGTCTCAGGGTGACGGACACAGTGTGATGTCACATAAATATTCTGGGTGACATAGCATTTGTTATGGGCAGACGTTGCACGTACCAGGTGAACGTTTTACTCGTTTCATAACTTTATCCAATAAAAAAAAACATCGATTCAGTTCAGAATATAAAAAAATCGAACAATTTAATAAAAGTAAAAATAAGTAAAGTTTCAGCCTATAAATGTCCCACTACTGAGCACAGGCCTCCTCTAATTTCTGAGAGGGTTCAGGGTTTGGAGCTAGGAAGAATCCACCACGCTGCTCCAATGCGGGTTGGCGGACTTCACATGTCTTCGAAATATTTTTTATTTCTGAGACATGCAGGTTTCCTCTCGATGTTTTCCTTTACCGCCGAGCACGTGGTAAATCAGCACTTAAAATTGCAATTAACAATTTTAGTGGTGCCGGCACCGGGAATCGAACCCAGGTCACTCGCGTACTATGAAATTTAAAGCGGGCGCCTAGCCCCTGAGCTACCACGGCTCAATTTAATAAACGATGACTTTATAAAAAATACTTATAACTACTCATATTATAAATCTGAAAGTGTGTTTCTCAGTTTATTGGTTTGTTTGTCAGTCTTTCAGGCTTCAACGGAGTAACCGATCGAACTGATTTTTGGTATGCAGACAGTTGGGAGAAAAAAATAGGTTACTTTTTATCCCGGAAAAATTAACGGTCCTGAGGGACTTTTTTTCCGATAAGAAAAAAACGAAGACCTCCACAGTAGGATTGCTCATATATCGTGGATGCGTTTTACTCTGCATAAGCAGCCAGATCGTATCTAAAAAGGCACGACTGGCTGTAGGTAGTGGGGTCTTGGTCGCCACACATGCGGCGTCTGGCAGAAGAAGCATGAAAGTAAGATTAACGCTGTGGAAATGAGAAGTTTGAGAAGTATAGCTGGAGTAACTTTGATCGACAAAGTGAGAAACAGCGTGATAAGGGAACGTTATTGTGTGTGTTGTGATGTAGTGACAAAGATAGAGAAAGAGATGCTTAGATGGTTTGGACACGTAGAAAGGATAAATGAAAGAAGATTGACGAAACAGATTTATGAGGCGAGTGTGAATGGGCAAGCCGGTAAGGGTCGACCTAGGCGTACGTATCACGATCAGAACGGAGAACTTTTGAGGAAAGGTCACGTTAAAAATACACGCAACCGACGAGCGTTTATGAAAACGGTAATTATAGTAGAAGAAGCGAAAGATGTGTTATCGTAGCAAGTGGAAAGATGTGGTCTCTGCCTACCCCATGTCATATGCACAACACAACAAGACCCGAAAACAAACAATTTATGTTTCTGCACAAATTATGGCTCCGGCTGGGGTTCGAACCCAGGACCCACGGCGTAGAATACAGGTTCTCTAACCACTAGGCCACACGGTCGTAAAAAATAAGCCGATTATATGCACGATAAAAACCTTTGGCAAGCAGACTTGCTAAACGGTAATAACTTATGTAACATTTATTTTATATTTATTTTATAATTTTATTAACAAAAAAAGTTAAAAATATGACCTAAAAAATTTTATTCCATATAAGGGGTAGGCAAAGGCCACACACGTAGCCCGCTTTACGCTCCCGTGAGAAACGTGACGTGGCGGGTGGCGAACCACGTCGCCGCGATTTTGGTGCGAGTTAAAAAATTCTTACTCCCCATTGCGTTCCCACGAGCAGTATATTGACAGCATTGCATATTATGGTGTTACTGCACGAGTAAAGGCTGTCCGCATAATGCCTTAGTCGCCTCTTACGACACCTCGATAGGAAAGACGTAGGTGATATTATACTCTGCCGGACACCTTTCTTAGATCAGAGAATAAAGAGAATAAATATATTTTATTTCACATATTTTGTCTCCCCTACAAGCGTCTACCTAGGGTGTTTTCGAAGATGGGGGGCGTGGGTGTGAACGGAGCGTGGAATATAATCATTTTTATTTTGTATTTTTTCCTATCTCGTGTAGCAATTAAAGTCGCATGCGGACTCGTAAAAAAGGTGTTGGTCTGAAAAATAAATGACGTTCGACAAAGGAAATTTTAATTTTCTGTGTCGAAAAATAAAGAATTTGACATTTTCATTTCATTTCATATGGGCCGACGTTGCACTTGCCATCAAGTAAACGATATGCTCTTAATAAACAGTTAATTACCTAATTTTGTAGCAAGTTTCGATCACGTCGATCTCGCCTGTTTGGTTACAAAAAAGGTTTGGGAAATGACAAACTGTGTGCGTGCGGAAATGACAAACTGTTTGCATTAATTCAGTTTAGGAATCATGTGAAAAAAAACCAAACGTGTGTGTTTTAGGTAATGCGGTTTTAATTAAAAATATTAAACGATATACCACGCTGGGATTTCTCATGTATCGTGCCATTTACGGACACATTTCCCGTGCATAACACAATCGAACCGGAAAACCAACAATTTGTATTTTTGTACTTACGTTAGCTCCCGCTAGGATTCGAACTCAGGAGCCATGGATAGAAACGCAAAGATAAAGAAGCATTACTAAGAAAAACATTTATTTATTATAGGAAATTATAATCGAAAAAAATCATTAGTATCACATTAACATTATAAGTATCATTTAATAACACGGAGAACACAATACGAGCAAAGAAATGAATAACTGAGTCGTTCACAAGGGCCAAAGTTCCTTTTTAAATTTATTTTAAACGAGGTGAGCCCGTGACTTCGTTCGCATGTTCTTTTTGATATGAAACATATATAGGCGCGCCTTGGGGGTACGGGACGGAACACTTTTTTTAGTTTAAAAATTGCTGAGAAAATAAGGATTAAAGAGTGCATTTTCGTTAAAAAATATTTAAAAACGCGGGCGGCACTCGATCGCGGGATGACGTCACACATCAGTCCTGTCCCCGGCCGGGCGGGGTGGGCTATTTGTTGCCTGATCGCTCGCGCTTTCCTTCATTCGTAAAATTTTGCTAAAGCGCATCTGAAAATTAATAATAAATACAGTGTTGTGCCTCTGTGTTTTATTTCAAATGTAAAAACACCGGAAAAGCTCTTTTTTTAGCGCGCCGAAGGATCCAAATTCCAGAAAAGAGTGGATGACAGCTGTACTCTTCGTATAGCTATTGATTCAAAAGGACCAAAATACTAAATTTTGTCATTGTCGTTGTAGGTATATTATTTTACTGAAAATGAACTACGTGAATATTTATTATTGAATGACTAGGTAGTAGGTAGGGAAGTAGTAGGTACTACTTGGAAAATAGGTATTCGTAGGTAAGTAAATAATAAAAAGTTATAAAATCATGAATCACAATAAAAACAAAAAAAAAGGAAAAAGTATGCTCTGAAGCCAAGTAATAAAATGAAGAAAGCATCAGATAAAATAAAAATGACTTAAGTGTTATTAATAGTGAAACCTGGAAAGTCAAGTACCGTAACCATGATTACAAAATAAATTTTAACAACAAGCATATGACATCTGATCAAGATGTTGCCACAGCCTTTGATTAAGTAAAATTTTTGATAAAATTAAACTTAATCAAATGTTAAAACATTTTAATTTTCATAATTTTTTTCACAAAAACCAAATCTGTTTTACAAGGGGTCGTTCTACAACCGATGCAGGTGTTGGACTGATTAAGAATATATTTGATGCCTGAGAAAGTTCACAGGATGCCTTGGGTGTTTTCTGTGATCTTTATAAGGCCTTCGATTGCGTTGATCGTCAAACACTTATCAGGAAACTACATCACTAAGGTATAAGAAATTCTGCACTTCAACTTCTGACTTCATATTTGAGCAATAGAACGCAGAAAGTAGTTATTAATAGCAAGAGTTCTTTCGGTTCAATAGTAGTAGATAGGTAGCAGTAGATAGAATCGAACCCATAGATATGGGTGGCCCGCAGGGTTTGATTCTCCGCCCATTTCTATTTCTTATTTACGTTAATGACTTACCTTATCAAGTAGGGGACAACCATGATATAGCGTTTTTTGCTAATGATTTATCTTTGATTTTTAAGATAAAATGTCAACTTTTATTATATGACGAGTTGAATAATGCTATTTCAAAATTAGTACATTGGTTTAACGTTAACAATTTGCTTTTAAACGGCAATAAAACAAAATGTAATAAATTCACAACACCAAATGTTAAACGATTACATGTGAATGGGGAAGGGTAGAGCCTTGTGGATACTGCTGTCTTTCTTGGAATAACTCTTGACGCAAAACTTCAATTGAGCCCAATATATCTAAACTATCAAGTAGACATAGCTTTGCAGCTTATGGTGTAAAAAAAATTAAATAAATAATGCCAGTTACTACACTTCACACATTCGGTAACTCCTTTATGGTGCAATGTATACGTTTTTACAACAAAATCACAGAAAGTGCAGAAAGTCTTTCAATTAAAAAGTTTAAATTTTATATTTAACTAGCGATCCGCCCCGGCTTCGCACAGGTAGATAGATATAAGAAAGATAAATTATTACTTTATTTGAACAAATAGAACAACCACAATCCCTTACACTACATTTTTTTGTAGTGACTATTCTCATCGGTGGCTCTGCAGCTGGTCAGATAAGATTGTGTTATTTTACCAAAATATTGTTTTAGTTATGGGAACATAAGACATGAAATATAGTCAATATTTGATTTGTATAATTAAAATTACAACCACTATTCAATTGTTTCTAGTTTACAAAAAATAAGTAATAGGTAAGTAATTAATACACTCAGCGTCACAAAAATCGCACCTCTCCGAGTTTGCGCGAAAAATGGCTGTAATGGCTAGAAACGAATTATATTTATATAAATATTGTTATGTTTGAAATGGGTATTTGAATAGCTTTACATTATTAATAAAAAAATCATGAAATCATTAAAACATTTATCATTATAGAGAGTCAAAAATAAACACTGTCAAATGCTCGTTAGTAAGGACGCTAGTTACACCACCTAAAAATGGTATAAAAGGGTCGATCTGGATGAAATATGGGCCAGTCGTAATTTAGACTTTGCAGTGAACACACGTGAACAAACGTTAACCCAAGTAAGAACAAGTAAAGATTGACACCAGCTCTGAAGAAGCCGCTCAAGTGATTGACCTATTGCAGTCGGGGATGCGGCAATGTGACGTTGCTCGACAGTTGAACCTGTCCCGTTTTTCAATTCGACGGGTGTTCCAACGTGTTCAGCAGACTGGTGGTTATGTTAGAAAACCGGGATCTGGAAGAAAACGGTGCACATCAGAAAGAGATGACCGTTTCATCGTTACGACATCTTTACGAAACCGTTTTACAAATGCTGTTGAGTTGCAACAACAGCTTCGATCAACTCGGAGAACATCTGTGAGTGTTTCTACGATAAGAAGAAGGTTACACGAAAAGAGTTTAACAGCCCATAGACCTGCTAAAGGTCCAAAACTTACTGCACAGCATCGCAGAGATCGCCTAGAGTTTGCTCGCAATCATTGCGAGTGGACTCTAGAACAGTGGCGGACCGTACTCTTCTCTGAAGAGACGAGGGTCTGTCTCTTCTGCAATGACAGACGTAGAGGGGTCTACAAAAGACAGGGGGAGAGGTTCACACAACCCTGCTTCGAAGAATCCGTCGAATACGGGGGTGGCTCGTGTATGTTTTGGGGCGGCATTTCCGTCGACGGGAAAACGGAACTTGTGTGCGTTTCCCGGACTCGGGGTGGCCGTGGGCAAGGGTCATTAAATGCTGGTCGGTACATTACTGAAATCCTGGAGGAACATGTGGTCCCGTATGCTGGTTATGTCGGTGATGGATTCATGTTAATGCATGATAATGCTCGTTGCCACACCGCGGCCTTTGTACGGGATTATTTACAGGAGGTCGATATCCCTGTTATGCATTGCCCAGCACGAAGTCCAGACCTTAACCCAATAGAACATCTCTGGGATGACCTAAAACGGCGCGTGCGAGCTCGAGATCCGAGAGCTGCAAGATGCGGTACTTGAAGAGTGGGAACAAATACCCCAAGAGGCTGTTGCGATCCTTGTAAGGTCCATGAAAGATCGCATGGAAGCCGTTATCAAGGCAAGGGGGGGGTAACACTAGGTTTTAAGAACTTTTTTTGTATTTATTAAGTTTTTTTTTAAATTATTAATTTGCAAATTTGTACATACCCTGTCTTTTTCTTTAATTTCTCTTTCGTCTCGTTATAAAAGTAAAATTCAATTAAAATTCCTGAAATCTAATGAAATTACCTTTCGAATGATACCCTCAAACCACAACATTGCCATTGGCCTGTTGTGTTAAAATAGTATTTAAATTATTTTTTTCGGATGTGCGATTTTTTTGACGCCGAGTGTAGATCTTAGTCTATTCGCGAGTAGCGCGGACGAGTGTAGGGCTGTTCGCTCACACCGCGGCATTTTTCTTACTTTTAGCATTTTTATACCTATCGTAACTTCTAAACGATGGGTCCGATTCGAATAATTTAAAGAGAATTTTACATGTACATAATCAACCTTGACTATGAAACTATTTTGTAGGATAAGGATTAATATCATGATACGGATGTCATTATCTTTCGATTCTACCCGTGTTTTGATTGACTAATTTGAACAAAAAGCGGTTATTGTGACTTAACTTTATTATTTGGTATAACAATAAAAAACTAACAAACACATACTATTTGGGCAACCGAATTAAAACAAAGCGCGCGCGAGTGACTTTATTTGTATGAGTTTCACTATGGAGGGCGGCGCGGGTACGTTTTCACGGGACCGGATACATCACGTAGGTAGCGCGTGTTATCTCGGAAATTTAAAAAGTGGTCTAAACCTCTCGCAGTAATTGCTTCGGTAATACTGCATGTATTTACGTGAAATGAAAATTAATATATCGCACGTAGTCTATGCTTTGATGTTGGGTATATTTTAGTGTAAAATTTTAACCCTTTTGTGTTCTCCATGTGTTTGAATGAATTTATCATAATTCAATAATTATAACCCTTATAGTTTTGAGGAAATAAATAGGCTAGAATTATAACGTCTTTTTTAAATTACATTTCAGCACAAAAAAAGTAACTAGTCGAAACCGAGAATTTTACATGATGAACGAAGTGACTAACTAGGTCATTACGAAATCGAGATAGATGTCATTGTCACCTTTTTTAAAGCATTAATAACTAAAAACAAAAACCGCACCTTTTTCCTTATCGGTTAAAATAATGATTTTAGGTTATAATTTGGCATCACGATTAATGAATTTTATTGAACGACGAGAGACGCGAAACGTTTTTATTTACTCCATATTTATTTATTTGTTTATCCATATCTATCTAAACTAATAATATTATAAAGAGGAAAGATTTGATTTTTTGTATGTTTGGTTATAATGAAAAAACTCAAAACCTACTGAACTGATTTTAAAAATTATTTCACCTACATTATCACATGAGTTGTATTTAATTTATAATCAAACCGAGCTCCCTACGAAAATTGCTACTCGTATTATGTAACTTAATGTATTAAACATTTACTAATAAAAGTCATTGTATAAATAAATCAGTATTTTAGTAAAATAACGTAATCTTATCTGACCAGCTGCAGAGCCGCCGATGAGAATAGTCGCTACAAAAAATGTTAGTGTTAGGAATTGTGGTTGTTCTATTTGTCGAAATAAATCACTAATTTTTCTTTCTAATATCTATCTACCCGTGCGAAGCCGGGGCGGATCGCTAGTATATTATAAATTCTTTCAATAACTATCAATTTCGATGTTTTACGTCTGCCGGGGGGCGTAACTTTTTTATAAAAGTATGTTACGACGTTCACCTGACGGCGGTCTCAACCAGAACTTTTAATTGGAAAACTCACAGGGAGTTACCGCACTGCGCTCGTCATCCTGTGACATCTGTTCTTTTAGTCTTATATGCCCCCTAAATGTCCACCTCGTGAATTACGATTTTCGTCGCCGACGAAAAGTACCGAATACTTCGAATATTATCGAAATTATTGTAGGAGATATTATAGTGCCACTAGTGTGCGCGCAAACACAGAGGCATCGCTGGTGGTAGGATTCCTAAGCAGGAATCCGTCTAGGTAGGCACCGGTGCCAGTTATTCTGGCGTGAAGCAGCAGTGTGCAACCATTAATGTGTTTCGGTTTGAAGGGCACTGAGAGCTAGTGTAATCACTGGGCATATGAGGCTTCAGAACTGATGTATCTGGGTGACGGTCGAGTGTGGCGCCACACAGAAATATTCAGTGGCAAGATTTCTACGCGGGAATCCGACTAGGTATCACCTCAGCGTCAGTTATTCTGACTTGAAGCAGTAGTGTGCAAATATTACGGTGTGTAGGCCTGTAGGGCTGTGAGAGCTAGTGTAATCACTGGACATATGAGACTTAATAACTGTTTTTTTTTTATTGTATTAAGTGACGAAACGAGCAAAACGCCTGATAGTAAGTGCAACATCCGCCCACAACAAATGCTGTGTCATTCAGAATATTTCTGTGCGACACCACACTGCGCCCGTCACCCTGAGACATCAGTTCTTAAGTCTCAAATGCCCAGTGATTACGCCAGCTCACAGTGCCCTTCAAACCGAAACACAGTAATGCTTGCACACTACTGCTTCACGGCAGAATAACTGGCCCTGGGTTGGTACCTACCTAGACGGATTCCTGCATAGGAATCCTACCACCAGTAGTACTGATGTTACTGGGTGACAGGTTCTGGGTAGCACAGCATTTGTTATGGGCAGACGCTGCACATACTATCAGGTGAACGTTTTACTCGTCTCTTACTTTATCCAATAAAGAAAGGAAACAATATAACATGTCAGTGCAACGTTTTGTGCATCGTTTGTGTTATTCTTAATTATCGATTTATTAATAATATTTTATTTACCGAGCAGTTATTTTTCAGTGACTAATATTTTTGTTAATTCAAGTTTAATCTACAATATTAATACTTGATTAGAAAACTTTGTACCCCTTTTTAGGCTTATTGAGCGCATGAAAGAACGAAATTTGGCATAGTTAAAGTTTGTGTGGATAAAAAATAAATATAATATCTTAATAGAATCAGGCGTTACTTCGAGGAAATCCATTATAATGAAGGAAAGTAAGTTACTTTGCTAAGATCCGCATGCAAAATATAAAAATGGTGTATATTACCTAGTTTTTTGAAGAGCACCGCCCGCACTCCCTCAGTAGCGTACACAAGCAAACTAACACCGCCACCAGGAACCGCCACCAGGTACCCTCCACCAACCACTACAATACTACCACTAGATAATATACACCACTGAAGTCGAGAACACGACACGTGTTTCGCCCCAAAACGAGGCGTTATCAAGCGTCATAGACTCTACGACAGGACGGCCGCCGTCTGTCGTAGAGTCTACGTCGTCTCAAGGCTAGTCGTTTTTATATTTTGCATGCGGATCTAAGCAAAGTGACTTACTTTCCTTCAAATATAATACCTGTTACGAATACATCAAATGGAATAAAATAAAACGTTCATTATTTACGTCCGTACAATGTCAATCATATAATAGTCTATCGTTTGTTAACGTTCTTATTGCTAATGACATAATAGTTTGTGGTCAAACAGTCGCAGAGAATAGAGATAGTCGCCATAGAATTTTAAAATGTTGCCAGCAAATAATTAGTAATATCTCAATAACGTGGAAACTTAAAATTTAATGAATGACCACTAGTATATAGCTACTGTCACGTGTACTGAGTTGCACGCGTTCTATGGTTAAAACAATTTTATTGGCTTTACAATTAAACTAACGCAATAAATAAAAATCATATTTTTGACAGAGGTTTAGATAGACTAAAAAATCCGCCACGGGACTGTACACTACTCGTATAGTTCACATGACCTCGCAACTATTTGTCGACCGCGTGGCGTAGTGGTTAGCGTACCTGACTTCTGCGCAACCGGTCAAAAAAAAAAAAAAACTATCGGCAGATATTATATTACTAAAAGGGTACGCGCAAGCACAGAGGCTCTCGCTCCAACCAGCCCGATGAAAATAATCGTTTGTATTCTTGCGGTCTCCGGTTGGGATCCGAATACAGGACCCGCGGCGTAGCAGTCATCAAGTTGCACCAATACCGATTGCGCTGGCAGCCTCTGATTCGGTTAAATTATCATCAAACGAAGTAATAAGTTGAAGAATTACTGTAGCAAAAAATAAGTATTAGTAATATTAGCGCCGGTTGTTGGATTTTCATTTTTAAACAATGAAAATTCTTCGGAACATTTTAATGATTTCTTTGTTTAAAATTTTTCATCAAGATCAATAATAACTTTGGGTTGGTATAACAAAACATCATACGTTTGTGTCGATTTTTTTAAAAATAAACAATTTTATATAAATGAAAAGAAGTGTTTTTGATAATTACAGTCTTTATGGAAGTAAAACAATTTACTATTGTCATGATATTGATACATGTTCATTATATTTAATTAATCAAATATAATTTTTTTAAAAGATTACTGTGATACTAAATAAAGAAAGCACTTATTTAAAAACTAAACTGATTCGCTGGCCAATGTACGAGCCAGCTGTAAAGTCACCAGAAATGGTAACCAAGCGCAATATATATATATATTTATATATTTGTACAAACAGAATATAATTTTGATTTTTACCATTAAAAAAATGGAGTCTATAAGTTAAGTTTTCAAGCGCTACAGTGACTTACTTACATCCGCACGTGCTATTCACTTGTGATAGGATTCCTATGCAAGAATCCGTCTGGGTAGGTACCACCCCAGGGCCAGGTATTCTGCTGTGAAGCAGTAGTGTGCAAACATTACTGTGTTTCGGTTTGAAGGGCACTGTGAGCTAGCGTAATCACTGGGCATGTGAGACTTAAGAACTGATGTGTCAGGGTGATGGACACAGTGTGGTGTCACACAGAAATTTTCTGGGTGACACAGCATTTGTTATGGGCAGACGTTGCACTTACCATCAGGTGAACAGGTTATCACTTTATCCAATAGAAAAAACTAATAGAAGTCAAATAAATTTTATTTCAATAAGTATTTTTATACAATAAACGAAATTAAATGTGTTTTGATATAATCAGATGTTATTATGGAAGTGTCTCTTGATATTTATGTACTTTTGTCCTCATCGATGTAATAGAGACGATTTTAGTTAGAGAAATCGCTTGACCTTGACAAGGGGAGTATAAAGCACAGCCTCTTTGAAGTGTGCGAAAAAATCCATGATTAAGAAAAAGTTTTCGCTGAGCCGCGTAAAGGCGCCTTAAGAGAATCTGACACCCCATCTTATTCCGTGAGCCTTGAAAGTCGACGAGAAACAGTGGAGTAACTATACCGTTGAGGTCCGTTGTAAATGATTCGGATGGGGCCCTCTCTCAAAGTAAAGCTGCCAACCAACGTTGTAGTTTCTTTTTAATAAGCGTTGAGCTTAACATTTTAATAATTTGACTTTCTAGTAACTTTTTTTATTTGATAAAGTGACGAGTGACGTTCACCACACTGCGCCCGTCACCCTGACACATCAGTTCTTAAGACTTATATGCCCAGTGATTACACTAGCTCTCAAACCACCGAAACACAGCAATGTTTGCACACTACTGCTTCACTGCAGAATTACTGTCCTGTGACCTATCTAGACGGATTCCTACATAGGTACATCTACGTTTATTGATGCATACGCCAATGTTCAGCCGTAGACTAGAGATAGGCTGAAATGATGATGATGATGAAAGCAGCTGTGACATGCGAACAAACGGACAGGGTAAGGTTTCCGTTTTTACTAAGTAATCCTAAAAACGGGGCGCAGAGACTAAGGTGTGGGACGTGGTGAGATTCTCATCCAGGAAACCGCTGGCGTTTTATCTTTTAATTTAAAAATAGTGTAATAGGCAGCTTACCCGTACTTACATAAGTTTCTTAATTTATCTCCTTAAAAGATAAATTCAAAAGGTGTAATTTACTATGAAACACAATGTACATTAGTAGTAGACTTCAATAAATTTAAAGTTTGTAAAGCTTCGTAAAGGTGATGAATAAAGAGATATATCATTATATATAAAAACCAAAAGTAAACCAAAGTTTCTACCAAAAACATGTCAACTACCAAAAAATCCAAAAACATTTTTCATCTGCCTATTTAAATCTACTAAAAAGTACAAATCTACTAAATCTGATCACGCTGCAGCATCTGAATTTTCAATAGACGGTTTTTTACATAATAATACACCAAAATAACATAGCTAGCGCCATCTATTTCATTTTACTTTGTACGTAACTGTGTCTTTTCCAACAAAGTGATGTTTCCTTTTTTCTTGAATACCCAAGCTGTATAAAAGTTCCACTTTTAAAAATTAATAGAGGTATTAATACCTCTATTAATATATTAACCTAATTAGGTACATAAATTATACACTTTATATCGTTGTCTTATAATTGTTTACGTGAGCAAATAGCTGTCTCGGTAGTCGTAAAATATCTCGCCAGATGGCAGTCTTTTCATACAACAGCATTCCGATTTTTCTTTATAAATTTACGTCATCAGATAACGTAATTGTACTAGTGTGCCATCTTTAGTAAATATCGGAAGCCGGTAGGACGATATTTGTTTTACTAGTCGGAAAAAGGGCTCTGTAGTTTCATGATGTTTAGCATCTGGAAGCGTTATCAAAAGATGTCACTGTTTTTTTATGTTAGAGGAGGCAAACGAGCAAACGGCTCACCTGATGGTAAGTGATCAAAAGCTTTACAGTGACAAAAAATCCGTTTTGAACGGAAGATTATTTTATTTGAAAGTATATACGTATACGTGTTAAATTTGAGTCGGTCAAAGCCAAGTGTGTGTAAGTAGTTGTCAGTTAGAACAGACAATTATATAGTCTGTATTTTATTGTAGATTTGTATTTGCTGTAATGTTATGATTATAATAGTATAAAATTAGTTAAAAAAATGTCAGTAAGTTTTTGCGAATTTTTAGTTTAGATATAGTTTAATTATTTTAATTTTTTTTTAGACTAAATTTCACCTTTTTCTTATTGGTTTCCTCTTTTCGTTAGTCTAGTCCCCTCGTCTAAATATTTTAGATATTTAAATAAGTATAGTCCTGGTCTTCCCTTAAAAATGGTTGATCAGCTGTCAGCTGTCAGCTTTTCTGGTTGAGGCACCGACAGAATAACAGCGCTGCAGTTATACCACATAACCAAATGCTAAGACCCGCTGCACGATCGTGCACGAACTAGCTTGCTTATGTAAATATATCTGACATATATAAAATATAAAATAATTTTCAACGCTAACCAAAACAACGAATACATTGCGAATGATATAAACATTTATTACACCTGCCGCCTTTGCGGTCTGGTCTTTCTAGACTTGATGGACGCTCAAAACGCCTAATGTTAAATAACGTCCCTAAAGATACTATTAGTATTATTAAGCCGTGTGGTAGCGGCCTAAGAGAATCTACCACCCCATCTCATCCCGTGGATGTCGTAAAAGTCGAACAGAGGGAAAATGAAAACCAGGAGATGGGCAGCAGCATCTTGCTGGAGCATCTGATTAAATAAACTGCGGTTGCCAACCCGTCTGCCAAGCGTGGGAACTATGGCAAAATCCCCCCCAAAACGAGAGCTACAAACTTTTGTGGCAATCTATGAGGGAGGCCTGTTCAGCAGTGGACTATTGATAGGCTGAAACGACGACGACGACGACGAAAGATACTATTTCCCGATAGTTAATATTTAATTTACTAAAAATAGAAACTAAATTCCAAAAGATAATTGTTAACTAATTATTAATTAATTTAGTTCAAAATCAAAAAAGTCACTAGCATTCTGAGTTGCCGTTGTTGAACGAACGTTAGCTACTGTAATGGCCATTGGACAGTTATTATTCTTTGTTATCATTTTAAGTTTATAATGATCTGTACAGCAATATTTAAATCGAATATGTAAATAGGTATGAAAAGAAAAATAATTTTATTTGCAGCTGTAATTAAAGTAAATAAAAACAGATATATTATTTCGGTGAAGTAATCGCTGTTAGCCTTTTGGCTTTTACAGCTTCATCAGATGCTGTGCTCGCGGGCCCGGGGCCCGCGTGCCAGGTTTGGTTTTACCCAAACATAAATACATAAATATAAACTCCTACTAAACATCTAAATTCGGACCGTTGCGTTCGCTAGCGTGCTTGCGCTACTGTAAATATCTCCATAAAATTATTATCTGAAGTCATCTAATGACCGTCCGAGGGAGGCTGCGGGCCTCCGTTCGGACTGTCGACTTGTGTGTCGGTAACTCTGGGCGGTGAGTGATCTTGTGTACGCGGTGTTATTTACGATAGCTGCGCGCCGCTCTCTACGGCGGTCGCGCGACGTTGTGCGTGTGATGTTAAAGCTATTGACTGTGTGTACAGTGTTGCTCGGATCGTGACTGACCGTATCGTGGTCAGGGTAAAAACAGATATATATATTTTCGGTGATGTAATTGCTGTTAGCCTTCTCGGCTTTTACCGCTTCATCGGATACTGGTAAAAACAGAGTGAGCTTCTTGTAGACTCTGTGACACATTGACATTACGTTGACTACAAATGGCTAAACGACAGATTAAGGAAGGTGTGCACAAAGTGTACAACTATTTTGAAATGTGCATAAAAGTTGATATGGAAGATGAATGATGATGATGATACTAGGTATTTTCCCAATTATGTTCGAGTAGGCTTTTTAGTTAGAATAAAAATATTGCACTTACCTACATATATATTGTTTATTGTTTCCCCTCAATTGTTAAACATAATTTATACTCAATTCCATACAAATTTTACAGACAACCTTAGCGCAGAGAACTGATGTGACAACGATAAAGAAGCAAAATAGTGGTGATGGTATACAATACACCTGATATAAAACACTAGATAACATCTCATGAAAAAAGCGACAGATTTAGGGGAAAGGATTAGAAACTGAAAAGGGAAAAACATGAATTCAATTTCTTCAAAAGTAATGAGCTTTAGCGAGGTATTTGAATTAAAAAAGCGATGCACTACATATTATATGTTGAACGAAATGTGGCATTCACTGGCGCCATCTATTTTATTTAACCAGTACTAATCTGTACCTTTGGCGACAAAGTGTAGTTTCCTCTTTTTTATGTAAGATGGCAGTGAAAAATACTTTATTTTTGAATATTCTTCCTTCATTATCTCTCGCAGTATCTACCTTCACCGTATAGTGTATTATCTATGATCTACCTGTAAGTATCTTTAAAATATACTCTGAGGAGTAACTTACCTTGTAAAACTGGCTTCGATAAACTTATATTTTACGAGGAACTAAGTAGGCTTTCCTACTAATCCTAAAATATCTCAACAGATGGCAGTCTCTGACAAACAAAATGTGATAGATTAGCTTAGGTTATATCTTATTATTAATATCGATATTTGCGTAATAGGGGAAAAAAGAATTATAATACATTTGGGGACAGTGTTCTTCGTTACATAAACAGCGTAAAACACCGAACGTTGTAAAACAATAAGAACAAATAGTGTGAAGCGTTATCAAAAGATGTCTCTGCGGTGCAATTGGTGTCCGGCAGAGTAGAGTAACACACTACCCTTACACTTACCTCTTTCCTACCGAGGTGTCGTAAGAGGCGACTTAGGGATAGTATACGGTCAGCCTTTGTTATAGTAATAACACACCATAATATGCAATGCTGTCACTATATTGCTCGGGGGAACGCAATGGAGAGTAAGATTTTTTTGGAATCCTACCAAAATTGCGGCGATGTGGTTTGCCACCCGTCATGTCTTACCGTTACGTCTTTTGCCTCCTTTGAATCGGACTATGTATTTAATAAAAACATAATTTTAATTTTAAAATGATTATCCGGAGTGATAATGAAGGTCAATCGACTGTTATCATCATCTATATTAATACAATAAGAACTGAAATGTTTTATCGGTTTTAGGAAAAGCCACGGTATCACTATTTATAGACATTTTTATTTTTTAATGAGTTAAAAACAGTTTTAATGAAAATAGTTAATTATTGATTTATTTTGATGTGACGACGGGCGCGACGAGAGTACAATTTCAAGGTCGAATTTTAGTGTAGCATTTTCATGCTTCGTTTCTATTATTAATAATTAATATCGATTATACAAGAATTATACAGTGAGTAATTATTTTACAATGTGATATATTTTTGTCAAATCATGTTTAGAAATAAATAAATAATATTTTTAATCAAATTAATGTAATACATAAGTTTTACTTCTGTCACTTATATTAGGCTGCAGCTGCACTGGCTCTTTTGTTAATTGTATTTCTATATTAATTTTCTTTAACACTGTCATCTATCGGTACTTATATGCACCACGTAGATAATGTAATTAATATAAAAACATTGATGACAGGGTGAATAATATCTGAGTTCTTGTTGTATTATAATATGTATTATTATTCTAAGTATTATTATATACTATGTATTATTATAAGTTCATTATATTTATTTTTGTATTGCATATCTATAGTATTATTCTCGAGCGGATAATCACACGAGCTCACTAGTAAGAAATATTTTTGAAACAATATCTTTTGTACAGTTTCTTAAACAAATCGTTCACATTATCATTGTTATATAAGTATTGTCGTTCGTCGTCGTTTCAGCCTATCACAAGTCCACTGCTGAACATAGGCCTCTCCCAGAGATTGCCACAAAAGTTTGTAGCTCTCATTTTGGGGGTATATTGCCATAGTTGCCACGCTTGGCAGGCGGTTTGGCAACCGCAGTTTATTTATTCAGATGTTCCAGGAAGATTCTGCTGCCCATCTCCTGTTTTTTTTCCCTTTGTCGACTTTTACGACACCCACGAGAAGAGAGGGGCTGGTAGATTCTCTTAAGCCGCTACCACACGGCCAATAAGTATTGTGCACACGGAAAATAAAGCGGATAGGTATCGGGCAGACTGGTGGTGGTAGGATTCAGGAATCCGTCTAGGTAGGTACCCCAGGGCCAGTTATTCTGCCGTGAAGCAGTAGTGTGCAAGCATTACTGTTTCAGTAATGTGTGTCTGTTCAGGCACTGAGAGCTAGTGTAATCACTGGGCATATGGAACCTAAGAACTGATGTCTCAGGGTGACTAGATTTTCAAAATTCGAAATAAAGTTATCTTTTTGACAAAATTAGTCGGATATTGAAAATGAAAAACGCAAATCTAAAATGTATTTTTATTATAAATATTGACGATGATTAATAAAGTCGATAAATTAGAGCCAAACCTTAGCGTACAAGTAAATATTGATGAAAAATCTATCGATCAAAATCATGCACATTAAAAACGTCTGTTTTCCATGTAAAATATAAAACTAAATAATACAAATGAAATTGTTCTATACAAGCGATCCGCCCCGGCTTTGCACGGGTAGATAGATATTAGAAAGATAAATTAGTACTTTATTTGGACAAAAAGAACAACCACAATCCCTTCACTAACATTTTTTGTAGCGACTATGCTCATCGGCGGCTCTGCAGCTGGTCAGGTAAGATGGAGTTACCAAAACAATGTTTTATTTATGGGAACATAAGCCATGAAAGTTTAGTGGCTCAGAGCTTCCTTGTAAGCAATATTTGATGTCGTGGTAGCAAAATAAAACGACCGCCCTCGACCGCTGCGCAAAAGGAGCCACGCACCTCGATGAGGACCAAGTCGCATGAAACCGGGCGGCGCGGTGTTCGAGACCGCGGCCGCTGTATTTATTATAGAGCGTTTAAAAGTTTTAAATTAAAAAAAATATAATTAAAATTAAAAACCACCATTCAAGTGTTTCTAGTTTACAAAAAATAAAGTGAATAGGTAGGTAATTAATAGGACTTGGTCAAAGATAGTCGAGCGTATGGCTGTTCGCTCACACCGCAGCACCCGTCGTAACTTCTATATGATAGGTCCGATTCGAATAATTGAAAGAGGAATTTACATGTACATAATCAACCTTGACTATAAAATTTAGATAAGGATTAATATTATGATACGAATGTCATAATCTTTCGATTCTACCCGTGTTTTGATTGACTAATTTGAACAAAAAGTGGTCATTGTTACCTAACTATAATAATTAGACATATAGCCTCGCGGACTTTTTTGTGAGTAGTATGAATTGTTTTATTAATCATCAATAATTTTTTCAGCGCACGCCAACCCCACCGTTTTTCGGTACTGTCAGACGCTGTAATTACTGCAATGAACATAACTAATTTGATCGCTAAGGAGTAATTATTTCAGCCATTGCAAATTTCACAACAGAGACATTGGAATCCTCGCGTTGTTCCTAACGGGACACGGAGAGAAAATATCGGAACTCTGGGCCCCTGATTGTGGAGACGAACGTGTCCTTGGATGTGGCTACTAAGAGTCTGAAAAGATGGTGACTCGGTGGTCGGATCGTCGGATGGTGGTCGGCCGAGAGTTGGAATTGTGTCTTCTATGTAGAAGTCCCGCGGGACGCCCCCTCTTTTTTGAGGAAGCTTCTAACGCCGCCCTATGCGCGGTATAAGCCAGCCGGGAGAGACCCTCTGCGGGGAGACCCTGCTAACCAGCGAGCAGGTGGCGACACATGGTACAATTCTTTTAATGTTCTAATATTTTAATAATAGCTATTCAAACTTCCGTACGTACAATACTGACCTTTTATTTGTTCCAGATGTCGTCTTTGCCTACTTATAAGACGAAATCGTAGCCTCAATATAATACAGTAAAAATTGTGAATTAAGTTCTATTTGTTCGCGACAACCTCTTCTCTGTCCGACCGTCTGTCTACAGACTATTATTTTATTGACATTATCAGTATAAATGTAAATAATGAATGTTTTATTTTATTCATTTCAATTTGTAACACATATTATACATAAATTTTAGCTTTCTCGTTTCTTCTCCATACACGCTTAAACTATGCCAAATCTCACACAACTCCGTGTGCACAATGTGCTTAAAAAGGGGTACGAAGTTTTCTCTTCACGTATTGATATAGACTAGTGGCGGTATTGATATACACATGCGGTTTCATCCGACGTTAAATTTAAATGAAATCGCTGTAAGGGTCGTAGCGTGATGTTAAAAAATTCGATAAGTGGGCTATCCAACACTAAAATAATTTTTCAATTCGAACCAGTAGTTCCTGAGACTAGCGCGTTTAAACGAACAAACTCTCTAGCTTTATAATATTAGTATAGATAAGTTATCAGTACCATCTGGTAGTTGTTTCATATTTTGTATGTTTAGTGTAATATACGGGCATAAATATATTTTATTTTGTTATTTACATCACAAAATCATATAAGTAATAAATCATTTTTTACACATTGTTAAATGGAACAAAATATTATTTTTATTTATTATGCAGTATCCCTTGAATGTTAAGAACATTAGATGGCGCTATAATCAATATAAAATTAAGTTGATAATGAATATAGATATATTTACTTAACGCCATCTATTACTAAAATGGAGTAACTAGAAGTTAGTAGAGAGCACGAAACAGTGAACGATGCCTCCACTTGTTCATTGATTACTGCACCTCTCTTATTATTTGTTTAAGTAACTTTAAAACCAATAACCATACATGGAATTATCAATAGCTTTTTTCTTATGCAATAATTTTTGACTGCTTTTCAATCTTGTTCTTATTTTACCTTCTATACTGTCTCTACTATACTGTTTACCTTTTTCCCAACATTCGTATGACCAAATTTAAAAATATGCAAATTCTTCAATTCAAAAAAAATAAGGAATTATTATAATTCCGCCATTCACATGATACGTAAAGTTTTTTAGGATTAGCTTTGCTCATTATTTTTTTGATTTTATTCTGAACATGATATTTCTATTTTCTAGAGATTTTTTTAGCTAGACTAACAGCATTATAGCTGTGTACGGCTTCATAAGGTAATCTGCATCCCCCTTTGAACATTTAATACTCTTAAACGGGAAGCTGCCGCATCTTTTCCCATCTTGTCGACTACGGGAAATTTTACGATTGCCGACAGATGGCGGCGTAACCATATCGAAAAATATCACACCTAAAATACAAATGGATCGGTGATGGGTAGCTTAAGGGAATAGCGATCATGCGCACTGCATACTTGGCAACCAATCTCTGTTCCCTGCAGTTCGCGAATTATAAGGTAAAACGAGTCCTCGCCGCCTGGAGGTCACACGCGACGAAGATTTCGTTCGCACATATTTTTGAATTTTATAAATGGTAGCTGAAGGGGTCGCGTCGCGTTCAATGAACAACGAAACGGGATAAAATTCTTGGACTTCCGTAATTTCGTAGTCCAGCGACATACGTATTATCAGCCAAAACCATATAGACATAAAGTCGTCCAAATATAAGTCAAAGTCAAACTTTCTTTATTCAAATTAGGTCTGTTTGAAGCTCTTATGAACGTTAAAATCTACACCGGTTCATAAAATGACCTCAGAGAAGAACCGACAAGAAACTCTGAGCTTTCTTTTTTTTCCATAATGTCATTCATAAATTACAAAAAACAAATACATCATAAATTTAGAAGCAATTAGTAGCAATTTATTTCCACACATCTTTGTCTCCTGTCACATAATGATCGATTTTATAATACGTTTTATCTAATAATGTCTTCTTGACAAGTTTTTTAAAATCATGTCCGTATTTTGGGTTACACTTTTAGGAATTTTATACATTTACTAAGAAAAAACTTTCTAGTTTTAGCCAAGACAAAACATTGAAACCTCTAGCGTCTCGCCTCGACAGATTCTACTGGATACAGTAAATTTTTTTTAATAAATATATGTTTTTCCGCACGTACATAATTGGTATGAGGTAGATATGAGGTGGTAGGATTCCTAAGCAGAAATCCGTATAGGTAGGTACCACAACCACCCCAGGGTCAGTTATTCGGCCGTGAAGCAGTAGTGTGCAAACATTACTGTGTTTCAGTTTTAAGGGCACTGAGAGCTAGCTAAACACTGGGCATATGAGACTTAAGAACTGATGTCTCGGGGTGACGGCGCAGTGTGGTGTCACACAGAAATGTTCTGAGTGACACAGCATTTGTTATGGGCAGACGTTGCGCTTACCATCAGGTGAAAGTTTCGCTCGTTTCGTCCCTTTAACAAATAAAAAATTAATTAAAAAATAAAGAATGTGCGGAAGTGTCAAAATATAAGTCTCTTTGAATAGTTCTCGTAGCGACTCGCGAGGTCCCAAGTTAAAGCTTGCCCGAAATTCTTGTTTTTACAAAATAAATATTGTTTCCACTCCAGCTGCGGATCCCCACAGTAATAAGCCACAGGACATAATACTGCGGAAGTATGCAAAATATACTAATTTAGCGGTATCTTCAACAGTCAGCTGTCTGATCTTTCTTTTTGCAAAAATGGCAGAGCTTAATTTAGGAGCTACTTTTTCAATATGTCAACTGTATTCCTTGGAATCACTATTGAAACGTAAGATTAGAATTCTGTAAATCAATATTAATATTATTCGCCTACTTAGACATTTTAAAGAATAAACATTGTTTTGACTGCATTTAAAGTAAATTATTGCCTGCAAATCATTTGGAAACAATATCTAGGGGTTTCATTGGGCTGTTCCAGCGTTAAGTCACTTCTGTTAACTTTAAACAACAATGAAGTTTTGTCGCCAAATAGAACTATCTCAGAGATTTTTGTACCAAATATAGTAAGTAGATCATTAATGTAAACTAAAAACAAAAATGAAATTAAATGAAAATTATTTATTTTTCGACGTAAGAAATGTAAAGTTCGTTTGTCAAACGCCATTTTTTAAAACCTACTGCCGTTTCGTAATGAGGTTCCTCTGACGGAGAAGAAACCGGCGAAAGAAACTCCGTGGATATCATATAGCAGCGAGCAGACCAGCCTCCACCAACAGCACCTGTTCACAAGTATGACGCATTTGGCAGCCATCGCCCTCCTCAACCATTTCAAAGGGATGTGGACGACCCGTCTCTAATTTATCGTTTTGCACGATATTATTTTGTACAGTTTTAACATTAGGTAATGCAAATGTAACGCATTTTGTTTTTTGGTATTAAGAACTAAATTGTTGGCATGGAACCAAACTAAAATATTGTTAAGAGCACTATTTAATTCATTAAGGTACCACTGTGAATGTATTTAGGTAAACTAACTCCTGCATCAGTTATGGAGCGCCCCTTGGTAAAACCAAACTGATGGTCATTCAATAACTTATTGTTATTAAAGAGCGACAGCATTTGGTTTAGCTTTAGCTTGTTATTAAAATTTACATAAAACTGGTAATATGGATACGGGCCTAATATTGCTTGGGTTTTTAGAGTCACCAGATTTAAGAAGCGGAATTACTTTAAATACAAGAACTAAACAATGATGCCAAATGTGGCGAGAGAATGTGAATTACTGAATCTATTTTTTTTTATTGGATAAAGTGATGAAACGAGCAAAACGTCCACCTGATGGTAAATGCAACGTCTGACCATAAGAAATGCTGTGTCACCTAAAAAATTCCTGTGTGACACCACATTGTGCCCTATCCCATCACCCTGAGACATGTTCTTAAGTCTCATATGCCCAGTGATCACGCCAGCTCACAGTGCCCTTCAAACCGAAACACAGTAATGTTTGCACACTACTGCTTCACTACGGAATAACTGGCCCTGGGGTGGTACCTACCTAGACGGATTCCTGCATAACATGACAGATATACCCCATAAATCTGCTGTTTTTTCATAATAAATGATTTAAATGTTTTAACAATGTCGCGGGTGTTAACTGGTCTAAACTTACATGTCTCAGTTTCGACATTAACATTCTTAACACTAGATTTACGGGCAATGACGGACGGGACGAGACGTGTATATTACGAAGGTAGACAACATCTAGATATGATAAAATGTAGGTGTTTTGGATAAAACTATATTCTGCATAATATCATTTAAAACCAATATGTAACCGCTATAGAATATTATATATTCATTTGTCCTTAAAGCATAAAATTGTCAACCCGTCAAATTGACGGAATTCGTAAGTCTAGTGTTAACTAACAGTTCATGTGCACGTGTCAATGACGACTTATTACGATAAGACGAAATGGACCAAGCATCTATCCCTGAGGAACACCCATTTTTACTTCAAAACCTGATGACATAACACCGTTGATGGCCACTTTATGCTTTCTATTTGTAATGTAGGAAAATAAAAGATCAAGTGCAGCTTCACGAAAGCCGTAGTATTTAAGTTTACATAGCGAATTTTTATGTTTTACACAGTCAAATGCCTTTGAAAGATCACAAAACTATGCTGATATTTGCTACCTTGACATTACAGAAGTACAGCTTAATAAACTTAAGCGAATTCAAAACTTGTGTCTACGATTCGTATTTGGGCTTCGCAAATATGATCATGTATCTGAATTTCGTAAGCAACTCAAGTGGCTTCCCATCCGACTTCTCCGGAATACTCATATACTTTCTGCTTTGTACTGCGTGCTGTTCAACCCATCTACTCCTCTGTACTTAAAAATCGTTTTGAGTATATTTCCGTATCCCATGATAAATTTCTTCGTTCCTCTGTCAACCTCTCCCCCGGACTCCTGTGCACTACACTTCTTTCTTTAGTAAATCCTTTACTGTCACAGCTGTGCGCTTATGGAATTCCTTACCTTTGCACATACGACGTGCTAATTCCCTCTTTTCCTTCAAAAACCTGCTTAGAGCTCATTACTTAAATATTTAACTCATGTTTTCACTTATCCATTTGTTCTTAATCCTTTACCTTACCCTGTCGCTTTTTATATGAGATGCTATCATCTAGTGTTTTTTTTATAGATTTATATGGTTTAGTGTACACCACCCTCTTTTTGTTCTTCTGGTTTTTCATTTTGCTGTATTAGTTCTCTGCGCTAAGGTTGTCTGGAAGAAATCACTTTCAGTGACAAGACCGCCTTTTGTACCTTAACTTAAATATAGTACTTAGTCTTTATTTTTGTATTGGTGTACATTATAGAGTAAAAATAAATAAATAAAACACACCGACTTTGATGTCATGAAAATCTTCACAGGCTTGTAGAACATGTAAGACTAGTTTAACACCGGCATTAGTCGTTGACCTACCTTTTGTAAAGCCGAATTGCTTGTCATTTAAAATTTCATATTTACTAAAATGAACGACCATTTGCTCTAACATTATTTTTTCAAAAAATTTACTTAAAGCTGGCAACACAGAAATAGGACGGTAATTAGTAGGAATTTTTCTGCTACCCGATTTAAAAACTTTATACAAATTACTATAGGTTTAGTATATAATTTTTCTATTGTTTTGATAGTTTCCTTTAGTACCGTTTTGCTGGATTGATTAAATGAGTTATTATTACTGTCCGACTTGGTAGTCCAAAATCGACCAAGAGTACTTTATTGGTACTGATACGATCGATCTAGTAGGATTTCTATGAAGGAGTTCCGTCTAAATGGGTACAACAAGGGGACCTGTTATTCTGCCCTGAAACAGTGGTGTGCAAACAAGGGTTTCGGTTCGAAGGGCACTGAGAACTAGCGTAATCACTAGCCAAATGAGAACTGATATCTCAGGGTGACGTATGTTCTGGGTGACACAGCATTTGTTATGGGCAGACGTTGCACTCACCATCAAGTGGATGTTTTGCTCGTTTCGTCAATTTATCGAAAAAATATAAAAAAAAGAGTTCCATCGACGGATACAACTCGGCTGGGCAGTGTTTGGGAAACTGCCTCACAGGTTCTCGTCGAGTATACCTCAACGTCTCAAAACTATTCTTCAACCAGTACGTATTGCCAGTGTTGTGAGTGATGCCATATGGAACCGAGACACGGTTCTCCACTGCAGGTCGGTTTTGTGCGAACTCAATGGCTCTATGGGTGAGGTCCCCGCCCCTCCCGTGGGCGTTGATTACACGTGGATAAAAACGTTGATCAACGTTTTTACCGATGTTATGGAGGGTTTTAATAGGCAGATTTATTTAGTTATAAATAAATATATGCTCAGAAAACAATATTTAAATAAGTTTGAAAAGCGATAAATTACGTGGTAATGTCTGCGGCGGTTCTTCATCCTTATTTCGGCCCATCACTAGTCCACTGCTGAACATAGGCCTCCTCCATAGATTGCCGCAACTTTGTACCCCTCATTTTGGGGGGATTTTGCCATAGTTGCCACGCTTGGCAGGCGGGTTTGCAACGGAAGTTTATTTATTCAGATGTTCCAGGAAGATGCTGCTGCCCATCAACTGGTTAATGTTTCCACTCTGCCGACTTTTACGACAAGAGGGAGGAAGAGATGTTGTGGTAGATTCTCTAAGCCGTCACCACACGGTTAGTTAAGACCTGGTTTGCGAACCGGAATAGGTTGCATCTTGCTACTTGATTTGACTGACGCCTTGCAGTCCATCGATTTTATTTTTGCTATTGTCTTTATTGCGTCCTGTTTATAGGATCATTCTGGTTAGTTTAAGGTTAAAGTTTTATTCACAGAGTATAATAGATTAAATCCTAAACTGGCGTCACTTGAGAAACCTCTACTCAACGGTAGACGGTTCGTTGCAATTTCGACTTTCCGTGTTAATAGGTAATGTTAAAATTGGAGTTGGCCTGTGATCAGATATAGGACGTTTAGACGCTTGTGTTAAAGATCTACCCAATATTGAACATTTAACCTGATATAGAATAGGGAATAGATTGATATATATCTGTTTATTTTTGTTGCTATTGATGCTATTACGGAAGGTTTTTAGTCACAGGTGTTTACAATAAAACAACAAATACTTGCAGACATTTATTTTCAATAAAAATACCCACAATCCGAAACATCGTTCTATCGTAAAATAAGGTTTTTTTTTTAGAAAAGATACATGTTACAAAAAATAGTCCTTTTCCCCTCCCCCTTTCTATCCACCTGTAACTGTAGCCGCTTGGCGATATCTCCCCCCGAAGAATAACGACGAAGAAAAAAACGTGTGTTCCCAAAGAGTAAGCTCGAGTCGAGACATGGGTATTTTATTAAAACGGCTATATGACGCCGTACACAACATTTACCGTCGATTACATTGAGTCACAACATAAAGTTGATTAAATATTACGCGGCCATCCTTTGCAACGTTCACGAGACACGCTTGCCGTTGCGTAAGTGTGAAAGGTGAACGGTTAACGTGATGATATCGTTACAGCGCCATCTATGAAGGGCTTAAAAAGTCCTCAGACGTTAAGCTGTAGGTCGCTTCCGGACAGCCGCACATAAAAGATGCGCAGCGAAACCGCTACGTTATACTGCGTCTCGCTGCAATAACCTAATAATACGTTAAACATATTCAATCCTAACTAGCCCTGCACCCCATCCTCAATGAGAGCCTAAAATCGATAAATTTATCTAAAATATATTCCTAGGACCTGTTTCATTAATTTTCACCGCCATCAGTGCAGAGCCGCGCCCCGAACGTCTCACGTCCGCGACCCCAAACTCCCAATCACATAGACAATAAGTACCTACACATTTGTATATCGAATACATATTCACCTTAAAACTAAACATCTAATTTGTTGCGACGTAACTTCTTCGCCTGAATATAAATAGAAGTATAAGTATAATAAATTCTTTACTAAACACTACACCTCTTCCGAGGTAAGAAGGAATGTTCAGACAAATCTCAGGAACCATAGATATGGCCGATATAATATTCAGATCAAGTTACAGCCATGGACGGCGGTATACGAAAAATTCTCGTCCAATGAGAATTGAGAAAGAAAAGGGTAGCCTTTTGCCGCTACCGGGCTGTTCCGCCGTCGATGGCTATGAAAATTCTTAAAGTAGCTATAATTAATCACTCCGACATGAGAATGTAGCGAACGAGCGCGCGACGCGACGGTTGTTCTCCCTTAAATGACAATCTTAAATTATACGAGCCAATCAATATCAGATGGTCGACATCGATACGAATGCATTAAATCTAAGTCCAATAATTAGGCCGTTGGCCGTCATTAGAAATCTTAAATCATGCAACTTACACTATATGAATACACCTAAAAAATCACATCCAATAAACTTTATGTCTTAATAGAATAAAATATGCTTAGGTGAGAATAATCCCATTTAGTGATACTAAATTTGACAGCCAAGTTGACAGTATAGTGGTATAGAAAAATAAAAATATCAATCGAAGTGAGCGGGGAGAGCTGTTAAATTTAGTCAAGTAAATGGAACCTAATAAAATACAATACACACTTATGGGTTAGAGTGCGGTATGCGCCTCGTCCCGTAAGCCTAGACGCCGATTGATTAATTATCACGTCAATAATGTCCATTTCTTTTACTTGCAGGATAAATATGGCCTATATTTAGCATGAAACTTACCCACTAACAATATTGTATATAACTTGTAATCGACACCGATTTTAAATACTTATAGTAACATTATTAAGATCTAGAGGTTAGAAAGACTTTAAAAAAAAAGGTAAACTCTTTATCGAACAATACACTGGCAGCGCGTATTTGGTTACAAAGAAACAAGAATATAAATGTAAACTATAAAATATAGAACATACATTCACTTATATATTTATTTTAAAAATCTAATATTTGGTATGCGATGTCGCAATCAATACATACGGCCTAGAAGAAGCTTCTAGACAAAGAGCTAGTGACGATTTTTGAGTAGGTATTTAAGACATTCTAAAATTTTGTGTATGCCTTCTTGTTAAAAAGGAAATGGAACGAATAATCTTTGTTGCGGGTGTTATCGCGGTCGCAGCATGGTTATTCACAAAGCAGACGTTCCAACGACAATTTAAGTGGTACAGAGGCACTACTACTACAAAAATTCAGATTGTCAACCTTTTAGAGTGTGTTACCAGCTCTTGGACTATTTATAGTTGTGTGCTCAACGGCACGGCACAGAAGGTCGCCACAGTCCGGGCTCGTCCTGGCCACAGGAAACATCCGGACTATTAATAAAATATTATGAATGGCCACATTTTTACTCAATTCCTCTAAACTAAATCCAATACGCTCTTCAATATAGTCCGTGGTAAAGCTTTGTATTTGAATTTAACTTAGGTCGGTAAAAATATGGCCTCCAGACTTACTTAAGCTTTTATTTAGTAATTTAAGTAGATTTAATGTTGCACGCTTAATAATAAATTTACGATTAAGTTTTATAACTCTACTGACCCCTAATACACTCCTTGACGAAAGCCATCTTCCCCCAATATAATGCGATTAAATACCACTTATGCTAATAAAATTAATAACGTAAACAATATCGACGGGGATTGATTATGATAGGCGCGGTTGAGGCCAAGACGTGTTGTAAAATTTGACAATTATTTTGTAGGGCTGTCAGCGATCCACTAGTTGAAACTCATTCATTTGAATTCTTAGCACATTATTTAAAAGTAATCGACAACCCTGACAATATCTTGTATGTATGAATACAAGAGAAGACCCAGCCACGCCTGTGCCCAATACGACATTGACACAAAGATAACCTAAGGATACATACAAAGGTGATAAAAGGGAATCAATCAGGCCGGATTTTCCGGACGTCCGGCCTGACGTGGGGGCCGCACAAAGCGGGGCGGATCCCCGGCCCCCCCTCCCGGATTCGCAGCGGCGCCGTCGCGAACAATCTGTAGCTTGGAGTGGATGCGGAACAACAGGCGAGATTCTAGTGAGTAGTTGGAGTAGCGCTTCCTGGAACAAACATTTTTTTTTATAGGAGTATATGACAAGCCGTGTGGTGGCGGCTCGTTAAAAGAATACTACCACTCCATCTCATCCAATGGATCTCGTAAAAGGCGAGTAAAGAATTAAACTGCACTGTGCACCCAACAGCGCATGGTGGCGATGGGCTCACCACCTATCACACCAAGTGCATTATATTGTTTTGGTGAAACGTGGATTCTGGCAGTCATCTGTTTTTGCAGTGAGTGCCCAGTCTCAGACTACCCCTTATGGGATACAGTCGTGATCTTATGTATGCATATATGTATGTATATGACAAGACCAAGAAAAGTGCAACGTTTGCCCATAAATGATTTGTCATCCAGTGACATCAGTTCTTAAGGCCCATATGTCCAGATACACTAGCTCTCAGGGCCCTACAGGCCTACACACATATTTGCACACTACTGCTTCAGGTCAGAATAATTGAATCTGTGGTGATACCTAGTCGGATTTCCGCATAGAAATCCTGCCACCATAAAATTGTATTCAGGGCTACTCAGGCTACTATTTCTAATGTGTTAAATTATTCCCTTGGTTTAGTTAACAACAGCATAGTGGAACTAAAATCAAGGCTTATCAGAAATTTATGGTACGTAGCCTACTTCCGATCTTATCCCATGAGTGTGGTAGGTTAATGACAAGAAACAAGAGAGTGCCTCTGTGTTTGATAGCTTTCTACAGTATTCGGAAGATGCAGCCGTGGTCGAAATGCAGCCAAGTGAATATCATAACTAAGTTTTTACATCTATAATTGCCGTGTGGTGGCGGCTCGTTAAAAGAATACTACCACTCCATCTCATCCAATGGATCTCGTGAAAGGCGAGTAAGGAGTTAAACTGCACTGTGCACCCAACAGCGCATGGTGGCGATGGGCTCACCACCTGTCACACCAAGTGCATTATATTGTTTTGGTCAAACATGGATTCTGGCAGTCATCTGTATTTGCAGTGAGTGCCCAGTCTCTGACTACCCCTTATGGGATACAGTCGTGATCTTATGTATGTATGTATGTATGTATTCATTTATGTATATTAATTGTTTTAATAAAATGTTTGTCAATCACAGTAACAAATTCTGTTAAAATTTCAATGTATATGCCAACAATAATTTGGAAGAGTCTGTCATTTCAAAATAAATGCAAAAATTTAATAGAAAACAGTTTTTCATTTCATAAATGACCGTTTTTAGAATTATTTATATTAGTCTGTCTGTAAGTTTGTCTCGGAATAGGCTCTAAAACGGCTTTCAATTAAAAAAACATCAGTCAGATGACGTAATAATGTTTATTACTCAACAATACATAGACATCAGAATGATGTATTGTTGAGTAATAACAGATTCGTGACAGTTCTGCGATCAACAATTCACCTGCCGAGCGTGGTGATTTTGGCAGATCAGCCCTTCTTAGAGGATTCCTATATCCAGCATTAAAATAACTAGCTGTTGATGAAGAAATAGAAGAAGGAGATTGACGAGAGAAGAATACAAGTCACAGTGGCCCTATGCCATCCAGTCGAGTTACTGGTGGTAGGAATCCGTGCGGTTAGGTACCACGAATAACTGATCCTCAGTTATTCTCCCGTGAAGCAGTAGTGTTCAAACATTACCGTTTCGGTGTGAATGGCACTGAGAGCTAGCGTAAACACTCTACATATGAGATTTAAGAAATGTCTCAGGGTGACCAGCGTAGTGTTATGCCACACGAAAATGTTCTGTGTGACACAGTATCTGTCATGGGCAGATATGTCACCATCAGGTGAACGTTTTGCTCGTTTCATCATTTTATCGAAAATAAAAAGATAAATGAGTATGAGTTGTGAAGTGATATAGACTATATGGTTTTTGGCGTTGGCGAGGGAACACTAAAATATGACCTCGGAGTTACTTGTGGTATGTCCACGATCCGGATGTGTAGGTCGCAAAACTACTGTAAAAAGACAGTGAGCTCTTGTTCGTCACCCATTCAACTGGTAAGGAATGTAACACTGTCGCACTGACCTGGCATCTTGCAGCATACGTTGAGCGCGATCGTTATCGCCCAGAGCGTGGTGGCACATGGCTGCCTCCACCAGCGCGTATGGTACAAGGAACGTGTCCTCCTTTATCTTGTCCTTCAATCTGAAAGCAGACATCAGCGAGCGGGATCTGCTGAATTTGTAACCAACATTCTCGTGGTCTTCTCCACATGATTCAAGGTTCAAGGGTATACGACAAGATGGGTATTCAATATATGCTCCATAATCTTGAATATTACAGAGGCAATTGAGGTAGGTCGATAATGTTTAGGATTATCGCGGCCGCCGTTTTTGGGCACAGACTGCACTTTGGCGAGGATGGAACCTCTGTCTTCCATCTGGTAGTCTCCGACAGATCATCAACCTATATGATAGACAGGAGACTTACTGGTGGTTTACTGGTGGTAGGATTCCTATGCAGGAGTCCGTCTAGGTAGGTACCACCCCAGGGCCAGTTATTCTGCCGTGAAGCAGTAGTGTGCAAACATTACTGTGTTTCGGTTTGAAGTGCACTGTGAGCTAGCGTAATCACTGGGCATATGAGACTTAAGAAACTATGTCTCAGGGTGATGGGCACAGTGTAGTGTCACACAGAAATTTTCTGGGTGGCACAGCATTTGTTATGGGCAGACGTTTCACTTACCATCAGGTGAACGTTTTGCTCGTTTCATCATTTTATGCAATAAAAAAAAAAAGGAGAATCAGAATGATTGATGAAGTCAAGTTTCTAGGACTCACCTGGAGACATGGTCTAGATGATGCAATGCCAGACGCGGTACCCCGAGGACAGCGAGGCTGCATCCGCGAAGATAAGCAAGTAGGGCTCTATTGTCTCCCTCCAGAGCGTGTGGCCAGCTCCTCTCTTCGCGGTCCAGTCGCTCGTTGGTCGTTTCGATTTGCTGAACGTCAACGAGTATCTGGTTAGTACGGCTCTGGCACTTTAAAAACTAGCGGCTTAAGAGAATCTACCACTTCATCTCATCCCGTGGGTGTCGTTAAGTCGACAGAGTCAAAATAAGAACCAGGAGATGGGCAGCAGCATCTTCCTGGAATATCTGAATAAACAGCGGCTGCAAACCCGCCCGTCAAGCGTGGCAACTATGGCAAAATCACCCCAAAATGAGAGCTACTTACTTACTTGTGTGGCAATCTATGAGGTAGATCTGTGTTCAGCAGTGGACTAGTGACACTTGGCCAATAGCAAGCAGAACTTCGTTATTTCGTCTGGAACGTACCGGATTTAAAACTAAATACGGGTTGGATCTTTTCCAAAGTAAAAGTGCCATTAAAATTATTCAGCGTGTAGAATAAGAACTATACGGTACCTTAAGTAGACAATGCGCAGTGCGTGGATCGCCAGTAAGTGCCGATAGCATGTTCCAAAGGCAGAGCAACTCGATTGCGGGCAACAACAATCGACCACCCTGGGCTTCGTAACGAGCACACCGGCGAATCACCCACTTCTCCATCGGCAGGGATTTTCCAGCTATACGTTGGCGGTAAAGTGGAGCGGCCCTAGAAAACGCTAGCGGTTAATAGAGTACAGCAACTGTGAGTTGCACTCCGAAGCAGACCAAAGCGACCTAATAGCCGGACGAAGCGAGACTGAAGCGTTCCGAAGCAGTCCGCTATTAACGATGTAACTTTCACCAGTTGTTCACTCAAATTAAGATCTCAATTCATTAGAACACACTAAAACAATAACGTGTATAAGGTATTTGGTTTGATCTTGAGGTTAAATTAGGTAATATTGATCAGAGATTAGTTATGAAGAAGGATCTTGAGATTCATTACAGTTCCCAGATACACGGAGCCTCCAGGAGAGGCCGACAACATCCTCCTTGCCTTCTTTAAGCTATAAAGAGCTTTAGAAAGGATGTAATTATGTGCATAAACTTGACATATCGCAACCTTTTTTTGATATTATCCAATAAAAAATAAAACGTATGTGCGCCGGCGTGTGACGTGTGTTCGTGCAACTGTACGGATACGATAACGTGCCCGTGTGCGTGTACGTGGGTATTTACGTTCGCCGTGCTTACTTGAGCAACTCTGCGGCCTGACGGCGCTCAGCGGCGGTGGCCTTATCTCCAAGTTGCAGGAGCAAGGCTGCTCTAGCGTAGGAGTACACGGTGCGAGACCATGAACTCTCTTCAATCAGACGGCCTGCGAACCCTGCCGCCTCGCGCCAATCCATCATCATGCTACACAAAACGATTAGAAATTATCCTTAAAACTTCATGCTAAACGGGAAATTAAAAATTAAGAAATAAGCAGTAAAATTATCAACAAATTAAATCAATCATGCCCAACGTCAAATAACAGGCATTTTAAATTTTCTACAATACGCAAAAAGCTTCTGTGTAACTGGATTGTTACATGCAGAATTGTCTATGGAACTGTACAAGTAAATACCCGGATATAA
Source organism: Luehdorfia chinensis (assembly GCA_019845155.1). Lineage (NCBI taxonomy): Eukaryota > Metazoa > Arthropoda > Insecta > Lepidoptera > Papilionidae > Luehdorfia > Luehdorfia chinensis. The sequence continues at coordinate 1,315,296 of JAHVAK010000142.1, read as the reverse complement.
TCGTGCATTGCATTCGAATGCAACTGCAGCAAATGTTGTCACTTTCTGTATTTATAAATAAATCTGGAAAAAATATATGTTTTATATATACATATATATATATATATATAGTAATATTATTAATTTACATGTCAGCTTAACTGCGATCAGAAAAACCACTTTGGTTGTTTTTGATTGATTTACTGTACCGATGAAATCCGATATCACGCAATTCTAGCGAATTCGCGTGATGTGAGCATAACGTAATTTTTTAAATTTAAATCTCAGTCTGAATAAAGCTATCACAAGCTACAGTGATCCGGTAACATAAATAACATATTTACACAAGAAAAAATTTAATACAACCATGCAGTTAACATACATAAAATTCACAATCAAAGAAAGTGAAAAATTACAGTGCTGCCCGCTCAGAGAACGCGTTCCTGACAGGTCGTGATCTCAGTATATAGTGTATTATCTATGGTCGTGATCGAATGGACGTTGTAACCTTGTAGTGGCGAATGAAAAACATATTATTATCGTTTAATTTCCCCACCAACGAATAAAATGATGTAAATTTTCAATAAAATCAATAACAGTATAATTTTGCGCTAAATTTAATGTTAAATAAGAAAACTGAGAGACGTCAGGAACGCATTCTCTCAGCGGCCGGTCAGTAGTAATCACACAATTCATAATGGCAAGTTATCTAGATCAGTAATCTACAATAAGCAGCGCAGCATTATGTTATACCTGCTGTATAGAAGCGAGTATTCAATTAGATTCGTGTAATGTATAATGATTCCGTATTCGTGGTTTTTGTAAATGATATGGCGAATGTTATCAGCATGCGTATTTGACAGACCGCCACGAGCCTGGTTGTAATATTTCTGTGTAAATGTGTGGTGATGTGAAAACGGCTAGTAAATGAAATACAATTATTTTTAAGCGATCATATAGAAATGAACGGAACACTTCGAGCGGCATCGATGTGTTTTTGTGTGGTTCTTTTTGACATTTTTGTGCTGGAAAGGGCGAAAAATAAAATATGCACATAATTTTTTTTCTTCTCTAAAGCCCTTTTCACAATCGACCTGGATCCGAAGATATTGTACGCCTGTAGCGATTGTGCCAGTCTTGAGTTATTTTCCACTTCAAACAATTCAAAAGTGATTTAGTACATGATATTTCATCAGTAACTTAACTAAGTTAAGTTACTTAACTATATAAATGTTCACATTTTTATTAACCGACTTCAAAAAGGAGGAAGTACTCAATTCTTCTCTATATTTTTTAAGTATGTTCGTGCATAAGTTCTTTGTTTGTTAATCGATTGAATGATTTTTTTTATAAGAAACGGGAATATCGTAAATGTGGTCGAATATAATTTAGGTCGAGTTCTCGTAATGGGATCCATGAGAAAATCATGAAACTGTTTGGAGCTGCAGCGTTGAAGTCGGTTTTTTTTTTATTAAACAATTATATGATTTGAAAATCATTCTACATCCTTTTCTAAGGGGAGTTGGATATAGACGAAAGCACCCCCCCCCCCCCCGACTTTTGCTCTAACAGACACGTCTTTTCTGACAAGCGCATTGCAAGTCCTGGTAGACGGTAGATATAATGATATGGGAGATTCTACAGGATTGTATGAATCTACTTAGAGAGTTTATCGTGCACGTTGTTTGCGGATGACGAACTGTCTACCTGTACGGATGAGAAATGGTTGAATGGGTTAATTTTACTCACGCGTTCGCCCACATGAGCTCCCAGTAGCAAAGATGGCGGAGTTGCCTCCAAAGGTGCGGGGTTTCTGCAGCGCGACGGTAAGTAACTGCAGCGAGGGCGCAGCGTCCGCGAAGCAATTGCAAGCGGCCCTCGAATAGGAGGAACCATACGCCTTCCGGGTATACCTGACGGAGACACGGTTTTTGTTAAGTGAACTTGGTGAAAATTGCAACCTGGAAAACGAAAAATATACTGGTGGTTTGATTCCTGTGAACCGTCGAGCTAGGTGTACAGTAGTACCACCGCAGTGTCAGTTATTCTGTCGTCAAACAGTGTTGCGGTCTGAAGGGAGCTGTTCGCTTGTGTAATTACTGGGCGTATGTGACCTAACAAACGGATGTCTCAGGGTGACGAGCGCAGTGTGGTGCCACACAGTAATGTTCTGGTGACACAGCATTTGTTATGGGTAGACGTCGCACTTTACAACGTTTTGCTCGTTTCGTCACTTTATACAATAAAACAAAAAACAAAATTACATTATCATCATCATTTCAGCCTATCACTAGTCCACTGTTGAACATAGGCTCATATCATATATTATGCATTATTAATAGGGTATTCGCTGGCTGGACCATTTCGGCTGTTCCCTTTAATGAATTATTTGAGTGAAATTAAAATTTTATAAAACTTAATCCTGACGCTATAGAGCTTACTGTAAATAACTAATTTTCCCTTTTGGAGAAAAAGAAGAATTGTACCGAGCAACTGACAAACTTGTCGACAGGTGGCGGTGTCAGTCTGCCATCCCATTCCGTGACTGTCTTAAGAGTAGACTAAGGGATAAATAACCGTATCGAGGTGGCTAGGGTCTGGTGGTCGCCAATCCGCCCGCCAAGCGTGGTGATTACGAAACGTCCTCCCATTTTGGGAATAGCCTATGGTCAGCAGTGGACTAATTAAGAGCTGATGACCATGGGGAAGAGATGAAAATTCACAGAGCTCACCTCATGGTAAATTGTAAATGTAGCCTACATATATCTTCTATAACGAATCAAGATATAGGTGGTACACCCCAAGGACTACAAGTGAATGCGTCGATGAAGTTTTTGATTTTATTTACGGACCATACGAAGTGTAGTATGTCAAGATCTACGCCCATTTTTGAAATTTTTTGTAGTCTAAAATAACTGATTAAGCCGGCAAAATACAAAACCAGTGCTGATGTGACGACACGGGGCGAGAAAGCAGGGAGCGGGGCGGCAAGCACTCGCGTATTTGAGTGAGATTTATTTTTCAAGTTACAATTAAATTTATTTAAGAAAAAACTCGGAGAAATTTTTGCGTGCCGGTAGCTCCGAAGGTTGAATATTATTACCGGAGTCTCCCGGTCATCCCGGGAGGGTTGGGAACCCCAGCAATAGCCCATGAAACCAGAAGCAAACAAAGGTGTAGTATCCGCGAAACTAAGAAACAGGAAAGTCTCACCTTCAGTTGCGTCTCCAGTATACGTTGGCATAAATCAAAGTCTGGTATAGCACCGGCGAAGTGGCTCACCACCAGATGGTAAGCTAACAGCGTCAACTCGCAGAGCACACCGCGGAGGCCCGGCTCGCGAGCGCCAGCCTGCAGCTCTGCCAAACCAGTTTCCTGCAACGAACGCTATTTAAACCACGGATACACTGAGGGATCGGTCTATATACACGTACATACATACGGTCACGTGAAAAGGTAACAAACAGACAGATGGACAGAGAGAGTTACTTTCGCACTTATAATATTAGTATGGATGGATACTACACAAATAAAGGCTGTCCGTAGAATATCTTATTCGGCTTTTACAATACCTCGGTAGGAAAGAGATAGTGCTATTCTACTCAGCCGGACACCTTTCGGTCTTAATACACACGTAACTGGTGGTAGGATTCCTATGCAGGAATCCGTCTAGGTAGGTACCACCCTAGGGCCAGTTATTCTGCCGTGAAGCAGTAGTGTGCAAGCATTACTGTGTTTCGGTTTGAAGGGTACTGTGAGCTAGCGTAATCACTGGGCATTTGAGACTTAAGAGCTGATGTCTCAGGGTGACGGGCGCGGTGTGGTGTCACGCAGAAATATTCGGGGTGACACAGCATTTGCTGTGGGCGGACGTTGCACTTACCATCAGGTGAATGTTTTGCTCGTTTCGTCACTTTACACAATTTAAAAAAAAGTACATATTTCAACACGCGTCCGGTATTAATAGAGGGGTAGAAAGAATTTAGCTACGGGTGTGTGCTCGCAGATTCATTCGCGAATGTAATTGTGCTTCAATTTCATTCCTCGCCACCACAATTGCACGAAACTGCAACAAATCTGGCTGTTTTTTTTATTGGATAAAGTGAGGAGACGAGCAAAACGTTTACCTGATGGTCGTCAATGTCTGCCCATAACCATGCTGTGTCAATCAGAACATTCCTGTGTGGCACCACACTGCGCCCGTCACCCAGACAGACAGACATCAGTTCTGGCACAGGTGGCAAGATTCCTATTCAGGAATCCGTCTAGGTGGGTACGACCGCAGGCCCAGTTATTCTGCTGTGAAGCAGTAGAGTGCAAACATTTCTGTGTTTCGGTCTGATGGGCACTGAGAGCTAGCGTAATCACTGAGTATAACATAGAAACTGATGTCCCAGGGTGAAGAGGGCAGTGTGGTGCCATACAGAAATGTTCTAGGTGACGCAGCATTTGTTATGCGCAGACGTTGCACTTACCATCAGGTGAACGTTTTGCTTGTTTCATCATTTTATCCAATAAAAAGATAAATGAGTATGCGTTGGGATAAAGACTATACGGTTTTAACGCCTAGGGCCTAGGCGACGGAACACTAAAATATGACCACGGGTTTACTTGTGGTATGTCCATGATTCGGATGTGCAGGTCACAAAACTTTGGACGTACTGCTAAAAGAAATAAGGTTCATTTGTGTGGGCACAACGCGTAGGAAACCTGACCACAATTTAATACGAACTTAATGTATTTATCTTATATAAAAGCGATTAGTCACTGACTCATCGCGATATCTTCGAAACCACAATAGTTATTGAATTAAAATTTGGTATTCAATATCGTACTGAAAAAAACTCCTGGTAATGAGGTGTTCGCTGCAAAGCAACTTTTCAAAGGTTTTGTTTATTATACATTTTTACAATCGATCTTACGACACAATTTCAAATGCGAAAGTCTTACCTTATCGCCAGAAAAACCAACGAACTCCAGCAAAGTCACGAGTCGCGGTGGTAACATAGCGATCATAACGCTGAAAGTGGCGAGACCAAGCCGGACGCCACTATGGAAGTGCTGTCGTGATTCATCGCTATCCCATGTCTTCTTCTCCAAGATGCGCGCACACTCTCTGTTGGAGAAGCAAAACAATTTCTACAAGTCCAATTTTTCCAAAGTCCAAACCACGCTGCTGGTTCATCGAGCGGGGAAGTACCACGCGTTCATAGAACACCAGATGAATGCGTGAAATTTTTATCTCAACATCATATAAATCTTTTTTGTAATAAATTGATATCTTCAATAATGTTATCAGCATACAAGTTGACGAAAAATATAGCACAAGGTCATTTATAAAAGTAATAAACAATAATGGACCTATATGGTTACCCTGTGGAACGCCTTATATAAACGAAAAGGACCTACCTATTTTCAATATAAGATTGTAGCCAACGAAGTGAACTGCTATAAGTAAGTAGATAAGATATAAGATTATCTTAACCCGCGTTGCAGGTTCAACTATTATTGGAAATCTATTTTCAACTTATGCGTTTAGTTGGAGTCGTCAACGTCACTGTCACTATCTGTACAGTACACGGCAGAAAATAGGCGTATGTCATGTTGGCACCATTTGTCGAAATCAACAAGCTTGTCAGGCGGATTGGCGATCGCAGTACCAGACCTCTCACACTTACAAGACAGTAATTGAATTGTAGCATATTTAAGATGGTTATGCCGTATCCACAGTTTAAAATACCTAAGTTTGCTCATGGTTAAGGTTTCTCCTTGTATATATATATATATATATATATATATATATATATATAATACCGGGAGCCGCCACCAGATACCCTCCACCACTACAACACTACCACTAGGCAATACACACCAATGAAGTCGAGAACACGACACGTGTTTCACCTCAAAACGAGTCATCATCAAGTGATATTGACTCTACGACTGTCAACCGGCGAGTTCGGCGGTTGACAGTCGTAGAGTCATTTTTTGTATTGTTATTTCTAGTCGTAGAGTTATTTTTTGTATTAGTCGTTGGTGTGTATTGCCTAGTGGTAGTGTTGTAGTGGTAGAGGGTATCTGGTGGCGGCTCCCGGTGGCGGTATTGGTATTCTTGTGCACGCTGTTGTGGGAGGGCGGGCGGTGCTCTACAAAACTAGGTAATACACACCATTTTACATTTTGCATGCGGATCTCAGCAAATTAACTTTCTTTCCTTTACTATAATGCATTTCCGCAAAGTAACGCCTGATTCTATTAACTATATCAAAGTTTTGCCAATCATAAATTTTTTAATCAAATCTGAAATTCACTTCAACGACTCGTTTAACTTACTTGTAGGTGTTGTAGCAGCTTTTAACCTTGATGGTAGCGCGCAAAAATCCAGCAAAATCATCTCCATCTAAAACGCAGAGCGCCGCTTGCAGCAATCCTGACTCCGCGAAGCACAACTCAGCATGCGCCTCCATGTCGGTCAGCGACGCGTAGTTAGTCTGATAGGAAAACACGTGCCCCGTTAATTCAAACCTCCGCTAGTGGCCCCAAAAGGATTTTTCTCACAGAGGGCAGAACATGATATTTTCATGATGAGTAGGGCCGTCTTAAGCAGATATCCTAGGGCAAACAGAGTTCGGGCTCTATTGCAAAGAGAATAAAATGGATGCGAATGAAAGAATGTACTTTTGTTTCGGGACCATTTCATGCGTTGTAGCGGCGTTGAACTAAATAACCAATGTATTTCATTTAGTTCGTTAAATTGGATACAAATACATACATACATACATAAGATCACGACTGTATCCCATAAGGGGTAGTCAGAGACTGGGCACTCACTGCAAAAACAGATGACTGCCACAATCCACGTTTCACCAAAACAATATAATGCACTTGGTGTGATAGGTGGTGGTGATACAAATACATAGGCACTGGTTTTCGGCATTCGGGGGTCGAAAGGCGTGGCGTCTTGCTTCACGTAGTAGTTATTAGAATTAAACGAAATATGATGATGTTCTCCGAGCCGATTTCGACCACGGCGACAACTTTCGACTAAAGTCGAGAGCCATCAACTGCGCAGGAGATATTATAGTGCCACAAGTGTACGCGCAAACACAGAGGCACTCACCCGTCCCAACCTACCTGCGCCCGATGTAACGCTGATGCGATAAGATCGGAAGTAGGCTAGGATGCAGTGTCAGAAACATGGGGACAATCACAAAACAACCAGACCCGAAAACCAACAATTTATGTTTTAGCACAAATGTTGGCTCCGGCTGGGTTTCGAACCCAGGACCCGCGGCTTAGAAATCAGGTACTCTGACCACTAGGCCACGCGGTCGTCAAATATTTATTCTCTGATGTTAGAAACCGAGATTTCGTTTCTCAAATGTATTTTTTTTACAACCTACTACTGTTTCTTAATGAATTTTCTCTGTACTAGGAAGAAACAGGCGAAAGAAACCTTCAAGTATCCCCTTTTTTTGTAATTTTTCAATGGCCTTTTAGAACAATAAAATAAATCTACTGGTGGTAGGATTCCTATGCAGGAATCCGTCTACGTAGGTACCACCCCAGGGCCAGTTATTCTGCCGTGAAGCAGTAGTGTGCAACGTTACTGTGTTTCGGTTTGAAGGACATTGTGAGCTAGCGTAATCACTGGGCATATGAGACTTAAGAACTTATGTCTAATGGGCACAGTGTGGTGTCACACAGAAATTTTCTGGGTGACAAAGCATTTGTTATGGGCAGGCGTTGCACTTACCATCAGGTGAACGTTTTGCTTGTTTCATCACTTTATCGAATAAAAAAAAATATGAGGATTGAACTTTTTGAATCTATGGGTAGAAAGACATTGTGCACTTACTTATGCTTTTATGAAAGGAAGTGACGAGATCAGCCATCGTTCAGGTGCACGATCGCTCAACTTGCTCAACAACTTCAGTTTGTTAAGCAAATGATTTTTATGGAAGCAAGTGGCGAGATCTGATCACCTGATGGTAAGTGCAACGTCTGCCCATAACAAATACTGTGTCAAGCAGAATATTTCTGTGTGGCACCTCACTGTTACACTAGCTAACTGTGCCCTTCATACCCGATTCTGTCAACTCGACGGCACTGCGTAAGTATAAAACTTATACCTACCTAGATGGATTCCTGCATGGATACCACCAGCAGTACATACCTTTTTAATCATGGTGCCGAGGGTCTCCACTAGCGTGTAGGAGCGACGGTGTTGTTGGCAGAGTGCTACCGTGCGTTTGAGCGCGGCCATGGCGCGCGCCACTTGCGCGGAATCCAGGGTAAGAACCGCCGGAATGAACTCGAATATGGAGACGCCGAGGCTGTGGTACAGCGAAGTGTTGCTCCTATCAGGGGTAATGAAAATATCGATTGTAAACAGAATCAAGCGTTATTAAAAACATTTATGGTAAATGAGAAACTCGGTTTGAACTACCGCGTGGTAGGGGTCAGGGTACCTGACTTCCACGCCGCAGCCTTCTGGGTAAAAATTCCAGCCGGAGACAACATATTTGCAGAAACACAAATGGTTGATTTAAGGGTCTTCTTGTGTTTTGTATGTGCAATTAATTTTTCTTTACAAATCCTAGTGTGGTGCAACGTTTTATTAAAATAAAGAAAACAAAGATAAGATAAACGGATCGAGTCTAAAAATTATTTAAAATATATTCATAGACTGTGTTAATTAATAAAAGAAGTTCGCTGCTTCAATTATATTAACTTTTATTTCACTTTCACAAATGATTCTTAGTTTTGCGTGGGTTTTTGGAGATAAGAAGAATTAAACGTGTCTCCATAGAGAGCCGCGCGGCTTCAGTGCGGGTTAGAGGACTTCAGTGTCGAAAAATTTTTTTTTTTTTCTAAGACCTTATGGTTTCTTACCATGTCATTATTTTACCGCCGAGCAAGTTGTACACTTGTCACATTACAGTTAACTATTTTAGTCGTGACGGCGCCGAGGATCGAACGCAGATCTATATTTAAGGTGATCGTCCCCGTCCCCTGAGCTACAAGGAAGTTTTAAAGTTAAAATATATGCATCTTAATTGATATCCATGCTAATATTATCTGCTGTCTGTTTGTTAACCTTTTCACGACTCAACCGCTGAATCGATCTCGACGAAATTCGGTACAGAGATTGCTTGCCTTCTGGAAACGGACATAGGCTACTTATTATTATGGAAAATCGTAGAGACTCCACGGTACTTTCGAATCGCGGGCTCCAGCTAGTCATCTATATATTTATTACTTATCAATGGCGTTTTTTGTCGCTATGAAATTACTCCGTTAAAACTGTGACGAAATAAATGTTTGATTCGCCATTTTGGAAATATTTTTTTCCTTTAATAACGGAACAAATTGTATGAATTAATTTAAAAGCAGAACGCGCTATCTGAATTTTATAAAAACGTATATGATATAGAATGTAGATGCGCCATTTGTTGATAATATGTTTAAATAACCTTTTTTTTATAACGAAGAATAAAGTGCTGTAACGAGCAAAACGTTTACCCGATCGTAAGTGCAACGTCTGCCCATAACAAATGCTGTACCACCTAGAAACTCTCGTGAAAAACCACACTGTGTCCATCACCCTGAGCCATAAGTTCTTAAGTCTCATATGCCTAGTGATTCCGCTAGCTCTCAGTGCCCTTCAAACCGAAACACAGTAATGTTTGCACACTACTGCTTCACGGCAGAATAACTGGCCCTGGTGTGGTACCTAACTAGACGGATTCCTGCATAGGAATCCTACCACCAGTAAGTAACATGCGCGATAGCTATCGGTTGGAGTTGTTTACATTTTTAAAGAATGTAGCGCCATCTCTTGATGACCAGGATACTGTGCGAAATGTTCGCACGAGTCAACTAGTATGTACATATTATCTGCTAGCTGTGCCCCGAGGTTTCGCCCTAGTAAAAGAAGTCTGCCACACGATTGTGCTGTACGGCATCGTACCTCGGTTATCTGAGCATTACCAGACCCCTCTCGGTAATGTTCGGTTCGCGGCGAGTGGTTTTTTTTTTCTTTTGCGCGTAACCCTAATTCTTTTTTTTAAATAAAAGCAGCCTAAGTTATTCCCCATAACATGATCTATCTGCCAGTCCCGTAAAACTCGGTTCAGCCTTTTCGATGATTGGCCGGAACAAACAGACAGACAGACAAAATTTTTTAAAATTGTTTTCTTTTTTTGTTATAGATACATACATACATAAGATCACGACTGTATCCCATAAGGGGTAGTCAGAGACTGGGCACTCACTGCAAAAACAGATAACTGCCACAATCCACGTTTCACCAAAACAATATAATGCACTTGGTGTGATAGGTGGTGAGCCCATCGCAACCATGCGCTGTTGGGTGCACAGTGCAGTTTAATTCCTTACTCGCCTTTTACGAGATCCATTGGATGAGATGGAGCGGCAGTATTCTTTTAACGAGCCGCCACCACACGGCAATATTTTGTTATAAGTAAGATTTTTACTAAAGCATTAAGTTAAAATCTGTTATTTTGAAATTACAAACAGACACTTCAATTACATTTATTTGTATGTATAGATTAGTGAGAATCTCGCATACCACAGTTTCATGATGTCCATAGCGCTCTCGAGATCGTTGTTAAAGAACTTCTTGATGGCCAGCTCACAGTCTTCGAGAGCTACGTGCAAATCCATTTTGTACCTGGCGATGAAACCATAGTTAAAAGGAGGATTTAGTAACACAGAAGAAATTCACTTTACCATTTACATGAGGCATTTCTTTTTATTGGATATACGAGTAGTGACGAAACGAGCAAAACGTTCACCTGACAGTAAAGAAAGAAAGAAAGAAAGAAACCACTTTATTTGACACAACATCAACAAGAATCACAAAAAATAGTGTAAAAAAAAATAACAAAATAGTAAGTGCAACGTCTGCCCATAATAAACGCTATGTCACCCAGAACATTTCTGTGTGGCACCACACTGCGCCCTTCACCTTTGGACATCAGCTTTCAGGTCTCATTAGCCCAGTGATTACACTAGCTCTCAGTTTCTTTCAGACCGAAACACACTACTAATGTTTTAATGTTTGCGCAATTTTTCTGCCGTGAAGCAGTAGTCACGGCAGAAAAGTTTGCTCTGGAGTGGAACCAAACTAGACGGATTCATGCATCGAAATCCCACCACCAGTAAATTCTTCATTCTATCTTAATGATATTGCGTAAGATCCGATGCATGAAACCGAAGGCAAATTAGTCCGTCCTTCCGTAGGCACCATTGGATGAAAGATGAGATCCGATCTCGTCACATAAAACGTTACATCGGTGAGAACCTGAAGGCATTAAGTATTTGCGTTAATAAGTTTTGGCAGTACCTATGATGTTTTCGGGAGATAACTATATGGAGCGATGACTTGATAGGTCAATAGGTGACTCAGGACCGTGCTTTCTGACAACTAAAGTTTAACATACATACAGTCACGCCTTTTCCCCATAAAAGGGGTAGGCACGGCGATAAACGAGACGTGATGGGTGGCGCCACACGTCGCCGAAACTGGTACGAGTCAAAACAATTCTTACTCCCGCGTTCTCACGAACAGTATAGTAACAGGATTGCATATTATGGTGTTATTCTGCAAGAATAAAGGCTGTCCGTACTGTCTTACGACACCTCGGTAGGATTGAGGTAGGTGATATTATACTCTGCTGGGGACATGTCGGTATGTTTAACGTGGTGCAGTTTATAAATGGATCCGTAAACAATACTCCGTTCAGGCATATAACCAGTGGACTGATTATCCGACGACATCCTCCTGGCCAACATTCGACCAATACTGCCAACGACAAATACTGTCTGGAACTGGAAACTATTAACAGCAGATATTGGCACAAATGTTTGCACAAACACACGAGCCCCTCACTCGTCCCAACCTATCCGCGCTCAACTCATGCGAGTCAACTAGGATGCAGTCAGAGATACAACGATAATCACAACATAACCAGACCAGAAAAACAATAATTCGTGTTTTTTCACTTATGATTTCTTCGGCTGGGATTCTATTCTAGGAATAGAACCCGCGGCCGAGTAGTCCGGTACTCTGAGCACTAGGCCAATCGGTCGTCTATAATGATGATCACGACGACGATGATGATAATGTTAAAGTAACTACGAAAACAATAATCTTTACTCACTCGGGCGGTTCTTCGGCGGCATCCTCGTATTTATCCTGAAAAAAATTGAAATTGTTAGTATATATTCTCGATTATGGGTTATTTTAACCGACTTCGAAAAAAGGAGGAGGTTGGGAACCTTCGGTTGTCGTTTGTTACCTCAGTAATCCGTCATATATAAACCGATTTGGAAAATTCTTATTAGAAGTGAGATGTCATAAGGCTGGCTCCTGCTCCCAAATCATATTGGTAAAGTTCTGATGATGGCATCCATGAGAAAAGCATGAAACTCTGTTAGGCGTTATGGTCGGTTTTTAATTTTAAAAAATGTGTATGATGTTTAGCTGCTGGTAGGACTCCTATGCAGGAATCAGTCTCCAGGGCCAGTTATTCTGCCGTGAAGTAGTAGTGTGCAAGCACTACTGTGTTTCGGTTTGAAGGGCACTGTGAGCTAGCGTAATCACTGGGCATTCGAGACTTAAGAACTGATGTCTCAGGGTGACGGGCGCAGTGTGGTGTCACACAGAAATATTCTGGGTGACACAGCATTAGTTGTGGGCGGACGTTGCACTTACCATCAGGTGAACGTTTTGCTTCTTTCGTCACTTTATTAAATAAATAATAAATATTGGCAAAATCACGTAGCCAGTTATTGAGCCGCCAAGCAGTGGTGAGTACTTGGCTACTGTTATCACTGGACATACGTAACATGACCATGGATTCCGCTATGGGCGGGACGGTCCCGCTTTGAAGCTGTGTAACGCCGTCCCCGAAAAATGTATAAATGTCACGCTTTGACTATAAAGATAAAACGTACGCGCAACATCCACAAATCAGGCCAACAGTTCCATTCATTTTTAAAAACTGAACATGATTTATTGAACAAAATATGCTCACATAAAAAGCCCGCCAGATTACACAAGATTCGTTCAGATTTTCATTTTCGGTTTGGTTTGACCCAAACATAAATAAATAAATAAAAACTCCTACAAAAACCTCGAAGTTCGGACTGTGTCGCGTTCGCTGCGTGCTTTCGCGATTTCGAAAATGTTAAATATTTTAAATCGTCTAATGACCGTCCGAAGGAGGCTGCGCGCGTCCATTCGGACTGTCGACTTGTGTGTACTCTGTGTTGTGTAACTCTGGGCGGTGAGAACCGCCCTGGAACACGGGTGAATCTTGTGTACGCGGTGTGATTATTGACTATTGCGCGCCGCTCTCTACGGCGGTCGCGCGTCGTGGTGCGTGTTATATTAAAGCTATTGACTGTGTGTACAGTGTGGCCTGGATCGTGACTGATACTCGTAGTATCGTGGTCAGGAAGAGCTGAGACGTCCGTGTCGTCTAGCACGTTTCGCGGGCGACGTTTGCGTTCGGTCGCGTTTCTGTTTGGTCGGTAATTTGCTGCTTTAACCACCAGCGGGTTTGAATGAACCGAGGCTTTTTCGAAAAACCGCCGTACTGTCCTGTGTACAACTATTATGCAGACATTGGACTTACACTTGGCCGATAGGTGTCCGGCAGAGACCACCTACCGAGGTGTAGTAAGAGGCGAATATGGTATCGGCCGTACCGATACCATATTCGCCTTTTTTAGTGCAGATTAACACCATGATATGCAATGCTGTCATTACGAGTACGCCACTCTTGGGAACTCGATGGGCACGTGAGTATTTCTCGACCCGTACCAATATGGCGGCGACGTGTTTCGCCAACGGTCGCGTCTCGTTTCCCGCGAGGGCGAGAAGTGGGCTACGTGAGTGGTCTCGGTCTCTGCAAACCCCTTATATGGGAAGAAGAAGTAACTGTATGTATGTATGCACTTACAATCAGGCGATAGATTAGCTCGTATCGTTACTTTCTTCCATAAAAATAAATAACACTCGTTATTAATATTAAATAATGTATCAGACAATTAACACATATCAAGATTTCAAGTAAAAAGTGCGGAAAATTCCTATCAAGAACACAACGTTAATTAGGAACCAATTAGACACTTTTTAATTTGATACGTGTATTTCTAACCAGATCTTTATGTTCTACAATACAATAACGATAACGTCTAATTGGTTGAAAATTAATGCATACCAGTGGTCGCCATGTGGTCAAGATCGACCGTAATTCATATTTTTTTAAAGTTTGAACGTTATTCAGGTTTCTGTAATTGATTGTTGGCAAAATATCTAAATTAAATAAAGATATATAGAATAAAATATAGATTATTACGTTAACCATTACCATTATTGCATTAGGCGCAATAATTTTTGAACAAAATTATGTATTAAACTAAATGGCCGCACCTTTTTTTTTAATTTAATATAAGTGACGGAACGAGCAAAGCGTTCACCTGATGGTAAGTGCAACGTCTGCCCATAACAAATGGTATGTCACCCAGAACAGTGTGGCACCACAATGCGCCCGTCACCCTGAGACATCAGTTCTTAAGTCTCATATGCCCAGTAATTATGCTAGCTCACAGTGCCCTTCAAACCCAAACACAGTAATGTTTGCACACTACTGCTTCGCGGCAGAATAACTGGCACCGGGGTGGTACCTACCTAGACGGATTCCTGCATAGGAATCCTACCACCACCTTCATTTAGCGTCTAATGTTAATAATACGATGCGTTAATCGACAAATTATTTTCAAGATGCATGCAAGATGTATTTTTTATATAAAATATAAAACGGTGCCCTACAGTAGTCTCCTGTGTCGTGGGTGAAAATACTGCTCTTGGAAATATTACGTGGTTTAAATTATTATTCAAGTATGGCTTTAAAAGTAAAAAAGGGAGACAATGTAATCGTATTCAAAGTTTTCGAATTTTCGCTTATTAAAAAGCAAGCATTGCTTATTATGGTATCTACAGGCTATGTATTATATATAAAGGCTGACTGTACAATATCTCCGTCGACTCTTACTACACCTCGGTAGGTGCCATTCTACGGTGTTTACTCTCACGTTAAAAGGACGGGCTAGGCTTTGTACAGATTTTAGAAATTACCTTAAGGTAGAGAGGTAAACTTGTAGAGTAAACTTGAGTGTACTTACGTCCTCGTCGATGTCAGGGATCACGACTTGGTGGCGGAAGTCGCGGGAGAGGGCCGCGATTGGCCCGCTCCCGTCCTGGAGGTCCATCGTTGCTAGGTCTGGATAACGGCGTCGGTCGTAATGGCTCCTCGTCCCCCTGGGGGTGTCTGGTGGAGCTCCCTAAAAGTGATGTTCGCGCCTCATTCAATACTGAAACAAAAGAGAGGAAGTATGTAGCAACGGTACGAGGTGGACTCTAGCGCTGCGTTTTTTTTTATTTAGGTATTTTTTTTAGAAAATACCTTGGCCTTAGTTAGGATTTTTTGAACCCGAGGCCCGCGTCGCAGAAGCCTGATACTCTGACCACTAGTCCACGCGGTCGTCAAACTTAATGTAGGTGACGAAGGAAAATCACATAAAACGTAACGCAAGCAGCATTGATTAATTTTATACCAGCGTTTCCAAACATTCTCTCCTAACTTATTTTTTTTAAATTCTTAGCTTATGTTCTATTTAATTAAATTTACGGTAACTTCTATTTATAGCTGTGATGATAAGTGTATTATTTATTATCTATGATATATAATTATTTTTTAAGCAATTTACCACAGTGTTGTGAAAGGAGTCGACCACATGACTGCTCCGTAGGACATGGTACCTCGCTGACCTGGGGTACTATTTAGTAACTCTGGTAAGTTTCGTGATCGGTTTTATTTATTTTGGCGTATGAAGTTGGAATGGTGTGAATTGGAACCGATGCCGAAACCACTCAGAGTTACACAGTAGACACAGTTCACAATTCGGCCCTTCTAGGTAAAGTTCGGTTCTCAGCGTGCGTCTCGTTTTGGCAGCAGCGTGAGGTTTTATGGCTTAGAACGTTTCTCGATAAACGAGCTAGCGAATGCGAAACTAATTTTTCAAACAGGATAAGTATTTCCAGAGGTAATAAGAAATTACATTCGAATGTGTTTAACATTACTATATGGATAACGAACGTAAAATATTACAAACATAAATATACATTAAAATAAAATGCATCACAATAAAATATGCGGTTTTTCGAAGCAAACACTTACATAGACACAAAGATAAGCTTCACTAGAAAGGACTAATTTTTTTTTTGTATTTATATTAAAAGGTATTTTTTTAATATTAGAAGTAGTATTTTTAATAACATGATTATACAGCGTATTAATCACTTTAATGGCTTAAGTGTGATATTATTATTGTAAAATTTGTTATTGTAAAATAACAACATCGTGGCAGTTGTCATTGGCCGCTGACTCATCACGGTATCTTCGAAACTACAAGACCTATTTACAAGAAATTTGGCATACTATACTACAAATAAATGTCTAAGTTCTTTCACATAGAGACACACACGTTCTGAGACACAGATCACAGACACCTACTAAGAACGGAATTTACGAACATTAAATCCTAAATGGGTAAACGGGTTGGTGCTATTTTTCTCCACACAGACAGACATAATGACTTCCGTGCGAAGCCGGTAATTATATATATACAATAGCTAACCCGTGCGAATATTTCGCACAGTATCGTGATCATGAATAGATGGCGCCATCTACCTTATTTAAATAATGTAAACAACTCCAACCGGCAGCTATCGTGCAGTTTAGTTAAACAGATTGTCAACATGGTCATCATTTCTGCCCATCACTAGTCCACTGCTCAACATAGACGCTGGCGCTTTCTATAGTTAATAAGTAAAGTAAAGTTTATAAATGTCCCACGGCTGAGCACAGGCCTACTCTCATATCTGAGAGGGTTTTGGAGCTAGGAAGATTCCGCCACGCTGCTCCAATGCGGGTTGGCGGACTGCACTGACTGATATTTTTTATTTCTCAGACATGCAGGTTTCCTCACGATGCTTTCCTTCACCGCCGAGCACGTGATAAATCAGCACTTAAAATTACAATTAACAATTTTAGGTGCCGGCACCGGGAATCGAACCCAGGTCACTCGCGTACTATGAAATTTAAAGCGAGCGCCTAGCCCCTGAGCTACCACGTCTCATCGGCCTCGAGGGAAGCCAGTCGGCCAAGTTGGCTACTAAATTTGGTCCCCTGTGCGAGATGACCACCAGCGACTCCACATACAATTCTATAGTTATTTAATTTTTTTTTTTAATTAACGCAACAAAAACATTACTTTTAATATATTTACTTATCTTTCGTCATTACAGTGAAGACAATGTTCAAAATGTCGTATCTAACATTAATAATTATGATATATTATTCGAAAGGTGTATACCTTCATCCTTTTCTTAGTCCAGTGTCAAGAGACAACGGTAAAATTACAATACAAGCAAATCACTCCAAAAATCACTCCTATTTACAATCTCCTATGAAACCTAATTAGCTGCTGAGCTGCAAGCCTTTCTGATGGTAAGCTTCCTGTATCCTAATGAAGGCTATTGCCGCAGTCAATTATTTAATAGTCTAAAACATTTGACCGGATCGCGTGTTTTATACAGCCGTGTTGGGCAATGCCCTTCTGATTTCTGATTCATCTTTAAGAGACACAAAATGTTCGAAAAATACAGCAATGCGAGCTGATCGCGCGACGTCGTGTTGAAACTGCAGTACATACGAAACGGAGGGAAGGCTCTATAACACAGTGCGCATGGACGCTTCCCCGGACGCCCGGGCTCGCTGCGTCGCACATGCGCTTCGGTATCGATCGGGTGCATCGCGGCGGTTGAAAATGCGATAATTATAGACCTTCTGGGACTGTTGTTTGTCTACGCATAATTGGAACGAGGCGTTGACGATGTCTTGAGAAGTTATGTAATCAACTGAGAATAGGATTTTTCCATTTCCTAGTGCAGTTTAACCGTTATTACATAGAGAAAACACAGAATACGTTATGATCTTATTCACTATACGTAGAATAGTACGTAGTATTATAGTAGTAGTATTATAGCAGTACTAGCTGATGTCTGCGACTTCGTCCGCGTGGATATAGGTTTTTAAATATGCCGTGCGAACTATTTGATTTTCTGGGATAAAAAGTATCCTATGCCCGTCTCCAGGATGCGAGCTATCTCTGTGGAAAATTTCGTCAAGATCGGTTCAGCGGTTGAGCCGTGAAAAGGTAACAAACAGACAGAGGAACAGAGAGAGAGAGTTTCGCATTTATAATATTAGTATGGATAATGATAAACGGAACGTTAATTTGAAGGTGTTAAAGCGCTTAGCTAACACGGTTTGCCGTACCAAATGATATTAAATAAAAAGCCTAACTGTATTAACAGGTCTGAACACACCGGTTTGCGGGTTCTTTGAGCAGCTACATTTAGGTTTGTTCTTAAATGAAACAGCAAATAAAATACACAAGAGACTAACACCCGATTTCACCGATCGCTTCGGAAACCAAGTTTAATAGAACCACGTTTTACTAAACTGAGTTCAAATGTATAATATGTTCTCGGTTTTCGTCTAACCGATTTCACTAGCTCTCCATTTTGATCGCGTTCAGAAAAACGAAGTTTACATGTAATATCGACACAATCTAAAACAAACACTCGATGAATTTCGTATCAGCCTGTTTTTGTGCATAGGTTTACATAGGTATGCAAACTATAAACAACAAACAAACAGTCGGCTCGGTTGGCTTCTGCGCCGCGGGTCGCGGGTTCGATGGAATTTATGTCTGTAAAACGTACCCACGACACAGGAGAAATCCTACTGTGGGGCATCGTTTAAAAAAAAAAACCAGTTGACAATGACACCTATCTAAACGCATTTAAAGAGTTGAACGTCGAAAATTGGGCGTTCTGAATATTAATCGCGTTTAGCTTTAACTGCGTTCATTTTATGTTGATGAAATGCAAACCGTAGCATTGAACTCAGTTAAACGCTTAAACTTCGTTTAGCTAACTGATCCGATTAGAACTGGTCGGGTATATTTTCAACGGTGAAATCCGCCCTAAAACGCGAACGTAACTACGACGCGTGCCGATAGCGCGATGACAATGCAGTTCGTGTAGGGCATTTGAGGCCTTATTTTACACTTGTGATTATCGTCTATTGTCATTATCTAATTTCACTTCAATTTATTTCATTTTAATTTCACTTAACTGCACATATGATGTAATAAAAGGAAATATTAAAGACTAAGATAAAAATAAAGATAATTTATTTGTAAAACATGGGCTTACTAAGCGAACATGCAGGTGTTATAAAAAAACAAGTCCCACATGTTTTCGCATTATAAAGTGTACAATTTTTTTGTTAGACAGACTATTAAAAAAAAAGTTAAGTAATATAGAAATAAAAACACCTTAAACAAATTTAATGTCAATTAATAATTACGTCAAGGTCAATTTCGTACGTCAACAGAAAAAAAATATATTAAAATAACTATATCAAAACTTATCAAAGTTTAGTAAAAAAAAGTACACTACACTGCTGAGCACAGGCCTCCTCTCATTTCTGAAAGGGCTTTGGAGCCGGTAATAGTCCGCCACGCTGCTCCAATGCGGGTTGGCGGACTTCACATGTATTCGTAATATTTTAATTCCGAAGACATTCGGGTTTCCTCGCGATATTTTCCTTCACCGCTGAGCACGTGATAAATCAACACTTACAACACTACCACGGCTACGAAATATAAGCGGTTTTAGTTAATGTTTCTTCAACGAAAAGGGGTTATAAAGGCTAGTCCATAAACCGGGAATGGGACTGACGCGTGATGGTCGCAATGACAGTGTTGTTAGTGCGGGGCGGTAGGGTATGCACTCGAACTAAATGCAGTGCGCATATGCGCTCCCTTAACCCCCTGCGTGCTCCTTCCGGAGTTTAGTATCTGTTGCACATCTATAAAGAACTTCTGAACACGCGAGGGTCCGGTAATGGTAACCATTTAAGGCTTGACGTTCAAACCGTTATGATCTTATTAAGAAATAAAAATAGACTCAGGAATCTCGCAAATTGAAGTCTTATACATACATAACAAGCCGTGGTTCAATATGATTTTTTCAATTAAAATACATAAACGTGGTAACAATGTAAATACAATACATAAACGTGGCAGAGTACGGTGGCGCTAAAGATAATCTGCCATCCCATCTCATCCCAGGGGTGTCAAAAATCTACAGGGGAATATTTACAAGTGCGTATATTTATACAGACATATATGCAAAGGTGTGAAGAATCAAAACAACTAAGGATTATATTTTACACACGAATGCTATATCCTGTTCAACTAATGCGCACCTATTACATTTCCATCTAGTTGATAAATAAATCGCAATCTACAGCAATGCCGCCATCTTCATAACATGATTTAAATACTCGTAAATGCTGAGGCAATTTTACTTATGAAACACTGACACAATCAACCTTGCTTGCTGCTCCCCCACTTAACCAAAGAAACTATTAAACATACTTATTCACAAATGTATTAGATTGAAAACATAAGTCTAAAAGTCTTACCGGTTCACGTGTCCTTTGATCAGAAACGTTTTCGGTAATAGTTAAGACTTCTTTGATTTTTTGCACTTGGTTCCTTTCACTAATATTTCGTAATGAAACCGGCTTGCCTTAAACAGCTTTAATTACGAAATATTATTGATATTCATTAATGTTCTTCAACAAAATAAGATCTAAAATGCAGAGAATGTAAAGTGGGAACGAAATTGGGGGCGCGAAAACAATGCAGTAAATGGCGGCCGTAAGGCCGGCTCCTGAACTGCGGAGTGCGCACGTGCGCTTTCCCCCAGTCACTCGTTGGGACAGCTAACTGTTGCACATGCGCCTCGATATCGATCCGATGCATTGCACAGCTTGCTAACATGCTAATTATATACTTTCAGGAACTTTCGCGGTACGCAATAATGACTATTCAATGAATCATTTAGTTACACACAGCTACGCTTTTTCCCATGAGGGGTGGGCAGAGAATCACACCTGACCCTGACGGATGTCGACCAACGTCGATTTTTGGTACGAGTCAACAAATTCTTACTCCCCATAGCGTTCCCACGAGCAGCATAGTGCCAGTATTGCATATTACGGTGTTATACTTTATTTCTACAAGTTTTTTAAGTTGATTAAATTCCTTATAATATAAAATATTATAAGTAGAACTTTATTATGAAATATATTCTCAGTGATTATAATATTTAGAGTTAAAATTATTTTCGTCAATTGGAATAAACATGTTAATACTTTTCAATCAAATAAATTTCTACAAAGAATTATTATTAATAGATTTAAAGGAAACGCGGACGCTTCCTTAGCAAAATAGTGTGAACTCCGCGCGGCGTAGACTCGTTCAACCTTACATTCGCAAGTTGCACGGCTGGCTTCTGAAATATGCAACGCGTAATACTACTAACATCGCCCCCTCTTTCGGCTGCATTTGCTAACATATACATCTGCATAAAGGCTCGCCACCGAAAAGTGACGTGCTGTTAATTTTAATATTCAATTTTTAAACAATCCATAGGAGGTATCTTTAGTAAATGTTTTAATTATCTGTTAAATCGATACGCAAAATATTTTCTATACATTAGCAAAGAATTGTGCATTGTCGTATTTTATTAATAAATTAATATGTATATATATATATATATTATCGTTAACATGTCGCCAATGTGGGAAGCCATAACAGTCGCAAAAAATATTACAACATATTTATGAATATTGATCAACATACCTGATTGCTAATTTCCCCGACACTATCACTTTTGCCTTAATATGTTTTATTGAGAAGGGCTTTATTTTAAGTCTTGAAATAGTAACAGCCTATTTTACTGAGTAAAAACTGCTCAAATTCTTTTCAGAAAAAGACGGCAGGTCAAACATGATGTTCGCACGGCGCCGCTGTGATAAAGGACTAGGCGGAGGTCGGAGGACTGAGATATTAACTCTGAAGTGCGCATGTGCGATTCTCCCAGTCACTTGCCTGGGACAGATAACTGTTGCACATGCGTCTCGATATCGATCCGATGCATCGCGCAGCTTGTTAACACGCTAACTATAGACTTTCTAGAACTCTCGCGAGACGCAGTAATGACTATTCAATAAATCATTTCAGTTTAACACTTTTTCACGCCAACGCTTTATTCACGGTTTAGTTTATCAATTACATATTGATAGGTATACTGAGGATACAGTCCAACATTTCTATTTCTATTACTAGATCGATTCCAAAACGAATGTACCGGCTTACAGAAATGTAGAAAAAACATACCAAGAAAATATGTATTAATGAGTGTTTAATCACTAATGGGGAACCTATTCGCAGGACAGCCATTTTTGTTTTAAGAACCTATTCAGTTTAGTTGATTTAGTAGTAAAAAATAATTAATACCGATAAAAAAGTAAGAGTGTAGAGTACGTGTTAATAATGTTGCCACGCGACAAAAAAAAATCAGTGACAAATATTGTAGCCACATTTTTTTTGAAATAATTGTTCAAAATATGGGATATTTTTTAAACCAATTTTTGTACAAAATTGCGAATCCTTATGAATAGTTACATTTAATAACTATGCACACAATTTAAAAAAAACACATTGTACATGAGTATATGTTGATAATGGATAAGATAAATTATTATTATATATTAATATTTAAAAATAATTAATCTTATTCATTGTCCTTATACATACTTTATTTCTAAAATCTCGGACACTGTCACTTTTGCATAGTATGCTTTATTTTGATGGGTTTTTTTTAACACTTCCATCTGTAACAGCACCTATTTTATTGTGTCAACACTACTTTTTATAAATTAATATAAATATATACAAAGAATCTCCGCGAAACATGATATTCGAGCGACGCCGCTGTGATAAAGGACTGAGATCTAACTCCCCAGTCACTTGCCTGGGATAGATAACTGTTGCACATGCGTCTCGATATCGATCCGATGCATCGCGCAGCTTGTTAACACTGCTAATTATAGACTTTCTAGAACACTCGCAAGACGCAATAAAGACCATTCAATAAATCATTTCAGTTTAACACTTTTTCACGCCAACGCTTTATTCACGGTTTAGTTTATCAATTATATATTCTAGGTCTCTTCACTTCTATTGCTACGAGTAGATCGATTCCAAGAGTAATGGATCTGCTTATAGAAATTTAAAAAAACACACCAAGAAATATGTATTAATGAGCGTTTAATCACTAATGGGAAACCTATTCGCAGGACGGAAAAAGAGACCTATTTTTCCTAATTAGATAAATTACTGTCACCGCATTAGACTAAAACTCTAATATAAAATGAAACATAAAAAAAGTCAAAAAGTAGAGTGAACATTTCAGCAGCCAACCTACTTGGGAGCGGATAAAGTCTAAAGTGTTCTATTTAAAGTAAATATGACGATAACATTTGTTTATGATACTTTTTTATTAATTTCTAATCTTTTATTGGAACAAATCTCGAAGATTGTTCTGCATTAACATATCGTCTCGTCTTGGACTAAATAGCTAACACGCTAATTGTAATTTTCCTGGAACTTTCGGGAAACGCAATAACTATTTAATAAATAATTTAAGCTTAATTAATTAGACTGGAAAACGCCACATAATGCAGAGGTAGACGGCAATCACTACATGAAAAAATACCACTGCCGTTCAGTCGTTGTTAGATCATAAAATACGAAATGTTTTTGAAAATACTGGAAATTTATTTTTCAAAGGTAGGATAAAGTCCAACAATCCTATGACCAGTTCGGTTTCCAAGATAATGTATCTGCTCATAAAACTTAAAAAAATATTAAGTAAATTACATCAATAGCCGAGAGCCGTGGTAGCTCAGGGGCCTGGTGCTCGCCTTTAATTTCATAGTAAGGGAGTAACCTGGGTTCGATCCCCGGTGCCAGCACCTCTAAAATTGTTCTTCAATTTTAAGTGCTGATTTACCACGTGCTTAGCGGTGAAGGAAAACATAGTGAGGAAACCTGCATGTCCGAGGAAAAGAAATATTACGAGGACATGTGAAGTCCGCCAACCCGCATCGGAGCAGCGTGGCAGTTTCTTTCTAGCTCTAAAACCCTCTCAGAAATGAGAGGAGGCCTGTGCTCAGCAGTGGGACATTTATAGGCTGAAACTTTACTTTACTTTTTTTACAACAATAAGGGAACACTATAGTGACATACATACATAAGATCACGACTGTATCCCATAAGGGGTAGTCAGATACTGGGCACTCGCTGCAAATACAGATGACTGCCACAATCCACGTTTCACCAAAACAATATAATGCACTTGGTGTGATACGTGGTGAGCCCATCGCCACCATGCGCTGCTGGGTGCAGTGCAGTTTAATTCCTTACTCGCCTTTTACGAGATCCATTGGATGAGATGGAGTGGTAGTATTCTTTTAACGAGCCGCCACCACACGGTTCTACTATAGCGACATGAAATTAATAAGTTTTAGTATGCCTCAAGGGTCAATTTGGACCCTTGCGCTACTTACGATTTACTTTAGTATCTCTATGATCCGAGTCATATGATTCTTTAGTCATATGATAAAATTGTATTTTAATTATTTATTTAAGGAAATAGTCGTTAAACTCAATATACATATAGAAATTACAAAATTCAATAAAAACAATACCGCCACTTTTCGAGTTGTTGTTATTATCGACAATTGCCATCGTAAATACGTAACTTAACATGGACGACCAAGAAGTCTAATTATTTGTACGAGGTTTTTTTTAAATGACAAAATTCCTTATAATCTAAAATATGATAATTAAAATTTTATACGTTATAATATATTCTCACTGATTAATGAATAATTAAATTATAGTAAGTACATAAGCATTATAAGGGACGCGCACTACTACGCCCCTACAAATAGGACGCGGCTATCGCGACACGACGCCTTACCTAAAAACTCCCTCTGTTGGTATCTAACTCTACGCACGGACTGAAGTCGAAGGAGTCCATCAAACGGAAGCAGTCAGATGCGCAGGATATATTAAGGTACACAAGCGTTCGCGCACACGCAGGCGCACACACTCGTCCTCCCTCTCCTCGATTCAATGGAACGGAGAACCGTTACGACTGGAGGAGAGGTCAGATGATGTGTCTGGCCGACGTTAACTCTTGCCCTCTAACGCCGCCCTTGGCCATCCACGTTGCCTTGCTGAATCGCCGAGTCCGCCAAGCCATTTGCATATCTGCGGTGGGTTGCCTTCCTCGCCGAATCAAACTTCACGCGCTTTGCAGGAGGAAAACTTGTCCACCAAAAGTGGCAAGCCCCTCATCCAGGTTTAGTTCGTGAGCGGACACGGTTTACCGGAGTGTGGCCGCTGCGCGCATCACAGCTACTTGGAGCCACTGGAGAGAGTTTATGGGCTAATAACGAATTTAACACATCTCTGCCACTTCTGTAGAAGTCGCCTGGCAGAAATAGGCGCTATTAGCCCACTACACATCGAAGGATATCTTACGGAAAGGTACGACGTTCGCGGCCCTAGCTTCTTCAACGCGTTTCTGCGCCAACTTCAATTTTGCCTTTGCCTAGTTACAAAATAGACCTTCTGAACGTTACGAACAGGACCCATCTGTGAATGAGCATTCACAATTCCCTACGGCGCCATCATGTGGGCGGCTTATTTTAGGCGAGTAAAGCGGAAACCAATTTATGTATTACATTTTTAAATATTACAATGACGTAGTGTAATAACTATAAGGTTTGAAAGTAATATTCTGTATAGTTTGTAAGAGTTTATTTTGAAGCAGATGTCTTTTAACTATTTCTAACATAACCCTAACAATAACTGAACGTCATAATTAGGAATTATGGGACTAATGGGAATGACGAAACGGAGGCTGTGATCAACGTGACAAAATCACGGCGATTTCTCATCGTGACTTATGTAACTGAAACGGCAGCCACGGTGAATGACAACACCGTTTTCCCCCCCAAGTCTAACATACATACGAGTATATGGTAGATAATAGACAGTCGTTTATCAATGTCAAAGTCTATTCTCTCACTTTACTCAGCTTTTATGACTGACGACTTTTCTGTTTGTGCTCCTCTAACCAGTTTAGTCTTATGTCAGTTCCCTTTCCGACCCTTAACCGATCATCATAAATACAGTAATTTATCTTAGGCGTTCAAGTAGACTTATTATTTCTACAAGTATTTAAATAAAAATGTCTATGACATAAAATACGATAATTAATATTTTATATTTAATATTCTCAGTGATTATAACATTTTGAGTTCAAAGCGATTTTCGTTTATTGAAATATAGATTTTATAATTTATCAGTAAAATAAATAATATTCTATAACAGTCACAGAGCGCTAATTTTTATTGATGCTGGATTTATATAAACGCGACCGCTGCCTTATCGTTTATTAAAATCAAATTTATGGGCGAACGGAATCCTTATATTTCGCAAGCAGCTCCGATCGCTTACGAAGTATGCAGTGCGCATGTGTCCGTGCCCCGCCGCTACGGTCTCGTGAGCTTTGCAACTGCGCGGACACCCTTGAGCCTAGGGATGTTCTAATTATAGAAATTCTACAAGGCGATTGTGTTAAATTTCAAAGTACACGCGTGACGTGGGTTCGATTCCCGGTGCCAACATCACCAAAATTGTTAGTTAAGTGCTGGCATTCTGGAGTTGTCAGCATTACCAGTATTAAGAACTTTAAAAGCCTTTGTTGGCTCTGTTAGTGCAGTGACTATGCTATTGGCTTTTGCGCTGTGGATCGCGACTTTGAATCCCGCACGGGACTTAAATTCTCAATCATTGTGCACAACAACTCACGATACAGAAAAGCGTGTAATTTTTTATTGTATAAAGTGACGAAACGAGCGAAACTTTCACCTGATGGTAAGTGCAACGTCCGCCCACAACAAATGCTGTGTCACCCAGAATATTTCTGTGTGAAACCACACTGCGTCCGTCACCCTGAGACATCAGTTCTTAAGTCTCAAATGCCCAGTGATTACGCTAGCTCACAGTGCCCTTCAAACCGAAACAACTGGCCCTGGGGTGGTGCCTACCTAGACGGATTCCTGCGTTAATTAAAGTAAAAATTATTATTATTGACAGTGGCCATCATAAGATTAACTTAACATATGCTATTAAGAAGACGTATTATTTGTAAGAAATTTTATTTTATTAATTATCAATATCTGATAAATGAATCGAATTTTCTATAAAATAGCGAAGGGTTGTGCATTGCTCTATTTTATTAACTTACTTTTGAAGTTTACACATACAACTATCGCAGAGTGTATAATAAAAAAATATAAGACTAGTGGTCAAAATACCTGATTGCTAATATCTCCTTCGCCTTCTCCTTTGCCTTCGTATGTATAATTGTAACACCCTATTTTATTGTGTAAAAACTGCTTACATATTTTTTTAGAAGAAGACAGAAGATCAGTATAGATTGACGATGCTCGATTGCTGAACATGATGCTCGCACGGCGCCGCTGCGATAAAGGACTGAACTCGCAGGGCTGAGATTTTAACTCTGAAGTGCGCATGTGCGCCTCGTCCTGTTGCTCCCCAGGGATACTTCCCCCTTAGTGATGCACATGCGCTTCGGTATCGATCCGATGCACGGCTAGCTTGCTAACACGCTAATAATAGATTTCCTGGAACATTCGCGAGACGCAATAATGACTACAATTATATTATAATCGTACACTAATGAATTTTGTGCAATCCCTTCACAGTATAAAAATTGATTTAAATACTATTTAGTGGTTAACACATGCTAAATATAATTATAGACAGCTAAAATCATAACCCTTTTAATTTTGCCGTAACCGAAAAACAATCAAAATGTACAAACGACTTATAATGGTTGTTTAGTTAATAATGCATTAATAATGTTTATGATGTTTTGGAAATGTGTATTTACATTGCATACTTACTCTACATAAGCACTATATTTTTATGAATCTTAATTTTATATTTATAACCATCCGTTTACTAGATCACTGAGTAACAAGTGATGGTTAAATCAAATACATACATACAGTCACGCCTTTTTCCAGTGTAAGGAGTAGGCAGAGGTCAAACACGTAGCCTACTTTTCGCCCCCGTGGAAAACGGGACGTGACGGGAGAAATCTTACTCGCCATTGCGTTCCCACGAGCAATATAGTGACAGCATAGCATATTATGGTGTGGTTCTGTATGAATAAAGGCTTTCCGTACAATAGCTTAGTCGCCTCTTACGACACCTCGGGAGGAAAGAGGTAGGTGCTATTCTACTCTGCCGTACGTTTGTCTTTTTTTATATTTCAATAAGTAAAGAAAGAAACTCCGCAAGTGTATTTGTGTTATAACATATACGATGATATTTCTTACATACATACATAAGATCACGACTGTATCCCATAAGGGCTACTCAGAGACTGGGCACTCACTGCAAAAACAGATGACTGCCACAATCCACGTTTCACCAAAACAATATAATGCACTTGGTGCGATAGGTGGTGAGCCCATCGCCACCATGCGCTGTTGGGTGCACAGTGCAGTTTAATTCCTTACTCCCCTTTTACGAGATCCATTGGATGAGATGGAGTGGTAGTATTCTTTTATCGAGCCGCCACCACACGGCTTCCGGCCGGACACCTATCGGGTTAAATCACAAAAAGCCCTAAATTTCTAGAAATAATATCGAGAATAAGTATATTTAAATTTAATTTTGTAATATTTTTTTATAAACTCAGATTTGTTTTGACCATACTCTTTTGGATGTAACATCCGTAATATTGATTTTGT
This sequence comes from Luehdorfia chinensis, assembly GCA_019845155.1. Classification (NCBI taxonomy): domain Eukaryota; kingdom Metazoa; phylum Arthropoda; class Insecta; order Lepidoptera; family Papilionidae; genus Luehdorfia; species Luehdorfia chinensis. The sequence goes on along the minus strand of JAHVAK010000142.1, from coordinate 1,286,371 downwards.
GTGTATAAAATGTTGCCGATATCACATGTGCCCGGGTCATAATAATGAATCGACACCTCATTCAACAAAATCAGATGAGTAGTTTCGGCGCACGGTGGAACATCCGTAGAAACAAACAGTACATCACGATCATCATTTCAATCCTTAGTCCACTGCTAAACATAGGCCTCCCCCATAGATTACTACAATACTTTGTAGCTCTCGTTTTGGGGGATTTCGCCGAAGCAGCCACGCTTGGCAGGCGTGTTCGCAACCGCAATTTATGCATTCATATGTTCCATCAAAATGCTGCTGCCCATCTCCTTCTTTTCATATTCCCTCTGTCGACTTTTACGACACTCACGGGATGAGACGGGGTGGAAGATTTTCTTAAGCCGCCACTATACGGCCAAACACAGTATATAGACGGCTAAAAATATAACCCTTCCTCTTGGCTTTGTCGGAGTCGGGTAAAGAGTGGCCACTTACTTACATCAAATTCAAAATGTGTTTGGCGGATTATATTGCCAATGAAAAGGGTAGCTACCCGCCAGATCGAGTGGTCTGATTAAAGAAATCGTCAAAAAAATCGCACATCCGAAAAAAATAATTTAAATACTATTTCAACACAACAGGCCAATGGCAATGTTGTGGTTTGAGGGTATCATTCGAAAGGTAATTTCATTAGCTTTCAGGAATTTTAATTGAATTTTACTTTTATAACGAGACGAAAGAGAAATTAAAGAAAAAGACAGGGTATGTACAAATTTGCAAATTAATAATTTTAAAAAAAACTTAATAAATACAAAAAAAGTTCTTAAAACCTAGTGTTACCCCCCTTGCCTTGATAACGGCTTCCATGCGATCTTTCATGGACCTTACAAGGATCGCAACAGCCTCTTGGGGTATTTGTTCCCACTCTTCAAGTACCGCATCTTGGAGCTCTTGAAGAGTGGCTGGAGCTGGATCTCGAGCTCGCACGCGCCGTTTTAGGTCATCCCAGAGATGTTCTATTGGGTTAAGGTCTGGACTTCGTGCTGGCCAATGCATAACAGGGATATCGACCTCCTGTAAATAATCCCGTACAATAGCCGCGGTGTGGCAACGAGCATTATCATGCATTAACATGAATCCATCACCGACATAACCAGCATACGGGACCACATGTTCCTCCAGGATTTCAGTAATGTACCGACCAGCATTTAATGACCCTTGCCCACGGCCACCCCGAGTCCGGGAAACGCACACAAGTTCCGTTTTCCCGTCGACGGAAATGCCGTTGAAGCAGGGTTGTGTAAACCTCTCCCCCTTCTACGTCTGTCATTGCAGAAGAGACAGACCCTCGTCTCATCAGAGAAGAGTACGGTCCGCCACTCTCTTAGAGTCCACTCGCAATGATTGCGAGTGGACTCTAGGCGATCTCTGCGATGCTGTGCAGTAAGTTTTGGACCTTTAGTAGGTCTATGGGCTGTTAAACTCTTTTCGTGTAACCTTCTTCTTATCAGAATATCTATCAGAAACACTCACAGATGTTCTCCGAGTTGATCGAAGCTGTTGTTGCAACTCAACAGCATTTGTAAAACGGTTTCGTAAAGATGTCGTAACAATGAAACGGTCATCTCTTTCTGATGTGCACCGATTTCTTTCAGATCCCGGTTTTCTAACATAACCACCAGTCTGCTGAAAACGTTGAAACACCCGTCGAACTGAAAAACGGGACAGGTTCAACTGACCCATATTTCATCCAGCTCGACCCTTTTATACCCTTTTTAGGTGGTGTAACTAGCGTCCTTACTAACGAGCATTTGACAGTGTTTATTTTTGACGCTCTATAATGATAAATGTTTTAATGATTTCGTGATTTTTTTATTAACAATGTAAAGCTATTCAAATACCCATTTCAAACATACCAATATTTATATAAATATAATTCGTTTCTAGCCATTACAGCCATTTTTCGCGCAAACTCAGAGAGGTGCGGATTTTTGTGACGCTGAGTGTAATTATTCCCTGTAAGTTTAAAATAGTAATTATAGAAATTGTATTAATAAGTTTTAATTACAGTAACAATTCATCTGTAAGCTGAACTCAGCAGAACTCAGAGGTGCGATTTTTGTGACGCTGAGTGTAGTAATATTTAGATGTTGTATATATAGTTCGCATCTCAGAAAACTTTCATAGCGCGATTATGGACGTATGCGAATATTTCGTGAGCTTCTCATGTGGCGACATAGATGTCGCTACATGTGCAAAGATACATTTGCAAGACAAACATGCGGTAAGTCTTATAAGAAATCTTCAAAAAAATATATTACGTCCAAATGTAGAGTGAAAAACCTAGTTCTGCATTGCCACCGCGTAGCAATCTTACTTAAGTGCTTAACACTTAAGTGTATTTAAAAAATGGACTTAAGTGTATTTACAAAATGTGAAGATGATGGTGATGATGACGTTTCTTTACGATGTCTTTCATATTGGTTTAAAATTTTTATTTGAAAAAAAATCTTTAATATTGCTCTGTGTTAACCTGATCTCGTTTTGAACGGACCGTTGGAACAGATAAAAAATATAATAAAAATAATTATAAGTAAAAGAAGTTAGCGAATGCTTCCTTTTTTACAGAATACGTAACAATTTATAAATTATTATTAAAGACTTAGAGAGCTATATCTCATTTGGTATTCTTTCAAACCAACAGCTTCGTTAGAAATGTACATGTGAATGATGCGTTAAATATGTCACATGTGATTTAATTTTAGCTTACACACGTTCAAATTCCAATATGTAAAGCTTATTATGACGATTTTTTTTTGTATTTCTATTGTCGAGAAAAAGAAAATTTAAGGAAGTTGAGCCGTGGTAGCTCAGGGGCCTGGTGCTCGCCTTTGATTTCATAGTAAGCGAGTAACCTGGGTTCGATCCCCGGTGCCAGCACCTCTAATATTGTTCTACAATTTTAAGTGCTGATTTACCACGTGCTTAGCGGTGAAGGAAAACATCGTGAGGAAACCTGCATGTCCGAGGAATAGAAATATTTCGATGACATGTGAAGTCCGCCAGCCCGCATTGGAGCAGCGTGGCGGATTCTTCCTAGCTCCAAAACCCTCTCAGAAATGAGAGGAGGCCTGTGCTCAGCAGTGGGACATTTATAGGCTGAAACTTTAAGGAAGTTGAACTGACTAATCATTCGCTTTAATCAAAACAGTGTATGTTTTTCGATATTTTATGGACTGCGTTTTAATTACCCAATCATAATATATGATTGGGTAATAATTTGTGTTTTTATAAATTATTATTATCGGCAGTTGCAATCACGCTACTTAACAATATAGAATATTATAAAAAATATATATTTTTAAATTTAGTGATTATAATATTTCCAGTTCGAAGTTTCGATTTCAGTAAAGTGTAATAAACATTTCATAATTTATCATTAAAATAAATCATAACAAATAATAGTCTACAAAGTATTATTTTTCATTGAGACTGGATTTTTAGAAACGCGACTGCTTCCCTATCGTTTATTAAATTCAAAATTATGGGGGAACGAAATCGGACTCGCTCAACGTTATACTTCGCAAGCACCTCCGATCGCTTATGAAGTATGCAGTGCAGTGCATGTGCGCTTCCCCCGTGCCCCGCCACCACGGTGACTCTTGCACCTGCGCCCTAAACTCCGGCTCTGAATGATTGTGCATATGCAAATTATGCTTTTAAAACGCACACACGAAACAGGAGAAATTCTAGCACGATGCTATATAACTTTTTTTTAAGTGAGAATGAGTCAAGTAGAGAAGAAACAAAGAAAAGTTTTCAACATAATTATTCGCATTGGATTTTATTTAAAAGCTTCTAAGGAGGAGAGGCAGTGTGGATTATTGCATCCTAAGATCCGTAATGCAATAAAAAAGTTACCATAACTTTTTTAATATTTTTTTTATGTGCAATTATTAAATTTTATATTCAATAGAAACATGCCTGATAATTTATTCACAAAACCTTTTTAATAGAAGTTTTATAATCGAATATAAATAAAACTTGGTGGATACATGAACGATCACGAAGACTTATTATTTCTACAAGTTTTTTTAGTTTTTTGTATCCGTATAATACAAAACGTTGTAATTAAGATTTTTATTTATTTATTTATTTACACTTTATTGTTTCCCCTTAAAGGATACAATGGGCGGACTTAATGCCAGTTGGCATTCTCTGCCAGTCAACTCAAGGCGTAGCGAAACAATGTGGCAGGTGTAAAACTTAAAAAAACTAAAAATTACATTTTAAAGACTACTGATAAATATGATATATATTAAATACAATATAAAAATACTCAAAATACATATAAATAAATACATATCAATATATAATTATGATAACTAAACAATAATACATAAATATGTACATACATATAAACTAACATACATACACACATACATATACATAAATATACGTGGTGGTTCGACATAAATTTGAAAAAAAAAAACAGTCCACAAACAATTTTAAATTAAATCTTTAAAACAATGCTCCCGTACTAACCTCTTAAAACTGATCTTATTTTGGGCTTTTTTAATGTCATCGGGCAAGGAGTTCCAGAGCAGTGCAGCCTGAACGATAAATGAGTTACCAACGAATTTGGAGAAGTGTTGAGGAATTGCAATCGTATAATTTGAAGCGGAACGAAGAACTCTTTCATGATTTAAAGAAACGTATTGAAATTTGTCCTGAAGATAAGTAGGAGAAGTGGAATCATTTAAGATGGAGTAGAGAATATAGAGAATTCTAGAGTTGCGCCTCTGTTTGATAGTGAGCCAAATATGGTCATACTTGCAGAGACCGAAGACAAACCGGATACAGTTATTAAGAAGGCGCTCTAGTTTATTAAGCAGCACTTGGTTCAAATGTGGATAACATACATCAGCATAATCAATCATGGGTATAACAAGTGATTGCACAAGCATAAGCTTGGTCTGAAAATTGAGAAAGTTTCTCAGACGGTAGAGGGATTGTAAGGTGGCAGTGACTCTCCGGCTTATATGGGTGACGTGTGTCCCCCAGGTTAACAAGTTGTCCATGTACAACCCGAGATTCCGTACCGAGGTTGAGAACGGGATCAATACTCTGTTATAATGTACTGAGGGTAAGCCAGTTATATCAATTTTGCCTTACAATCTCGAGCTACCTACAAGAATTGCTTGGCATTTATTCGCGTTAACAGATACTCCAAAACGCGACGACCAGTCAGATACGGCTATCAAACAGGTATTCAGTCTGGCAATCGCGCTATGGAGATCGTCAATACTGGAATGCACATACATTTGCAGATCGTCAGCATACAGATGGTACGAACAATCGAAAATCGAGGTGATAGAGTTTTTGAAAACAGAAATTAATATTGGAGATAGTATACCGCCTTGCGGGACGCCAGATCTCAGATCAACCCACTGTGAGCAATCATGGCCTACACGCACTGACTGTTGACGCCCGCGAAGATAGGAAGAAAACCATTCCAAGACCGAGGGTGCAAATCTAAGATGGGATAAGATGGAAAGAAGGATATCGTGGTCGACTGTGTTAAAAGCATTAGAAAAGTCTACAAGCACCATCACAGTTACTTTCTTATTTTCCATAGCTTGTTTTATATCGTCGGTAACTTTTAATAAAGCTGTGACGGTGCTGTGACCAGGGCGAAACCCAGACTGGTAAGTACTCAGTAGGTTATGTTTATATAAGAAAGTGGAGATTTGCTTGTATACACAGGCTTCCAAAACTTTAGACAAAAAAGGTAAAATGGATATAGGCCGATATTGAGACGGAAGTGTAGGGTTGGATACTTTAGGAAGAGGACGTACAAAAGCCTTTTTCCAGACTACTGGAAAATGACCTGAGTCGAGTGAAAAATTTATGATATGAGTGATGGCGGGGAGAATGTATTCTAAAATATTGTATATCATAAGTCTACTAATCTCATCGCAACCCACGGCCTTAGATTTAATAGTGAAAATAGTCTTCTTGATCTCATCCTGATCCACTGGTGAGAAGTTAAAGATATTATATATATTATATATTAGATATTTTATATATTATATTCTCAGTGATCTCAGAATATTAAGCGTTCAAAGTGATTTTTGTCAACTGGAATAAACGTTTCACAATTTATCATTAAAAGAAATATTTAAACAGTAAAATCCTTTACACTTGACAGTCTAAAAAAGTATTTTTTTTTATTGATCAAAGGCAAAGATCAAAATTATGAGCGAACGAAACCTACGCCGCGTGGACACACGCTCAACCGAATCTGGTTCTGGAAGCGCGCACTGCGCATGAACGCTACGCTCGGACGGGAAGGGGTCGGGGCCCTTCCCGGCTGGATTATTCGCGTTCTTAGATAATTAACCGATATGAAAAAGTACGGGATGTTTATAATGAATTTATACCAGATATTTGTGACTTACACGGGCTATATTTTATCAGAAAAAAAGGTTTTGCTAATGCAACATAAACTTATGAACGTAAATATAGATAAACGTATTTAGTTCTATCCAGTCAGTAAATTATCAGCACCAAAAGGGATAAAATCTTCCACAGATATAGAGAGAAACGGTTGAAATTATTGATTAAATGTAAATAAAAAATAATATCGAGTAAATGACAAACTACATTATGTGTTAACAGCGTCGCTACTGTCCGGCAGCAAAAAAAAACAGGAAAGATTTGTAGAGACATTATTTATTAATAATTGTTCAAATAATGTGATAAATTAATAAAACTTAGTGCTCCATGCTTTGATCAATTTAATCACTATGTACTCAATTTGAAAAAAAAAAAAACGAATCTTTCTAGCAGTTTCCAAATTTTGATTAAACCTTCATACGTACATGTAGACAATGGGAAGTGGTATGGGAAGCCGTAACTGTTGCAGAAAATAAAATAAAATATTTAAAAGTATTAAAAACATACCTGATTCATAATCCTGGGTATTGTTAAACTTTCACTTTTGGCTTAGTCTTTTCACAAACAGGGGGAAACAAGTCGTACGGAATTCCGCGAGACATGTTGTTCGCGCGGCGCCGCTGCGAGAAAGGACTTGGCAAAGCTCGGTGGGTTGAGACCTAAACTGTGCAGTGCGCATGTGCGCTTCCCCCGAGCCTAGTGGAGTCGTGCGTCTTGCACCTGCGCGGACAACCTGGAGCCTAGGGCTGAGCTGATTATAGACATTCTAGAGTAGATAAGTCTAGAACAATTTATCAACAACGTTAAGTAAGATTCCTATGCAGGAATCTATCTAGGTAGGTACTACCGCAGGTCTAATTATTTTGCCGTGAAGCAGTAAGGTGCAATATTACTATATTTTGGTTTAAAGGGCTTGTGTAATTCTAGGGCGTAATACACTTAAGAATGTCTCATTGGAACGGGCACATTGCGGTACCACACCGAAACTGGGTGATACAGCATTTGTTATGGGCAGACGTTGAATTTACCATCGAGTGAATGTTTTGTCGTCTCTTTACTTTCTCCTGTTAAATAACCAAACTTTTAAATGTTGTGTGTAACATGTGATCAAGCTTTCAAATAGGAAATAGAGAGGAATATCACATAAGAAATACACATTAGATTTTAAGTCCTGACCCCAAAACTCTGTGTAAAACAAGAGCTCGGTACACAACAGTCGGATATTTACTAACTCCTACTTTACACTCGCCCGGCGCGTGTACAACTATATGCGATTAAATATATAAAAGGATAAAATATATAATTAAAACATTTCCTTTACACTTGTTATGATGGTAGTTGATAATAGCGGTATGGTTCCTATATCCTATACAGGAATCTAAATCTTTAGGTGAGTACCACCACCGCATCGTCAGTAATTCTGCCGTAAGGCTGTAGTGTGCAAACATAACTGTGTATCGGTCTGAAGGGCAGTTAACTAGTGTAATTACTGGGCGTGAAAGACTTAATAACTGATGTCTAAGGGTGAAGAGTGCAGTACAGTGCCACATAGATGTGTTTTGGGTGACAAAGTTTGTTATGGCTAGTTGCATTGAACAATTCGCTCGTCTCGTCACATCAATAAAAACAAGTTGTACATGAGTACACGTTAAGTGAGCCGTGGTAGCTCAGGGGCTAGGCGCTCGCTTTGAATTACATAGTACGCGAGTGACCTGGGTTGAATTCCCGGTGCCGGCACCACTAAAATTATTAATTGCATTTTTAAGTGCTGATTTATCACGTGCTCGGCGGTGAAAGAAAACATCGTGAGGAAACCTGCATGTCTAAAAAGTGAAGTCCGCCAACCCGCATTGGAGCAGCATGTCGGATTCTTCCCAGCTCAAAAACTCTCTCGGAAATGAGAGGAGGCATGTGACCAGCAGTGGGACATTTATAGCCTGTTACTTTACTTTACTTATACGTTAAATAATGTTAACAAATAATTTTCCTAATTTTCTGCATACACGAATGATCTTGTCAATAATTACGATATATTTCGCTTTGGGTTTATATTCAATAATAATTAATTGAATGAGTGTAAATAAACTAGAGTTATGTGGTAAGTTAAAAAAATACGCCGTCCTACGTTTCGAAGTTTTTACTAATATAATAAAATACATAAAAGAGCACCATAACTAATTGCTAATATCTCCGACAATTTCACCTTTGCCTTAATATGTTTCATTGTGATAGGCTTTATTTTATCACTTCGAATTGTAACAGCACCCGTTTTATTGTGTAAAAACTGCTACCATTTTCTTTTCCAGAAAAAGACGGTAGTTCAGTAAAAATAGATAAAAAGAAACTCCGCGAACCATGTTGTTCGCGCGGCTGTGCGCATGTGCGCTTCCCGCAGTCAATAGTCTGGGACAGCTAACTGTTGCACATGCGCCTCGGTATTGATCCGATGCATCGCAAGCTTGCCAACACACTAATTATACACAGTAGTGTGCAAACATTACTGTGTTTCGGTTTAAGGGGCACTGATAGCTAGCGTAATCACTGGGCCTACGAGACTTAAGAACTGATATCTCAGGGTGATGGACACAGTGTGGTGTCACACAGAAATTTTCTGGGCGACACAGCATTTGTTATGGGCAGACGTTGCACTTACCATCAGGTGAACGTTTTGCTCGTTTCATTACTTTATCCAATAAAAAAAAACATTCTAGAACTTACGTAGGCGCAATTTTTTTTTTACTTTATTTGTATCAAATAACAGTAAACAGAATATGTACTTATAATTAATGCGACTTGTAAAGAATTAAATAATTGTGTTACCAACACCGTCGATCACGATTTACGTTATTAAAATGTTGCGAGAATTGTTAGTGCACATTGCAATTTTAAAAGAAAATTTTAGGTAAGTTATCAACAAAAGTAACAAATTTGGTAGTAAAATTATTACTATTAAGTATAACGTCATTAATGCGAAAATGCCAGACGACTTCAATAGAACTAAAAGTAAAAAAGTAAAGTTTCAGCCTATAAATGTCCCACTACTGAGCGCACAGCCCTCCTCTCATTTCTGAGAGGGTTTGGAGCTAGGAAGAATCCGCCACGCTACTCCAATGGGGGTTGGCGGACTGCACATGTCTTCGAAATATTTTTTATTTCTCAGACATGCAGGTTTCCTCATGATGTGTTTCCTTCACCGTACGTTCAACGTACGTCACGTGGTAAATTAGCACTTAAAATTGCAATTAACAATTTTATTGGTGCCGGCACCGGGACTCGAACCCAGGTCACTCACGTACTATGACATTTAAAGCGAGCGCCTAGCCCCTGAGCTACCACGGCTCTAGGCTAGAACTAAATAAACAGGAATATCTAACTTATGAAAATACTTGTCTTACTTAATAAGATGATAGCAATCAGCACCTAACTTGCCCCTTACTTCTTAATTTATTTTATTCATGCCTAGACCGGTTAAAGATTTTAGAACTTAGAAAAGCAAGGGTAATAGGTACTAGAATGCAAAAATCATACCTCTTCCTACTTGCTTTGCCGTAATCGGGTAATTAAACCACAAATATATTTTTTATTTCTGATGGTAAGTGCTACGTTTGCCTATAACAAATGCTCCACCTAGAACATTTCTGTGTGACACTACAGTGCTCCTGTTACCCTGAGACATCAGTTCTTAAGTCTCATATGCTCAGTGATTAAACTAGCTCACAGTGCCCTTCAAACCGAAACACAGTAATGTTTGCACACTACTGTTTCTCGGCAGAATAACTGGCCCTGGGGTTGTACCTACCTAGACGGATTCCTGCATAGGAATCCGACCACCAGATTTGACACCTCATCCATCAAAATCGGATGAGTAGTTTTGGCGCTACGATGGAACATCCGTAAATACAAACATAAATAGACGGTTAAAAATATAAAAAAAGTCTTTGCGATTTTAATAGCCATTCTGGTAAATAACACTACAGAGCCACTAACCAACTACTAATTAAATAATGTTTTCTTTTATTTACGCGAATACTACACATTTAAATAAAACTACTTTTTACGGATTTTATGGCGTTTAATTTAAAACTATTTTTAACCCGACGTTCAAATGAAATATAATCAACAATAAATTTCCAAGTCAAACATACGGTAAATCTTAAAACATATTTCAAAAAACATATATTTACATAAAAGTCCAAATGTTGAGAGAAAATCTTAGTAAGGCACTGCCAGCGCTTAGCAGTCAACCTAAAATAAGTGTCTAATTTGGTCTATTTAAAAATAGTGTCGATGATGATGACAACATTTTTCTACGATATCTTATTTATTTTGCGCGAACATTTGCTATTTTTTTTATTTGCATTTTATTTGCTCTTGAACATTTTGCTCGTCCCGACTCTTTATACTATGAGAAAATTTCGTTTAAATAGTTTAAAACCTGGTAGCGTACCAATAAATATAATAAATAATACAATCATTTAATTCCCAGTTGAAAGCTGGTGTCTATTTATTTCTGAAAAATAATACTATTAAATGCGGTTATTTCTTTTAATGATAAATTATAAATTATTTATTCCAATTGACAAAAATCACTTTCAACTAAAACTATTTGAATCACTGACGTTATAGTATGTATAATTTTTGTTATATTTCATAATTAAAATCAATTACTTACGCTTTCAATAATTATAAATTAAAAAAAAACAAATCATTGCCATGAGTTGGAAGATACTTTTAATTTTTTCATTATAAGACTTGTGAAAACTTATTTCTTGAATACAATCAAACTTATTTCTAGAATATATGATTTGATACTCAAAGGCTATTCATAAAATATCAAAAAACAGTGTTAAAGAGGATATATGTTTTGCTAGTGAAAACTGTCCTTAAGTTTACTTTTTCCTCGACAATTGACAAATTAAAAAAATATCACAATAAGGTATGTGATGTGAACATGTGAATTAGTTTAAAACGATATTTGATTTCAAATCAATAAATAAGATATCGTAGAAAAATGTTGTCATCATCATCGACACTATTTTTAAATAGGTCAAATTAGACACTTATTTTAGGTTGACTGCTAAGCGCTGGCAGTGCCTTACTAAGATTTTCTCTCAACATTTGGACTTTTATGTAGATATATGTTTTTTGAGATATGTTTTAAGATTTACCGTATGTTTGACTTGGAAATTTATTGTTGAATATATTTAATTAGAACGTCGGGTTAAAAATAGTTTTAAATTAAACGCGATAAAATCCGTAAAAAGTTGTTTTATTTAAATGTGTAGTATTCGCGTAAATAAAAGAAAACATTATTTAATGAATGGTAAGTGCAACATCTGCCCATAAAAAATGCTATGCCACCCCGTGCATTAATGCAAATAAAATAATTGAAATTAGAATAATTATTATATAATTTTTCTTTTAAAGTTACATCATCATCATCATTTCAGCCTATCACCGTGCACTGTTGAACATAGGCCTCCCCCATAGATTGCCACAAAACATGGTCCCGAGCCACCAGCATCCATCGACTTCCCGCAAAACCGTGCTCATAAGTTACATAAGTAGAAATAATTAGATATGTTGTTATTCCATCGCGGCAGTTTCCTTAGTATTTATTAAATTCAAAATTATGTGCGAACAATATACGTCTATAAATAATACCGATTAAATAACAGAGTACAGTACGTGTAACGTAACAATAACGTTGCCACGGGACGGCACGAAAATCAGTATCGAATATTGTAGCCACATATGTTTATGAATTATTTTTCGAATATGTGATAAATTATCAGAATCTCTGTAGTAATCACAGCAAAGATTTGTGCATTGATCAATTACATTACAATCAACTCAATTTGAAAAAAACACATCCCACTAGCTGTTTCAGAATTTTTAATAAACCTTCATGCGTACATGTTGGGAAGTTGTATGGGAAGCCGTAACTGTTGCAGAGAATACAGCAAAATATTTAAAAGTATTAAAAAAAAAACATACCTGATTGCTTATCCTGAGTATCGTTAAACTTTCACTTTACACTTCGTTTTTTTCACAAATAGGGAGAAATAAGAGGTACAGAACTACAAGTGACATGTTGTTCGCGCGGCGCCGCTGCGAGAAAGGACTTGGCAAAAGTCGGTGGGTTGAGACCTGAGCTGTGCAGTGCGCATGTGCGACTTCCTCCGATTCTCGCGACGTCTTGCGCCTGCGCGGACATCCTGGAGCCTAGGGCTAATTATAGACATTCTAGAGTAGTCCGCGAATACGTCTAGAATAATTAATCAACAACGTTAAGATTATAGATATCTAAACGCAAATAACCAATTCTCTTACTAATAAAAGTTGTATAGCGGTTGTATAGTCAAACATTGCTTTATCATCTTCTTTCGAATGACAAATTATTGATGACAGACAGGCACAGTGTAGTACCACACCGAAACTGGGTGACAAAAGAATGGTTTAATCATAACTTACGATTTATTTCTTTTTTATTCGATAATTGTGGCAGTAATCTGTTTTGGCAGTGAGTGCCCAGTCTCTGACTACCCCTTATGGGATACAGTCGTGATCTTATGTATGTATGTATGTTATTCAATAAATTAGGAAGTTAACAAACTCTAATCATGTGCTAAGAAGTTTCAGCCTATAAATGTCCCACTACTGAGCACAGGCCTTCTCTCATTTCTGAGAGGGTTTTGGAGCTAGGAAGAATCCGCCACGCTGCTCCAATGCGGGTTGGCGGACTTCACATGTCTTCGAAATATTTTTTATTTCTCATACATGCAGGTTTCCTCACGTAGTTTTTCTTCACCGCCGAGCACGTGGTAAATCAGCACTTAAAATTGCAATTAACAATTTTAGTGGTCACTCGTGTACTATGAAATTTAAAGCGAGCGCCTAGCCCCTGAGCTACCACGGCTAAATTAATAAAATATTCTTCGTTCTAGCTTTCTAAGTTAACTTGTCGAAAATATGGAAGCCGTTACTAATATAATAAAATAATTATAAGAATATTGATCAACAACTGATTGCTAATACCACTGAAACTGTCCCTTAGTATGTTTTATTGTCATGGGATTTATTTCATCTTATTTTTGCATGGCGACTTTTTTCCTAAAATTTATTTTTTATTTTCCGTGGCCTGGTTACAGTTTTTTTTTTTAAAGATTGTGTTTTATTTTAAACTTTTCCGTTTCAACCTTTGATGCGAAATCAAAAGGAAGTGTTAAAGATACTGGACTCTTCCTTTTAGCATTGCCGTAATCGGGTTATTATAAATACAAATACCTTTTTTAATGCATGTAGGTGATCCGATATGTGTCCGGCAGAGTAGAATAGCACCTACCTCTTTCCTACCGAGGTGTCGTAAGAGGCGACTAAGCTATTGTACGGACAGCCTTTATTCGTGGAGAATTAAACCAGAATACGCTATAACGTTTTCTCATAACAATTGCTGTGGCACCCAGAACATTTCTGTGTGACACTACACTGCGCCTGTCACCCTCACGGTGACATCAGTTCCTAAGTCTGATATGCCCAGTGATTACACTAGCTCTCAGTACCTTTCAAACCGAAACAATTATCTGCTTCACAGCAGAATAACTGGCCCTAGGGCCTACCTAGACGGAATATTACCACCACCATCCTACCGACAAATAATTCAAATGTACAAATGACGAATAATGGTTGTGAAATATAATATGTCTATGGCATTTTTTAAATGTGTTTACATTGCATATCTACTGTCCATAAGCACTATAATTTCATCAATCCTAATTTCGATTCTAAGCTAACATAAAAAAAAACCTAATGAGATATTAATGCTTCGAGTACGAGACAATTGATGGTCAAATCAGAAAAAAGTCCTAAGTTTCTAGAAAGACTACCGAAAATATTTTTAAATTAATATAGTAATGTTATAATATTTATGGACTCAGAATTAACTCCTCTTTAATTTGACATCCCCCTCGATACGAAAAAAACCTTTTTTTTGGCATTTAATTTTTTAATCTTCCCCTTTTTTGGATGCTATATCCGCCATATTAATTTTGTTCGTATGAAATGTAGCCTTTATCACTCGAATAACGAATCGATTTTTTTTTTTAATTGGAAGCAGTGACGAACCGAGCATAAACGTAAACCTGATGGTAAGTGCAACGTCTGCCCATAACAAATGCTATGTCACCCAAAACATTTCGGTGTGACACCTCACTGCGCCCACTCTGTCACCCTGAGACATCAGTTTTTAAGTAAGCGGTCAGTGCCCTTCAAACCGAAACATTATAATTTTAATATTTTTGTGTTTTTATATTATACAGTAATCAGAATTGGGTAAAATCATCCTGGCCAGCTGTAATAGTTCAATTTTGTATCTGTTCATCCACCGCAAGACACAGGAATGCCGCCCGCAAACGTCAAAAAACGTATTGGTCAATTTGACAGATGGCAGGCGTGCAAAAATATCGCAAATATATATCCATATTTGCGATATTTTACTGTCGTGTTGTGTTTGTTTAGTCAGATTTTTAAATGAAAAAGTACTATTTAAAGTTACTTTCATTATAATAAGCTTAGGCTTGAGAGAATATACCACCCCATCACATCCCGTGGATGTCGTAAAAGTTGACCGAGGGAAAATTAAATCCAGAAGATGGACAGCAGTATCTTCTTTAAACATCCGAATATATAAACTACGGTTGCCAAACTGCCAAGCCAAGGGATTTTGCCATAATGCCACATTATAGCAAAATCCCCCAAAATGTGAATTACAAATTTTTGTTACAATCTAAGACCAGGAATAATATGCTGGAATGATAATAAGTTGTTTTAAAATTTAATAATAAAAAAAACATAATATGAAATAAATATACACTTTTACTTATTTATAATAAATATAGGTTTATACCCTTGTTACAAAGAGATTACTCATTTTTGACAGAAGTTTGCAGCCAAATATATACAAATTCACAGATGTTTCACCTATGTAGATTTGAAATTTGATTAGGACGACAACATAACCATGTTGGAGTATTCCATAGCGGAATTTTATAATACGTTTACTAACCCTTATATATATTGTTGCCATTTAAGTATATAATGTTGTTGTTCTGTAATTATATTTTTTTGAGATTTATTGTTTTCCCGAGGGCTCTTCAAATGTAGAGTGAAAATCTTAGTTCAACTTTAAATCTGTCCTTATCTGCACTATATACATAAACGTGTCTTATCTGGATTGTTAGAAAATGTGACGATGATGGTGACAATATTTCTCTACCATATATTCTTCATTGATTTATAAGTTTTAATTTAAAAAATCTTGAATACGTTATTCAAGATTTTTTAAATGCATTAACCTGAACTCGTCTGGTTACGATTACGTTAGAACAGGTAACAAATATATAAAAATCATTTTAAGTAAAAGAAATAAAGGCATGGTTCTTTTTTTACTTTTTCTTTTATTATTAATGATGAAGAGGGCTTTATTTCATCTGGTCTTATTACAACGCAACGTTAGCAATTATTAAAAGTATGTATGAAACTATACATGTATATGTCACGTGTGATCTAGTAATGGCTTACACACGTTCAACTTCTATGTTAAACTTATTACGACGATATTTTATAATTTTTCTATTTTCGAGGAAAAACGAAAATTCGAGGAGCGTTTTCATTGACAAAACATCTACATAAATCCCTTCGTCATTATCGGTTCAGCGGTTGAACCGCGAAAGGGTAACAAACAGACAGAGGGAAAGGCAGAGTTACTTTCGCATTTATAATATTAGTATGAATTATTATTGACAGTTACGTACGTTTTATTTTATAATTACAGTGATCATAATATTTCAAGTTTAAAGTGATTTTTATAATTCAGCATTAAAATAAATAATCGCACATGAATGTCTACAAAGTATTTCTTTTTTTTAATTTAGACTGTATTTATAAAAACGCGACCGATGCCTCATCGTTTATTTAATTCAAAATTATGGGCGAACGAAATCTGCGTCGTGTGTGATCTCCACACGGCGCAGACTCGCTCAACCTTATATTTCGCAAGCACTGCATCCATCAGGTCCGATCTCCGATCGGTCTCGATGGATGCAGTGCGCATGTGCGCTTCCCCCGTGCCCCGCCACAGTGAGTCTTGCACTTGCGCGGACATCTTTCAACTTATGGCTTAATTATAGACATTCTAGTGTTGTCAGCTTAAATAATCGATATACAGCATTAAAGACTCGATATTTAAAAGCCTTTGTCGGTTCGGTTACTGCAGTGACTCTGTTATTGGATTCCCGCACGGTACAAATGGTTATTCGGCCTACAGGTACTTGTTCCGGGTCTGAATGTGTTTATGCAATTTACGCAATAATGCACTATATGCAAATTATGTCTGTAAAACGCAACTGCGAAGGAGCAGAAATCCTATCGTGATGCATTGTTCTATTTTATAGTGACAATTAGTTAACTAATACACAGAAGAGCTTTCAATTCAACCCATATGAATTCGAAATGGACGTTATTTAAACGCCTGCAAGGAATCCACACTGAATCGTAGGTTCTGTAATGCATGAACATTTTAGTACGTTAATTTTTTTTAAATTATTTTTTAAGAGTTTTCTATTTTTGAGAACAGTATTCAGTGACAAAATATTTACATAAAGAAGCTTTTATACACTGTTTTTTGATAAATTTGGGCTGCGCTTGAATTATCAAACCATATATTCAAGAGAAACATGTATAATACCTTATACACAAAATATATTTCCTTAGAAGAGTTATAATTAAAAAAAAACTAGGTATGTACCACAGTTGCCATCACAAATACCTAACTTACGAGTAACATGGACTACCAAGAAGACTTATTATTTCTATATGATTTTTTTAGTTTATTAAAATCCGCATAATATAAATTTTATTATAATTAAGATTTCATATATTATATTCTCAGTGATCAGAGCGCTGTGTAGTAGAGGCTTAAGACAATAAACCCCTTCTTATCTAGTGGGTGTCGGAAAAGTCGACAGAAAACGAAAACCAGGAGATGGGCAGCAGCAGCATCTTTCTGGAACATCTGGATATATAAACTGCGGTTGCCAATCCGCCTGCCAATGGTGGCAACTACGGCAATATCCCCCCAAAACGAGAGCTACAAACATTTTTGGCATTCTATGGGGGTGGCCTATGTTCAGCAGTGGACTAGTGAAAGGCTGAAATGATGATGATGATGATGATCCTCAATGATCATATTATCAACAGTTCAAAGTGATTTTTGTCAAATGGAATAAAAGCTTCGCAATTGATCGTTAAAAGAAATATTTAGACAGAAGAAGTCTACAAAGTATTAGTCAATGATACTGGATTTATAGAAACGCGATCGACTCCTTCGCATTTATTTAATTCAAAATTTTGTGCGAACGTAACGTGGAGATATATATTTTCGGTGATGTAATTACTGTTAGCCTTCTCGGCTTTTACAGCTTCATCGGATACTGTGCTCGGTTTGGTTTGACCCAAAAATAAATAAATAAATAAATAGTAACGTGGAGATCACACGCGACGTAGACACGTTAGGTTTAAAGATTTTTATTTCCCATAAGAACATAGGTTCACTTAAAATGAGATAAAGTATACTTAAATTAAAAAAAACTTAACTCTTAATGCATTGGACACTGTCATTACGTATTTGAGAAAAAAAATATTACATTGTGCGAAATATACTCTTAAAAATGTGTATTCTATCGCATTCTTTTATTTCATTTGGTAACTTATTATATAGCTGTACTCCTTCCATCAAAATTATTTTCTTCCCGTAATTATTGCGTGAGCTAGCGAGTTTTATTTTGTTTGTATTTTGTAGATTGTGTGTATTAACTTTTTTTTGTAACTGTATATTAGACTGAATTGAATTTGTAGTAATGTTTTTTATTAAAATGCAAGTGTAATACGTATAAAGTTGTGTTATATGCAATATTTTGGTATTTTTATTCACGTTTAACATTATGTTTCGCTAGCGGCCCCGATCTCACCTGCGGTATGCAGTGCGCATGTGCGCTATCCCCCACTACCTGTTCCTGGCCCTCCCCTACCCCATTCCTCTCACAGCCGTTTTTGTTTTGCGAACGTAGTTAGTTTTGTTTATTAATAAGTAAATAATAAATAATACCGATTAAAAGACAGAGTGCAGTATGTGTTAATAACGTTGCCACGGGGCGGCACATAAAAAGTAAGGAACACTAGTGATTATTGTCATGATGAATACAAACACAAATAATTTTTATATTTACAGAAAGTGCTCCAGTTCTTTCAATAAATTTGGTTAAGGTAATAAACAGTATTACACAAAATACGTAATCTACTGATCTTACTGGTGGTAGGATTCATATGCAGGAATCCGTCTAGGTAGGTACCACCCCAGGGCCAGTTATTCTGCCGTGAAGCAATAGTGTGCAAATATTACTGTGTTTCGGTTTGAAGGGCACTGAGAGCTAGCGTAATCACTGGGCATATGAGACTTAAGAACTGATGTCTCAGGGTGACGGGCGCAGTTTAGTGTCACACAGTAATTTTCTGGGTGACACGGCATTTGTTATGGGCAGACGTTGCACTTACCATCACGTGAACGTTTTGTTCGTTCCGTCACTTTTATGAAATACAAAAAAAATAAAAAATGAAATTGAAATTTCTTTCTTTGCTTTCAAAATAAATGCCGAAATTTAAGTGACAATTGTTATTGATACGATGCCTAATTATAAATGACCATTTCTAGAACTTTTGTCTGTCTGTCTGAAAGTTTGTATAGAAAAGCTTCAATTAATAAAAAACGGATTTGAATGAACATTTTAGGGATAGAAACTGGAATTTTAACTTAAATTTTCTTGTATGTTCCATTTCGATATCTTGCAGGGTTCAGAAGTGATGCATATAAATATTTGTAATGTAATCTCTTGGCTACGCGAGTGAAACCGCGGGGCACACTTAGTATAAAAATATAATATATGATAGAAGATACTATTTCCCGTGAGTTAATTAAAATTTACTTAATAATGACTTGTTATTTGTATTCCTTAATTTAATTTTTAATGATTATTTTTGTTTATGAATTCTCTGCGCACATTAGATTATAAAAGTTATTAAATTGAATTATAAAAGTATTATTATAAAATTAATTATAAAAGTTATTTAATTGAATTGTACTGGCCAAATAATTGGAAATGGATATATTAATTATAATAATCGATATCTTTATAATATAATAAAAGTGAAAGTTTATGTAAAAATAAAGGTGTTGGTTTGTATTCTATAACGCTCATTCAAAAACGACTCGTATTTCAGTAAAAATTTGGCGTAGAGGTAATATAGTAAAATAATATTAGTTAATTATGTCATTTTCACTTGTCTTATAATTTTCCTTTTTTCCCCTACTGGAAATATGACTAGAAAATTACCGATATGAAAAAGATACTAGATCATGTTTTTAATTAGTTGTTTTTAAATATTTGTTCAAATAATGTGATAAATTTACCGAAATTTTGTACAAAATAGCAGAGATTGGAGCATTCATCAATTGAATTACAATGAACTTGATTTGAAAAAAAAAACACATCATTCTAGCTGTTTCCAAATTTTGTAGACAATGGAAAGTTGTAATTGTTGTAGAAAATACAATAATATATTTAAAAGTATTAAAAAACATACCTGATTGCTAATCCTGAGTATTGTTAAACTTGCAAATATGGCTTAGTTTTTTCACAAACAGGGACAAATAAGTGGTACGGTACTCCAAGAGACATGTTGTTCGCGCGGCGCCGCTGCGAGAAAGGACTCGGTAAAGGCCGGTGGGTGGAGACCTAAACTGTGCAGTGCGCATGTGCGCTTCCCCCGAGCCTCGCGGCGTCGTGCGTCTTGCACCTGCGCGGACAACCTGGTGCCTAGGGCTGAGCTAATTATAGACATTCTAGAGTAGGCCGCGATTAAATCTAGAACAATTTACCAACAACGTCAATAATCAAGATATCTAAACGCAAATAAACAAAACATAAGGTAATTATAATGAAGGAAGGTAAGTTACTTTGCTAAGATCCGCATGCAAAATATAAAAATGGTGTATATTACCTAGTTTTTTGAAGAGCACCGCCCGCCCTCCCTCAGTAGCGTGCACAAGCAAACTAACACCGCCACCAGGAACCGCCACCAGGTACCCTCCACCAACCACTACAATACCACCACTAGATAATATACACCACTGAAGTCGAGAACACGACACGTGTTTCGCCCCAAAACGAGGCATTATCAAGCGTCATAGACTCCACGACAGACGGCCGTCTGGCGGGCGGCGCTCTTCAAAAAACTAGGTAATATACACCATTTTTATATTTTGCATGCGGATCTTAGCAAAGTAACTTACCCTCCTTCATTATAATGGATTTCCGCAAAGTAACGCCTGATTATATTAACTATAAGGTAATTAACAACATTCAACCTGGTGGTAAGATTCCTATGCAAGAATCTATCAAGCTGGGTACCACCGCAAGGCCAGTAATTCAGCCGTGAAGCAGTAGTATGCGACATTACTATGTTTTGGTCTAAAGGGCACTAAGAACTTGTGTAATTGCAAACACAACACAACTGGGCATTTGACACTGGACTATGAACTGGTGTCTCAAGGGTACGGGCACATTATGGCACCACACATGAACTGGGTGACTCAGTATTTGTTATGGGCAGACGTAGCATTTACCATCATGTGAATGTTTTGCTCGTCTCTCCACTTTCTCCTATTAAATAACCAACATTTAATTGTTGTTGTGTGTATGTAACACAAGCTTTCATATGTAGGATAAAATGTATAATCGATTATTTCCTTTACCTAGGGCCTTATACGTAATGATAATGGTCGTAGATACTGGTGGTAGGATTCCTATACAGGAAACCGTTTAGGAGGGCACCACCGCAGTGTCAGTTATTTTGCCATAAAGCAGCAGTGTGCAAACGTTACTGTGTTTCTGAAGGGCACTGTTAACTGCTGTAATTACTGGGCATATGAGACTTAAGAACTGATGTCACAAGATGAAAAGTGCACACAGTGACACAACACTTCTAGTGTTCTGGGTGTTCTGGGTGGTTTCTTACAGATATACGTTGCTCTTAACGATTCGCACGTCTCGTCACTTAATACCATATTATAAATTATACATGAGTACACATTGAGTAGCCGTGTGGTGGCGGCTTAAGAGAATCTACCATCCCATCTCATCCCGTGGGTGTCGTAAAGGAGATGGAAAATAAAAACCAGGAGATGGGCAGCAGCAACTTCCTGGAACATCTGAATAAATAAACTGCGGTTGCTAACCCGCCTGCCAAGCGTGGCAACTATCCCCCAAAATGAGAGCTACAAATTTTTGTGGCATTCCAAGGGGAGGCCTATGTTCAGTAGTTGACTGGTGATAGGCTGAAATGATGATGATGAAAAGTAATGTTAACAAATAATTTCCTACATTTTCTTATTCTGCTTGCACGAATGCCAACGCAAATGATCTAATCAATGATGACGATAAATTTCGCCTTTGGGTTTTTTATTAAAGTATTCTGTGAGTTAATAACTCTCGGATTACACAATTTTTGTCGGCTCGGTTGGCGCAGTGGCTAAGCCCTTGGTTTCTGCGCCGCGGGTCGCGGGTTCGATTCCCGCACGGGGCAAATATTTGTATGGCCTACAAATAGTTGTTCCGGGTCTGGGTGTTTGTGCATGTGGAATTTATGTCTGTAAAACGCACCCACGGCACAGGAGAAATCCTACTGTGGGGCATCGTTTTTTGAATAAAAAAAATACAATACGCTGGAGGAAACTTTTAAAAAGTTAAATTAGCCTTCATAAATAAATTTTGATGTTTCTATTATGTGTGAATAATGAATAAAAGAAATGAAATGTCTTATGTAGAATAATATCCGTTTCAAAATGCTATTCTCCGGCAGAAAAAATAAATGGATAAAAATAACTGGTGGTAGGATTCCTGTGCAGGAATCCGTCTAGGTAGGTACCACCGAGGGCCAGTTATTCTGCCGTGAAGCAGTAGTGTGCAAGTGTGCAAAGGTTGAAGGGCACTGAGAGCTAGCGTAATCACTGGGCATTTGAGACTTAAGAAATGATGTCTCAGGGTGACGGGCTTAGTGTGGTGTCACACAGAAATATTCTGGGTGGCACAGCATTTGTTGTGGGCGGACGTTGCACTTACCATCAGGTGAACGTTTTGCTCGTTTCGTCACTTTAGACAATAAAAATAAAAATGTTTTAGTTAGATGGATTATTAGGAGAGGACAGGAGATAAAGGATAAGATGTTTTAGTTGTATCTAATCCAGAATTTCTAAAGCACCTTTCACATTATTTCTCCATGCAGGTGGTTGACTGGAAGAGAATGCCAAAAGGTCCGCCAATCCTTTTTCATAAAGGTTGTATTCACTTTTATGAATAAGGATTACAGATGGCGATTAGATTTAAATTGTAAATAAATAAATGAAATTTACTCTAATAATGACAGGTTATTTATTTACCGATTTATTTTATTTAACGACTTCTGATATTGTATTATTTTTAAGTTAGTATTCGCACTAATTTTTGGACATAGTGATTAATAATGTTTTCTTTTATTTACGCGAATATTACACATTTAAATAAAACTACTTTTTTACGGATCAGCATGTAGCGAAAATACTCTCACCGCTCAGAGGACACACAAGAGCACACACAAAGGATTCATACCATTTTGTCAGTGAGATTAAAGACCTACATCTTACTGACAATGAAACTATGGTCAGTTTTGATGTCCAGTCGCTATTCACACGCCTACCTGTAGAACACTGCATCTCAATTGTATCCAGGAAGCTAGCGGAGAACAACATGCCAGCAGAATATGCAGAACTACTTAGACATTGCCTTACATCTGGCTATCTATTGTGGAAGGAACAGTACTACAAGCAAGTAGATGGTGTGGCGATGGGCTCTCCAGTATCTCCCATTGTCGCCGACATTTTCATGGAAGACTTTGAGGAGAAAGCCCTCCGTACTTCTCCTGTAAATCCAAGATTCTACAAGCGGTATGTAGATGATACTTTCACAATTTTACCATCGCATAAAGTAACTGCATTTCTAGACCACCTTAACTCCTTAAACTCTAAAATTCAATTTACAATGGAGTTAGAGGCAAAAAACTCTTTAGCTTTTCTGGATGTGTTATCAGATCAGAGGTAGCATCTGGAGTTTTTCCATGTGACTGGAAGACTGCAGGTGTTGTTCCCGTGTACAAAGATGGCCCAAAGGGCGACCCCAATAATTATCGCCCCATCTCTCTTTTACCTGCTGTCTCCAAATTGCTCGAACGCATCATAAACAAAAGACTGATATCTTTTTTGAATGCTAATTCTCTGATCTCAGATCGTCAATTCGGTTTCCGTCAAGGAAAATCTACTGAAGATGCAGTTACTCTTCTTACAGATATTGTATCCTCCCACCTCGATAACGGACAAAGCTGTGTCGGTGTCTTCCTAGACCTTGCTAAAGCATTCGATACAGTCTCCACCCAAATACTCTTAACAAAGATGGAGAAATACGGAATCCGCGGAAAAGCTTTGCAATGGTTTAAGAGCTATTTGTCGGAGAGGAAACAATGTGTTAAGATTGGTGACCATGTGAGCTCATTGAGCACGGTTTCTTTCGGTATTCCACAGGGTAGTATTCTCGGGCCAATACTCTTTCTCTTATATATAAACGATTTAACGTTGTTGCCTCTGCCTAGCGCCGATGTGCTTTGTTACGCGGATGACACCGCTCTCATTTTTCATGGTGAATCTTGGAAAAACGTTTGCCAAACAACTGAAGAAGCTTTGTTGATTGTATCCCGATGGTTAGGTGAGAACCTTTTAACTCTCAACACTGCCAAAACAAAATTCCTTTGCTTTTACAAAACAGACGCTTCAGCACCTCCCGATTCTTTGCATGATTTAAAAGTACATAGCGATTACTGCACCACTGGAAACCTTGTTACGACGAGTAATACTTGTAAATGTCAGCATATAAATCGAGTTAACTCTATAAGGTATCTAGGTATAGTTCTGGATGACAGATTGACTTTCAAGGAGCATGTGTGCGCAATGTCTGGCCGTCTAAGAAAACTTATTCACGTGATGAAGAGTCTTCGTCAGATAGCTGACTACCAAACCCTAAAATTTGTGTATTTAGCATTGTGTCAATCAGTCATAAACTATTGTATTCTAGCCTGGGGCGGAGTGACTACTTCAACTCTTATTATTCTCGAACGGGCACAAAGAGCTGTTTTAAAGGTAGCTCTAAATAAACCTATTAGATTCCCGACTGATGATCTTTATGAAATTGCGAAGGTTCTTAGTGTTAGACGATTATTCCTGGTTAGGGTTGCAGTGGCTGTCCACAAATCCGTTGTCACCTCTGCCAACTATGGTGAGATGCTTAAGAGGAGGATTTTTAGAGTTCCTACACCAGCATCAAGGACTAATTTTGGAAAAAGATTTAGGTTATACCTTTTTCCACGTATATACAACAAATTAGTAAGCTTGTCTGATTTTAAACATAGCTCGGTGAGGCAATTTAAATTCTCCCTCACAGATATCATTTTAAAATGGTCATATGCTGAGTCAGAAAACATTATGAAAACTGTTTTCTAATGACAATTTGAACTTAAACACATCTGTTTGATCCCTACGATGATTCAGAGTCTACAAAAAAAATAAATATTTTAGGTAATGCCACTCGTGCCCACACACACAACCATCATTCCCACACTCACACTCACACACATACACATGCACACACACAATCAGACTCGTACATGCTCATGGACTCTCAATATGCCCTTTATAAATTTTATTATATACTTCTTGTTTCTAGAGTTAAATCCATAAACATTTTAATTTAAATTGTTAACTACATTAGGTTTACTATATTCATTCAATAGCTTTTCCCTCAGATTATCTTTGTTAATAGTTTTGAGTTATTGTTTACTTGCCGTATTCTGTAATGGAAATCGTAGTTACTTCCCTCACAGGACAGGCATTTGCCTAGTGTGGGGGTCGGAGTTTCAATCATTGTAAAGAAGTTATGGTAAAAATAAATAAAATAAAAAAAAAAAATTGTTGGGAACGTTTTAAAATTCTATGGCGACAATATTACTCTGTGTACACTCTGTGCCACTGTTTGACCACAGACTATTATACGAGGGTGGATTGAAAAGTACTCGGCCTAACACAGATCCATTCAATTCTAAAAATCAAATCTACCCACATTATTTAGTTCAGTTCAGACTAGTTCATTGTGTGAAGTTCGAAACGTGTGCGCGATAATTAGTTGTGATTTTATAAATTTATTAACAAAGTAATCGGTCATAATTTCCGCGAATGGAGCAAATCGAGCAGCGTGCCGTCATTAAGTACCTCCATAAGAAGGGGCTATCTTCAAAAGCCATCCATGATGGTCAGTACATTAGGCGATTGTGCTCTGTCATATTCATCAGTCAAAAAATGGATAGCAGAATTTAAGCGTGGTAGAGAGAGTGTGAAAGATGAACCCCGCTCTGGAAGGCCTTCGACGTCAACTACTGACGAAAATATTAAAAAAGTACTTGATTTAATAATGGGAGACCGCAGATTAAAAATTAGAGAGATAGCCGAGATTATAGGCATCTCTTATGAACGAACTCAAAACATCATTGTCAACGAGTTGGGTTTCCACAAGGTGTCTGCGAGGTGGGTTCCGCGACTGCTTTCAGTTGAACAAAAAAGGACGCGATTGACTATCTCACGCGACTGTTTGGAGTCATTTGAAGCCGATGCAGATTATTTTTTGAATCGTTTTGTTACTATGGACGAAACATGGGTTCATTACTGTACACCGGAAACAAAACAACAATCAAAACAGTGGAGAAGACCTGGTTCACCACCCCCTAAAAAGGCTAAGTCGATTTTGTCGGCAAATAAGGTGATGGCTTCAGTATTCTGGGACTCGAAAGGTGTGATTATGATTGATTATCTTGAAAGGGGTCAGACTATAAACTCTGATTACTACTGCACCTTACTACGTCGTTTACGAGAGGAAATAAAAGAAAAACGTCGAGGAATGCTCAGAAGAAAAGTCCTGTTTCATCAAGATAACGCCGTCACACGTCAGTACAGTCAATGGCTGGAATTCACAACTGTGGCTTTGAACTGTTACCGCATCCGCCGCATTCACCTGATCTGGTACCATCAGACTTCTTTCTGTTCCCTAACCTAAAAAAGCACTTGGGAGGTCAAAGATTTTCGACAAACGACGAGGTCAAAGCAGCTGTAGACGCATATTTTGACTCTAAGGAAGAATCATTTTTTTTTAACGGTCTAAATGCTTGGAAGGGGAGGTGGCAAAAGTGTATTGAACTTGATGGTGATTATGTAGAAAAATAAAAATATAACTGATTTAGTATGTGTTTATTTTCTTGGTTAGGCCGAGTACTTTTCAATCCACCCTTGTATGTTTGATATTGGCAGTATGAAAGTGAAAGAAACAAAACGACATACTATTACGTGATTGACATTGTCAGTATAAGAACGTAAGAAATGAATGTTTTATTTTATTAAATTTAATGTATTGTTAGTTATATATACATTTTAGCTTTGTTGGTTCCTCTCCATATATACTTGAACTATGCCTAAAATACGTCTAAATATAAAAAAAACTAATAAATATTCTTGAAAATGTGTTCAAAATCTCCACGTTCACATTCTAACTTCACATTCTATATAGATTAATAGAATAAAAAAAATTAGAAAGTGTTATTTTTATTAACGGTTTACTTTCTTTTGGTGTCACTACAACGCGTCAGCTTCTTAAGCTAATTAAGCGTTAATAAAATTCAAAAACGAAATCTATGTCGCGTGTGAACTTCACGCGGCGTACACTTGTTCGACGTTATATTTCGCTAACAATAAAACAATATACATATACCACCACCACCACCACCACCACCATTTCAGCCTACCATTAGTCCACTTCTGAACATAGGCATCCCGCATAGTGCCACAAAAGTATGTAGCTCTCATTTTGGGGGGATTTTGCCATAGTTGCCACGCTTGGCAGGCGTGTTGGCAACCGCAGTTTATTTATTATGATGTTCCAGGGAGATGCTGCTGCCCATCTTCTGGTTTTAATTTTCTCTCTGTCGACTTTTACGACTCCCACGAGATGAGATGGGGTGGTAGATTCTCTTAAGCCGCTACCACACACGTGGTACATATACATATACACGTAAAGAAATGAACGTCAGTAAGAAAATATTTATATAATATTATTACACGTGTCGTTCTTGTATCCGAAGTCGGCGCGGAAGTAATAATAAATATGAATTGTGTAATCAACTACAATAGATTCGACACGTGGCGGAAATCGAAATCTGTTAACTATAAGATTACATCTATGAAATATTCATCACAATAGAATAAGTAAACAGTGTCGCATGTAACAATAGTAGCCAGTCGGGCGTGTTTTAGGACGTGTCTTAGGTTTATTTTGATTTTCTTAACAATGTTGCATCATACGCTTTGAACCATGTGTAGATATCAAAAAACATTTCTTAAATTCATTCACTAGCAATTTCAGACTTCACAGAATAGAATAGAATAGAAAAGATTTATTTGGCAACACATATACAACAATAACAATGAGAAAACAAATGAGCACACAAGAAAAAACAGGCAAATTTAAAAAAAGCGAAATTCCAAAGATTCATCATTCATTAAATGTGCATCGAAGAATGAACTGCGTGATGCCAAAATGGTCCCACTCAGCAAAAAACTGAAGCATTCGCTACAGCACTGATTTTCAGTGAAACCGGATTTCGGAGCAAAAAATGTAACCCGAAAGCAGAGGACGTGGTGCTTCACTCGCCTCTAGTGTAACATTATTTCAGGACATAGCAAAAGATTCAGGTATAACGTGAAGAAAAATCACGTATCATCATCATCATCATCATCATTTCAGCCTACCATAGTCCACTGTTGAACATAGGCCTCCCTCACGGATTGCCACAAAACACGGTCCTGAGCCACCTGCATGTATGTTAAACATGAAATATTTGAAATAGTTTGTCAGGCTCACGGTGAGTTATCTGCAAACACACAATTAAAAAATAGTTAAGTCGCGTGGTGGCGGCTCGTTAAAAGAATACTACCACTCCGTCTCATCCGATGGATCTCGTAAAAGGCGAGTAAGGAATTAAACTGGACTGTGCACCCAACAGCGCATGGTGGCGATGGGCTCACCACCTATCACACCAAGTGCATTATATTGTTTTGGTGAAACGTGGATTGTGGCAGTCATCTGTTTTTGTAGTGAGTGCCCAGTCTCTGACTACCCCTTATGGGATACAGTCGTGATCTTATGTATGTATGTATGTGCACCTAACAGCGCATGGTAACGATGGGCTCACCACCTATCACACCAAGTGCATTACATTGTTTTGGTGAAACGTGGATTGTGGCAGTCATCTGTTTTTGCATAGAGTGCCCAGTCTCTGAATACCCCTTATGGGATACAGACGTGATCTTATGCATATTTTTATTAAACTTAACAACTTTTTATGCGAACAATCGCTGAGGGGCCGTGGTAGCCGGGTGCTGACCTTAAATTTCATAGTATGCGAGTGTACTGAGTTCGATCCCCGGCGTCGGCACCTCTACAATGTTCTGCAATTGTAAGTGCTGATTTACCACTTGTTCAGCGGTGAAGGAGAACGTGGTGAGTGAAACCTGCATGTCTGCGGATTAATGATATTCGAAGACATGTGAAGTTTGCCAACTCGCACTGGCTCGGCGTGGCGGACTCTTCCCGACTCCGTACCCTCTCACATATGCGAGGAGGCCGGTGCTTGAGCTTGTTATTTTGCTGACAATTTCGTTTATGTAATATAATGTTTGATTCTAATAACCCATGCAAATGTATTCACATAATAGCCGGATTGAAAGCATGGTGTGATTTAGTTATTTTTGATTGCTGATCTCCTGACCCACCTGCTAGTCTAGCAATCATTGAAAAAAGCAATAGCTTATATAAATCGGTGAACATACAGGCTTTCTTTCATTTTTGAGGTTTTATGGAGGCTTCAAATTTTGGGATGGTAAAAAAGTAACATATAAGTGTCCCACTATTAAGCACAGTCCCCCCTCTCAATTTTAAGATGGTTTTGGAGTTAGGAAGAATCCGCCCTACTGCCCCGCTGTTGGTTGGCAGATATCACATGTCCTCTTAATCCATAAAAATATTATAAATGCGAAAGTAACTCTCTCTGTCCTTCTGTCTGATTGTTACAACCGTTGAACCTATCTTGATGAAATCACTGGGCATATGATACTTAAGAACTGATGTCTCAGGGGGACGGACGCAGTGTGATGCAACAGTGAAATATTCTGGGTGACACAGCATTGCTATGGGCGGACGTTGCAATTAACATTAGGTAAACGTTTTGCCCGTCTCGTCCCTTTCCCCAATAAAAAAAAAATAAAAATCCGCACAGAGATAGCTTGCATCCTGGAGACTATCATAGTATACTTTTATACATACACACAATCGCGCCTTTTCCCCATATAAGGGGTAGGCATAAGGCCGCTTTTCGTCCTCGCGGGAAACCAGACGTGACGGGTGGCGATTTTGGTACGAGTAAAAAAATTCTTACTCCCGATTGCGTTCCCACGAGCAGAATAGTGGCAGAATTGCATATTATAATGTTATTCTGCACGAATAATGGCTGTCCGTACAATCCCTTAATCGCCTCTTACGACACCTCGGTAGGAAAGAGGTAAGTGCCATTCTACTCTACCGGCCACCTATCGGCATACTTTTACTTTAGTTTTTATATCGGAACAACAAAGAAATCTCACGGTATTTTAAAAAAAATATTAATTCAAGCGGACGTAGTCGCGGGTTTTAGCTACAGTTTATAATTTCCTAATATGCAGATTATCTCACGATATTCTCTTACACTGAGCAAGTGGTAATAATTTAATTAGCATTTTAGTGGTGTTGGCAATTAAACTCGGGTTATGAAATGTAGTAGTGTATGTCTTTCGAGCTTTCATAAATCCTTAGCATCAATCCTAACGATTATAAATTTAGTTTCTAATTTCCGTATTCCTTACTTAACTGCAAATAGTATTCGGAAATATTTTAGATAATGTTCTCTTTTATTTACGCGAATATTACACATTTAAATAAAACTACTTTTTACGGATTTTATCGCGTTTAATTTATAACTATTTTTAACCCGACGTTTCGGGCGCTTTACAGCACCCATGGTCACGGGGGGACTGAGGTGACAGTTGTCCCGATGTCATAGTTAACCCGGAGTACCTTCAGCTTTTTTCTTTACTAGATCGCTAGTTGTTTTCAGCGTGTTCGCGGTTGGGTCTGATTTAGCCTTTTTATAAATATTTTCATCCGACAAAAGTTGTTGAATTTTAAAATTGTAATCTGACGTATCCATTACTGCCGTAGCATTTCCTTTATCCGCGCGGAGGATCGTGAGTTCCGGTCTGTTCCGTAAGTTGTTCAACGCTTTAAATTCGTCTTTGGGAAGATTCTATTGGGCACTGAACTTCGACGTAACATAGACGAAATGTCTTGACGCATTGCCTCCAAATCTTCCTTACCGATATTATTTTTATACAGACAATCTTCGAAAGCTGAAGGTACTCCGGGTTAACTATGACATCGGGGCAACTGTCACCTCAGTCCCCCCGTGACCATGGGTGCTGTAAAGCGCCCGAAACGTCGGGCTAAAAATAGTTCTAAATTAAACGCGATAAAATCCGTAAAAAGTAGTTTTATTTAAATATTATAGATGTTCTGGGTTACATAACGCACCGCGGTTCTTCTATACTTTTAGTTTTAGACCAGGTAATACTTTACTTGTTAAAACGGAATCGTATCGTATCAATAATCAAAGCTTGTAAGTAATACCGCCTTAACACGACCCACATACTTTCAAACGAGTAAAACATAACGTGGCAAGCCCTTTAAAAGTGAATGCGTTCTACAAAATGAATTAAGAACAGCTGTAACAGCCCAAAATATTAATATTAGATTTACGAAACCCGACAATTTGACGGGTTTTAAATTTTATGCTTTAAATTCTGAACAAATAAATATTATTCCTTAGCGATTATATATTGGTTTTTAATGATATTATGCAGCGAATATATATGTCTAGTAGTTTTATCTGGAACACCTATATTTTATTATATCTAGATGTTGTCTATTTATTCGTAATATACCCGTCCCGTCCCGTCCGTCAATGCCCGTAAATCTAGTGTTAAAAGAGAATATCTGCGGTAGTTCATTCGTCTGTTTCTTCTCCGGACAGAATAACTCAGAATTATGAAACGGTGGTATATTGTAAAAAATTACTTGACAAAGGAAATACTTTAGAGAGTAAGTTCTATTTCACTTCATTTCATTTATTTCATTTCAGAAGTTGCACTGCTGCTGCGATTAACACATAAATTAATTTTCCGTCCAGCAGAACTACCACGTGGAGCAAAGCATAAACAATGCTGCAATATAATAAATATAAGTCACTGTTGCACTAAATTGAAGTCGTCGAAGAAATGAAAAGGACGAAGGAATTATGCGGAAGTAAAAAATTAACTTAATAAATATTTTTTATGTAATTAATCATTACGTTTCAGATATTCGATATTGAGTTAAGATCAGTCACATTTATTATTACTCGCAATGATTGCGAGTGGACTTCTAGGCGATCTCTGCGATGCTGTGCAGTAAGTGTTGGACCTTTAGCAGGTCTATGGGCTGTTAAACTCTTTTCGTGTAACCTTCTTCTTATCGTAGAAACACTCACAGATGTTCTCCGAGTTGCTGCTCCGAGAAGCTGTTGTTGCAACTCAACAGCATTTGTAAAACGGTTTCGTAAAGATGTCGTAACGATGAAACGGTCATCTCTTTCTGATGTGCACCGTTTTCTTCCAGATCCCGGTTTTCTAACATAACCACCAGTCTGCTGAAAACGTTGGAACACCCGTCGAACTGAAAAACGGGACAGGTTCAACTGTCGAGCAACGTCACACTGCCGCATCCCCGACTGCAATAGGACAATCACTTGAGCGGCTTCTTCAGAGCTGGTGTCCATCTTTACTTGTTCTTACTTGGGTTACTTGTTCACGTGTGTTCACTGCAAAGTCTAAATTACGACTGGCCCATATTTCATCCAGATCGACCCTTTTATACCCTTTTTAGGTGGTGTAATTAGCGTCCTTACTAACGAGCATTTGACAGTGTTTATTTTTGACGCTCTATAATGATAAATGTTTTAATGATTTCATGATTTTTTTATTAATAATGTAAAGCTATTTAAATACCCATTCCAAACATACCAATATTTATATAAATATAATTCGTTTCTAGCCATTACAGCCATTTTTCGCGTAAACTCAGAGAGGTGCAATTTTTGTGACGCTGAGTTTATTAAGGGAGGTGATTATGGCAGATACTCTCATCTTGCACGTCTATGTCCAGCAGTGGACTCTTATCAGGCTGATGAAAAAGAAGAAGGTAATAATAATAAGATGCTAGTAATAATAATAGCTTCCAATAATAACGGAATTCTAAAAGTCGCGAAGTGTGTGCTCACATACTACCCACAAATGTCCAGCAAGCTGTATTTCTAATTACACCACTAAAAATAGACAAGTATATGACAACAGACACAGATTGGTCACTCTTATATAGCATGCTACTAACCAATTTTGTAAAAGACTACCAAACAGTTTCACTCACCGTCAGACATTTCGCAGTACATATTAACAAATCGCTTAGCAGATTTTTTACACCACCATTCAGATAAATCGTAATGATCAAATTGCACAGCAGTAACAAAACAAACTTATAAGATAATTATATTAGAATTATGACGACACACTTTTGGTGGTAGGATTCCTATGTGTGCAAAAGTTACTGTGTTTCGGTATGAAAGGAACTGATAGTTAGTGTAATTACTGGGCGTATGATGCTTAAGAACTGATGTCACAGGGTGACAGGTCCTGGGTGACAAAGCATTTATGGACAGACGTCGCACTTTCCATCAGCTGAACTATTTTGTCGTCTCGTCACCTTCTTAAATAAATAAAATAATGATTCGAACGTTATCCTATTTCGCCAGCAATTAATTCATTTACTTAAACTTTACAACCTAAAATATAATTAAGATAACAAATGACGATGTTTATGCGATAATCCATATAATACGTAAATACACGAAAATATATAGTTAGGTTCATTAAGTACTACCTAATTCGTAACTTAGTAGCACGTATCGTACGTATCGTCGTATGCAGGTGGCTCAGGACCGTGTTTTGTGGCAATGTATGGGGGAGGCCTATGTTCAACAATGGACTATGATAGGTTGAAATGATGATGAAATATATACATAATAAGAGGCCCGTCACAAAACTAATTTAAGGCAACACAACTGGATATTTTACAAGGACACGCAGACCTGTCACCAACACGGGAGTCGATATCAGAACTGAGCGCAGGATCGGGCTCAATAAAAATATAGTAATTGAATATGCTCCGCGGAAGAATAACCTTCGTAAAATTAAAAGTCAAGCGAAGTCGAAAACTCAGGAACGGGAATGAGAATTCTTTCTTGGGGTCCCATTTCAATTATTTCAGGATAGGATTCAACAGGACGAGGATATAGAACATAGCCTGATGTCTTCATATTTTTTACAATGCTCAGGACTCAACTCACAGGGTGACGGGCGCAGTGTGGTATCACACAGAAATATTCTGGGTGACACAGCATTTGTTATGGGCAGACGTCGTGGCGACATCAGGCGAACGTTTTGCTGGTTTCATCACTTTATCCAATAAAGATAACAAACGAATGCGAACGATACGAACGATTCTGGTGGTAGGATCCCTACACTGGTGGTGGGATTCCTATGCAGGAATGTCTAGGTAAGTACCACCCCAGGGCCAGTTATTCTGCCGTGAAGCAGTAGTGTGCAAACATTACTGTGTTTCGGTTTGAAGGGCACTGTGAGCTAGCGTAATCACTGGGCATATGAGACTTAAGAACTGATGTCTCAGGGCGATGGACACAGTGTGGTGTCACAACGAAATTTTCTGTTCGTTTCATCGCTTTGTACAATAAAAAAAAAAACTTAATTCTCAGTATTGACAACACATCTACATACATCTTGATTTGTTATTCAAATATAATCTGCTATTCAAAGTTTTTGTATTTTTTGCAGAAGGTTAATCTGTCATCACGACACCAGGTCTCAGTTGTTTTCAAGCAAATTGTTAATAAAATGCGCGTTATCTTTGACATGCTTGCAAATGATACAGGCGCAAACGCACACTACAAGTTTTTCAACTAGCTGTGCCCCGCGGTTTCGCCCGCGTCAAGAAGCCGACCCCGATCGATGATATACATATATAATTCCCGATTTAAATCGGATTTTGGGGTTTTATCTATTTTCGCGGAACCCGTATTATTTTTCTAAAATTAAATTAACCTAAGTTACCTGCTATAATATCAGTTATGTCAGTGAAAGTTCCTTCAAAATCGGTCCAGCCGTTTCGGAGATTAGCCGTAACAAACAGACAGATAGACACACAAAGTTTTTAAAAATTGTTCCTTTCTTATAAGTACCGTATATACTTTCATAGGCAATACGTGAAAAACTTTTTTTTTTAAAAAAAACGAAGCCCCACGGTAGGAATTTCTCCTGTATCGTGGGTGCGTTTTACAAACATACATTTCACATGCACAACACAACCAGACCCGAAAAGCAACAATTTGTGTTTCTGCACAAATGTTGCCTCCGGCTGGGATTCGAACCCAGGACCGGTGGCGCAGAAGTCAGGTACGCTAACCACTACGCCACGCGGTCGACACTGTGAAAACAAAGAGACACTTCAATTTCATTTATTTGTATAGATTAGTCGCTTCACAAGTCTCTCGTGGTAGCTTACACGGATCTGTTATGTATTTTCTGCCACGCACGACTACTGTGTTGCTGCCGGCGGTTTTCGGGCCGATTTAGGGACCTTCAAAAAAAAGCGCCTACTCCTTTCTCAAAGGCCGGAAAGGCATCCGCAATTCCTCTGGCATTTCAGATGTTCAGGGGCGGCGGTGATCACTTACCACCAGGTGAGCCGCTTGCTCGTTTGCCCTGTCTCCTACACAAACAGCGAATCTCACGCTCCAACCTCTCTCTTAATTTACATCCGATAATTAGTGACATCCTGCCCAGGTTCAACAAGGTCAAACGTAATCAGCGCAATCATAGACCTATAACTATCGTGAATAAGCATGTCGCTTTAAACATAAGGATAGACGGATCACTCTCAAATATAATCGCTTCGTCATTTCCTGCACGATGTTACCAAACTCGTTGGCAGAGAACGATTAATGTGCAAGCGTTATTTAGATGCTCTCAGATTACGTTATAAGTTTGTAAGAAACTGGCTGCATCAGTGAACTCGTTTGTTAAGACATTTAGAGATGTGGACAGAACATTGAAATACATCTAAATATATTATATTATAATCGTTAGAAAACTTTTTATACAACTATATATACAACATCTAAATATTACTAGTAGGAGGAGACGTCCTCTCCAGATCAGACCAACCGATCTGGCGGGTAGCTACCCTTTTCATTGGCAATATCATCCGCCAAACTGGTGACCCCGGTATGAACATCCGCAGCCAGCTTCTCCGAACCACAGCAACAACGTCATCGGCCAATTACAGTCACAGCACAAGACTATTGTCGGCACAACGCGTGCTTCCTAGTCTCTCAGCCACTGAGGATCAACGGCGGCCCCTTCTCCTCAGGCTGACTCCTGCGGCATCAAAACTTGTCTCCATACGTCTCGACGCACTGAAGACCTGGAGACAGGTTCACCGCAACGCCAGACTGCACCTCATCGCCTGACGTCTCAAGTTCTCCACGCTAAAACTACGACTTTCAGTCTCAGCGGGGGGAGTGATGTAGCGACATCTACGAGTATGTCGCCACATGAGAAGCTCAAGAAATATTTGCACACGTCTATAATCGCGCTATGAAAGTTTTCTGAGATGTTTACTATATATAGAACATCTAACTATTACTAGTTTTAGGAGACGTCCTCCCCGTATCAGACCTTTCGATCTGGCGGGTAGCTACCCTTTTCCTTGGCAATATCATCCGCCAAACGTTAATTTCACAATGTAACCTAGACTAATGCCTCCTTGTACACTATTTTATTGGATTTATATGCAGATTTACGTATCATTCGATAGACGATTTGGTGGAAGGATGCCTATGCAGGAATCCGTCTAGGTAGGTCGCACCAGGGTGGTTCTTCTGCCGTGAAGCAGCATTGTGCAAATGTTAGTGTAATCAAATCAAATCACTGCGTATAAGAGACTTAATAACTAATGTCTAAGGGTGACGACGGACGCTATGTGGTTCACTGGGTGACACAGCATATGTTATGGGCAGACGTTGCACTTACCATCTGGTGAAAGTATTGCTTGTCTCGTCAATTTGTCGTAAAAAATAAAGATCGAAGTCAGATAGTAAATTAACTGTAGTCTATGGAAATGTTTTCTATTGAAAATTATATTGTAGCAACCCCATTCTGCTACTACTACCATAGATTGCGAATGCTACTATACCATAGGCATTATCGAGAAACTGTTCATTCATAACTTCTGTATCAGTAAAACAAACAATATAAAAATAGTCTGAGTTAGATTTCAGAGTTATATATATTATCTATATAAAATACGAGATAACATAACATTAAAAAAATCAACGTTACAATAATAATGTAACTAAATATTAAGTTCACTGTATTGCAACACCCAACATGGGTTATTATGAGAAATTAATAAACAATTACATACACACATACTATCGTCACGCTTTTACCCCACATATGGGGTAGGCAGAGACCACTGGTAGGTAAACTAGACGAGAGAGACTAGATCAAAAAATATTATTCCCCATTGCGTACCCACGAGCAGTAGGTATACTGACAGCATTGCATATTATGCTGTTATTCCGTCCCATTGAATAAAGGCTGTCCGTACAATACCTTAGTCGCCTCTTACTACAACTCGGTAGGAAAGAGGTAAGTGGTATTCTACTCTGCCTATACCTATCGGTTAATAAATAATTCTCAAGTAAAATCTATTTGTACAGAGAGCCAAAAAAGGAACTGCAGTTCAACGACGCCGTAGCATAGATATATAGTTGAAAGTAACCCCAGTACTTGCATGAGATTGTATGCAAGGCGTGGGTCACCTTCACACCTACGCAAATCCCCCTCCCCCCGTATCCGTATCACATACCTATCCATACCATACATACCGATCCGCAACCCGGGAATGTACCGGTATTGATCAAATGCATCCGAGGGAGGGAGATATCGTTACTTATTGAATTGCTCAGTAGAAACAAGTGATAGCGCTTGCTATATATTTCATAAAAAGCATGTGACCTGGATTCGATGACCGGTATTACTGAAAGTAATTGCAATCAAAGTGCTGATTTATCACGACCACTTTAACTGATAGCATGTGAATTTACTGGTGGTAAGATTTATATGCAATAATCCGGCTATGTAGGTACTACCGCATTGTTAGTTACTTTGCCGTGTGTAGCAGCGATGTGCAAACATTACTATGCTTCGGTTAAAAGGACACTGATAGCTATTGTAACTAGGTATTTTTTTAATTGGATAAGGTGACGAAATGAGCAAAACGATCACATGATGGTAAGTGCAACGTCAGCCCATAACAATTACTGTGTCACCCATAAAATTTCCGTGGGACACCACAATGCGCCCGTCACCCAGAGACATCGGTTCTTAAATCTCATATACCCAGTGATTACGTTAGTTCTCAGTGCCCTTAAAACCGAAATACAGTAAGGTTTGCACACTACTGCTTCACGGCAGTACAACTGGCCCTGGTGTGGTACCTACCTAGACGGATTCCTAAATAGGAATCCTACCACCACCATTTATATGCCCACTATTTATGTACCACCACATTTTATCAGAGGTTTAAAGAACTTTATGTCTCACTTTGACGAGCGCAGTGTGGTGCCACACATGGTGCACAGGGGTAGCGTGGCGGACTCCTTACTATTAAAAATTAAGTAGGACTACTTAGTAGCAAGGAAGGGGAAGGTAAATTATTTTATGACTTTTAGGCGTTACGTTTTTTTTTTATGAAGTACTTGTTAATTGAATTTGCTTATTTTTTTTATTATCAAGAACGAACATTTTCATTATAAAAGCACAATGTTAGTACATTTTGCGTACACTGACAACAGAGTTCGCGATAGAACCACAATCGACATACATATATCGACATACTCGTACATACATCAAGGGAATACAATAAGGGAGCCGCAACTGCACTGGAATAGACGTCATTAATATGGCCTTTTAGAGATGCAAACTAACAAATCTGACGACTTCCTGGCTTAGTGGCAGTGTACCTAACGTCTACGCCGCAGTTTCTGGGTTCATTAATATATAGTACAATAGTAACATAAATGTAAAGATGAAGGAAATGGCTTGACAGCGATGACTTCATTCTTTAACACTACATCTACCGATATATCTTTATATATTATATATTTTTATGGTATAGGCTATTAGAAGATAGTATGGCAATAAACATCAAAACTCTATATATAAAGTTTGAAGATACAAACTTATGTCAATTTAAACAAAATATATTATGGTTTATAACAAAATCCTACTTTTACAATTCTGATTTAAGTCTCAACAGCGGTCATTTGGCCGCACTGGTAGGTTTGATGTTAATATTACAATATTCCCTTTAATAGGGTTGGGGAGGGCGGTGGCTGCCACATGCGTCATAATTGTGAAGGGGTGCTGTTTTTGGAGGCTGGTCTGCTTCAGTTCGAAATATTAACACATATATGTATGTATATTATGTATGATTAAATCTGTTTGAATCTGGAGCGTGCTTCGACTGTCTATGAGACTATTCTTTGTTAAATTATATATCATATTTTATGACAGAGATAAAAATAAAATTAAATACCTGCGGAGTTTCTTTTGCCTGTTTCCTGCCTGCCAGAGGAACCTCATTACGAAATGGTGGTAGATTGTAAAAAAAATCACGTTTGACAAACGAAATGTATATTTCTCACGTGGGAAAATAGAGAAATTTCATTTCGTTTTTGTAGTTTTTAAGATAAGATATGAAATTACTGATGCTTTTGGTTTCACTTTAATTTTGCAAAGTTACTGAAAAGTACGTATTAAGTAAGTATTAATATATTATATAAAAAAAAGTAAAGTTTCAGCCTATAAATGTCCCACTACTGAGCACAGGCCTCCTCTCATTTCTGAGAGGGTTTTGGAGCTAGGAAGAATCCGCCACGCTGCTCCAATGCGGGGTGGCGGACTTCACATGTCTTCGAAATATTTTTTATTTCTCAGACATGCAGGTTTCCTCACGATGTTTTCCTTCACCGCCGAGCACGTGGTAAATCAGCACTTAAAATTGCAATTAACAATCTTAGTGGTGCCGGCACCGGGAATCGAACCCAGGTCACTCGCGTACTATGAAATTTAAAGCGAGCGCCTAGCCCCTGAGCTACCACGGCTCCATATCCTATATTATATATTTTTTTTTAATAAAATAAAATTTGAGGAGACGTTTACTAATACATAACTAACTAGTTAGTGCCCGCGACTTCGTCCGTGTGCATATAGATTTTATATCCCGCGGGAGTTATTTGATTTTCCGGGATAAAACGTATCCTATGTCCTTCTCGACAGCTATCTGTATCAAACTTCGTCAAGATCTGTTCAGTGGTTGAACCGCGAATTGGTTAACACATATATAGAGGGACAGACAGATACCTTCGCATTTTTAATATTTGTATGGATTTAGTACAATTAGTGAATTTTTCAATTAAATAATATAACCACCCAGGATGTTGATTTTGAATAGAACCCAAGTATGGAAATATTTTCAAAAACAATGCATCGAATTCACCGTATAACACACATACGGCGAATTCGGTGCATCGTTTCTGAAAATATATCTTACTTTGAAAGTCACATAGCTTCGTAAACAAACCTAAAAATAAGATGTACACATAAATGTCTTCAATATCGTGTATTTTTCGGAGCAGAGACAATAATCGGAATCAAACCACCCTGAAGTTAATCGCTTAGCTACTAACCAACCCAGCCGATTTTCAAGGCCGCTCCAATACTTAATGTTTAAAGACTAAGAAGTGAATAGCAATAAACTATAAAATAGTTTAATAAAAAGGATTTGCGGTAAAAAATATTAGTTCCATAGTTAGTTTAACTGGTGGTAGGATTTCTCTAGGAGGCCGGAGCAGGACCGTAGCAGGAATCCGTCTAGGTAGGAACCTCCCCAGGGTCAGTTATTATGCCTTGAAGCAGGAGTGTGCAAACATTACTGTGTTTCAGTCTAAAGGGCACTGAGTTCTAGTGTAATCACTGTCATATGAGAATTAAGAACTGATTTCTCAGGGGTCATACAGAAATGTTCTGGGTGGCAGCATTTGTTTTGGGCAGACGTTGCATCAGGTGAACGTTTTGCACGTGTTGTCACTCTACCCGATACAAATTACAAATAAGACGTTCAATATAAGGTTTCTGTAAAGTTTCGCAAGTACGACAACGTAGTTAAGATATTTAAGCGCACGAACCTCGATAGGAAAGCCCATTTCAAGTCAAGGCAAACCTACAGAGCGATTACAGGACTATATTCGAAAGGCATAGGAAATTATTGCCTAGTATTTTGAATGTTTTGATTTTTTTTATTTTTAAATAAAATAAATGTTAATTAATCGATTAATATTCGAAGAATAACAGAAACGAAAACGAAACAAACTTGACCTGGATATTTTATACACGTCGCGCCAAAAGAAGTATCAAAAACGACAGTTAGCACAATATATTTTTTTATTATATAACCTGATGGTA
The DNA here is from genome assembly GCA_019845155.1 of Luehdorfia chinensis. NCBI lineage: Eukaryota > Metazoa > Arthropoda > Insecta > Lepidoptera > Papilionidae > Luehdorfia > Luehdorfia chinensis. The sequence continues at coordinate 1,244,859 of JAHVAK010000142.1, read as the reverse complement.
AGTGGCGATGTAGTTTTTGATGGTGAACGCACTAGCTTAGAAAAAGCCAATTCACTCTCTTGAATACACCCACACTGTAATCTAACGGGAAGACTGGTGACGACTGACTGAGAGTGTCTGAGTGAACTTATTCGAACCCAGGACCTATGTGAGATGTCAAGTATTACTAGGTCACGAGGGCGTCAATTATGGACCAAAAGGCATTCCGTTCAATTATGTACGATAAGACATTTGTAGTTGAAAGGCCAAAGGGCGAATTTAAAGTGCGAATTAAGCGTTACCTCTGCAAGTGTGCAATGCGCATGCCTTGCACCGTGTTTGTGCCCGTGCCCGTCCGGTATCGATCCTATGCACCTCACACGTCTCGTTTCTGGAATGTTCGCGGATGGGGGAGAGATACAATCGAACCGGGTGTGACTGAGACTGACTACATTCAAATTATTACAGTCCCTTGCTTTACGCATTATGTACATACATAAGATCACGACTGTATCCCATAGAGGGTAGTCAGAGACCGGGCACTCACTGCAAAAACAGATGACTGCCACAATCCACGTTTCACCAAAACAATATAATGCACTTGGTGTGATAGGTGGTGAGCCCATCGCCACCATGCGCTGTTGGGTGCACAGTGCAGTTTAATTCCTTACTCGCCTTTTACGAGATCCATTGGATGAGATGCATTATGAACGACGAAGCAAAATGCTTAATATTATCACCCAGAACATTTCTGTGTGGGAACACACTACGTCCGTCATCCCAGGACATCAGTTTCTTGTCCATGCAGAGTGATTACGCTGGCTCCCAGTACCCTTCAGACTGAAAGACAGTTATGTTTGCACACTACTTCTTCACGGCAGAATAACTGGCCCTGAGGTGGTACCTACCTAGACTGATTCCGGCATGGGAACTTGTAAAACTTGGCTACCTTTTCGATGATCTAAGGAATATTTGCAAAAATAGTAATATAAATACATTTTATTTATTACACCTAAACGCGATCTTATGTATGCAATGTTATGTTAAGTATTTATTTATTTCATAAGAAATTTATTTACTTACGTGAGAAATTACATTCGAATTTGTATTTTTATGTATGCAATGTATTCTTATGTGATAATATCAAATCAACAAAATTTACATCTCAGTCTTAATTATCCGTTTCATGACAGCGGTCTTTATTGCTCGACTATGAAAGTGTAAAACGAAAAAACTCAGACAATTTTTTTTTTTAATTTAGTTTAAAGAAAAGATCCGCGACACTAGGATTTCTCGTTATCGCGAGAGCTTTTTACAGAAATAAATTTCACATGCAAAATAAAACCAACCGTAGAATACAACAAAAAATTTGTACTTTTGCACAAATGTTGGCTTCGGCTAGGTATCGAAGCCGTACGTGAGATGTCAAGTACTCTTAGCACTAGGTCACGAAGGCATCAATTATGGACCATAAGGCATTTCGTTAAATTATGAACGATAAGACATTTGTGGGAAAGGCCAAGGCTAAATTTAAAGGGCAAATTAAGCGCTGCATTGACAGAAGAGAGGCGGGGGGGGGGGGGGATTACCTCCACAAGCTTGCAATGCGCATGCCTTGCACCGTGTTTGTACCTGTCCGGTATCGATCCTATGCACCTCTTACCTTTCGCTTCTGGAATGTTCTCGGATGGGGGAGAGATAGACTTATTGATTTATTGCATGAGACAATGCAGTGCCCATGTAGATAATGAATCGTACATTAATAGACTATAAACAAACAATACAAAGTAATAGAACAATTCGGTGTCTAATCTTTTCGGCTCGGTTACTATACGATTGGCTTCTGCGCTAATTTATTGTTCGAAAAAGGTTTTTTTATACCAGAAAGTGACGGAAGGAGCAAGAAGTTCACCCGATGGTGCGCAACGTCTGCCCATAATAAATGCTGCGTCACGAACAACATTTATGTGTGACGCCACACTACGCCCGTCATCCTGAGACATCAGTTTCTAAGTCTCATATGCCCAATGATTACACTAGCTCACAGTGCCCTTCAGATCGAAACAGTAACGTTTGCACACTACTGCTTCGCGGCAGAATAACTGAATGGGTGGTACCACACCTAGACGGATTGCTCTACGGCAATCCTACCACCACTGACTGTCGTCGTCGTCGTTTCAGCCTATCACAAGTCCAAATTGCAACAAAAGTTTGTAGCTCTTATTTTGGGGGGATTTCGCCATAGTTGCCACGCTTGGCAGGCGGGTTGGCAACCGCAGTTTATTCTGTCGACTTTTACGACACCCACGGGATGAGATGGGGTGGTAGATTCCTTTAGGCCACCACACGGCTGACTGACTGTGTACTGACGTAAACATAAACAGATATGGCTACTTAGTCGGCAAGCCTGTTTTCGTTTACCATCGCTGTCAGATCCTCACTACATTCTCAGATCACGCTTCTGCTTAACAGGTCCTGCGGTATGACCTACTTAGACTTTGCATAGGAATCCTACCACCAGTTAAAACTTTAAAATCAAAAGTGATTGAGTGATAGACACAGCGCTCAGTTTGTCAGACTTCTATAAGTGTCTATATATATTCTATAAGTGCAGTGTCATGCGGTGGCACGCAACAAGACGCTTGCAGAGTCTCGTTTTACGGAGAAAGCGACGCCGCGACGCGCCTTCTCTGCTTTCACTCGCCGACTAAGATTGGGTCACTTAACGTCCGCAGTCGAGTGGACCGCTCGGACTTTGACAGAGACGTACACCAAGTGAAGTTCCGCTCAGTAAGCAGACATCAGATAGACTAAACATTAATTATTCATGAGACACTTCTTTTATATTACATTTTAATATTATAAAACTGTTTCGAGATTTCTAACAAAGAGGCAACCAGCATAGCTTCTTTCGCTGTTTTTTCTAATGACAGACGAACCTCGTTAAGTAACGTTGGTAGATTGTACACTTACATTTGCTTCTAATTTCTTACGTCAAAGAATATCAAAGAATATATTTCGTTTTATTATTTCTTTGTTCAGTTCTGTTAGAGAGCCTGCGGATAGGAGGATGGAAATCGAGAACTACTAAATGCAGTTTGGTTGAGGGATGAGGGAAGATTTTTCAACTCTGTGTTACTAGAGGCCAGATCCTGTTTTACCTCTCTTTCTTTCTTTCAAATTAGCCAAAATAAAACACTCCGAGAGAAATTCTCCTCCCGTATCGTTGCTGTCAAATGTAAAAAAAACACAGTTCTCTTTAACTAATACTCGTAAAACGCAATAGCATCTCAGTATTAAATAGCAGAGATGCTATGGTATTCCTTACTACGTAACAAATGTAACAATATAGTCTAAATACCATGTAAATAAATGTGAACCACTCACTCAGTAAAAGACCATCAGGGAGGGTCTACACTCTGCTAGAAAAACAAAAAAATGTGTAAAAAAAGAGTAAAGTTTTGGCCTATAAATGTCCCACTGCTGAGCACAGGTCTCGTCTCATTCCTGAGGGGTTTTGGAGCTAGGAAGAATCCGCCACTCCGCTCCAATGCGGGTTGGCGGACTGCACATGTCTACGAAATATTTTTTATTTCTCAGACATTCAGGTCTCCTCACGATGTTTTCCTTCACCGCCGAGCACGTGGTAAATCAGCACTTAAAATTGCAATTAACAATTTTAGTGGTAACGGCACCGGAAATCGAACCCAGGTCACTCGCGTTAGTCTGACGGCCGCTCTGACTCGCTTATGTTTATGACTTAAATGTAAGAAACAAAGCAGGTGAATACGATCGATTGATAAAGACATTAAGTAGTATCAGACTTCCGTCCGTGTCAGTACAGGAAAGGCCGGCGTACGGCTATTCGGTTTTTATGTTAGTGCATCTGCAATTTATATGTGCAAGACGTGGATATGGCATTGTTTTTTTTTTTAATATAAAAAACTTAACCCTGGCAGTCTTTATAATTACATAATAAATACATTTTCCTAAAATCTACATATTACGGAATACTGGCAATATTCAAAGTTTTGAATGACAATGAGAAAAAAAAACAACTCGATAAACAACGATGGAGACAAAATTAATTATTACCTTGAAAACAGGTTGTATAAAAATAAACATACTAAGGCCATTTCGGTTATTAAAAATGAAAATAAAACCAGCTATCACAGTTTAAATTGCAGTGTCCTATATTAATACTGTAAATGTGGTCACATTCAAAGTTGAATTTCTTCATTCAGTTCGGCCTTGTATTTAGCACTTATTAACGTCAAAATCTACACCGGTTCGACAAAATAAGACCTCCGCAGAAAATTAAATGCAATATCAGATATATATTATTATCTTTATTTCCACGGATTATTCAAAAATAAACGACAGAATTATTAAAAAATATTAAAAATACTTGTATTATTTCGAATCCGGCTGGGAATCCTTAAGGTAACACGCCATAGCACTAATACTGTATGCAAAACGGACATTACTGGTGGTAGGAATTCTATGCAGTAATCCGTCTAGGTAGGTACCACCCTACTGCCAGTTATTCTGCCGTGAAGCAGTAGTGTGCAACCATTACTTTTGTTGGTTTACAGGGCACTGAGAGCTAGTGTAATCACTGGGCATATGAGACTTAAGAACTGATGTCTCAGTGTGACGGGCGCGGGGTAGTGTTACACAGAAATGTTGTGGGTGATTTTTTATGGGCAGGCGTTGCGCTTACCATCAGGTGAACGTTTTGCTCGTTTCGTCACTACATACAATAAAAATAAAAATAAATTAGCTCTAGCTCCATCAGGCAGCTATCTGATCCTTCTAATAGCTAAAAACCGACCAAGTGCGTGGTCCGACCACACACAGTGAAGGGTTCCGCAATGGGACCGTTTAACCGAAAATATCCCATATCTTAAAAACTACACGACATATCCTATTCAAACAAATTTTCGTCAAAAATCGAAGCGTAGTTGAAAAGTTACATGAGGGGGGAGGGGGTTACTTTTACTTTAGAAGAGCGTATCTAAAAATATACCAAAAATACTATTATAAGGGCATCGTTTTTAATACGATACCCTAACAATAGCACAACTTAATTTCGAAGCTATTATTTCGATGCGTGTTCCTCGCTGTAGCTTGGAATAAATAGATTCCGGGTTCAATTGAAAATTGAAATCCAAGAAACTATGGTTAGTTCGACAAGATCGAAATTCACTGAGCCTAGCGAGATATTGATGGTGGGGGTAGACAGATCATAAAGACAATCGCGGCGCAATCGTTTGGTAATCTTAGGTAAAACCATTTAAACTAATAAGGTAGATTTTAAATAACGGTGGAACCCTCGATTTGATATACAGCGGCAATAAGCCTTCGTATTATTAAACACGTGCATGTAACGCGACACTCTAGATTAACTCTCCAGAGAGCGAATAAGAGGGATGTTACATAACGGTGGGCCTTTCGACTAGATATAAAGCGCCAATAAGTCATGTAACGCCACACTCCACACTACCTGTCCATCTGTAACAACAACATTAGCCGAAGACACACGTCAATGTTATGCCACGTATGCCTATTTAAAATGCTTTATATTAAGCATTTAGTCTTAGAGACACGATAAACGAAATTTAACAATTGAATAGAACCGCCTTGACAATGTTAATAAATAGGGCTGCCATTTCCTAAATCTAAAATTCAAATTAAAAAGCGTTTGGTTGATTATATGATCACAAATCATACTTAGATGTGGTTCTCACTAGCCTACTACTGTACAACAAAATCCACGTGCACAAGGTCTTCTTACCCAGGGGTTCAAAAAATGTATTAAAAAAGATTCTATTCTAAGTGTTATCAACATAAAATAATACACGTAATATATATTGTTTTTGAGTTTGTTCTGACAGGACATGTAAAATGACTAAAAAAGAGGATACTTGCGGAGTTTCTTTCGCCTGTTTCTTCACCGTACATACACACATACAGTGACGCCTTTTTACCATACAACGGGTAGGCGGAAGCTCGCGTAGCCCAGTTTTCGCCACCACCATTTTGGTATGAATCAAAAAATTCTTACTCCCCATTGCGGTCCAACGAGCAGTATAGTGACAGCATTACATGAAATGTGTTATTCTGCACGCATAAAGGCTGTCCATACAATACCTTAGTCGCCTCTTCCGACACCTCGGGAGGAAAGAGGTAGATGCTATTCTACTCTGCCAGACACCTATCGGCTATCTTCTCCGTACAGGGGAATCTTATTAAGAAATGGAGGATTGTAAAATCAATGACATTTCACAAACGAAATAAGAATTTATTAAGTCAGAGAATAAATATATTTCATTTTATTTCTACGGGTGATAGGATTCTTATGCAGGAACACGTTTAGTTAGGTAAAAAAAACAGGGCCTGCTATTCTGACGTCAAGCATTAGTGTGCAAACATTACTGTTTCGGCGTGAAGGTCAGTAACCTTGCATAAACATCATATATATAAACCGTATAGTTAGTGTAATTCCTGATGGTAAGTGCAACGCCCGTCCATAATAAATGTGACGTCATTTGTTAAGTCTCATATGCCCAGTGATTACACTAGCTGTCAGTGCTCTTCAGACCGAAACACAACAATGTTTGCACACTGCTGCTTCACGGCAGAATAACTGACCCTGGGGTGGCACGTACCTAGACGGTTTTCCACTTACGACTACCCCAATCTACCCCATATAATCTACGATATATATGTATATACGATAATCTAAATTTAAAGTAACTAGAATAGAAGGATCGCCGTAACAGTGGGTGTGTCTGGGCGAACAGATTTCAATTTTTTTTTATTTCATAAAAGTGATGAAACGAGCAGAACGTTCACCTGATGGTAAGTGCAACGTCTGCCCATAACAGATGCTAGACACCACACTGCGCCCGTCATCCTGAGACACCATCAGTTCTTAAGTCTCATATGCGCAGTGATTACGCTAGCTCACAGTGCCCCACAAACCGAAACACAGTAATGTTTCACATTACTGCTTCACGGCAGAATAACTGGCCCTGGGGTGGTACCTACCTAGACGGATTCCTGCATAGGAATCTAAGTTAGACACTCAGCATAAAAAATAAGATCTCAGTGACTGAGGACAGCACCTGTCAACTAAAACCGGCTTGCTGACTAAGTAGCCGTATTTGTTTATGTTCACGTCAGTACAGCCAGTGGTGGTAGGATTTCCTTGGAGCAATCCGGCTAGGCACATCCCACCCATTCAGTTATTCTGCCGTGCAGCGGCAGTGTGCGGACATTTCTGTTTCGGTCTGAGGGCACTGAGAGGTAGTATAACCATTGGGCATATGAGACTTAAGAACTGATGTCTCACTCTCAGGGTGACGGGCATAGTGTGGTGTCACACAGAAATGTACTGGGTGGTGCAGCATTTGTTATGCTCGAAATTACGACAACATGATCTAAAATCGATTATATTAGCACGTAAAAATAATTTTATTTCAATGTCAGTTTGATTGTTGTTATTTGTTTGCGATAGCGCGAAGGATACTAAGCATAATGGAGCCACAGTCTAAGTTGGTAGATGTCTCGGACGAAAATCTTTATTTTTTTATTGGATAAGGTGACGTTCACCTGATCGTAAGTGTAACGTCTGCCCATAACAATTTCTGTATAAGAAAAAGTTTCTGTCTCTCTGTCACTAATCACTTAATCATGCGTAATAACCAGATTTTTAGTCTGTGCACTAATCTGAAATTGAATAGTTGACACGTTTACTTTTATATGTGGCACCGAAATAAAAAAAATACTTTGTGCCATTGTTCTCTAGAAGATAAGACTTATAACCAACTGTAAAATAAGGCTTTGTACGAATTTCTCGAAGCGGTGGCGCTAAATCGTTCCAGCACTTTGTTGGCAAGTAACGAAAACTACCTCGAAACGCAGCAGTGACGTGTCCTGGAACAGCTAATAGAAACTTCGCACCACTAGTATTATGAACGTTATATTCACTAGACCATTTAAGCTTGTTATATAAATATTCCGGGGTTTTGCTTTTAATAATTCCAAATAACAGGCTAGCGAACTGCAATTTAAGCCTAGATGCCATGTTTAGTAGTTTGCCCTTATTTAAATATGATGAAATGTTCTAGGACGAATATTAAAACAGAAACGGGCACTTGCGTTTTGGACCCGTTGAAGCAGTTTCATAGACCTTCCCAAAAGACAAGGGCCATAAACTGATATGCAGTAATTCAATTTGGACAATATTAAAGACTCACAGAGCGTTACTCTCATATTCAGGCTCAGGTAAGCCCGTATTTTGTATAAGATCTTTAACTTATACAAACAGGCACGTGCAACATCCAAAACATAGTTCTCAAAACGCAATAGACCATCCATTTTGAGACCGAGGTTGCGAGCCTCATCAACTTGCTCAATGATTTCCTCCTGCAAGAAAAGTATAGGTTTGGATTCTCATATACTTTTAATCTGTGATCCTCAACCTAATATCATGAATTTTGTTTTAGCTGGGTTTAAATTGAGTGAATTATTTTTTGACCATCCCTTAAAAAATCCGGACGTCCACGTCAAACGTTTTTAAACTGTTTTTTTTTAAAGTAGCAATATTAGATGATTTTTCAAAATAATTTTAATGAATTCATTAAAGTGTTTTCTCGATATGAGTCTATTCAAATTAGCATATAAGTGCAATATAATTGTGATAGATGCAGAATCGCTTGACCTTGACATGTCCGGTATAAAGAACTTCTCACGCCGCTTCGACGAGAGACTTTCCAAGAGACGTGCAAAACTTTTTGTTTAATTACAATATGGGATTAACAAAACCATATTTAGACACGAGTTTCACCATCGTGTAGGATGTTCACTTTTATATTAATACGTGTGGACGACCGCGTTGCCTAGTGGTTAGAGTACCCGACTTCTACGCCGCGGGTCCTGGTTTCTAATCCCGGCCGGAGTCAACGTCTGTGCAAAAATACAACTTGTTGGTTTTCGGGTCTGGTTTGTGTTGTGCATGTCAAATGTATGTCTGTAAAACGCACCCACGATACAGGAGAAATACTACTTCGTTTAAACGGAAAAAAAAGAAAGAAATAGATGTTGCCACCAAAGCCAATAGCTTTCATTTTGAGGGATATTTGCCATAGTTGACACGCTTGGCAGGCAGTCCATCTTCTGGTTTTAATTTTCCCTCTGTCGACTATTATGACGGGATGAGATGGGGTGGTAGATTCTCTTAAGCCGCCACCATACGGCGCATTATATTATTGTCTTTGTTCAATTGTATAAATTACTACCTGACGCACGCTACTTCGTCCGAGTGGATATAGCCGTTTGAAAATACCCGTAGGAACTAATTTTCCGGGATAAAAAGTATGCTATGTCCCTATCCAGGATGCAAGCTCCGTGCCATATTTAGTCGAGATCGGTTCAACTGTTGAGCCGTGAAAAGGTAACAAACAGGCAGAGGGACGGAGAGAGTTACTTTCGCATTCATAATATTAGTATGGATGTCTGTGTCTTTAAGCTCAAGTATAAGATAAGTTGTTCAAGAATGCCTGTATAAAGACAGTGATTTGTACATTCATATTTCCGAATGTGTTTAAATATGTGAAACATTAAAATCAGTGATTAGATAACGGAGCTATGTATGTATGTATGTATATTTAATTGCCGTGTCGAGGAGAAAACGTCAGCGCGTACATGTACGAGTATTAAGCCTTTCGCCAGCGGAACCTCTTAAATTTGGGATGTTACGTATTTCTTTGTAACATCAGTTCAGTTCAGTTCAGCATTGTACTTTTTTTGTATGTGTAGTACGCTGTTAGCTCGTCGGCTTTCACAACTTCGTCGGAAGGGACTCGCGAGAAGACGGCCCGCGACAGCATTCTTCTGGAAAACATAAATATCTGAAATAGATGTGACTGGAACGATCAATTACTTTTACGCATGCCGCAGTTTCCGACCACTTTTCTTAGAGAACCATAATGGTCAATATCTAGAGGTTAGAGGCGAACTTCGTCATAACAGTGGCAGTTTTAACAAAGTAATGCTATCCGAAACTGATATTGCTTTCAGGTAAAGGATACATCCTACGGGAGAGTAGACATTTGAAATGCTTGGAAACTGTAGTAGACCATGTCAGATGGCGAAACAACGATTTTTAAAATTTTCATCATGAAAAAATCTAACACCGGTGATCGACTGCAGCCAGCTGGAGCAGAATCTAAAGACTAACTCGATATTTAATTAATTTAAAGGCATCTGTCTAGGTTGATACTGCCACAGTGGCAGATATTCTGCCGTGATGCAGTAGAGTGCAGATAATGCCGTGTTTCCGTCTAAATGACACTATTAGCTGTTGTAATCACTGAGCCATATGAGACTTGAGAACTGATGTCACAGGGTGACGGGCGCAGTGTGGTATCACACAGAGGTGTTCTGGGTGACGCAGCGTTTGTTATGGGCGGAAGTTGCGCATGCCACCGGATGGACGTTTTGCTCGTTTCGTCACTTTATGCAATAATAAAAAAAAAATCATCATAAACATCTCAAAATCTATACAGGATCGAATACTGAGACTTTCTCCTCGGGCAAGAAACTTGGTAATTTTTTCAATGCCATATTAGGTAATGTGCTTTACAAATAATATTAATTTATTACAACATAGTATTTATAATATCATATGTTTTTATTGCCCGGGGACTTATAAGTGCCGAGAAAGAGTTATTTCCACACATCTCAGTCCTCTATATCTATTTTATAATACGCTTTATATAATAATGTCTACGTGACCAACTTCATTCGAAATGTATGTATTTTAGGAATATTGTCTATATATCTATCTAAAAAATACTTTCTAATTTTAGCCATTGCATTAACTCATCCTCCTAACAATCTGTTTTTTGTTAAATATATTTATATTTTTCTCAAATTGTGAATTTCAAAATTTAATGAATTTCTATTTGATGAACAGACTGATGATGATGACGAAGTTATAAGATTTAGCAGACCTGGCTTAGGAAGCTTGGCTTTTCTACTATTCATATCACAAGCCTGAAGACTTCGACCCGTCCATCGTAATTGTCATCAATAATGTCTCCGCATTTAGGGGGCTGTCGGTCAAAGCAACTCAGAGAGCGACGAAAATTTATCCACAAGTTAAATATACCTAAACTAATAAGAAATCCGTAAACATGTGCAATCGTCGTCGACGTCGACATTTCAGCCTATCACAAGTTGAACTATCTATGGGGGAGGCCTATGTTCAGCCAAACACTTGGCTGAACATAGGCCTCCCCCATAGATAGCCATAGTACCCACGCTTGGCGGGCGGGTTGGCAACCGCAGTTTATTTATTCATTTGTTCCAGGAAGATGCTGCTGCCCGTCTCCTGTTTTTCATTTTTCCTCCGTCGACTTTTACGACACCACGTGATGGGGTGGTAGATTCTCTTAGGCCGCCACCACATGGCAATATATGCAGTACCGAACTGTAAATATGTAAATATGTGCAATGTCGGAAATACCGATGAAGGGCAAGCGTAAAAAGATCTTCACGGTTGACTTATATAACATCGATAGTTTCAAGTAATATTAATATTCATGACATTGCGTTGTAACTTACTATATTTGAAATCGTATATACGAGTATATATAATCGATAGCCGATAAGTGGTCGGCAGAGAGCTACTTTTGGCGTGCCCTGCATACGCCGTTTAGAGTTGCATGAAGAGAATGTACGGCGAGATTGTTTTTTTTATTATATACAGTGGCGAAACGAGCAAAACGTTCACCTGATGGTATGTGCAACGGCCGCCCACAACAAATGCCGTGTCACCCAAAACACCTCTGAGTGTCACCACACTGCGCCCGTCACACTGAGACATCAGTTTCCAAGTCTCAAATGCCCAGCGATTACGCTAGCTCACAGTGCCCTTAAAACCGAAACAGCAATGCTTGCACACTATTGCTTCACGGCAGAATAACTGGCCTTGGGGTGGTATCTACCTAGACGGATTCCTGCAAAATGTTTGTCTTCAAGATCTCTTAAAAAAAATTTTCGCCACTCCTTTTACGTGGAACCCATGATAGCCAACACATTGAACCATAAATACATTTAAATTGGATACTGTATTTGCCATGCACTATTTTATGATGTTAAATTAATTACTATCAAAATAGATACTTTCATCGGTTCTGTTATTAAAAGTAGATAAAGCTTTGTCTTTTAAATTATTACTTTTGCATTATCAGAGGATATCGTGCACAGATTTCAAAGAACGGTCAAGTCAGCAATAATCTTTGTTTCAATGAACACTGCTAATTTATGACATAATAATAACAATATCCGGAAGGAAGTTACCCGACTTTGGTATGCCCACACCACATCGTAGTGGAGAGCTATCAAACGATTTGATCAGAGAGCTAAGCTAGATACTCGTAGGTCTCTCGAGGGGACGGCTTTTCAGCTAATGCAAATGATATCCTCGTTGTTTGTTGAAAAACTTTTTTTCGGCTCTATTAAGTAGACCAGATGAATACTACTTTACTGGTGGTAGGATTCATATGCAGGAGTCCGTCTAGGTAGGTACCACCCCAGTGCCAGTTATTCTACCGTGAAGCAGTAGTGTGCAAACATTACTGTGTTTCGGTTTGAAGGGCACTGTGTGCTAGCGTAATCACTGGGCATATGAGACTTAAGAACCTATGTCTCAGGGTGATAGGGCACAGTGTAGTGTCACACAGAAATTTTCTGGGTGGCACAGCATTTGTTATGGGCAGACGTTGCACTTACCATCAGGTGAACGTTTTGCTCGTTTCATCACTTTCTGCAATAAAAAAAAACGATTTTGTTGAAACATGCTACTAATATAGTATTGCTCTGAATGGATAATAATGAATTGAACCAAATATTATTAGATATTGTATAATAATATTAGATAGTTTAAATGTCCAACTTATACTGTTGATTAATAGATAAAGATCGACTACTAACTCGAAGATTCTGTTCAATTTATCGCCATAGTATTTTAAAATGTTGCCAACAAATAATTACTCAAACCTCAATAACGTTTAAACTTAAACATTTTATCAATTATGGCTGAATTTCGGGCACTGATGGGCATCATTATTTATTAATCTGAAATTTGTCGTCTTATTTCCGTGGCAATTTTATTGTGATTGTATCCGCGACCCAGTAAGCGCAGAAGCCAATTGCTTAGCCACTAATATTTAAATTGCCGCGACCACCAGATTAATTTATACTAACATGTTAAATCTAAACTATTGACAATCTATACATACATTAAGTACTCTTTCCCATTGGGGTAGGAAGAGACCACATCTTTCTACTTGCTACGATCCTGACACACATCTTTCGCTTCTTCTACTTTCATCATTGAACGCGGTAATCTCTGGAAATACTAATCAGAATTAAAGAAAATATCTTTGCATTCGATAATCCGTTTAGTAGGGAAGATTAAATGCCAAAAAATTTCATTTTTCAGTTTTAAGATGCCGCACGCTGAGAGCAGAACGTCATCGAGAAGGACCGAACTGTGAATGCTTAGGTCATTAGGTCAATCCAATAAATATAAATTAAGTTAGTTAAAAAAAAATGCGCACAATAATTATAATACAGTTTGTACATACGCAATTTACATGATTCATGAAAGTAAACTACAACGTTGGTTGAACTTCTTTACATTGCGACAGCCCCATTGATGAATTTGCCACGGGCCTCATTGGTATAGTTACGTTCGTAGGATTCCTATGAAGGAATCCGTCTAAGTAGACACCACCCCAGGGCCAGTTATTCTGCCGTAAAGCAGTGTGTAAACATTACTGTGTTTCGGTTTGAAGGGCACTGTGAGCTAGCGTAATCACTGGGCAAATGAGTCCTAAGAACCGATGTATCAGGGTGACGGGCGCAGTGTCACACAGAAATGTTCTGGGTGACACAGTATTTGTTATGGGCAGACGTTGCACTTTGCATCAGGTGAACGTTTTGCTCGTTTCATCGCTCTATCCTATAAAAAAAAAACTGTTCATAGTACACTAGGATGGAGGCTTCTTTGTCATAGTGAACTCCCTACAAGTCGACTATTATCATCAAAACGCGGCTTTAATCGACCGACCAAAAAAGGCGACAAGCAACGACGATTTTAGAGGAAACACGACCGAGCCACAGTGCTACGTGAATTAAATATTTGTAGTGAAAACTAACTAACTAAACTAAATAACTTCAAGAGGTGATACCATCGACACCCGCCTTAGCTAGTAGCTACGTCACTACTTACGACGATAATAAGTTAGTATAAGACATTGCTCATAATCATTATAACTCATATATTATACTCGTATGATAACGTAACGTAAGTAAACGTTGAAAACACAGGGGCATTGTTAGGCCTGTCGATCTGCACATGCGCGTTCCAATCGATCAATATTTCCCAGGTTTATTAGCGATGTATTAACTTTTTTTGTATATATGGTGACAAGATTAATTTAATCATATTTTTACAATTATACCTGTATCTAAGTATCTTGTATTCGGTTTGCGCAAATAGATATAGGCTAAAAGCTCGTCATCTAATGATTCCATAATAAATAAAACAGACTACCTGTTTCATATGTATTCTTTAAATTCATAAAAGAAAGGTTAAAAAGATAATTGTAAGATTTACAAAATAAAGAAACATATTTTCTTTAAGAAAAGTACAGAACACAAGAACGAAATATACTAATTTCCTCTGTCACACAAGCTTATATATAAATACGTCCAAATTAAATAATAAAAGTTATCCTTTCTTTACCTACAAGAATACCAAATGAAATATTAAACTAACAAAAAAAAAAATTTAACTCTCGGCTGTGAATAAGGTAAATATATAGGTAGTTAGTTTTATATGCTTATAAACTTGTCTTATAATCAATTTTGAAATATGCTGATGTGTTTAGTAAATTCGCGAATTACGAGTAAGTACATCATACCTACTATCTATAGTAATATTAATAGACGCATTGCTCAAATAATGATCTCGTCATGCGCAGAACGGTCGCAGCGGCAATTTCGCGCAATAAAAGGCAAGCAAAGCGCTTGGCGCCCACAGCAAGAATTTATTTTAATATTAATAAAAAAATTAACAATTCAATCATATGTTTTTGGCGTCGTTAACAAAAAATGAAAATACGAGTACTTACGTCTTTCGATCCAGTTGACGTGACCAATTTTTACTGCTATACGGGCACAACAATATAAACAAGAAAACTTGAAAAATAATTAAACCACGGATCACGTTCTATCCATGAGAATTATTGTTAGTAGTAATTAAATCGCGGGCCATTAACACAATTTTATCCGAAAAGACTATAACACAAAACACTGAATTTAATTTAAAGATTACAGATTACTGAAGACCGACAGCCGACACCCGTCAAGTTGTCAGATAATATTACCAGAATGAAATAGATATATCTGTTCTGCAATTACAGATTCAGTGTTGCCCACTGGTGCGTCGTTATTGTACTACAATTCTACAATGTTGGTTGTAACTCAACTGTGTTCAGTGGAGAACGATAACGTATTAAACAACCTACATGTTTTGAAAAAAAAATTCGATGACGATGTGTAGTCCGCCAAACTGAGGTGGAAAACTGTGGCGGACCACCATCAATACTTCCCAAAAGTTAATGTAATTCTTTGCCTTATAGTAAAACATTTATAATATGCTACTTTATTATTTATCAGTCATATTTATTTTGTCTATTGCTTTGTGGCCTTTTATTAAAGTTAAAAAAAAATACTTATAAAGTATGCAATTTGAAAGAAGTAAATATTAAAATTCGTTTCATAATATTTATTGGCAAAATTGGGGTTTCTTTTAAGCGCTAACAACACTTTTCTAAGATGATGTTGATTTGACAGTCTTGTACCTTAGCTACTGTCAAATTACTTTCTTGTGTCTTCGTTTGTAGTCAATAGTCATTGGTCTCTGCTATAAACAATTCATGTTACCAATAGTTATTAGGATATTTTAATTTAATTTTTAGCCATTCTTCTCTATAGATAATATTTCTAAATTCAAGTTTATGGTTACGATTAGTTTTCATTTGACTTACATCAGCAACAAAATCCATTGATTTTTTTATGCACTGTCTAATCTAAGACACTAATATGGCTTCAAGAAAAAAAGTAGAAATTAAAATAGAAGAGATATGCCGTACTTGTTTAGCTAAAGAAATAGAACTGTTTTCTATCTTTGATATATGTTTGGGTGGCAGGGCGCTAGACCATATGATCACTTCAATAACAGGACTGAAGGTTAGTGCTTTTTTGGTCATAATGACATGTTTTTATCATTCTGTCGATCAAAGGGAATGTATTAGTTTGATTTTGAAATGCTACTCTCATTTAAAGATGATTAAAATAAAAAAGTTTTTCGGAAATTGTAAGCAGTTCAGTGTTTATAACTTTGTCTGCTGCAACAGCCTAGAAATGTCCCACTGTTGAGAACTGTCCTCTTGTTTCTGAGAGGATGTTGAAGCTCGGAAGACCACCATGCTGCTCCAAGGCGGACACGACACATCCTATAAATATTTTAATTTCTCAGACATGCAGCTTTTTTCACAATGATTTTCTTCACCACTAAGCATGTGGTAAACCAGCACTAAACCGGCAATACTATTAAATGTAAGATGAGCAGGTAGGTTGGTTAGTTGTCTCTTATCAAAGCCTTTTATAATACATATAGTACACCTGATGGTATTTGGTCAATGAGGATCCTAGACTCCAATATCCATTCTTGACAAATACTAAAGATTGGGAGTAATCTGTCGATAGATATCGGGCAGAGTAGAATAGCACCTGCTTTTTCCCTACTAAGGTGTTGTTAGAGACATTTAAGATACGGCCAGCACTTATTTGTGAATACTATAATTGCCTTGGTGCTTGAATGTGGTAGATCCATGCAACAGTTTGTCACAACTGTTATCTAGTTGTGACAAAATGATTGGCTCTTACGGCACCTCAGGGAAGAGGTAGGTGCTATTCTACTCTGCCAGACACCTATCGGGTACGTCTTCTCCATACAGGAGAACCTTATTAAGAAATGGAGGATTGAAAAATCAATGACATTTGACAAACGAAATAAGAATTTCTTAAGTCAGAGAATAAATATATTTCATGTTATTTCTACCAGTGGTAGGATTCTTATGCAGGAACACGTTTAGTTAGGTACCAACCTGTTATAATTAGCTTAAAAAGTTAAAAACAGATTTCAAGACTAAGAAGAAGATTACCATGAAAACTTATGTTGGGTTTTTAATAATATATTTTTTCATATGCTACCAGCAAAACATAGGTAGCTTTTGATAATACAATAAAAAATATTTAGCTCAATTCTTATAATCCAATAAATCTTTAACATGGCATGTTAAAGATAAAGAGTAAAGTTTATTTTATAAAATTATAGTTACACTTTCTTTTCATTAAGCACTTTTTAAAAAAAAGTGGGTGGCAGGCTGTTCCGCTTTTTTTAATTTATTCAATTTAGTAAAAAGGTAACGAATGATGTGTTTAACATTAAACAATTTCATAGTTTATAGTAAATACGTCCATACTAGTAACAACACAATTGTCAATTGAAACATACTTTTATTTATATTTATTGTTAAAGAAAAGAACTAGTAGTATGATTTCTGTGCAGGACTCCGTCTAGGTAGGTACCACCGCAGGGCCAGGTATTCTGCCGTGACGCAGTAGTGTGCAAACATTACTGTTTTGGTTTGAAGAGCACTGAGAGCTAGCGTAATCACTGGGTGTTTCAGACTTAATAATATATTATGTAGTATGTATATATTGTGTACATTGAACTAATTATTATAGATATTAGAAATTATTGAGAGAATTGGTAGAGAACATTACAATTTACACCGAAAGTAAAATAATAATTTATTAATAACATTTGTAAGGTTTTGTGGGGTAACAGATTAGTTATTGCAAAACTATAGGTTACAGTGAAAAAATTATACAAAAATTATGTATTACACTATAACCACTTTACTAATAAGTGATGTATAGCGCTTGTACAATTACATAATGCTTTGTCTTTTTCTTTCAAATGTCAACTTACTGATGACAGAAAGAGGGAAATCATTGTGTTACTATTCACCTGCTATAAAATGTTTATTAGTAAAACTGTTAATGTTTACAACTTGTGATTAATGATATTTTATAAAAAAAATTGAGTGTAAAACTTAAATTCTGTTAGGTTAAGGTTGTTTTAACATAAAAACAATGATATAGTAACAAATATTTAAGGATTTAAAAGTATTAATTTTTCAGTTTGCTAGCGAGTAGTATCTAAAGTAGGACAACATATTTTGGAAGAAGTAACCAAGCGAAACAGCAGTGAACGCTTGCCGGCATTAGTGTGACGTGAAGTCGTAGCAACACAATAGGATTATGCAAGGCATGCTGTAGGGCACTCGGTAACATCATTTATTATTAAGTGAAATGCAATTATGTTTATTTTGACACAAGTCACCTATGTCAAGACAAGTCTTAACTGCCACTAATTTTTTTAAATGATGAAATCCGTAAAATTTGTTTCATTTAAATGTGTAGTGTTCATGTAAATATCTATAGATAACATTATGCCATGTAAATGCTAATTTACCACATGCTCGGCGGTGAAGGAAAACAATGTGAGGAAACCTGCATGTCTGAGAAATACAAAGATATTTCGAAGACATGAGAGGACCTCTGTCCTCAGCAGTGGGACATTTATAGGATGTTACTTTACTTTTTTTAAGTCATATAGATTATATCTATGCAACTACTCCTCATATTACACATAGTTACTGGTGGTAGGATTCCTATGCAGGAATCCGTCTAAGTAGGTATCACCCCAGGGCCAGTTATTATGCCGTGAAGCAGTAGTGTGCAAACGTTACTGTGTTTTGGCTTGAAGGGAAAATAGAGTTAGTGTAATCAATGGGCATATGAGACTTAATAACCGATGTCTCAGGGTGACCGGCGCAGTGTAGTGTCACACGGAAATGTTCTGACTGACATAGCATTTCTTATGGGCAGATGTTGCACTTATCATCAGGTGAACGTTTTGCTCGTTTCGTCACTAGATACAATAAAAAATTATTTGCGACACAATTAAAAATTCATACTCTTTAGAAATTGTTTTTGTACATTTTCTAAAGTATATTTTCCATATGGGCAAGGCATACTCTAATTATGAACGAATCACAGGTTCGAAAATATGTAGAAAGTATGTAGTCTAGTTAAATTAAAATTAGAACTGAAGCACATTGCAAATCAATCCATTTTATAGCCTAATTGTAGTATCTACTAGCTGACGCCTGCGGTTTCACCTGCGTAAAATTATATTACAAATATTTATACATAGAAGATGTGATCATCTGTTACATACACCAAAATTTTACTTAAAATTCCGCTGGAATTACTAAAATTTTCATTGAAATCCGTTAGCCGGTTCAGAGGTACGCGACAAACAGACAGACAAAAATTCTAAATGCGGTCATTAATGATTAGGAGTCATACAAATAGCGGTTGTGACTTACATTTTGGCATTTACTTTGAAATCACAGACAGAAACTTTAATTTTATTATTGATTGAGATATTTGTGTTAAGATCTAGTTCCTTATACAAGCTAAATACCACATAACAAGTAATGTTTAAGTAAAAGTTGTGCATTTACATTTATTCAAATTGAACCTGTTTTTTTATATGATAATAGTGACGGAACAAGCAAAACAAAGCTGGTAAGTGCAATGTCTGCCCATAACAAATTCTGTGTCACACAGAAACACTGCGCCCGTCACCCTGAGACATCAGTTCTTAAGTGTCATATGCTCAGTGATTACGCTAGCTCTCAGTGCCCTTCAAACCAAAACACAGTAATGTTTGCACACTACTGCTTCACGGAAGAATAACTGGCCTGGGGTGGTACTTACTTAGACAGATTCCTGCATAGGAATCCTACCACCAGTATTCTGAGACCAATATATACAGAGAATCTATTCAAATTCCACTTCCTAGACCTAGAGCGAGCGAGGCATCGGTCTCACATCAGCAATATGTTTATTAATGCAGGTTTATAGTGAACTTTTTTAAATTTAAACTGTTTATAACCCGATGCTTATATCCGTAAAATTAGTTTTATTTAAAAAAGCTTCTTCACAAATAGTCCTTGTATCTGGTGGCTACAATATGATATGTCATCTAAAGAAAGATCTGCTTTGATATTTTACATTTGAAATCTAGAACAAATTGCCAGTAAATACCATTTTATATTGTTGAGTATGATAGATTGTTGTATCTATGACCAATTAGTCGCACCAGTAAGTGGTACATAATATACACTACATAATGTGCAAAATTTTATTGAAATTGTTTTAGAATTCAATTGTATACAAAAGTTACTTGTTTAATAGTATTTTTGCTATATTATATTGCCATTCAGTAATGACACCTCCTGTCATGTTAACACTGTTAAGTAGTGTTATACCTACTAACCTACATGTTTGTATTGATATTTATAAAATAGGTAATTCAATTATTCCTATATACTTAAAAATTCTGTAAATTAAACATTATCTAAATTATCTTTAACAATAAAAAACCACTTTTAATAAGTTGACCTATGTTATGTAGATTTTGGGAAAGCAAATCCATTAATTTGCATCATTATTTATTGGAGGAATTTACAATGAATTTTATCTGTTGTATTCAAAACTGGAATAGTACAAAAATATTTAACAACTGGAGTTTACTTTGTATAACACTTGGAAATTGTTAATTGCCAGGAAGGCTTATATGGCAGTGAATAAAACAAAAAAAAAAACATTAGAACATGTTCTTGATATATTTTTCGACACATTTTCCAATTTCTAACACGTTTTTATTAGCTTGACCTGTATGTATTTATGTATGTATGTATGTATATATATTTTTTTAGTTGTGACGAAACAAGCAAAACGTTTATCTGATGGTAAGTGCAACATTTGTCCAATATAGATGCTCAGAATATTTTGTGTAGCACCACACTGCTTCTGTCACCCTGAGACATAAGTTCTTAAGTCTCATATGCCCAGTAATTACACTAGCTTGCAGTGCCCTTCTGACTGAAACACAGTAATGTGTTGAAACACTACTGTTTCACGAAAGAATAACTGGCCCTTGGGTAGTACCTACCTAGAAGGATTACCTGCATAGGAATCCTACCACCAATAAAATATATATCTAAGTATAATTAGTAACAATAAATTCTTTCAATTAAATTTTCACCCATTTTCAGGCGTCCATATGATTTTAAATTTTGCACACATGTTATGAACCCATGACAATACAATAATCTTCATGACACCTATCGGCTTTCGATAGATTACGAAGTCTATTCTAACAAAGTCTATTCTAAAAAAAGAAGATGATGCCCTGATGATGAAGGCGATGATATTGTGCAACGTTTATTATAGTGTTGTATGAGTGCAAACACAGAGGCACTTAGACGTTTTCACCTTCCCGTACCTTAATTATTCTAATAGAAAAAAATCCTAGGAAGGATTATATATGTGTATATATATATATATATATATATATATATATATATATATATATATATATATATATATATATATATATATATATATTATGATCCTTCCTAAATATATATGCATTTTCAGATACGACAATAAGGTTTGTGTTGTAAAAATAACGGCTTCGTATGATGTTTGATATCAGGACTCACGACTCAGAAGGTCATCACAATGATTAAAATGTACTTCTCCACTAGTCTTTATGAAGTCCACTACTGGCCCCAGGCCTCCCGCTAAGGTAGCCACGCTTGGTAGGCAAATTGGTAACCGCTCCATCAGATACTGCACCTTAGATGAACAGTTTTCAGTGCGGATATTTTAGCTGCGGCATAATTGTAGTTATTCCGCTATTCATCGGAACCCATGATACCTCGCCTCGCCTCACGTTGTACCACCGGATAGACGTATAATCATCATCTTATGCAATATTACTATTTTTTACTGTTTATTGATGTCATCATTTAATTATTTCTAGATTGACAAAAGCGATGGATTACCTCCAAAAGTCTGTCAAGAATGTAAAGAGAAGGCAGCCAATGCATATGATTTTAGAACGAAATCTCAAGAAGCCGATGTTGCTCTGCATGGAATTCTTAAGAAAGAAGATACAGTGGATAGTATAAGTAATAAGGTACGATTACACATTTACAAAAAAAAATATCATACCTGTATACGTCACGTATGGCGGATGATATTGCCAAGGAAAAGCTACCCCCCGTCAGATCGGTTAGTCTGATCTGGGGAGGACGTCTCCTCCTACTAGTAATCTTCAGAGGTTGTTTAAATAGTTCGCATCTCAGAAACTTTCATAGCGCGATTATGAACGTATGACATATTTCTTGAGCTTCTCATGTGGTGACATAGATGTCGCTACATGTATAAGTCATGGGTCGTGTATTCTATTACTCACAGGCAACATTTCATTAAACAAAAAAAATTCTCATTCTTCGCAATCGCTTCCTCACCTTCCAATGGAAAAGGTGAATGTGAAGATAAATCAGTGTCTGTAATTTCATAATTACAAAATCGTAATAATAAGTATTTTGCAAATGTCAGCTGTATTATTAACAACTTACAACTTAACTTCTTCCAAACACATTAAATATTGAAAGCTACCGCAGGTTCGAAAAATAAGACCTCCGCGGAGGGGCACCGTTAAGAAACTAGGGTCATTTTATCTGGGGTTTACAATGTTCCTCTATAGATTATTGTCAATAAAGCGGCATTGGAACAAGAAACATACGTATCGTAAACAATGTCATATTACAATGCAATTTTGTTTACTGTAGATAGCGGTATCGCAAGAGTAGATCAATAATAAATCATATCATAAAAAAAATGTATCTCGAGCCTACATTTCTTTTTATTAATAATTTTTAGTAAGTTGTGGATAATGTTGTGGGTCATACGCTGATTTAATGTTTAAATTTAATGTAATTATGTACTACGAGGGGTGATCCAAAAGTAATGATAATCAGTTATTTCTAGTGCACACAAAAATACAAAAAAATTTCAGTCACTTACTCAGTTAACCACTAGTTCAGGGAAAAAAAATCATATAAATAGGCCACGATTCCCGGGAGCTACATTCATTTGAATACGGACTGTCAAGGAGTGAACATCAAAATGGAAAAACACGAAATCAGAGCTGTCATTAAATACCTCTGCTTGAAAAAAATGTCTACCAAAGACATACACAGCGACTTGGTGGAAACATTAGGGGACTCTTCTCCTCCATATTCCACAGTTGCACGCTGGGCTAAGGAGTTTAAGTTGGGAAGAACATCGACGGAAGACGAACACCGCGAAGGACGCCCATCGACGTCCCTCACTGAAGAAAATGTGAAAAAAGTTGAAGAAGTTGTATTGGAAGATCGAAGAGTGACTATCAGGCATGTAGCTGAGGTCACAGGGATCTCATATGGCAGCATTCAAAGAATCCTTGCGAACGAATTGCATATGAGAAAGGTCTCCGCGCGTTGGGTACCGAAAATGTTAAACGACGAGCAAAAGAAGAAACGAGTCGACATGTCAAGAGCAAATCTCGAAAAGTTCCAGGCAGACAAGGATAATTTTTTGTCACGTTTTGTGACCATGGACGAGACCTGGATCCACCATTTTGATCCTGAAACAAAACAACAATCGATGACATGGAAACGATCCGATGAACCGACGCCGAAGAAATTCAAAGTGTCAAGCTCAGCAGGGAAGGTTATGGCGTCTGTTTTTTGGGACGCTGAAGGAATAATCATGGTGGACTACTTGGAAAAGGGGGCCACTATTACAGGCTCCTACTATGCAGAACAAATAAGAAGATTGCGGGAGGCTATTAAGGAGAAAAGGCGAGGCAAACTGCGGGCTGGAGTGCTGTTCCATCAAGACAACGCACCGGTTCACAAAGCTGCAATTGCCATGGCTGCCATTCAGGAAGCGGGCTTTGAGCTGGTGGAACACCCCCCCTATTCACCAGATCTAGCCCCCAGCGACTTCTATCTCTTTCCACGACTCAAGGAACACCTCCGAGGCAAGAAATTTGACGATGATAGCGACGTGATGGCCGCGGTTGAGGACTTTTTTGAGAGTCAAGATAAAGATTTTTTTTCTAAGGGAATTTTAGGATTAGAAAAGAGATGGACTAAATGTATAGACTTGCTAGGAGACTATGTTGAGAAATAAATTTATTTATTTATTTTATTCATTGTGTTTATTATTGATTATCATTACTTTTGGATCACCCCTCGTATAATAGTGTACTGACTGTTAGTTATTATTCACACACTTCTTTATCCTCAATACGTACAAAAGATATTTTATAATGTAGACCAATAAGGATACATTATAAAATATCTTTTATACTACCATTACTTTATTTGAAATTATATATAACCGTGAACATCTGCAGTCCGCATGGGGAAGCTCAAAGTAGCCCAGCGAACTATGGAAAGGGCTTAGTTTTTCAACGTGATAGAATCCGTAACGATGATGTACATACATACATAGAGTCACGCCTCTTTCCCATAGGGGTAGGCAGAGACCACATCTTTCCACTTGCTACGATCCTGACACACATCTTTAGCTTCCTCTACTTTCATTAGTGTTTTCATACAAGCTCGTCGGTTGCGGGTACTTTTGACGTGGCCTTTCCTCAAAACGATTTCGATCTGATCGTAATACGTTCGCCTACGTCGACCCTTACCGGCTTGCCCATTCACACTCGCCTCATAAATCTGTTTCGTCAATCTTCTTTCATCCATCCTCTCTACGTGTCCAAACCATCTAAGCATCCCTTTCTCTATCTTTGTCACTACATCTTCTACCACACCGCAACGTTCTCTTATCACGTTGTTTCTTAGTTTGTCCATCAAAGTCACTCCAGCTATACTTCTCAAACTTTTCATTTCAACAGCATTAATCTTATTTTCATGCTTCTTCTGCCAGACCCAACATTCACTACCGTACATAAGTGTGGGGACCAGTACTCCTCTATGTACAGCCAGTCGTCCCTTTTTAGAAACATTCTGGCTGCACATAAAGTTATGCAGGGCCCCATATAATTTATTTCCTGCCAACGCTCTTCGTTCAATATCACAGTCGTACTTTCCGTCTCTCGAAAATTTTGAACCCAAATATACAAACTCTTTCACTTGTTCCACTCTTTCTCCTTCAATCAGAACTTTGCAATCCGACATATTTTCTTCTCTTTCAAAAACCATTACTTTCGTCTTATCTACATTAATTTTCATTCCTTTGCTTTGTAGAGCATCATTCATAATATTAACCATCGCCTGCAACTCCTCCTCCGATGATGCTAATATAACCTGATCATCGGCGTATAGGAGGCATTTGACGGTCAGATCATTCATTCTTAATCCAAATGCACTCTCTTTAAGATCTTTCAAGCAATTGTCTATAAATAGGTTAAACAGCCACGGTGAAGCCACACATCCCTGTCTAACACCTTTTTCGATGTTAAACCAGTCTGTGTACGCCCCGTTTACCCTGACACAAGCACTGGAATCCTTGTACAGTGATTTCAGTGCTTGTATCAAGCTGCCGTTCACCCCATATATAGACAATGTCGACCACAGTTCATTCCTCACCACTCTGTCATAAGCCTTTTCCAAGCCTACAAATGCGCAATAGACCTTTTGACTTTGAGCTAAGAATTTTTCGGCTATGCTTCGTAAGGAAAAGACCTGATTCATGCATCCCATTCCTCTCCTGAATCCCGCTTGTACATCCCATATCTTCTCTTCAGTATCATTCATCACTCTCTTAATCAACACCTTTGCATACAGTTTGCCAACAATGCTGAGCAAGCTAATGCCTCGGTAGTTTTTGCAGTCTTGCTGCGACCCTTTTCCTTTGTAAAGTGGTACAATGACGGCCTTGCACCAGTCTCCTGGTACGACGCCGTTCCTCCAGCAAAGGTTAAAAAGGCGGTACAGCTGACTAGCTACCACGCC
Source organism: Luehdorfia chinensis (assembly GCA_019845155.1). NCBI lineage: Eukaryota > Metazoa > Arthropoda > Insecta > Lepidoptera > Papilionidae > Luehdorfia > Luehdorfia chinensis. The sequence continues at coordinate 1,218,772 of JAHVAK010000142.1, read as the reverse complement.
CTGTCCAGTTTTCAGCATCTCTACTGTAATTCTGTCATATCCTGCAGCCTTGCCTAATTTCATACTATTCAACGCTTCCACGATCTCTTCCATGCTTATATCACTTTCTTTGCAATCTTCATTCATGTCCCCGAATGGGGCCTGTACTTGCATAATTCCTTTCTCAAATAAGTTTTCAAAATATTCCTTCCATCTCTTTAGGATGCATTCCTCTCCTTTCACAATACTTCCATCCTGGTTTCTGATTTTGTCCAATTGCGAGGTTGTATTTTTACCTCTGGTCGTTCTTATGGACTTCCAGAAAAACTTTATGTTGTGTTGAAAGTCATCAGATAACCTCCTATCAAATTCATCTCTATCATTCTCTTTCTTTCTTCTCACGACCTCTTTTGCCACGACCTTTAACCTATTATACTCATTCCTTGCCTTGCTTACATCTTCATTCGTTGCCTTTTTTATTCTCTGATTGGCTCTTGTGGCCAACCAATCCAGCCAAGCCTTTTTTTATTAGATATAACCTTTTGCACCTCTGCACACACAGTTCTTAACTTACACCCTCTTCTTCTCTTACTTTCACCACACACTTCAATAGTAACTTCCACGATTCCTTCCTTAAACAGCTTCCATAATTCTTCAACCTCACATGCCTCATCCAACGTGTCAAACTTCTCGATAAGTTTCTTTACAAATTCTTCTCTCACACCTTTCTCTTGCAGACCCTCAACTTTTATGCGTTCTAGAACACTAATAGGTTCATGCACACGGTGCCGCCATCTCTTAAAGACACCTCTTAATCGGCTCAACACCAGAAAGTGGTCTGTGTGAATGCCGACACCGCGGAATGCCCGAGTGTCTAGGACTTTCTTTCTCAATCTTTCATCCACAATTACAAAATCAATCATACTTCTCAGGCTTCCTTCTTCTCTAGTATACAAGTGGATCTTTTTATGGTCAAACATAGTGTTCGTTACCACAAGATTCCTCTCCAAACATACTTCAAGCAGACTTTCTCCATTTTCATTCACTCTGTTATCGCCGAACCTTCCCAGCACACTTTCATATCCATCACGCTTCACTCCCACCCACCCATTAAAATCGCCTAGCATTATGATTCTTTCATTTTCGTTGCATTTATTCAAAATATCTTTCATGCTATCCCAAAACTCCTGTCTCTCACTTTGGGCTTTTGAGGAACGGTTCCAACTCGCATCTTGTGGAGCATAAACCCCTAATATGAAGATGCGAGTAAGGCCAACCTTCAACCTCACCCAGAGGAGTCTAGGGCTCACACAATCAAAGTCAGTCACACATTCATTCATTCGAGCAGAAAGCAGTACACCAACGCCCTGACAGCCTCTACTGGTTTCAGGAACCCCCGACCAATAGGCTGTGTAGGGTCCATGCGAGGTGGTGTCGCACCCTTTCCGCTTGGTTTCATTCACACAAAGAACGTCAATCCGTCTTGTGCTCATCATCTCGCATACTTCGTCAATTTTATCACTCATACCTCCCCTAACATTCAAAGCAGCAAAGTGGCTATCCGTAGCCCACTTTTCGCGCCCACGGGAAACGAGACGTGACGGGTGGCGAACCACGTCGCCGCCATAAAACGATGATGTCCGCAGTAAAAACAGAGTAACCAATATATCCTTAAGCACCAGTAAGTTGAAGGGGCAATGAGCCGGTTTTATAGCGCGAACCGATAATCGCTGTGAAAGAAGGGAAGGGTTCTTATATGGGAACCTAGTGCCATCAAATGCAGTGTAGTCCGGGCCCCATTTGATAGACGACCTGCACGATTTTGCGGAAAGTCGGTGGATGCAGGTGGCTCTGGACCGTGGTTTTTTTTATAATTCAATGTGACGAAACGAGCGAAACGTTCACCTGGTGGAGAGTGCAACGTCTGCCCATAACCAATGGTACCACACTGCGTCCGTCACCCTGAGATATCAGTTCTTAAGTCCAATAATTACACTCGCTCTCAGTGCCATTCAGACCGTGTTTCACGTCAAAATAAACTGTGTTCAGCAGTGAACTTGTTACGGTGATAATGGTCGATAGAGATGTAAAAATTTTGGCATAATTGTTAGTTCGTCACAAGTCTTGATAATTTAGGTCGGACATAACTGAAAATAATTTAATACTGGTGGTAGGATTCTTATGCAGGAATCCGTCTAGGTTGGTACCACCCCAGGGCCAGTTATTCTGTCGTGAAGCAGTAGTGTACAAGCATTACTGTGTTTCGGTTTGAAGGGCACTGTGAGCTAGCGTAATCACAGCACGTGAGACCTAAGAACTGATGTCTCAAGGTGACGGGCGCAGTGTAGTGTCACACAGAAATATTCTCGGTGACACAGCATTTGTTGTGGGCGGACGTTGCACTGACCATCAGGTGAACGATTTGCTCGTTTCGTCACTTTCTACAATAAAAAAAAAATATGGTCCGTGTCTGTTTTAGAAATTCCCTGAATTAGGCTTGATAATCTTTATCACTATTAAAATTGGCCTTTTTTTGGAAGTGAGACTATGCAATACCATGTTTCATATTTTTAGAATGAAGGCGTTGATGTAAAATTGGAGAATTATCAATCGGACGACCATGAGATTTATATTGATTTAGAGTATAATCTTGCATTGCCGGTTTCGAGTAATGGATTCACTGATGCAGGTACGGTCTAAGGTTATTACACTTAATTAAAATCTAGAAAATATGGCAAATTAAATTTCTTATCATTATTTATTTATTTTTGACCACTGTCGCTAATTTTGTGTATTAGCAAATTTAACACTAGATTTACGGGCATTGACGGACGGGACGGGTATATTACGAATAGGTTAATATAATAAAATATAGGTGTTCCAGATAAAACTACTAGATATATATATTCGCTGCATAATATCATTAAAACCAATACATAATAACTAAAAAATGATATTTGTTTGTTCAGAATTTAAAGTATAAAACTGAAAACTCGTCAAATTGACGGGTTTACTTAAATCTAGTGTTAAGTATGGCTGAGCTCCCGCCATCAATTTCATAGCACACGAGTGACCTGAGTACGATCCCCGTGAGAGGTGCCGGCACTTCTGAAATCGTTCTGCAATCTTACGAGGGGTGATCCAAAAGTAATGATAATCAATAATAAACACAATGAATAAAATAAATAAATAAATTTATTTCTCAACATAGTCTCCTAGCAAGTCTATACATTTAGTCCATCTCTTTTCTAATCCTAAAATTCCCTTAGAAAAAAAATCTTTATCTTGACTCTCAAAAAAGTCCTCAACCGCGGCCATCACGTCGCTATCATCGTCAAATTTCTTGCCTCGGAGGTGTTCCTTGAGTCGTGGAAAGAGATAGAAGTCGCTGGGGGCTAGATCTGGCGAATAGGGGGGGTGTTCCACCAGCTCAAAGCCCGCTTCCTGAATGGCAGCCATGGCAATTGCAGCTTTGTGAACCGGTGCGTTGTCTTGATGGAACAGCACTCCAGCCCGCAGTTTGCCTCGCCTTTTCTCCTTAATAGCCTCCCGCAATCTTCTTATTTGTTCTGCATAGTAGGAGCCTGTAATAGTGGCCCCCTTTTCCAAGTAGTCCACCATGATTATTCCTTCAGCGTCCCAAAAAACAGACGCCATAACCTTCCCTGCTGAGCTTGACACTTTGAATTTCTTCGGCGTCGGTTCATCGGATCGTTTCCATGTCATCGATTGTTGTTTTGTTTCAGGATCAAAATGGTGGATCCAGGTCTCGTCCATGGTCACAAAACGTGACAAAAAATTATCCTTGTCTGCCTGGAACTTTTCGAGATTTGCTCTTGACATGTCGACTCGTTTCTTCTTTTGCTCGTCGTTTAACATTTTCGGTACCCAACGCGCGGAGACCTTTCTCATATGCAATTCGTTCGCAAGGATTCTTTGAATGCTGCCATATGAGATCCCTGTGACCTCAGCTACATGCCTGATAGTCACTCTTCGATCTTCCAATACAACTTCTTCAACTTTTTTCACATTTTCTTCAGTGAGGGACGTCGATGGGCGTCCTTCGCGGTGTTCGTCTTCCGTCGATGTTCTTCCCAACATAACCTCCTTAGCCCAGCGTGCAACTGTGGAATATGGAGGAGAAGAGTCCCCTAATGTTTCCACCAAGTCGCTGTGTATGTCTTTGGTAGACATTTTTTTCAAGCAGAGGTATTTAATGACAGCTCTGATTTCGTGTTTTTCCATTTTGATGTTCACTCCTTGACAGTCCGTATTCAAATGAATGTAGCTCCCGGGAATCGTGGCCTATTTATATGATTTTTTTTCCCTGAACTAGTGGTTAACTGAGTAAGTGACTGAAATTTTTTTGTATTTTTGTGTGCACTAGAAATAACTGATTATCATTACTTTTGGATCACCCCTCGTAAGTGCTGGCTTACCACGTGTTTAGCGGTGAAGGAAGATATCGTGAGCAAAACTTGCGTGTATGAGGAATAAATTCGAGTAAATGTGAAATCCGCCTTCAGCCGTTCTTCCCGGCTCCAGAACCATCTCAGGAATGAGTTGGGGCTTGTTCTCAGCAGTGAGACATTTATAGGCTGTTAGTCCTTTTTTACTGGTTCTAGTAATTTTAGTAAGACTTCAAAGTTTCGATCGACGGTTAATTGATAGTTCAATTTTACCGAAGATTTGTTGGACAAATTGAAAATCGCAATGTCGGCCTAGAAATAAATTATCAGTTTTCTGTTCATTTCAGTTCAATCACTGTACAGTTTTACGCGACCGCTGCATAATAAACGAAAATGTTAAATAAAACTACTTTTTACGGATTTTATCGCGTTTAATTTAAAACTATTTTAACCCGACGTTTCGGGCGCTTTACAGTGTATTTGTGTCTTGAATCCTTGCAGTGGTATGCTTGGTTAATAAATTAATAGTTTTAAATTAAACGCGATAAAATCCGCAAAATGTAGTTTTATTTAAATGTGTAATGATCGCGTAATTAAAAGAAAACATTATGTAAACGAATATGGTCAATATTGAACATCGAAACTCGAAAGTTACACAGACTAAATTAAAAAAAAGCAACTGCTAGTTTTGAATTTGGTGCCAAAAGTCTATATCATAAGTTTTATTTCTTTAGACATGGAAAGGGTCGTAAACAATTGTCAAGTATCAAGTAACATATCCAGGGATAAATCTATAATTTTTAGAGTGGCAAACTTCTGGAAGCAAGACGTCAAAATTTCGATCGACAGTACAATAATAGATTCACTTTTACTGAAGATTTGCTGGACCAAAATTGTACTCTTCGTATTGTCTGCGTCAAGACAATACGAAGAGTACAATTTTGGGTCTAGAATTGAATTTTACAATCACTGTACACTTTCACGAGCACTAGCTCAATAATAAACTTACAATATTAAACATTAAAACACGAAATATACACAAAAGTAACAAAATTCAATGAAGCCACTACCTCCACTTTTCGAGTTGGCGCCAAAAGACCATATCATATGTTTTAAAGTCATCATTATCTGCAGCCAGTATTTTATTTTTTATTGGAATGATA